>OX327690.1:30952500-31699893 GCA_946807835.1 Ailanthus altissimus | reverse complement strand
AACGGCGCCCGAGGACGTAGGTAACATTATCGAACCTTGTTAAACTTTGTGTTATTTTCTTTTTTGCATATTGTGTTGGATGGTTGGTTGCCTCGTTGCGGTATTGCTAGCATCATTGATTGTCCGTATAACAATTGGTGATAATACTAATTGTTGTCTGAACGCTTCTTGGAGCAACAAGTGGTCTCAGAGCCCCAGGTTTAAGACGGTAAGTAGCTATTTTCTGTTGAGCACTTACTACTATTCTAGGTTAGTGAATTTTGAATTGCTAGTTGTTGGATATAATTATTTGGTGGAGCTTGGTTATTTGTGATATTGTATATCGAGCTTATTTGTGCGAGGTAGCTATAGCATCATCATCATCTACATCGATGAGGACCGTGATAGTGTCTAATGCAAAAATAGATGTGGAATAATTTTGGCTTATGGCAGAGTGAGGTGTTGGACGGATTGTGTCAGCAAGACTTAGATATAATTCTGGAAGAAACTAAGCCAAAAGATATCAAGGAGACAGACTGGAACAAGCTTAATATAAAAGCTTGTGGGTTGATTCGTTCTTGTCTGTATAGAGAGCAAAAGTACCCGTTCATTAGAGAAAAGTCTGTCAATGCATTATGGAAGGTCCTGGAGAACAAATATATGAAGAAAAGCAATGAGAACCGGCTGTATCTATTGAAGAGATAGTTTCGTCTTCAGTTGAGACAAGATACAAGTATCAATTCTTATATTGATGAATTTAATAAGTTAATTGCTGATTTATTAAATTTAGAGGAAACCTTCAAAGATGAAATAAAGGTTATGCTATTGATTGGTTCTCTTCGAATGAATGAGATCATTTATGTATTACTCTCATTCATGGAAAGAATAAATTGTCATTTGAAGAAGTTTGTTCTTCTTTGACAAACTATGAAATTCGTAGAAAGGATCAGAGAGAACATAGAGATGAGTCAGTAGAAGTATTGACAATAAGATGGCATAGCCAGAGTAGAAAACTAGGAAAAATGGAGGATAATCTAAGTCAAGAGGTAGAGTAGGATAAGATAAGTGTGCCTTTTGTTGGTAGAAAAAAGATTGAAAGAAAGATTGTCCGAAGTTGAAAAAGAAAGAAAAAGATATGTTTGTTTCCGATGCATGTGTTGTTAAGAGCGTAAGCGATGATAGTGTGTCAGATTTTTATTTTAGTGGTCATTCATCCACGTCTCGTTTTGACGAGTAGATTATGGATTCGGGTTGTACTTATCATATGTGTCCACATCGGGAATGGTTCTTTAATTTTGAAGAACTTAATGGTGGAGTTGTGTATATGGGTAATAATGATAGTTGTCATACTGCTGGGATAGGTTCAATCCGGTTGAAAAATGATAATGGATCAACTAGAGTTCTGACAGAAGTTTGATATATACTGAAGTTGAGGAAGAATCTCATCTCTTTAGGAGCCTTTGAATCTAAAAGTTGTTCTGTATCTATACGAGATAGAATTCTGAAGGTCACTTCAGGCGCTCTTGTGACATTGAAAGGCACTAGGAGGAATAACTTGTATTACTATAATGGTAATACAGTGATTGGATCAGCGGCCATGATTTCTGATAATGATGCAGATTCAGAGATCACTATATTATGGCATATGCGGTTGGGGCATGCATATGAGAAAGCCTTATTCAGTTTAGTGAAAATGGGCTTATTGAAAGGTGCAAAGACTTACAAGCTAGACTTTTGTGAGCATTGTGTTCTGGAAAAGCAGAAGAGAGTGAAGTTTGGCACTGCTATTTATAATACCGATGGTATTCTTGATTATGTTCACTCAAATGTATGGGGACCTTCTCAGACTACATCTATAGGAGGTTTGCGCTACTATGTTATTTTTATTGATGAATTTTTCCGAAGAACTTAGGTGTACGTTTTGAAATCTAAAGATGATGTACTTAGTACTTTTCTTAAATGGAAAAAGATGGTTGAGACACAAACAGGCAGAAAAATCAAGCATCTCGGAACAGATAATGGTGGTGAGTATTACAGTGATCAGTTCTTAAAATTGTGTCAAGATGAGGGTATTATACGTCATTTTACTATAAGAGGTATACCACAGCAAAATGGGATGCCAAAACGCATGAACCGGACATTGCTAGAGAAAGTTCAGTGTATATTGTCCAATGCGGGATTGGGTAAAGAATTTTGGGCTGAGGCTGTGATTTATGCGTGTCATCTTATTAATCGTCTACCGTCAGCTACTATTGGTGATAGAACTACATTGGAGGTTTGGTCTGGAAAACCTATTTCTGATTATGATTCTTTACATGTATTTGGTTCCATTGCATATTATTATGTGAAAGAATCGAAGCTAGATTCCAAAGCCAAGAAAGTAATTTTCTTGAGATTTTCTTCAGAAGTGAAAGGATATCGTCTTTAGTGTCCGAGTTCGAGGAAGATTGTATCCAGTAGAGATGTAACATTTGATGAGTCTTCTATGTTGAAGAAATCAGAAAACCAGACAATAGTGAATAGTACTCCGCAATAGGTGGAGCGTACTCAATAGCAAGTAAAGTTGGAAACAACTATATTGAACATCGGTTAGATCTGTAGAGACAAATAATGGTACTTCTATAATAGAGATAGTTTTGGGAGATGATGAAGAAGGTTCTACTCATGAACCTCAACAGCAACAAGAAACTATTGTAGTAAATAGGTCAAGACGTGAGATTCGAAAACCTGCTCGATTTGTTGATATGTTGGCCTATGTACTTTCAGTTATAGATGATGATGTTCCTTCCACTTATAGAGAGGCAGTCAGCTATTCTGAAGTTGATCAGTGGAAGACAGCTATGAAGGAAGAGATGCAGTCTCTTTAGAAGAATGAAACTTGAGAGCTAGCTCAACTACCAAAGGGTAAGAAAGCAATTGGGTGCAAATGGCTATACGCAAAGAAAGATGAATTTCCTGACAAGAAAGATGTCCGCTACAAGGCAAGGTTGGTGGCTAAAGGCTGTGCACATAGGGAATGAATTGACTACAATGAGATTTTTTCTCCAGTTGTGAAACATTCTTCCATTAGAATTTTATTGGCCTTAATAGCTCAGTTAAATATAGAACTAGTTCAACTCGATATAAAAACTGCTTTTTTACATAGTGACTTAGAAGAGAAAATCTATATAACTCAACCAGAGGGATTCAAAGTTGCTAGTAAGGAAAAATTGGTTTGTAAATTGAAAAGATCGTTTTATGATTTAAAACAATCACCGAGGCAGTGGTATAAGCAATTTGATCGGTTTATGATGGGTCAGAGGTACACAAGAAGCAAATTTGATCATTATATGTATTTTTAGAAGCTACATGATGGTTCTTTCATTTATTTACTTTTGTATGTCAATGACATATTAATAGCTTCAACGAATGTCAAAGAAATTGAAAAATTGAAGATTTGGGTGAAGCTAGAAAGATACTAGGTATGGAGATTAACAGGGACAGAGAATGAGGGAAAATAACTCAGAAGCAATATCTGAAGAAGGTATTACAGCGTTTTGTCATTTCAGAGAAGTCAAAACCTGTAAGTACCCTACTTGTTCCTCATACGAAGATCAATGCATTTTTATCTCCTAGTTCAGATGAGGAACGAGAGTATATATCTCGAGTTCCATATGCTAATGCAGTTGGTAGCATGATGTATGCTATGGTATATCACGACTTAATATTTCACATACAATGGGAGTAGTGAGCAGATATATGCATGATCCTGGTAAAGGACATTGACAGGCTGTGAAATGGATTCTATGGTATTTACTGAAGACCATAGATGTTGGCTTAGTCTTTGAGAGAGATGATACATGTGATCAATGTGCTGTCGGTTATGTTGATTCTGATTATGCTGGTGATTTGGATAAACATCAATCAACAACCGGTTATATGTTTACTCTTGCGAGAGCACTTATGAGTTAGAAGTCTACTTTACAGTCTATAATTGCTTTGTCTACTACATAGACAGAGTACATGGCAGTTACAAAGGCTGTGAAGGAAGCCATTTGGTTACAGGGATTACTGGATGAGTTGAAAATTGGTCAAAAGAAGATTCATGTTTATTCTGACAGTCAAAGTGTTATTCATTTAGCGAAGAATCCAGTATACCATGTTCGAACGAAGCATATTGATGTTCGGTATCATTTTGTGCGGGAGATCATTAGTGAAGGAAGAATCTTACTTCAGAATATTGGGACTGCCGAGAATCTCACAGATATATTGACTAAAGTGGTGACAACGATTAAGTTCAATCATTGTTTGGACTTGATCAATATAGTTCGAGTTTGATAGAGTCATTGGGCGCAAATTTGGAGGCACAAATTTGGATAGAAAAGTTTTTGGGAAAAATGAAATTTTATGGAGGATTGGCATATTCTCCAATATAGAGATTTGTTGAAAATTGGCTTACATGTCAATTGAGCCAATCCCACATTAGTGGGAGATGGCATGTGGTGGTTTGGTTAGGCCTATATAAGACAAGGCATTCTTTGATATTAAGTGTACCTTTGGAATAATTCTTTTTTCTCTCTCTATTTGTAAGATCTCTTTATGAGAACCTCATAGTTCAAGGGTTTTGTATTTAAGCCCCTGAAAGTTGTAAGATTTCAATTTTTTCCTTTTATTTTTAGGCATTTGTAGTAATACCCTATTGTTTGGATAATTACAGTATTAACCCTACTATTTATGTATTTACAATTTGACCCAATAATTTGAAATTTTGTATTGTGACTCAAAAACTTTGTAATTTCTCTTGAAGATAGTGGATTTGTTCTAACGGCGCCTGAGGACGTAGGTAATATTATCGAACCTCGTTAAACTTAGTATTATTTTCTTTTTGGCATATTGTGTTGGATGATTGGTTGCCTCGTTGTGGTATTGTTAGCATCATTGATTGTCCGCATAACAATTGATAATAATGTTAATTGTTATTTGAATACTTCTTAGCACAACATAAAATTGATTTAAAATTCAATAATTTGAATGAACTCAACTAAATTGGTTTGGACTGAACAAAAAAATGATAGAACTGATCGTTTCTGATGGGTTAGAACCATTTTTTAATAGTTCTAACCCATCAGAAACGATTAGTTCTATCATTTTTTTGTTCAGTCCAAACCAATTTAGTTGAGTTCATTCAAATTATTGAATTTTAAATTCATTTTTGAATTTAAATTAATTTTTAGATCAAACAAATTGTATTCAAGTTAAACCAATCAAATTCAAAATAATAAATAAATTCGTATAGAATAATGTAATTCATATAAATAAAAAATTTAATTTAATATTAAAATTAAAATTTTAACAAGTATAAAAGAATTTATATTCATTAAATTTTGATATACTCTATTTAAATATAATACGAATTTGATTTATTTATATGAATTATTAGCCCTACTTATTTTTTTATTGTATTGGTACAATTTTATAAATTAACCAAAGAGAGCTGTTTTTCTTTTGTTATATTTATTTTTTTATTTCTTTTATACAATTATGTTCATTATATATCTCAACCAATTACAAATAGTCCATTATACAGTCAACAATGCAAATAATTTTCATTGTATAATTATCAACAATTCAAATTACCAACACATGGGGGCTTAGTCAAAGTGACAAGCCCCCCCTTGTAGGTGCACCTCCCTGACCAGAGGTCAGGGGTTCGAGTCCCCCCTCCCCATATAATAGTATAGTATATACTCAAAAAAAAAAAAACAATTCAAATTGCCAAATTACAAACTAACAAATTCACTAAAAAAATATATATAAACTTCCATTATTCAACTATCAACAATTCAAATTGTCAAATTACAAACTACTAAATTCACTAAAGAAAATATAAACTTTTATTATACAACTATCAATAATTTAAATTACCAAATTTCAAACTATCAAATTAACTAAAGAAAATATAAACTCTCCCTAATCCTCCCAAGACTTAAACTTCCTTTATACACAACCATCAATAATTCAAATTGTCAAATTACAAACTACCAAATTCACTAAAGAAAATATAACCCTCCTGCTCATGTAAAGACTTGAACTGACCTGGGCAATTCAACTAGGTGCAAAAGAAAAAAAATAATTACATTATTCACAAAATAAATAAAATAAAATAAAACCACTTATACGTGCATGATTTGTTCTACGAAAGGGAGGTATTGGTCGACTGCGTTCGGAGAGAACACAGAAAAAGACGATCCTATCGGTCAAAATGAACGGTCCAAAAAGACCGTCTCAGCTTCTCTCAGCTCACAATATCAGAGACCTCTTCGATTCCGTCGACGCTTTCCTCTTCGATTGCGATGGTATGCTTCCTTCTTTTCTTTTCTTTTCTTTTTTCTTCTTTGTTTTGTCAGTTTGATGTAATTTTGTTACGCGAATTTGATGATTCAATCAGGTGTGATTTGGAAGGGCGATAAGCTCATTGATGGAGTCGAACAAACATTAGACATGCTTCGATCCAAGGTTTCTCATACTTTATTTTTTTTTTGTCTAATGAATTTTTTTTTGAAATATTGGTTTTATTATTTTTTTTTTATACAATATTGTATTATTCAGGGGAAGAAGCTCATTTTTGTGACCAACAATTCTACAAAATCAAGAAGACAATATGCTAATAAGTTCCATTCTCTTGGACTTTCAGTTACTGAGGTTTATTTCAGACACTTCGTTTAAGCTTTCACCTTACTTCATAATAAGATATCATCGTTAAAGCTAATTGATTTTCTATGTTTGTTTTATGAAATTATTTTGTAGGATGAGATATTTTCCTCATCATTTGCAGCTGCTATGTACTTGAAAGTCAGTAATTTTCCTCAAGAAAAGAAGGTCTTCTCTCTTGATTATGGTTTACAAATGTATTTTCAAATTAGTTGCTACTAATCAAATTGTTTTGTCCAAATTAATTTAGAAGATTTGTCAGTCACCAGTGTTTGGAAACACAGGCACCGGGGCACTGCCTGTAGTTGGAAGATAGATTTATTGGTCAATGAATTGAAATTTATATATCCATTAAAAATATGTCTGTATTGTGGAGACAACTGACCTTTTTCTTTTCCTTTTTAAGGTTTATGTGATTGGTGGTGAAGGCATATTAGAAGAGCTGCAGCTTGCTGGATATACAGGTCTTGGTGGCCCAGTAAGTTTTTATCTTAACTTTATTACTGATCTCATTTAGTTAGAGTAATAACTCCAACCCATAGTTTCAACAGGCATTTTTGGTCTTCTTCTCACTGAAGTTTTCATTGAATAAATCAATTTAATAAGTAATTGCTACTCACCCTAGAGGGCATTAATTATTATTATTTTTTATTTTTTTTTACTTTATGAGTCAGTGAAGCCAATATACCGGTAATTGAGAAACTCTTTGTACTTCCTTAACAAGGCTCTTAAATTTTTCCACATGACGGTTATTTGTAGTTTGTAACACTTGGTTAATTTGTTGAAATATTCGAGTCCAGTTTCGGGAAGACTAAAGGGAAAGCCTTTTGTTTAATTCAATACGTTAGATGTTGTAAGGATGATTATGAGGCCTGGTTCTTGGCATCTATATTAATTCACATTATGCTGGCAGCTTAGGAATTTCGCATCAGGAATTGTATGATGTGACTGAACCTTTTTTTTTTCCTTTTTCTTCTTGATTTAACAATTATTGATTTTTCAAATTGTTCCGTACAAGAATTATCTTTCATTATATTTAAAATATGTGCACAAGCTACATGCTTGAGCAGTTACCCAACTTGTAGAAATGCTCTTGCTGCTATGAAAGGTGAAGCAGTAGTTCCTGCATTAGTGGTGAAACTGATATGCCATAACCACCGACATTGGCAGGATGGTGGCTTGCTTGGGTTCGCTTTGTAATAAGTATTTTCATCTTCTTATGCTTTTTTCTGACTCCACTTTGAGTGCGGATTTTCACTTCTTTTGGATTTTAGAACCATCAGCTTTCTCTATAATTTGTTATTGTGGGAGTGAAAGGTTTCTGTCTGCCTAACCTTAATGTGTTAGGATCCTTGACCTCAGTCTTTACGATTTTATTGCAGGAAGATGGTGATAAAAGGGTACAACTGAAATTGAATTCCCTCTTTGAACATGATAAAAATGTAATGTAATATATTGACTGCAATTTCTTGCAGCTGTTTACCCTTCATTTTTTGTTTTTCTGTTTATTTTGCTCCTTGAAATTTATATTTGACAACTCACGTTCTCAGGTTGGAGCCGTTGTGGTTGGATTAGATCCACAAATTAACTATTACAAGCTTCAGTAAGAAAGTCGGAACTCATTCTCCTTTGTACCATGTTAATTTACTACCTAGTTACTTCTATGGGTTTGACTCATTGCAACTTTTGTGTTTTTAATCACTCACCTCTTAAAGTGCTTGAGCAAACACTTTTTTTCGTGATCTCTTGTGCATGTGAACCTAAATTGTAGAATTTAGACCTTTATTCTACGAAATTTTTGGCCCTTTAATTTTGAACTAATTTTACATTATATTCTCAACTACTATTTGTCGTTTCTGAATGGCTGGCCATGTGAGAAAAACATCAATACTCTGAACCTTTCCTTATTAATTTCTTAGTCAGACTTGCACTCAAAACTTCTTATTAAGAGTAATCAAGAGAGGACTTTTTCACAATTCTAACTTTAAGTTAACATAGTGGCAGCTTGTTGCTTGTCATACGTATTGAAAATTTTACGTAGGTGCTCAAGTGCGCCCCCCTCCCCCCCTAGCATTCTCAAAATCCTTATAAGAAATGCTGGATGGATTGCTAATAATCTGATTGCTGGCATAGTTCTTATAAAATGTAGTTGGCAAAGGTGACTTTTTAAACAAACAAATGCATCCATAATTTTGGATACTCTTAGATTCTCAAGGATCATTGTCAGCATGTGAAAGAACCTCTGAACCAAGGCCTTGGCTCAGTTAATGTCAAGGTGAGATGGGGTTTTCTGCTAGGTCATCGGTTACAATCTTGTTTAGAATGAAAATTGTTGACCCGGAAATTTGGAGATTCCCAAGTCAACGAGTTAAATTTATTTATTTGTCGGAAACGTTTTGATAGAGACAAAAAATAGAGAGAAAGAGCAAATGACACAAAATATATATTAGTTCAGCCCAATTTGGGCTTACGTCCACTTTACTAAGCTTTAGGTTTACTCACATGCACTAATTTAACAAAGTGTTTACAAGAAGGCACCATGGCCATTATAAAGAGTGAAAGAAAATTCATAGTATGTAGAGAGAAAATCTTCCATGTAGATAAAAAAGTCTTGTCTCATCTCTTGGAAAGGCTTCTTTTTATAGGTGTGGTAGGTGAGTCTTCTTTAGGCATGTCAGCAATCTTCTCATAAATTTCATAATTAATGGGACAATAATTCCTAATTCAATGGGCAATTATTCCCTAATAAATTCCTTGATTTTGAGAACAACATTTTCGTAATTTAAGGAATGCATTTACTGCTTAATTTGACTAAACTGGAGGGACTCCATTTTTAGGGTTTGACTCAGAATCTAGGGGGAACAAAAATAAAAATTTGTAAACGTCCTTATGTCTATCCATAACAAACTTTGAAACAGGTTTAGCTTGTGTAATTTATATGTAAGATTCTCTATTTGCTACTTGTTTGTTTCTGTTGATATGATCAGGATTTTAACTGCCAGGTATGGAACCCTTTGCATACGTGAGAATCCAGGGTGTCTTTTTATTGCTACCAATCGTGATGCAGTTGGACATATGACTGATCTACAAGAATGGCCTGGTAAGAAAGTTAGATCATATGTAACATACAGACTAGACAAATTTGCTTCATCATAGCATTTATTCTGGATTACAGGTGCAGGGTGTATGGTTGCGGCCATGTGTGGATCAACTGAAAAAGAGCCTGTTGTAGTTGGAAAACCATCAACCTTCATGATGGACTTTTTATTAAAGAAGTAAGCTAGATGAAACATTGGTCGTACTTTATGTTCAAACGGACTTAAAACTTACAATGTCTCCCTCCATTTCTGAATTGCAAGTAAAGACTTTGTATGATTATGATAGATATCAGATACATTATCACATCATGCATGCTTATGTTATGAGATTGGGTACAAAATAATGCAGGACATGTTTAAAAAGGAATTGTTGTACTTACTGTGTTCCAATTTGCAGATTTCAGATTGGTACATCTAGAATGTGTATGGTTGGTGATAGATTAGACACTGATATTTTATTTGGACAGAATACTGGCTGCAAAACTCTTCTTGTTCTTTCAGGTACTACGATTTTTCTTGATATTCTAATACGAAGATAGCTAAACTAAAATTAATTCAGCTCATCCAACTCTGATTTCTCCTGATGTCGGAAATTCCTGAACTTGTAGGTGTGACAACTCAAGCCACTCTCCAAGATCCCTCAAACAACATCAAACCAGATTATTATACAAGCCAGGTTTCGGACATTATTGAATTATTGGGAGAGTAACCCGATTAGTGGTTGCTGCTCCATTGGCCAACTCTTTCAAGCCTGTTTGGTATTTGCCAATGCAAGCAGATCTGTTCACCGAATGCTACTTGCTTGAATTCTCCTATATTTTGAGGCAAACATGAAAATAAAATGGAATTCAATATATATTCACTCCATAAAATGTGGTAGAGCTCACTAAACGAGTCATAGCTTTTATATTATATTGATAAATATAAAAGCAGTTTTTTTATGGCCATTAACGCTGATTTAGAATGGATCATATCTCATACTTGGTTGTATTCTCGTTGCTCTTTTCCCTCTTAATTTTTGAGTGATGATCATTACAGCCTATTGCATAATAAAAAAACTTGTTATCTTTGCACTTGAATGGCTTAGTAGTAAAAAATTTGCAGTGCATAACTCTATTAAAGTGGAGATTTTTGAATCTCCCTTCCCTCGTATCTAAAGAAAAAAAACACTTGTTACGTTAAACTTTCAGAAAATTGCTTCCAATAGAATGAGGGACGGTTATGCATAAAAGTTGGGTGAACTTAAATAGTTTTTTTCTTTTCCTTATGTTCTTTATGAGAGGATTTGGCCCAATAAATAGTAATACCATTATTGTCATATTTATTTACCAGTTTGGAACTTTAAGTAGATGTAGTTCCTTAATATTAAACATCTTAAAATTTATCTTAAACAAATATAGTGTGTGAATCATGATATAATATAATAAATGCAGTGTTATGTTATATAATAATTAGAATATGAAATTAACATCTTAATTAATGTGTTATTAATTGGTAACTACCATTTGTCTTGAGACGAATTTATTTTTTTTATAACATTGAGATATAATTATATTTTAATTATATAAGTATAGTATTATTTTATAATAAATAATTTATAAATTCATTTAAAATAATATATTATATACCGTCTCAATTAAAAATGTATTTTTTAAAAATAATTAAAATAAGTATAACAAAGAAATTTAAAAGACTGCATATGTGTTTATTTAAAAGAAATTTAAAAAAAAAAAAAGATGTATACCGAGTCAACGAAACAGCAACAAGAAATAGGACATCTTATTCAATTGATGATTCATTCAAAAAAAACTTATTTAATTGATGATTAAATGCTCATTTAATATGTGACTTAAAGTTTTAATTTCTCCAATTTTTTTATATAAAAAAGTCTAAAAAAAAGGGAATTTAAACATAAAATTTTAATATTAATAAAAAATTTATATAATTATCACTAAATTACGATTACAACCATAATTAGAACACTTGATTAAATTCAGAAATTAGCCTAACGTTCTAACAACTAATGAATTATAATAATCTTTATGAACTTTTGTTAGATTTAATAATTTTTAATTCTTTATGAATAATATGAATGACATAAAAAAAAGTAATAATTAAACTTGGTAATTCGCTAATAGTAATTTAAAATTTTTTTAAAAAAAGTCAAGAAGTTAAACAAGAAACGCGCAATGCAATTGAGAAAAGTCTTCTTGCTTTCCAGTTTCAACCCCCTTCCCCCCTCTCTCTCTCTCTCCCTCACATTTCTTTTTGTCACATTTCAATCATTAAATTCCCCTTTTTTTCATATTATTTAATTGTTTCTAGAAAATCCAATATCTGTATCTATGCCCTAAAGGATTATCGACAAATCTTTCTGTTTTTGAAATCTCTTGATCTTTCACGTGTCGTTTGGTATGCATGCTCAATATTTCACTTTCTTTTTCTCGTTATCGGATCAGACTTGTCTTAATACTTACAAAAATTCTTGAACTTTTCCCATCACAATGATATCTTCTTTTCTGATAATTTATTTTCTGTAATGACATTTTTTTTTCAGTGAATTTGAAAAATGAAGCTTGTAGTTAGAGTAATAGAAGCAAGAAACATACCGGCGATGGATCTAAATGGGTTTAGTGATCCATATGTGAGATTACAATTGGGAAGGCAAAGGTCTAGGACAAAAGTGGTGAAGAAGAGCTTAAGCCCAAGTTGGGACGAGGAGTTCTATTTCAAAGTTGAAGATTTGAATGAGGAACTTGTTATCTCTGTTTTGGATGAAGATAAGTACTTCAATGATGACCTTGTTGGGTATCTTAAAGTCCCTGTGTCGCAAGTTCTTGATGCGGATAATAAGTCTCTTGGCACTGCTTGGTACTCTCTTCAACCTAAGAATAAGAAGTTCAAAAATAAGGACTGTGGTATGTTTTACTATTCTTTTTTTTCTTTTTTAATGCCTAAATTTGTTTTTAAGTTCCATTTTTTCTTATTGGGCAATTGAGTACTTTCAAGTTTTCAAGCCAGTTTTTATGCCTGTTATTTTGATCCTGCAGCTGCCTTTCTTTTTCTTTTTTTCATTGATGTATATGAAATTATTGACGGTATAGTTTCCTGTTTCATTGTGGAATTTGAATTGCATCACTATCCCGAAGATAAATAATAGCTGAAGGGTATTAGTTATTTGTTTGTGTACGGATTAAAAGTTGTTTCAAAGTGAGAGGTTTTATGTCCTTGGTTCTATATGAAATTCAAATTTCACCTCTTATTTAGTATCAAAATGTTAATTGTTGTTCAAAATCAAGATTTGCCTGTTGGAGCCAAGATTTTGATTTGAATCACTTACAATAACCAGTATGGTTCAAGAAGCATACGGTGTACTGATTGAAACTGTAACTTTGCATTTTTGTTTCTACTGTGGCAGGTGAAATTCTTCTGACTATATGTTTTTCACACAACAGCGCCTCTGGGCACTTGAATGGTATTGACGATCATGGAACTCATTTGAGGAACCATGCAGACATTACAATGGAATCTCCTTCTAGGACTTCCACAGGTCCGTCAAATGCACCCTCTCCAATGAGAGTAGAGGATATCACGTCTGGTAAGGAAGAAAAGTCTTCTGCACAAAAAACTTTAGCTGGTCGAATAGCTCAAATGTTTAATAAGAACCCAGATACCACATCAAGTAGAGGTCTTGACTTGTTGGACTTACCTGAAACTACCAAATCTGAGGTTTCAGATGACAAGTCTGAGGATCAGCCCTCATCTGTTTCATTTGAAGAAGCAATGAAAACAATGGAATCTAGAGAGCAATGGTGTGAAAGTCCAAGCAATTTACCAGGAGGTGTCCTTGTGGACCAAATGTATGTGATTGCTGCCCAAGACCTAAACACCTTACTTTTTTCACCTGATTCAAGTTTCCTTAGAACGTGGCAAGATGAACAGGGAAACACGGAGCTGCAAATTGGGCCTTGGAAATTTGAAAATGATAGTGAGAGCTTGAAAAGAGTTGTAACTTACATTAAGGCACCAAGCAAACTAATTAAGGCGACAAAAAGCATTGAGGAGCAAAAATATCTAAAAGCTGATGGGAAGGCTTTTGCTATTTTAGTATCTGTGAGCACTCCAGAAGTTATATATGGGGGAACTTTTAGGGTTGAATTGCTTTACTGCATTACTCCTGGGCCTGAGTTGTCATCTGGAGAACAGTCTTCACATTTGGTCATATCCTGGCGCATGAATTTTCTTCAGAGCACCATGATGAAAGGTATGATAGAAAATGGAGCCCGAACAGGTCTAAGGGATACATACGAGCAATTTGCAAACTTATTATCTCAGACTATTAAGCCAGTTGATTCAAAAGATATGGGGTTAAATAAGGAACAGATTTTGGCTTCATTGCAGCCAGAGCCCCAGTCAGACTGGAAGCTGGCAGTACACTATTTTGCTAACTTTACTGTAATTTCCTCGATTTTTATGGGATTTTATGTGCTTCTACACATGTGGCTTGCCACGGCCAACACAATTCAGGGGCTTGAATTTGTTGGGCTTGACTTGCCAGATTCTATTGGCGAATTTATTGTGTGTGGTGTCCTGGTTCTTCAAGGTCAACGGGTTCTACAGTTAATTTCACGGTTCATGCAAGCCAGGAACCAAAAGGGTAATGTTCTCATCTGATGGTTTCTCTTTCCATTAGCAACAAATAGGTCAACTTTATTTAGGTAATCCATCATCCCTTTTGCCTTTAGATGAGAACCTGATGATGACTTTAAAAAGATTATAAACATGCACTCTGAAGTCAGTGTAGTCAACTTGGAACCTTGATAACTATTTTAATGTTCCATTTTTTAACAATAGCTCAACGCTTTCCTATTAATCAACTTATGTGGTGCTTATGCATATTCTAGGTAATTGTTACCTTCTGAGTATTGGAGGACAGCATTATTTGCATTCTGTTTTGCCTTATTGACTTTGAGAAGTTCTTTCACGCCGTTGTTTGTCTGTCACTCATTTTTTGACGTTGTGATTTATTTTCATTTTTCCTTCAAATAATAGGTGGTGATCATGGACTTAAAGCACAAGGGGATGGATGGTTGCTAACTGTTGCCCTGATTAAAGGAAATAACTTGGCTGCTGTTGATTCAAGTGGGTTCTGTGATCCATATGTGGTGTTCACTTGTAATGGACAAAGTAGAACCAGCTCAATCAAGTTTCAGCAATGTGATCCCCTTTGGAATGGTGAATCTTATACTATTATACATCAGTGTTCTCTGATACCTACATGTTTATTTTTTAAATATCTTGTGCAGTTGTGGATCGTTTATGTTTTTCAGATCAAATTTTAATTGACAATAAGCTAATTAATATCTGGATTTCCTTTGCTCAATTATCACGAGACTATGTTTATCCTTGCAGAAATATTTGAATTTGATGCAATGTACGAGCCTCCTTCCATGTTGGATGTAGAAGTTTATGATTTTGATGGGCCTTTTAATGAAGCCACATCGCTAGGACATGCTGAGATTAACTTTGTAAAATCTAATATCTCAGAACTAGCTGATGTTTGGGTTCCTCTTCAAGGAAAGCTGGCACAGGCTTGTCAGTCTAAGCTTCAGTTAAGAATATTCCTGAATAATACAAAGGGTGGAAATGTTGTCAAAGAGTATTTGAATAAGATGGAGAAAGAGGTGGGAAAGAAGGTAATGCTGGTGGTTCTGCTCTGGGTTTCTTTTTGATCATTCTCTATAGTCTGTACAGCTAATGGTTTTCCTGGTTACTTATATTTTTGTTTGTTGGAAACATTTGTAGATAAATCTACGATCTCCTCAGACAAATTCAGCCTTTCAAAAACTCTTTGGGCTTCCACCAGAGGAATTTCTTATCAATGATTTCTCCTGTCACTTAAAGCGAAAAATGCTTCTACAGGTGCTGTTGGCATGGTCATAATACACACTAAGAGTTTGACATTATAGCTATCTAAATGAATTTAAATGATTCATGATTTTTCAGTCCTATCTGGTTACTTTTGGTTGTCAATGTGCAGGGTCGCCTATTTCTATCTGCAAGAATAATTGGGTTCCATGCAAATTTATTTGGGCACAAGACAAAATTTTTTTTCCTTTGGGAGGACATAGAAGATATTCAAGTTTTACCTCCTTCTTTGTCGTCAATGGGCAGCCCAGTTATTGTTATGACTCTGTGGCAAGGTAGAGGCATGGATGCTAGGCATGGTGCAAGGACACAAGATGAGGAAGGCAGGCTAAAGTTCCATTTCCAGTCCTTTGTATCCTTCAATGTTGCTAATCGGTAAATGAAGACGAGATCTATTTCTTTTTATATTATTGTTGTAATTTATATGATTGTTTTTTTATACAATTTTTATGAAATTCAGCATGCTTATTATACAATTTATCATAGAGCATGCAATATGAAACTTTCTTTAGGCCTTCCCTAATCTATCTCCCTCTCTCTTGTTTTTCTGTAAACTTAAGAAGCTTATGGATAATATTTTATTTATTTTAGGAAAGGATGAATTCTGAGGCAGAAATATTATACATTCTATTGTGATTTTCCACATCAGCAATTATAAAACAGTGGCGGAATTAGTAGATATGAAATCTTTTGTCCCAAGGGGGAAATTTACTGGCTTTTGAAATGAATTTGCAATTTGGTTTGCCATATACCTTGTCATTAATTCTGGATATGTTCATTTTATGGGCTCTTTTTGTCGCTTAACACATTTCTGTATCTAAATCCTTTTTGATCTTGCAGCCACTTGAGTTAATTTGAGTAAATCTGATAGTTACAAATCACCTGATACCACAGAAGCATTTCTCTATCATTTATCTTTCTCGGGTGCATGTCAACTTCTGCAAAACAACTAGGGATTAAGTTATACACTGTCAAAATAATGATGTGCCTCACTTCTCTTGCTTCAAATCATCTTTCTATTCTCATAGTACCAATAATTATTTAGTGAAATCTAGTCAACCTGCTATAAAATTGGCAGTGTTACTGATTAAATCTTGCTTAGAAAGAGCTGTGTATCTAGCAACAGAAAAGGATCAGAAATTCTGCCAATAGTTTTATGATAGGAAAAATGAAAAACAATATAGGTAAAATATCCTATGTGACTTGAACATTTTGTATATGAATAGGACCATTATGGCTTTGTGGAAGGCTCGATCCTTGAGTCCAGAGCAGAAGGTGCAAATAGTTGAAGAAGAATCAGAAGCCAAAAGCTTACAAACTGAAGAGAGTGGAGCCTTCTTGGGCCTTGAGGATGTCCCTATGTCTGAAGTTTATTCTGCTGTTCTTCCTGTTCCTGTGAGCTCTTTCTCTTTCCCGCCTTTTTTATGCATGTTTCTTTGTCTCTATGTGCTAGATTTGCAACCGTCATGCAATATTTTCATTGTCTTTACATTATTACACTTGGATTTTAAGCTATCTGCTTGTACTTGACAGTGACAATTTTCTTGTTGGTCATTCTAGATGAGTTTCTTTATGGAGCTATTCGGTGGAGGTGAATTGGAGCGTACTGTTATGGAGAAATCCGGTTGTCTTAGCTATTCTTGCAGTCCATGGGAATCAGAGAAGCCTGATGTATATGAAAGACAAATATATTACAGATTTGATAAGAGCATATCCCGCTATAGAGGAGAGGTGACATGTACTCAGCAAAAATCCCCTTTGTCCAGTGGGAATGGTTGGCTTGTTGAAGAGGTTATGACTCTTCATGGATTTCCACTTGGTGACTATTTTAATGTATGAATATCGATTTGAATTGCTTGTTTATCTCTCACTTTTGTGCATAAATGTATTCTTGTGTGTAGTGTCTTTAATTTTCTTTTCCTTCTGGGAATAGTTTCCTATATTCTTCATGATTTACCAGTGTCTTCTCAACATGTGCAGCTTCACCTAAAATATCAAGTTGAGGATTCACCATCAAGACCTAAAGGATGTTTAATACAGGTATTCATGGGAATCGCATGGCTGAAAAGCACTAGGCATGTGAAAAAGATTACAAAGAATGTCGTCTCGAATATCGAAGACAGACTAAAGGTGAAGTTCAGTGCCATTGAGAAGGAATTTGCGTCAAGATAGTGGATGGTTTGGGCTGCCATGACTATAACACTGCACTTGATCAGAGTCTGGAGAGCTGATGTTTCCTTAACATTGTCTTAAATATCACTCAGATTATCTCTCTTGTACGTGGAGTTGGTGACAGACGTTGGATTGCAGATGTCATAGTTGAGCAATCACTCAGATAGGCAATCTAGCTGCATTTGCATGAACACAAGTGGGATGAAATTGCCTCGGAAACTTCAATTTAAAGATGCACTGCTTTCTCCTTCCATGCTTTGTACAAATAGGCTTGGACTTAGGAAGATAATAATTATCAATTTTCTGATAATATAAGGGGGCTGGGATATCCTTAATGCTAAGTCTGATATTAGTAACCAATTTTGTTAAATCTTATGTAACTATATACAAGTCAGATTCTAGTGGATAGGTTTAATGTTTTATGAGCGACTGCTGTAATTCCAAAGTTTTGATTGGCGCTACAGAGTGCATATTTGGTTGTTTCTTGACAAAGATTCTAATGTACAAATGTGCAACTTGTAGTAACTTTATTTTATTTGTATGTTTTCACACGCTTCACCCCGCACCTGACTTGTCTTTTACGCACAATTAACCTATTACAATTAATTTAAAATTAATTTTACCTTAATGCATATGGAAGGACGAATTCATCCCTGAAAGTGCTGTCTTACAACTTAAATTTCTGTATTATATCTCACAAATATTATATATAAAATTTTATTTTAATGAATAACGTAATTTTATTATATAATAAATATTTGGACACTTAATAGAATGAGATACGTAGTTTACCCAAGTAATAAAAAAATATCCTTATTTTAAAAAATTGAAAAGAAAGCAAATAGTGATTGGCGAGACTAATAAAAATTACAAGAGGATATATTAAATATTTTCTTTTGTACAGATCATGGAGAGATTTCAGTAAAAAGAAGGGGAAGGGGCTAACTATCTATGATTATGATACTGATTATATGAATTTGTGGATAAATAAAGTAGTGGCAAGTACAATAGGAAAAGGGTAGCAGCAAAGCAGCTCTTCGGCATCACATAAACGCGACCTAAGGTAAGTTTCCGTTTGTATATATTAAAACCGTTGGATTTTCGACTCAGCTACTTACTTGGCTTATATTGTTACTTTCTTCTTACTCTGATCGATCCATCGATCGATCAATCTGATTACTTAATCACCCTTAATGTTCATATTTTTGTTCTTAACCGAAAGGAGAAAGAGCTATACTGGATGATTATTTAAATGGGTATTGGTAATAGTTTAAGTTCATGTACGTAAAACATGAGATTCGGGTCTTTTAATGGATAAGTCGGCTTTTTATTTTAGCAATTTAATGTTGTTGATTCATTTGTTAATACAGAATATTTTTTTTTTGGCTGCATATTCAGTTTAACAATGTTTGAATTTTGAAATTAGGGTTTTTTTTCCAGAGTGTTTTGTAGCATAAGCTTGAAGATGAAACAGATGGATAATTGCATTGCGATGTTAATGTCATGATTTAATATTGTATCTGTAGTAAAATATTGAGGGGTTTTATTTGAATGATTGAGGTGTAGAGAATGTACGGAAGAGCAGGTCTTGACCGGTTTAAGAAAGCTCAGTCCTTGGAACCATTTTCAGTTAGTGTCAATTCAACTACTAAAACTGCTTCTAAAGCAGTTACTACTCCCTCAACCCAGTATCTCCATTCTCAGAGTTACCAACAACAATCTCAGTATCAGAACCAACATGTTTCACAAAAGCCCATCAAAGAGGAGGCTCTGCCCTCTGTTGGGCAAACTCCGCCTCTGACTCAGGTTGGAGGGGGACAATCAATTTGGCAGCCCCCTGATTGGGCAATTGAACCTCGCTCTGGTGTCTACTATCTTGAGGTTCTGAAGGACGGTGAGATTCTTGATCGGATTAACTTGGATAGGCGGAGGCATTTATTTGGGAGGCAGTTTCAAACATGTGATTTTGTTCTTGATCATCAGTCTGTATCACGCCAGCATGCTGCTGTCGTTCCTCACAAGAATGGAAGGTTAGTTCTCTTTGTTCATTGTTCCTTGAGAATATTTTACTGCAGTTGTTACATGGTCCTCTTTTAATATTGTGACATGTTACTTTTGTGGGAATCTCACTGAAATCTCCCTGGAACCTTTTATTTCCTCCTCCTCATGATTAATAATAAGTAGGATACCATATAATGTTTTGGTTGTGACCAAGTACAAAATTATGAGAAGAAGAATGGAAATGAAGTACTCATTTGCGGGATAGCAAGTTCAAGTTTTACCATATCTTGTATCTTTTTATCTGATGTTTCTTGATCAATAAAAAGTCGGTTGTCTGTTTATGGTAAGTATATATTAATAAACTTGATTATTAGTCTTAAGTTGAATTTGAAGCTTTTTATCTTAAAGTTACGATACACCATAGAAGGATTACTTACTGAATGGTCAGGGTGAGTAACCCTGTTGATCATGTTAGTGCTCTTAGGTTACTTGATCCTCCAGTGCATGATGCCATTGCTGAATGAGAATCTGCTTGTACAGATGTAAAGACTTTTTATTGTTGACTTAAGTAATTTTGCTTCAGAAATAAAAAATAAAAAAATGTTTTATATCATATACAAGCTTTTGTATCTTGTACAGCATATATGTCATTGATCTGGGATCAGCTCACGGTACTTTTGTCGCAAATGAGCGTTTGACCAAAGATACCCCCGTTGAGCTTGAAGTTGGGCAGTCTTTGAGATTTGCTGCATCAACAAGAATTTATATTCTCAGAAAGAATGCTGATGCGCTTTTTCCTCGTCCTCCGCCACCCACAGAGATCAATTTACCACCACCTCCCGATCCTTCTAATGAAGAAGCTGTTGTGGTTTATAATACACTTCTGAATCGTTATGGTCTAAATAAGTCTGATCTACTGTGTAGATCTGGTGCTGGTAGCTCATCGGGTGGACAAAATGACAGCCAGTATTCAGAGAGGCCCCCTAAAAGAATTAGAAGACAAAGAGTGTCATTCAGGGATCAAGCTGGGGGTGAATTGGTTGAAGTCGTTGGGGTTTCAGATGGTGCAGATGTAGAAACAGAACCTGGTCCCATAGGCATGAAAGAAGGAAGCCTTGTTGGGAAATATGAATCCCTCGTGCAAACTACAGTTATACCCAAAGGTAAAGACAAACACTCCCCGAAGGAAGAGAATGCTTCACACAAAGGTGTGACTGATAAACTACAAGAAGTCTTGAATAAGGTCAAAAGCGTTCCAAAAGGCGGGATCTATGATGATCTTTATGGAGATTCATTTTCTGGCAAAGTGGGGTCTTCTTGGGCATATTCTAATGTTAGCTCTGCTGTCCCAGCTTCTCCAACTAAGGATACTCAAGAGAATGCTATTTTTATGTCAAGTGGAAATCGCGGAAATAACTCTAGCACTCATGATGATGATGATGATTTATTTGGCGACTAACTGAAGTGGGCTACTGCAGAATTTGTGTATTTTGTGGATCTGACAGATGATGAAAGCTATAAAACAGCTTGATTGGGCACAAGAAGAAATTGTTTCCATTGTAAATTGGATTCTTTTTGTTGTAACCTATCAGCAACTGTTTTTTGGTGGTGGCATGGCATGCCCCAACGGGGTTTGTTAACTTGAAGGAGTTGCAATCCAATGTTGTGGCTTCAAACCTTTTGTTTATCTAGAGGAAAATGGAGGACTTGTGGCAAATTTTCAGCTTGGTCTTTTTTCTGTTGAATTGAATAGTACTCTAATTGATAATTGGATTGCAGGTCAAAGTTATTGACAATTGATAATTGACATGTTTATATCATACTTAGCACTGGTTTCCTTGGTTTTCTAATGAATGTCACCAAGTTGACCTGATAAGCTTCCTTCCACTCCATCTCTCTTATAATTCCTGGATTGTCGTGGGTCGGGCAAGAGAAATCTCTATGTTGGGCTGTTTAATATTTGCTTGTCATGTCTTGTATGAAGTCCAATCCAGAGATTTTATTTCACCTTAATTTGAAAATAGGCCCAATATGGCAATTATCACAGTTAGACCAACTTCAATTCAATAGATCATATAGTATGTAACATACAGGTAACGAACTTGAAAGTCATGATATGTGGATTTTGGCGTGGCCTGGCCTGATGCGTATCAAAAACATTAACGTAAGAAATTGCTTAAATTTCATAATTCATATTCTTCAATGTATTATATCCCGTACTCTCGTCCCAAGCCATATTTCTCTCTCTCGAAAGGAAAAAGTACAAAACCAAACTTTAGCCGCCCTCTGTTCCAGTCATCCACCGGAGAGGGTGTGTCCCTTTCCGGTCTCCCCGGTGGTCTTTCTTTTATGCTTTTAAGATCTTTATTTTCACATCTTATTTTATCTTTATTTTATTTTTTTGAAAATCTCTTGGCGGCCTTTTTATCTATTTTTTGCATCTCTGGTGGCCTTTTTACTCATTTTTGCATCTTTGGTGTTGTTGTGGCTTGTGGACACTGTTCCGATGATCTTTTTGGTTCCACCGATGATCTTTTTGGTTCCACTGGTTGGCTTGCACTCGATTTTGGCAGGTTTCGGAGAATACAAACATCTCCTTCACCATGCTTTTAGTTTCGGTACTGTGATTGGCAGTTCTAGCAGCAATTTCGTCGGTCTCTGAGCCGTTTTATTGTCGAAGATTATGGGCGGTTCTCAGTACAATAGCTTCCTCGGCAGTTGATGTGTATTCTGGGATAGCCACGGTGCTTCATCGATTTAGGCCGAAATTTTTGGCTTTGCTGTTCTAATGTAGCGATTGTCGTGATGTGAAGATTACTGTCGAGATTTTACTGTAATCACCTCCGATTAGCCATAAGCCATGGTCATGTAGGTGTGTTGCCGCCCGTGATATATAGTTGACAGCCCAGAAGACCCGGTTGCCGCCATTCCTCGCTATGGTCAACATCCACTGACCTTTTCAGCAATAAGGAATTCTTTTTTGGCGGCACCAAACCTCAAGTTGATTATATGTACCAATTGGGATTTTACTTAGTACATATTTTTTTTTTTTTTTGGTGTTGTTGATTGTTTTTGGTTGTTATGTTTGTTGTAGTAGTTATTTTCAATGGCATTGTATTTCCCCTCTTGCGTGAGAATTGTTTCTTTTAGCTCTCGGTATATTTGGGTTATAATTTTTCTCTTCAGGCTTTCTCATTTTGAGAAATTGTTTAATCCCTTGGGTATAAGGGATGGGGTTAGTGTAAAAGTAGATTTTAAGTCTCGTTAAACTCTCTGATAATTTTATCAGAAAGCCTTAAATTTTATATCTTAACTGAATTTTTGTAATGGAATTCAGTTATATTTATAAATAAAAAATGTATTATGATGGTGTTTTAAAAAAAGTACTATGACACATGCCATTATGACTAGTGACCATCAAGTAGGTTTACGTGTAACAATCCGTTATCACACTTTAAAGCGTTGAGAATTGTATGGCCCCACAATCCGTCAACACATTTTAAAGTATAGAGAATTGTATGACCCGTAATTATAGTAAGTAAACAATTTTGTATTTATGCGGTGATTATTATGTTTCTATAAAATATAATCTTATGTTTGGTATTGGGTTAATTTATAAGGTTTAATCATATTCCATTAAGATTAAATTGTAATATTTTAAAAATTTAGGAGGTGAAATTGAAAATAATAAAAATTAATCTAATATTATAAGAACACCCCATTTGTAACTCTAAATCCCATTTTTTATAAATAAATAAAAAATGTGCATAAGAGAGAGAGAGATGAGGAAGAGGAGAAAATTAAAGGAAAAATTAGTACTCTAAGGATTTTAAAGATTTTAATAGATATTTCTTAACCATTTTTCTAATTCTTTGAATTTATGATATAATCTGTGTTGAATTTTATTTTCTTGAAACTTAGTAAATTAAAGAGTTTATGATGGTTTCATAGAATTTAGATTGATTATACGAATAAAAGAAGAGAGTATAAATGAACTGTAGGTGTTCTTTATGACAGTATTTTGTTTTAAAAATTTTATAAATTTTTGTGGTTTAATTTTGATCTTGATATTTAAAAATATTGAATTTGACATGTTTATAATCACATGAAACTTTGAATTGTTTGTAAATTCTTTAAATTTGATTAGTGAATTTCTACAAGTAGCCATAAATATCTAAAAAAAAATTATTTCTGCAATATGATAAAATGATGAACTGAATTTAATCTAGCAAATGATTTTATACAATTATAATTTTCTAAAAAATGCTATTCTAGATGTCTAGTATAATATATCAAAATCTCATTTTTAAATTATTATAATTTTTAAATTATATTACCTTAATGTTGGAATTTGTTAACAAATTTTAAAATATTTAAAATAAAATTCGTTTTGAAATATTTTCTCAATGAATTTAGCTTTAAACAATTTGTTATGGACAAAATTCTGTGTCATGATCAATTCTAGAATAGTTTTATGATTTCTAAATAAGTAAGTGATTTTAGAAAATTTAAAGACCAATGAGTATTAGTAACACATCCATATTCTTTTAAGTTAATAGTTCAATTTTAAGAGTAATTATAACTTAGATTTTGAAGGGTATAAATTTTAATTTTTTTATTAAATAATTGATTACATCACAAGAATGATATATTTTATTTTGATGATAAGCGGACATCCTTTAATACGTAAGAAAAACAAAGTGAATAATATTGGTCAAAATTGAAAGATTTTGAAAATTTTAAGCTTTAAATTATGACTTAAATTTGGATTTATATTAGTTTATGGGTTTAAATTTTTATTATCATTATTTAGGACCTCAAAAAGAAAAGATTTATGATTTAAGTTAAGGAATACAAAATTTGATTTAAACTTATAAGCCGAATCCTTTATTATGAAAGAGAAACTTTGTATTAGATTAAATCATGCACATAAAGTTTTGTGAATGGAATAATATATTTATTTTATTTTATGCTTATTTATGTTTTTCAAAAGGATAAGAAGTTCCTTATTTACAGTTATTACATGTCCAATATTATTTATATTATATAGTTTATGTTGGTGAATTTCAAAATTTTGAAAAAATAGATTTTAGTTATCTATTTAAAATGATAAATTTTTAATCATTTATTATTAAGTTATGTTGTAAACTCTTGGTAACAATATTTACTATTATTTTTAGAAGAGTTATTTTTAGTTTCAACTTTTTGTAATAGTAAAAAAATTATTTGATGTTATTTTTTTTTAAAGAGAATATTTATCTTTATAATCTTAGCTGTATTATATTTATTATGAAATAATGTTGTTTTGAAAGTTAAGTTGTAATAATATTTATTTTTTATATTAGTTAATTATTTTAATTTATAATTTTACAAATTGATTATAAAAATTTTATTTTAATTATTAATTTTTAAATAATTTAGTATAGGTCTTTAGGACCCATTTAAGCACACACAGAAACTTTGGGTCATCCGTTTAAACGCTTAGTCTTTTGGGACATAACTCTGCATATGTGTCTATTGTTGGGTGTTGATTATTCTAGAGTGCTTGCATGTGGGTTGTGTTCATCATATAATAAATATACAAATCTCATACATATATGTGCACAGCAGAAGATTAAAATTAATACAATGAACACATGTTATATATATTTATCAAATGAAAAATGAGATTGAAAAATTTAACCCATGAAGCCTTTGAATTAATTTGCTTAAAGTTCACCATAAAATAAAACTTTGATCAATCCTAGCAATCAACAAGAGTGAGTTTGATTGTCTAGAATGACAGTATGTTAATCCAACATTTAGTTTAACTCTTAAACTTGATTCAAAGTTAAACTCTTTAACTTAGTTAAATTTGTTTTTCCTTTTATTCAACTCTTGAATAAAAATAAATTTAATTCATGTTTTAATGGCTAAATTAATTTGAGAAGCTGATGAATAGAAAATATTTTTAACTCTTGAAACACTTCAATTTTCATTCTCCATTTCTCTCTTAATTTTCTAGCCAACCAAAAACAATTAACATTTGTTTTAATCAAATTAAATTAATTTGTTTTATCTTTTGTTCAACTCTTGAACAATTAAAACAAATCTATTTTAGTTATTACATTTACTAACCATTTATATATTTATTTTGTTGTTCTAATACTTAAAACACAAAACAAAAAATTCCAATTTCTCAAATTAAAATGACCACCAAAATTTCAAAATCTAAAAAACTTCAAACTTTTATGGCATATATTCAAATTAATTTGAATTTCATTTGCATTTAATTTAATTTAACCTAACTTTAGTTAACATTTAACCTTAGTTAGGTTAGTTTAACTTAATCTTTAAATTAATAAATATTTAAATATTTTAATCATAGTTAACTAACTTAACCATAGTTAAGTTAACATTTACTTAATCATTAAGCAAGGTTAACTTAACTTAACCATACGGTTAACCTTTAACCATAGTTAAGTTAAATCATTTATTTAATAATTAAATAAATAAATATTTATTTTAATTATTTAACAATTAAATAATCATAAAGTAAAATTATATTTATATCCTTATTAGGTTACCAAGTTAACCTAAAGTGGGTCCCACTATTTAATCATATAATTTAGTTAACTTAACCTTAGTAATTTGCTGAATTATACTATATTGAACCATTCAATACGGTAAACTGCCAAAGTGCTCAAAGAGTACATTTCATATTGGGACTCTATAGGTCTACACCCGATTTGTCAAATGAAACTATTCCATGAATCCATAATTGATGCCCCAACGCACACATTACGAATATTACAAATCAACATGTTAGACCATACAAGTTGAGATCATAACGTATACGTATAATCTTTATATCATTTATATCCTAGATGTGCAGGAATATAGATCAGTACCGTCAAACTTATATCTAGATTCGTATCTCAATAAACAATATACACAAATACTTTTACTATATTGTTTAACCTTGTTGAAAACTCTTTTCCCAAGTTTATGCTTGTGGCTACAAGACTTCATGAAATACAATCCCGAAACATCGGATATACAACTTACCTACGTAAGCTGACGAATCCCGTATCTACTCATACCGAACTCCATGAGCATCGGACTATACCCAACGACACATAGTGGTCAGACTATGAAAGGTCTCTGACATATGTGGAACCAAAGCATGATGGATTACTCATAAGACCACTATGGCGCTCAGGTCAAAGGACCACGAATACTACTCAACTCGAGAGGACCTTCCTTTGACAGCTTCATAGGATATCTATTAGGGTCCTCGTAAGTCTGTTCAGTATTCAGTCCTGACTGGATACCCACATGACTATACAAGCTCTAAGCTCATGGTCAGCTAAGAACAATCATCTGAACCAGTCAGATATAGACATACACTAATCTATATTATGTGAATTCACCAATAGACCCGCATTAGTGATCATAGATCATGAACATTGTGTTTGAGACATACTTACATAATGACATTTCTTAACACCTATTGCAACTCTTTGTAACTATGTCATTACAAATATACTCTCAAGTCTTTGTCCTATTATAGACAAGGTTCTAACTCTTTAAATCTCGCTGACTCTTATAATCTGCTAACTCCTAATATTTATAACTATCAGCTTTGTTAACTATTAATTCTTGTCTAAACTCCTTTAGACCAGATTTGAACTCTTTCAGATCATACAGTGTCTGTAATATTATAAGTATTATACTATATAAATATTATATTAACAATTTTTATTCAAAATATTTATTGTATAAATATTAAAAATTAATATTCATACAATATTGAAATAACACGTAAGCACCAGCTCCAACAAACTCCCACTTGCTTCAGTGCCATACGTACTAGTATCTCATGTCAATACATTCCACATATTTCTCAAACATTATATGAGTTTAGGCTTAGAGGGTTTGCTACTTTATCTATAGATTATTCCCTAGATTTTATTACAACTTTTGTAGTCAAGAACTTTCTAATTATGTGATATCCATAGTTCACATGATTAGAATACTGATGTGCTTTATGACTTTTTAACTTGAACAATTACCGTTATTTTGCAATATAGTGGGATAGGATCAACTGAGCTTGGAACTATTCAAAGTTTTACAATTAACTTGAATATCCATAGTACTTTCTTTGCAGGCTTCTCAAGCCGCAATATATTCTACCTCCAAGGAAGAATTAGCTATGGACATTTAATAACACACTTTTAACTAGCTCCGGTACTAATAAAGAGAAACACATAACTAGATGTATATTTTCTACCATCCAGATCAGACGAAAGTCTGAATATGTGCGTCCCTTCATTTGTAAGAAATATTTCTCCATATTATATAAACTTATCCTCTATATCTCTCAGGTATATCAGATATGTTTCACAACCAATTCATAGTATGATCTGGATTAATCAGATACCAGCTTGTAACACTTACAACCATCTAAATTCAGATTTCGTACATAAGATGGTATGCATTAATCTATTTCTAGCTAATGCATATGAGACATTAGACACTCTAACTCTCTCATCTTCTTCTCAAGTACACTTCTTTTGAGAAAGATAAATTTCATGTCTAAAATAGACTTCAACTGCCTCACAGTCAATCGAGATGTACCTTTTCATAGACTTAGTCTATGTACGAAAATGAGAGAGTTTGTAAGCTTCCTAGCTATATCTCCATAAAGCTTTATATACAGTCTCTCTCATATCTTTTATGAAGAAGTTCTTTACTCAGATAACACTTATCCGATTTACTTGCTATATATTAACATCGTTTCCAATATTGAGTATATATTTTTCACTTTAGAGAACTAAAAAGATAATCATACTCTCATTGACCTTTCTAAACACACACGCTTCCTCTTCATTCTTGATAAAACCAGGCTTTTTGATTTTAACATATAAACAAATATTCCAGCTTGGGAAAAATTGCTTAAGTCCATAAATAGACTTCCTCAGGATGCACATTATATTAGAAGTTAGGCTTTGATGCAAAAACATCAAGTTGTTCTATGCATATCTCTTACTCAAGATATACATCATAGAACATCTTATTTACATCCATTAGCCTGTCCTCAAATTATAATATGCGACAATAGCCAACAAAATCCAAATTAATTTTAGCGTGATTACTGATGAAAAAGGTTTTCTCAATTTCGATCCTAGATCTCTGAGTGTAACCTTTCAACATCAGTCGGGCCATAAAGGACTATTTCTTCAGATAAGGCCTACACTTTTATTGCGTAAACTAATTTACTGTTGATAGAAATAGTTTCTACAAGAAGCACAACTAAGTTCTAGACTTAATTATCACGCGTAGAGTCAATTTCAAATTTTATGGTATCTTGCCATTTTTTTGAACGATTGATGAGTATAATTTTGATACATATTATGACCCCATTTTTATCTTAATAATTGTTTATTTTAAAGTAAATTCAAAGTTATTTATGCTTTGATTGTTGATTTTACAGGTTTTAATCATATTGAGATGGGAATAGACACTAATGGAAGATATAGGGAACAAATTGGAGGCAAAAGAAAGCCACTGAAAAATGGGGACCGAAATGACAAAAATGCAAAACTGGTGATGAACGCCCCATCGTTAAGCTTTACAAAGCTCCAGCGTTCGTCTATCATAAAAAACGCCCCTGCATCTGTTAATGAATGCTTCAACGTTCACGCAACAATGAAGAACGCCCCTGCGAGGAGGACATTAACTGTCACGCCCCAGACCAAAAGATCTGACACATGACATCACTTACATTCATTCAATAATACTTAAGCATTTATTTTAATTTCTTTCAGAATTATAGCAATTGAATTATGACTGAGACAATTAGTAAACCGGAGATACGCAGAGTTTTCTCAGAGATTAACACTCTACTACGTCACCAGTAGCAACTTTGTTACCGGAAGCCCAGAATATATTCATTGCAAATTCTTACTTAAAATCAATCCATTACTACACTTGGTGAAACTTAAACTAAATCCAACCACACAATAAAATAATACATAGGTATTTATTCACTAGGGACAAATCAAATATCTTATCCCACGTATCCCCAAATAAAACACTTAGCAACCTAACAACTTAGGGAACCCAAGGAACAGCAGAAGCCTTGCCAAATCCGCTATGCACACATGTACCTTATTTACCTGAAATCACCATAAACTATAATGAGTATAAAACTCAATAAGCATACTAGTTTTTCATATATCAAATACAAATACATATACGTACACAATGCATATGTATGATATGCTGTGATCAATCAAAATCATAATCTTATCAAATCACATATTATGTAAGCGCTTACACATTCTTTCAAAATACATAATAGGAATACCATCACTCAACTACTACTTAGTAGGACTTACATATCACATATCACATAATGAGCCAAATGTCACTCGTAGGTGACATACCGTATGAGAGGAATAGTACAAGTGAGGTCTTGAATAACACATATATAATGCTTATGCCCGAAGGTAAAAGCCAAACCCTCACCCTGATCATCGGTGAGTCCTCTCACATGCACCAATACGCCACCACACGAATGTGATGACTCACTCTTCCTTTAGGTACCAATAGGATCCTCCCTACATACGGAACACATAACATATACCAATCCCAAAGGAAAGGCCACACATAAAGGCTCCACAAATCACATAAAATGCCTACTAAGTTAACAGTGAGTTCAAGTACCCTCAAAATACAAAATATTTCTCATGGACATATTACACTTCAAAAACTTTCTTTATTAAACACATCTTATTTTGAAAGCTCACTTACAAAAACACATGTATGTCCATGCTCAATGTCAATGCTCACATTCAGAAACATATATTCACATTTCATATCAAAATATACTTTGACATAACATAAACATATTCTTAACCCCATTTGCAAAATCATACAAAACAATTACTATGTTTATTGTGATTTCAGTAAAAAGTCTAGTATACTTACCTCTTAACACTTTCAGCTACAAGGCTTAAATCTCCTTAACCTATCAATGGAGATTAATCCTTTCATAAGCCTCACAATTCACACAAAATACTTTAAATAGCTTACAAAATTATACACAATGCATTTATCACATCAAATTGGTCTAAATATTTGGTTTCTCAAAACCTGTCATTCTGACCACTTACACTTAACAAAAATTTCTAATACATCAAATGATGTCCAATTACTCCGAAATCAGAATATATCATTTTTGACTCATATATACTTCTTATATATGAATATTATATCAAAATTCCTACACAATCCATTCCATACACACCATCGAATCCAAACTACAAACCTGACAGGATCAAGATACTTACTGAACAGTATTCAATCTCCCAATTTTATAAAATCATATACTAACTCAAAAATTATAAAACTATCACATAATTACTCTTGACACATGTCTCAGTCCATGATAAATATTTGGCTTCCAAATAACTGCCAAAAGTATTTTAAAACTATTTTATTTCATAACCTTAAAAATCTGTTAATCAAATACTACAATGAGCTGATAGACTTTAGAAATTCATAACACTTCAACCACATTGATCCAAATTCTCAATTCCGAGTATATCATATTAGACATATAAAATTATCATATTACACAAATTCATAATTTTTAAAGATCATTCAGCAGGTCAAAAATTATTTTCCACTGTATCATACTGTTTACACAGGAAATTTCCAGAATTCCAGGGTCATTTTGGTAAATTCACTACAAATTCAATTTCCGAGATTTTCAGTCGATTCAAAGTCTCAGATGATCCTAAACATGTCTAATTTCATATACTCAAAATTCAAAACCAGAATCGAATCACAACAATTTATAAAATTCTTAGATCAAGAGGTTATCCAGCAGAAATTTCATAATTCATCATGATTTATCAAACTATCTTATAGATCATCATCAATTCTCACAACATCAAACGAAATACACATCAAATCCTTAATTATACATATTTCCAGAAATCAAAACTTAAATAAATTAACTTAATTAACACCAATAAATTGATAATTAGTTTTGATATACCTCTAAAGATCCAAAATTCCAATTTCTTCTTCTTTTTCTTCTTCTTCTTCTCTTTCTCTCTCCTTTATTTCTCTCTTCTCTCTCTAAAAATGGGTAGCTCGACCAAAATGAGAGAATTAGGGTTTTTAAAAGTGTATTTTTATACTAAGTGGTTAATTTTTGGTATTTATGAATTCACCCCTAAAACTTTCAAAGTATAACAATTTGGTCCCTAAAATAATTCCAAAGTCTTGCAAATAAACCCAATACTAATAGTATATCCTTAACCTATGAAAACACTACTAATAACAATATATAAATCAAGGATCACCCACATGCAAATAAAATACGTATATTTATATATATAAATATATATATTCTTACCGGTTATGGATACTGGTTACTACAATTCTCCCCTCCTTATAAGAATTTCGTCCTCGAAATTCATAACTTAAGCACATAGATGAGGATACTTAGATCTCATTTCTTCTTCTCATTCTCAATTTTCCTTTTCAACTGTATAGTTTATTCATAAAACATTTACAAAGCAATCTTCATTGTATATAGGATTTGCTCATTGTGGTCCAAAATCCTAATAAATACTCATTCATATGTTAGATTATCTCTAAGTTGGCTCATAGCTGAGTATACGAGAGGAGTACGAAACATATATCCATAAAATAAACATATGACACACATTATGGACTTATAAAATTATACACACATATTTTTATTCTTTTTTCCCATTCGTTCAATATTTAATGGGTATCTATACACTTCACCTTTCATTCATTAAAGAATAACATAGATGTAGAATACCCATACTAATCTCTTACATAAAATTCTTAACTCCTTTAAAAATTTTAATCCCTTCAACATATACTCATACGTCATAATATCATTCACTACCTTGATATCATTCAAAAAAAAAATGTAGTATTTCTACGCAACTAAGTTGTCATTCAAATCAGAATATTGAAAGCATTATCTTAAACGATCAAAAATCAACTTCAATAAAAAGACCTTTAGTTCAACTGATTCTTAAACTATAGATCTTAACATTATATCTCTTACTTTAACTCTTAAAAAAAATAGTCCACCTTATTGGACATCATTTTCTCATTGAGATTGACATGTCTGCTTTTTCTAATATGCTCGATTTCAAATAGAAAAGATTCTACTAGCACAATTACTGCGATGGCAAATATGATTCTTTTAACTATTCCTTTAACGTCATCCACGTAAAAGAAAAGGACAAAACGATTATTGCTTTTCTTTCATAAAACTCTATAAATAGCCTAAACCTCATAATCACTTTTCTAGCAATAAATAAAACCAACCTTCTTACCATCTTCATAATGAATCCCATTATCATAACTCCTCCTGTTCCTTTTTCTCCACCACAATTTCCAGACCTAATCAAAACCAGAACACTCCATTCCCGTGCCAAAGAATTCATCAGACACTACGCCATCTTAGCAGTCCAAGAACACGGCCTCACAGTTCTTGGTGGCCCTTTGTTCAACTTAGAATACCCTTTCTTTCACCTGCACTCTTTTTTCCCATTTTCCCAATGGTCCAAACCTGTCCTTTACTTGTTATGGTACCTGTTGGATCTGTATACAATCGCCATGGAATTCCCATTACTTAGAACCCTCCAAAAATTAGAAAAATGTGATGAAGATCATCCAGCTCTGATTTTTCTCCAATGGTTTTACCCAAAGACATGGTGGATAACTAAATTTCAATACATGATTGCAAACAACACAAATGCTGCAGTCCCCAGACAACATCTTTGGTCAGTCTTACTTCTCCAACGGAAGGGTATGATTATTTCAGATCACGAGATTCATTATTACCCCACTGTTAAGGATTACTTCACATTTACCCTTTCACTAAAGGGGTCAATTAAGCTCTGGCCTGAAGAAGTAATTCAGCAAAAGAGAGAACTTGAAAGAATTCTTGCTCAGGAAAATCAAATAATTCCTCCGTCTGTTTGGATCTCCCCAGAAGATGCTGCACCTTGGGAACAAGTTGAAGCTGACTTTACAGAAGACCTGAATTTTGCCAATATACTCAAATTCCAACAAAGACAAAAATATCATCTTTCACATCTCAGAAATACAGATTACTCTACTCATCATCACCATATCCCAAACATGACTTATTATGCCAGATACAGACAAGCAATGGATAACCTTCACCAATGGCCTCAGCTAACTGTCCCGACAGAACCTACCCAATCTCAGTCAGTTGTCCCGACAGAACCTACTCAATCTCAGCCAGTTGTCCCGATAGAACTTGACCAACACCAACCCAATCTTGACTTATCCCTCTTTCAAGACTCCCAACCTTATCCAACCGACACCCAAATCCAAGAGGAAGCCAGCACATCCCTCATCCAGACCAGCTCACCTAGAGAAGATCAAGATATGGTAGACCCACATTCCACTCCGCCAGAGCCCTCATTCAATGTATGGGAACAACAACTCCATAAGTTCCTCTCTCACGGATACGACACAGATGAAAGCGACCAAGGAGACTCATTTTGACCTACATTGCTGTTTCTATTTTCACAGAAACTAGATCCGTGTTGCTCTATCACATCAAAGAGAGACTGATTACTGCTTTATCTTTATGTCAAGTGTGCTTTATCTTTCTTCATATCTGCTTTTAATCTATCGGCCAAAACTTAATGTTAAGACCACAAAATCTTTGTAATTAATAAAGTTAATTTGGCCTCATGTCCAAAGTCCAATTGTTAGCTCAAAAAGTCTTCAAGTCATTGATGTATTGTCGACCATTAGTGCCAAAATGGCTAAGTCCCTAAATCCATGAAATAGGCGTTTATTGACTTTTCTTAATTATCTTACCTAACTCATCACGCTTCCGACACAATTTTTATCACACTTACATATCAACATATATTTATTCAAGATTTTGCGGCATATTATCCCTTATAAAATGATAAAGTAAAACTTATTCTTTTTCTTCTTTTTTTTCTTCTCACAAGAATCGAGAAAAATATATACTTGAACATACTTACACATATGCTCCACAGCTATTATCAATTTGTTTCTCTATAAATACATTATTATTGCATCCTTATACAAACTCAAAAATATTCAAAGATTAGGGTGAGCATAACAATGGAGGAAACCTCAGCTCGTCGATTCACAAATATTTGTGTCTTTTGTGGATCCAACCCTGGGAATACTGAAGAGTTTACAAAAGTTGCAGAAAATCTTGGTAAGGTATTAGCTGAGCGAAATATACATTTAGTATATGGAGGAGGTAACCGAGGGTTAATGGGGTCTGTGGCAAAAGCTGCACACAAAAAAGGTAGTCGAGTTTTGGGTATCATTCTAAAACTTCTAGCTATTGAAAATGTTGTAGGAAAAACAATTGGGGATGAGTTACAAGTCTCATCTATGCACGAGCGAATGGCTCAAATGCTTAGGCATGCAGATGCCTTCATAGCTCTACCAGGAGGTTTTGGGACCTTGGAGGAAAATTTTCAAATTGTCTCATGGGCACAATTACAAATCCACCAAAAACCGATTGGTTTGTTAAATGTTAATGGTTTTTACGACGGGTTGATATCTTTTCTTGACTATGCAGCGGGAACACAATTCATCCCACTTCTAGCACGACGGATTCTTATTTCAGCTCTAACTGTTGATCAACTGATTGATCAATTACAGTCTTTTATTCCTCTGTCTAATCCAACATTGCATCAGTTAGATTGGTCTACTCATGACAGTCAGAAGAAGCGCAAAATAGACTTAAATCTCACTCCGTAGCCTCTACTGTATTTTTGTTGCTGCTATTGTTGTTGTTTTCCTTTTCAATAAAAGTTGTTTCAATTGATGTCTTCAATACTCTACTTCTCTATATTTTGTCATTGAGAAAATTATCTCAATTTACTCTATGACATGCAAATTATTATTATAAGATATTCAACATCACTCTTACTAAGCATATGAGTCATAACTTAAAAAAAAAAATCTAAATAGTAACATTAAGATCCACAAGGTACCATTATCCACAACAACAACAATCTTAGCAGCTCTTGGATAATGTGTCATCTTCATAAAATCATACAAAATTTAAGGAATATGTCAAACTTTTACACAACAAAGCTACAAATACAATCCTAAGGATTTGGCATCTGCTCGGTTCCCTTGACTCGTCACTTAAAAGTCTACAGAATCATATCTTAGCTCTGATACCAATAAAAGCTGTCACGCCCCAGACCAAAAGATCTGACACATGACATCACTTACATTCATTCAATAATACTTAAGCATTTATTTTAATTTCTTTCAGAATTATAGCAATTGAATTATGACTGAGACAATTAGTAAACCGGAGATACGCAGAGTTTTCTCAGAGATTAACACTCTACTACGTCACCAGTAGCAACTTTGTTACCGGAAGCCCAGAATATATTCATTGCAAATTCTTACTTAAAATCAATCCATTACTACACTTGGTGAAACTTAAACTAAATCCAACCACACAATAAAATAATACATAGGTATTTATTCACTAGGGACAAATCAAATATCTTATCCCACGTATCCCCAAATAAAACACTTAGCAACCTAACAACTTAGGGAACCCAAGGAACAGCAGAAGCCTTGCCAAATCCGCTATGCACACATGTACCTTATTTACCTGAAATCACCATAAACTATAATGAGTATAAAACTCAATAAGCATACTAGTTTTTCATATATCAAATACAAATACATATACGTACACAATGCATATGTATGATATGCTGTGATCAATCAAAATCATAATCTTATCAAATCACATATTATGTAAGCGCTTACACATTCTTTCAAAATACATAATAGGAATACCATCACTCAACTACTACTTAGTAGGACTTACATATCACATATCACATAATGAGCCAAATGTCACTCGTAGGTGACATACCGTATGAGAGGAATAGTACAAGTGAGGTCTTGAATAACACATATATAATGCTTATGCCCGAAGGTAAAAGCCAAACCCTCACCCTGATCATCGGTGAGTCCTCTCACATGCACCAATACGCCACCACACGAATGTGATGACTCACTCTTCCTTTAGGTACCAATAGGATCCTCCCTACATACGGAACACATAACATATACCAATCCCAAAGGAAAGGCCACACATAAAGGCTCCACAAATCACATAAAATGCCTACTAAGTTAACAGTGAGTTCAAGTACCCTCAAAATACAAAATATTTCTCATGGACATATTACACTTCAAAAACTTTCTTTATTAAACACATCTTATTTTGAAAGCTCACTTACAAAAACACATGTATGTCCATGCTCAATGTCAATGCTCACATTCAGAAACATATATTCACATTTCATATCAAAATATACTTTGACATAACATAAACATATTCTTAACCCCATTTGCAAAATCATACAAAACAATTACTATGTTTATTGTGATTTCAGTAAAAAGTCTAGTATACTTACCTCTTAACACTTTCAGCTACAAGGCTTAAATCTCCTTAACCTATCAATGGAGATTAATCCTTTCATAAGCCTCACAATTCACACAAAATACTTTAAATAGCTTACAAAATTATACACAATGCATTTATCACATCAAATTGGTCTAAATATTTGGTTTCTCAAAACCTGTCATTCTGACCACTTACACTTAACAAAAATTTCTAATACATCAAATGATGTCCAATTACTCCGAAATCAGAATATATCATTTTTGACTCATATATACTTCTTATATATGAATATTATATCAAAATTCCTACACAATCCATTCCATACACACCATCGAATCCAAACTACAAACCTGACAGGATCAAGATACTTACTGAACAGTATTCAATCTCCCAATTTTATAAAATCATATACTAACTCAAAAATTATAAAACTATCACATAATTACTCTTGACACATGTCTCAGTCCATGATAAATATTTGGCTTCCAAATAACTGCCAAAAGTATTTTAAAACTATTTTATTTCATAACCTTAAAAATCTGTTAATCAAATACTACAATGAGCTGATAGACTTTAGAAATTCATAACACTTCAACCACATTGATCCAAATTCTCAATTCCGAGTATATCATATTAGACATATAAAATTATCATATTACACAAATTCATAATTTTTAAAGATCATTCAGCAGGTCAAAAATTATTTTCCACTGTATCATACTGTTTACACAGGAAATTTCCAGAATTCCAGGGTCATTTTGGTAAATTCACTACAAATTCAATTTCCGAGATTTTCAGTCGATTCAAAGTCTCAGATGATCCTAAACATGTCTAATTTCATATACTCAAAATTCAAAACCAGAATCGAATCACAACAATTTATAAAATTCTTAGATCAAGAGGTTATCCAGCAGAAATTTCATAATTCATCATGATTTATCAAACTATCTTATAGATCATCATCAATTCTCACAACATCAAACGAAATACACATCAAATCCTTAATTATACATATTTCCAGAAATCAAAACTTAAATAAATTAACTTAATTAACACCAATAAATTGATAATTAGTTTTGATATACCTCTAAAGATCCAAAATTCCAATTTCTTCTTCTTTTTCTTCTTCTTCTTCTCTTTCTCTCTCCTTTATTTCTCTCTTCTCTCTCTAAAAATGGGTAGCTCGACCAAAATGAGAGAATTAGGGTTTTTAAAAGTGTATTTTTATACTAAGTGGTTAATTTTTGGTATTTATGAATTCACCCCTAAAACTTTCAAAGTATAACAATTTGGTCCCTAAAATAATTCCAAAGTCTTGCAAATAAACCCAATACTAATAGTATATCCTTAACCTATGAAAACACTACTAATAACAATATATAAATCAAGGATCACCCACATGCAAATAAAATACGTATATTTATATATATAAATATATATATTCTTACCGGTTATGGATACTGGTTACTACATTAACGTTGGGGCAAAATTTTGGATCTAGATCGCGATGCCCCAACGTTTACAGTGGAACGCCACAGCGCTACAGACGCCCCCGCGTTTCCTTATCAGAGCGCCCCTGCGTTAGACTAACACCGGAGCGTTCTTCGTGGAACGCCCCAGCGTTAGTGTCCAAGTATAAAAACATTACATTTTGCCCCCTGGAGTAATTTTTTCGGACCCCTTCGAAAAACACCTAAAATTCTCTCAACCCCAACACCTTCCTAACCCAGAAACGATCCTTAATTGATAATCGAACTCTAAAACAACAATCAAACAATATTTGGTGGAGAGATTACACAAGATCTTCCAAATCAAGATCATTTTGGAGGGTCAATTCGAGATCAATTCTTGAACTTATACTTTCTTTGCTTCAATCTTTTCTGGTTTGATCCGAATTGATCTGTTTATATTATATTTATATTTATTATTGATCTTGATATTATTATCATGTTGATCTAAGTTTAATATCTAGGATTATAGCCTTGACCTTAATATGATGGATTGATATATTAAAGACGATTATTATGAACGCAATTCTTGTTCAATTTGTTAGATCTTAATGCATTTGATATACTGGCCATATGTTGAATGAATTGGTAATGATTAAATAAACTTGAAAAAGGAATTTATTTGTTAAGCCCGAGACAAATTGATACATGATCACAAAGTGGCAGTTGTGAGTTTCGATTTAAGATAGGAATATACCTAGATAACATGTATAGTTAATACAACTAGTGCTTAATGAATCTTGATCTATTTAATTACCATAGGACTATAGGAGATTAATAGATCTTGGTATAATCACTTGACCATCAGAAGAGGCTCGTGGTGAGATTAGTGTTGTGACCAACAATTAAATTGAGGGAATAATAATCGAGGCGTCATTGTTTGAAAAATCATATTAAGTGATAGCTATAATCCTAGATCTTCGTCATATATTGTCAGATTTGTTATCGAATTTGATTGTTAATTATAGTTGATAAAATAGATAATTTTTAGTTTAAAGTTTTATCAAGCAATTCTTAATAATCAATCTTTTGGATAAAAGCGAGAAGATACAATTTTAGTAATTGGTTAGAAATACAACAAATTCCCTGTGGGATCGACACTCTATTCATTCTATATTATGTGTTTCCGATAGCGTGCACTTGCGCTTAATATAGAAGTCACACATCAACGATGTCAAACATCATCTCTCCATAAGTTATAAGATCCTTTTCTTCGACTAAGAAAACACCAAAGGCACCTTCAGGTATCAAACATATCTAAAATAATGGCCTTGATATCCTTTTCGACTTATGAACATAGTGTGTTAAAGGTATTTCACTTAATTGAAATTAAAACTCTACCGTTGGTTCATCTATATTTTGATTGACTTCATCAAGTTCAATCTTTCTATAATTTCCACAATCCATAAGAAACTCTTTCTCTAGAAATGTGACATCATGAGAAACGAACATATTTCGTTCATCTGAATTATAGAATTGGTATCCCATTATATGCAAAATGAACTGCTACTTGTACCCTTAGATATAAGTTTATCCTGTTGCATAACTTTTATGCAAGGAGGACAACATCAAGCTTTAACATACTTAAGACTCGTTTTCCTTTAAGTTTATATTTCATATAGAGTAGAAGGAACGATTTTTGATAGAATTATTTTTAATAAGTGAGTAGCAGATTCTAAGGCATAACCTCATAGATATTATAGAAGATCAACTATTCTCAATATCAATCAGACTGCATCTAATAAAGTTTGATTCATCCTTTCCTAAACATATTTATGTTGAGGAGTATCTGGAGGACTATACTGAGTGAGAATCATATTCTCGTTAAAATAATTTATAAATCTACTGATTATGTATAAACTACTTTGATCTAAGCGAAGGCACTCAATATACATAAGAGTTTGTTTCTTTACATTCATAGTCAGAACATTTTGAACACTTTAAAATTTTCTAACCTGCGTTTCCTAGAAACACATGTCTATATGGTAACATGTCACTATAAATATAATGAAGTATCGAAATCACCTATTGTAGTAAGATTCATTGGACTAAATACATCAATATGTACCAGATCCAATAAACTAGTAGCTTAACGTCTTACACTTATATAAAGATTTGGTCATATTCTCTTGAATTCATAATTTATAAACTAGTCAATGTTCTACAGTCAGATCAAATATTTGACCATCCTTAATCAGACGAGATAGTCGTCTTACGATTATATGACCTAATCTTATATGCCACTATTCATTATTTTTTAAAGTTATTGAACTACTATTTATTCTGTTCACCTATTCTCTTATGGCATTTTTTGTTGAATATAAGATATAACGACCATTCATTAACTGACATTCAGTTAGTAAAACATCATCATTATCATAAGGAACTATTTCTAATATTTTTACAACATTAATGCTTTTGCCTAAAAGGAGAAGTGACTAAGAAGTCTTAACGACTGCCACATCAAAGAAATCTTCATTTCTTACGTGAAGCCGAACTTCTCATTTCCTAGCTATCAAGCATTTCTCAAATCATGCAACATCTTGCAAATATGAGAATGACAAGAGGTATCTCATACCCTTGCTAAGTTAACATCAAATGCTAATGAAATGTTAATGTTTGGTCAAACAGATATCTAATAGGCTAATATTTCTTAAGTCAATGTACTATAAATAGTAACATTTATTATTTCAAACCTTATCACGGTGGAAACACATTTCATTATGACTTTTCTCTATCTGTGGTTTAGTAATATCAAATATTACTGAATTTAGAACTATTCTTAGATTCATAAGTAAGTTTTAAATATTTTATTCAGTACCCTATAGTTATTGGGCATTTATCAAGATTACTAACGGATTGCTCGTACTCATTTTATCTCTATAAGACAAGTATCTTATCTCTATTAGACAAATACCTTATCATTATAAGACAATTTAGGAGATATGTAGCTGAACATTTCTAATTGTTAATTAATAACACTTTAGATTATAGGTATAACTATTATACATTTTTTAATCTAAAAATGCCCTCTCACTACTTTACTTAATTCATTTAATCTCTCAAATGGGATAATGACAGTTTAAAAAATTTTATACTGTACAACAAAAAGTGGACCCCATTGGCATTTGACTCCAGCTTCACGCTAAAGTAATATTGGCTTTTGTAAATCTAACAAGTAGACAACTCTTGTCAATTGTATCTCATACAACTCTTACTACTGATCCTAAATACACATTATCCTCACGCTAAAATAATATTGGGTAAGTGTATTTCAGATTAACTCGTCAATAGTTAAATATATGTTACTAACATTATCCTCATGCTAAAGTAATATTGGGTAATATGTTCACATATATTTGGCTTATGTCATATTTTACCAGCATTAGACCAAGTCACATCAACCAAATCCCTCAAGCTAAAGTAATATTGGAAAAGACTATAGTGACTCGTCTTACACCGTATTGACAAGATGGACTATTTATTATATTAAATATTATCATATAATATAATAAATTTTAATCTAATTAAGAGAGATTTTAAATACAGGCTTTCACCATATGCTCTCATCACATGAGAGGTTATTTTCAATCAATTGTCCATTTTTGTGCAAGCATAACTAACCACCATCAGTAAAGCTCCCATTATGGTTACAAAATATATATATATATATATATATTATTTTCTTGGTTTATCATGTAAACTAATAACTATTATTATTACATCTCATAAATCCCCCACATGCGAAATTATTTTTTTTAGTATGAACGTCGCAGCGTTCATACACCCAGCGCCCCTGCGTTCATATGAACGTTGTAGCATTGGACATGAGCGCTGCGGCGTTTCAAGCGCAGTTTTTAACTGGTTTGCATTTTCAACACTTGAAATGCATCCCAACAGCCTCAGAACTTGTCCTACAACATAGCCAACATCAAAAGAACACCAATAAAAATACAAAATTGCTCTGATACCAATTGTTGAGTGTTGATTATTTTAGGGTGCTTGCATGTGGATTGTATTCATAATACAATAAATATACATATCTCATACATATATATGCACAGCGGAAGATTAAAATTAATACAATGAACACATGTTATACATATTTATCAAATGAAAAACGAGATTGAGAAATTTAACCCATGATGCCTTTGGATTAATTTGCTTGAAGTCTACCATGAAATGAAACTTTGATCAATCCTAGCAATCAATAAGGGTGAGTTTGATTGTCTAGAATGACAGTATGTTAATTCAGCATTTAGTTTAACTCTTAAACTTGATTCAAAGTTAAACTCTTTAACTTAGTTAAATTTATTTATTTTATTCAACTCTTGAATAAAAATAAATTTAATTCATGTTTTAATGGATAAATTAATTTGAGAAGATGATGAATAGAAAATATTTTTAACTCTTGAAACATTTCAATTTTCGTTCTCCATTTCTCTCTTAATTTTTTAGCCAACCAAAAACAATTAATATTTGTTTTAATCAAATCAAATTATTTTATTTTATCTTTTGTTCAACTCTTGAACAATTAAAATAAATTTATTTTAGTTATTACATTTAGTAACCATTTATATATTTGTTTTGTTGTTCTAATACTTAAAACACAAAACAAAGAATTTCAATTTCTCAAATTGAAATGGCCACCAAAATTACAGAATTTAAAAAACTTCAAACTTTTGAATTTCATTTCACTTTATATACTAATGCATAAATTTCAAACTAATTTGAATTTTATTTGCATTTAATTTAACTTAACCTAACCTTAGTTAACATTTAACCTTAGTTAGGTTAGTAACTTAACCTTTAAGTTAATAAATATTTAAATATCCTAACCATAGTTAACTAACTTAAACATGGTTAGGTTAACATTTACTTAATCATTAAGTAAGGTTAACTTAACTTAACCATATGGTTAACCTTTAACAATAGTTAAGTTAAATCATTTATTTAATAATTAAATAAATAAATATTTATTTTAATTATTTAACAATTAAATAATCATAAAGTAAAATTATATTTATATCTTTACTAGATTACTAAGTTAACCTAAAGTGGGTCTCACTATTTAACTATATACTTTAGTTAACTTAACCTTAGTAATTTGCTGAATTATACTGTATTGAATTATTCAATACGATAAACTGCCAAAGTGCTCAAAAAGTACATTTCATATTGGGACTCTATAGGTCTACACCCGATTTATGCTTGTGGCCACAAGACTTCATGAAATACAATCCCGGAGCATCGGATATACAACTTACCTACGTAAGCTGACGGATCATGTATCTACTCATATCGAATTCTATGAGCATCGGACTATACCCAACGACACATAGTGGTCAGACTATGAAAGGTCTCTGACATATGTGGAACCAAAGCATGATGAATCACTCATAAGACCACTATGACGCTCAGATCAAAGGACCACGAATACTACTCAACTCGAGAGGACCTTCCTTTGACAGCTTCATAGGATATCTATTAGGGTCCTCGTGAGTCTATTCAGTCCTGACTGGATACCCGCATGACTATACAAGCTCTAAGCTCATGATCAGTTAAGAACAACCATCTGAACCAGTCAGATATAGACATACACTAATCTATATTATGTGAATTTACCAATAGACCCGCATTGGTGATCATAGATCATGAATATTGTATTTGAGACATACTTACATAATGACATTTCTTAGCACCTATTGCAACTCTTTATAATTATGTCATTACAAGTATACTCTCAGGTCTTTATCTTATTATAGACAAGGTTCTAACTCTTTAAACCTCGCTGACTCTTATAACTTGCTAACTCTTAGTATTTATAACTCTCAACTTTGCTAACTATTAGTTCTGGTCTAAAGTCTTTTAGACCAAATCTGAACTCTTTCAGATTATACAGTGTCTGTAATGTTACAAGTATTATACCATATAAATATTATATTAATAATTTTTATTCGAAATATTTATTGTATAAATATTAACAACTAATATTCATACAATATTAGAATAGTGCATAAGCACCAGTTCTAACATATACAACCAACTAGAACTATTGCTTTACCTTTGCAATGTAGTATCACTAAGTGTATGATCAACTTATTCCTTTTGCTCTACCCTTATGTTAATAATTGCACAAGGTATATGACCAATTTATTCTTTTGCTTTACTTGTGTGTTCATAGTTATAGCATATATATGACTAGTTATTTTATTTGGTACTTGTAAATTTTATTTTAGACATAAATGAGAATTTTACAAGTTTTTCTAGTTACAAAATATTTTGTTAAATAGTACATATGTGGATTTATTATTTTTTAAAATGAGTTTCTTTACGTTATATTATTGAGGTTAACATAGTATATCATAAAAAATATTTTAATAAATAAAATATTTACTCACATAGTTTAGCGCTCACCTTATTTTCTTTATATTTTTCTCTTTAAATAGGTTGTGTTTTTAGTTATACAGTGTTAAATTTTATAATATTGGTCAAGAAATGTTGCAAGGATTTTTAATTTTTATTTATTTATTAGATATTTATTCAGAGATATTTAAATTTATGTTTATTAGAGATATTTTCAAATTACTAATTTTTGGTCACAAGTTGAATATTTTTCATGTTATATTTTTGTTGATCAAGAAAATTAACATTATAACTCTCAGAGATTTATATAAATTATAATTTAATGATAATTTTAGTTTTAATTAGACAGTCACTCTCTTAATTTAATTTGAAAGACAAAATTTTTTAAAATTATATTCTTTTATTTTATAAATAATTAAAATATTTTCATATTTTAAATTAAGTAGAAGGGATGATAATATAACTAAAATTTAAACTACTATCAAAATATAATTTATGTAAACCTCAATGGATGACAGTGTTCCCCAAATAATTGTGGCCTCACTTTTTTTGTTTTTTGAAATGTGGATTCATTTAGCAACAATTCTCAACTATGCTCAGACTCGTTGGGATATCTTTTTTTTTTTTTTTTTTAAATAGCATAGACCAAGTTAATTCTAATTCAGTTCAAAATTGAACTTGAATTGAATCCATCGGTACCTGACTGACTTGAGTTGATTTGATTTAATTCAGTTTTCAAATTTTTTTATAAAAAAAATTGTTTTATTTGTATTTTTTTTTTATAAATCCAATTGAATTAATCAAATTAAAATAAAAATGAAACTCGATTTTTTTTAAATAATTAAAATAAAACAGAACTTAATTTAGTGTTTAATTAGTTTAATCAATTCTGTTAAAAAATGTCCACTCTTATTTTTATTGTCAATTTTTTCTTAACAAAAAAAAAAGGATCCAAGTGTCACAATTTTTTTTTTATAATTGTGCAAACGTGTTAAATAATCTTAAAAAGTTACACAGAGAAAGAAATAAGAGATGCATACTAGATATTTAAAAAAATATTATTTATATTATTAAAAAAGAATATAAATTAAAATATTTTTATATAACTCAAGATGTCCCTTTTATATCCTATTAATCTTATACAGCCTAAATAATTTAACAATGTATATATCAAATAAGATAATATTTTAAATAATATTTTAATATACCATCACATATCTTATAATAAAATTTTACTTTCTTTATAAATTACAAACTTGACCTAAATTTTCATATATATCAATAAATCTTCTAAAAGTCCTAGTCCTCAATCATTTTACCTTCCAAATAATCTTTAAAAAATTTATAAGAATCAAATATTTAAAAAAAATACTTAAAACGTGACGTCAAGAAATAAAGCGGGATACAAATTGCAAGCACCAGCAATTTGTGAGATATGGAGGCAGTCAATGGAATGGCACCAACTAGAGCTGACTGTCCAAATGAGAAAATTAGTGACTTCTGGGCTTCCTAGTAGGGCCATCCCTTGCTCCCCCAATGCCCCCTTTGCATAATATTTGCAGATTAGAGATTTGACTATTCCCATTTTAGAGCTATGTCTAATCGAGTTAGACATAACTTGTGTATATGTCATGCTATTATGGCCTCGGCGAAATTTAATATTTCTATATACCTACTCGAAAAGAAAAAGAATGATAATAAAGAATTACTTATATATATATATGTATATATCAGATGATTTCATGAATGTCTTACAGAAGGGTGATAGGTACATAAAGGCTATATTTATGGCCATGAGGCTATATAAAGATTCAGAATTTAATTGGGTATTACGTAGTAAGAGCTTATGTTTAGATTTCAACAAATTTCAGTTCATATCATATGCGATAGCATGATATGAATAAGAGGGTCAAAAAGGAAGGAATGGTAAACAAACTTAATTAATTAATATTAAATATATACTTTAGAGGCAATCAACGATCAGAAAAGCAATAGCAGCTAGTAGATATGAAGACCAGACATTGACAATGGGCACATGGCATGCCATTCTCAAAAGGATTAGTTAAATATACAACATTATGATAACCAAAATCTAATTACAAACTAGAAAGAAATTAACAATAATCATAACTATGATGATGATCATGTTAAAACATTATGATGATCGTCATCATTACCTTCCCCATAGCATAATTGGGATACGTTAAAGACTGGAAGAAGTAAGAAGCAAATTCAAATTAATTAAAGAATAGGGATATATATATTTTTTATTTAGTATAGTATTGATTAGGTGAGTAAAGTCGCATATATATTTAGTGCGTGACTCTACTAAAAATCAGCTTGATTTTAGTTTTCTTTTTTTACTAAAGTCTTAGAGTTGCTCATCAAATTATGAACAACTTTATCTATTTAGTCAAAATTATTTATATATATAAATTAATGAATTTATAATTAATTTTTAAGTAAAGGATGGTTGATATATGGTTAACACTTAACACATCCCCTTTCAAATTCATGAAGGGATTGAAGGGATGGGAAGGGGACGCTGATATAGAAATAATGTCATTAAGGGCGTGGGACCTCATGGTTGAATGGTGATGGCCCTCATCCTCAATTCAAAAACTTGGATCGTATCAAAATAACCAGCACACGTGGAAATCCATAAAAGAAAAGAAACCTACATGCATGAAATTTAACCAAACGCAACGCATGTTGACGAAGACAGAAAATTAGAAAAAAAAAAGATTCAATTGTCTATGTTTGTCCTCGGCCATCAAAACAACCAACAAAATATGGGAGATCGATCCCATCAAGAGTGACATGCAAATCAAGATTAAGGCCCCATTGGATGGTTCGGATGGTTCAATAAGAAGAATGAAGAATGAAGATAGTGGGGGGGAAGAGAGAGAGTGAGGGGTAAACACGATCATGATTCATGAGAGAAAACGCACAGAGGATCTTTCTAAGATGGTCCTACATTCCAAGCTTCTTTTAGAAGGAGAGCACTACTCACTCACTCACTCACTGCCCACTTGCAAATTTTTGAGTTGCATGCTTTTTGTGAAAAAAAATCAATCATAGAGCACCAATGTCAAGCTCTGTGGGGTGCAAGACAGAAACATCAAACACGATTATTAATTAATGCGCTCCCCAGCTTTGCTTTTTCTCTAGTAGTCATCTCTACAAATTTTTATTCAAAGCAAATTATCATAACACATGCTTTAATTTTTATTTTTATTTTATACATTAGCATGTTGAGTAATCCCTCTGGCCCTCAACCAACCTCTCTCTCTCTCTTTCTCTCCTTTCCAATGGTCGTGGTGGGAAGATACTACAAACTAGAAAATATAAAGTGTCTGAGCAATATTTGAGTTAAACACAAGATACCCTTATTGCCCATTTGCCCATATTCCCCTCTCTCCCCAATATTAATTTCTTGCATGAGAACAATTAAGATATCCCTTTCGTACAGGTCGCATGATATATGTCATCTCATATGCTCATGCTCATGTGCGTTGATGCTTGTCTATATAGATACATACACATATATATACTCCTGGCTTTAGATCATCAGCAATGGCGCCACCGCTACTGCTTTCTCATGTTTGAGCAGTCACAGCTTGGAGTAGTTGCAGTTTGCAGAAGCTAAAGCTTTTGTGGCTTTTCCTGCTGCAGCATACCTTTGCTTGAAATTAAAAAAATACAACCAATTCCACAATTGAGGTAAGATTGATCAATTTCCATTTATATATAATTACATACATTAGCCCTATCTCAGATAATGCTAATTCTGTTAGTATGCGGATGGATGGTTGATTTGATATTTGAAGGAAATGTCCTTGACTACTTGTGATTGTTTCCCACTAAAATCCCAAACGAAATGCTCACTGTGCTTTTTTCTATTCTCTTGTAAAGATACATAGATTCTGCCATACTTTTCTAGAGGATCAAAAAGAAATTAATTTCACTAAAAAACTCCAATAGGATATCGACAACAACAAAATAATAAAACCCTTCTAGTGGGTTCATAAAAGATTCTCTTTATCAACCTCAACTGAGGATTGCTAACACAAGTAGTTAACTATATACCTGATTACAAGCCATCCGATTATTAAAGTTTTGTAGCTATGAATTCATCCTGTGTAGAGCAAACCTGATGGCATCACCCACTTCTGTTAATTTCTTTAATGTTTCATTTTCACAGTATTGAGATGTTTCACTTTTCCAGTTTCGAACAAACACTTCAAGTACTTACGGTGGTTCTTGTTTTTCACCATAGCCTATGAAAGCACAGGCCACTCGTCTGCTTGGTAAGTTTAATTATCAACCATTCTGAAACCAGCATCATGCATATTCAGATTCTGCATATGATTAATTTTTATACATGACATGATGCCAAAAGACTTTCGTGAGATCTTCCAACGTTGAATACCAACAGTATTTCTGGAATTTGTTAGTGCATTTTACAATATTTTAATTCTGTCAAAAAGAAAAAAACCTTGAAGAGTTTCAATTTCTTTTTTACTTTCCGAGAGGGATAGAGATTGTCAGTCTTGTCTCTTGATTGAGGAAGTAGTGAAGACTTTTACAGATTTTCTAGACCTTTTGCTATAAGCCATTCAAATTTGTGCGAAATATCTTCGGTAGCTCCATTGAATTTAATTTAGGTAGTTGAAACCAAACTCTTGACACACGTTCGAAAGAAATTAACTGAAACAAACCGATGAAAGGACTGGTCTTGAATAGGATGGCAATTTTATTCGGATTCAGAAAATTTCGGATTTGAATTCGGGCCCAATTTTAAAACTTAGCCTGAAAATTTTGAAATTTTTTTGAGATTTAGATTTTTTTTTTAAATTTAGATTTGAATTTTTAGGGAAATACAGAAATTAGATTAGGCCTGAATCTAAATTTTATTTATTCTTTTAATTTTTTTAAAATAAAATTAATTCTTAATCTTTAATATATATGAATATAATAATTAATTTACAAAATAAATATTCAAAAGTTAATATTTAACTTAAAAATAAAAAAAATAAAAAAAATAAATATTTTTTTTTTAAATTTTGAGTTTAAATCCAGATTCGACTCGAGTTAAAACTTAGATCTAAACAAACTTGAGTTCTAAATTCACAAAAATAAATTGAATTTGAATTTGAGTTGAGCAAAATTTAGATCTAAATTCGAATTTTGTCATCACTAGTCTTAAATTAATTTTCTCATTAAAATAAAAAAAATTTGTTTTTTATTTTTAAGGGTATTATTTAGGATTGTCTTAGATTGTCAAATAATTAATTTTAACTTGAAATTTTAAAATAATGATATTTGATAAGTGATACATTACTCTCTTTTGTAGATGATTGCATAGATTAATTTTTTTAAAAATAAATAGCTTTTACTATACAAGCTAACATTGACTTTAATTTCATGCAAGAAATGTTTTTCTCTGAGATAATCTCTTGTGCGGGCATGTTCGATTGTTGTCGAGCCCGAAATTTTTCATGACTTTTTTTTTATAAAGGAAGCAAAAATGAAGTTTATGAAACTTGGGACAAAGCCAGACACCTTCTATACAGAGGAGGCTACCAGGTACGCATCCTCAGTAAAATTTTAATTTAATTTTCTGAAAGGAACTTTGATTTATTCTGAGGTAGGCATACAGCATCTGCTTAATCAAGTAATTGAAAATGCAGGACTGTGATTGCAGACGCTCCTAGTGATCTCATTATACGAGTTAACAACATCACTTATCTTCTTCATAGGGTATGAAAATCGTTTTGGTTCTCCCAACCGAAAGAAGAATCATCTGTTATTATTTTGTTGAAACTAACTCTGGCTTGGATGGTTTCCGTTTAGCATATTTAATTAATTAAGTTTCTTGATGATTCAGATGGCAAAATTGAAAACCATTGTGAAATGTAGACTTAAAATGGCTGATAAGATGATGCCAAAATCCTCAGTTCTAGTAAAATCATTATAATTGGGCTGTAAACCGTACTCTAGCATCAATGAAATAACAGATTGCGGCTATGAGCAACGTTGACACTGCAACATAATTCTCCAAAAACCAGATACTATTGAAGCAAAATCTTGTTGGTTTTGCATAATGAGTTCTTAATTTTGCTACTCTTTCGCTGCAGTTTCCGCTTCTTCCAAAGTGTGGTCTTCTACAACGGCTATGTTCTAATCCAGATGATTCTAACAATGTTACAACAAAGCTTCACGACATTCCTGGGGGAGAAGATTCTTTTGAACTGTGTGCTAAGTTCTGCTATGGAATAACAATCAATCTCAGTGCACATAACTTTCTGCCTGCATTTTGTGCTGCCAAATATCTTCGAATGACAGAATCGGTTGAGAAGGGAAATTTCATTCTAAAACTGGAGGCTTTCTTCAATTCATGCATTCTTGAAGGTTGGAAGGACTCCATTGTCACTCTACAGACAACAAATAAGCTACCTGAGTGGTCAGAGAATCTTGGAATCATTAGAAGGTGCATCGATTCAATTGTTGAGAAAATCCTCACCCCCCCTGCCAAGGTTAAGAAATTTCCCATCTTGTTTGCTTAATGAAAATCAAGTATTCTATTAGTTTTTCACCGAATTAAGATTGTTTCTCTGATTAAAAATAATGACTTTCCTCAGGTTACGTGGTCCTACACCTATACTAGACCAGGGTATATGCCAAAACGCCATCAATCTGCACCAAAGGATTGGTGGACGGAGGACATATCCGACCTTGACATAGAACTTTTTCGGTGTATAATCACTGCTGTCAGATCAACATACATGCTGCCGCCCCAACTCATTGGCGAAGCTTTGCACGTCTATTCCTGTCGTTGGCTACCTGACATAACAAAGACTAGAACTCCAGAGAATTCAGCAACTCAAAAGGAAGAATCTGTTGAAAAGAATCGAAGAATTCTTGAAACAATTGTGAACATGATTCCCGCTGATAGGGGATCAGTTTCAGTTGGCTTCTTGATTAGGCTCCTTCGCATTTCTATTTATCTGGGAGTCTCCACGGTGACAAAGACAGAGCTAAGAAGGAGAGCTTGTCTGCAATTTGAGGAGGCAAGAGCTAGTGATTTGCTACTTCCTTCGCACTTATCCTCTGATCAGCAATTTTACGATATTGACTTGGTTATGGCTATCTTGGAAAGTTACTTGGTGCTCTGGAGAAGACAAACCCCTGCACCTGTAGGGAACGTACATTTTTTGAGATCTATTAGAAAGGTAGCAAAGGTAATTGATTCTTATCTTCAAGTTGTTGCAAGGGATGTTAACATGCCCGTATCCAAAGTAACATCTCTTGCAGAAGCTTTGCCTGATACTGCCCGGGAAGAGCATGATGATTTGTATAAATTCATCAATATATATCTTAAGGTACGAAAATCTAATATTAGTTAATTACCAATGTAATTTAAACGCCATCAGAAGTTTTTATCTTATAAACTGATCTACGCCCCTGTTTGCATTCTTGTCCAACCGTTTGTTTGCTCAATGTGGCTTTTGACCGATGATATATAAGCAGGAGCATCCTGACTTGAGCAAGGCAGAAAAAAAGCGCCTCTGCCGAATTCTAGACTGCCAAAAGTTGTCTCCAGAAGTACGCGCCCACGCTGTAAAAAACGAGCGCTTGCCACTGAGAACAGTTGTGCAGGTCCTCTTCTTTGAACAAGATGGGGGTTCCAGGGCAACTGGCCATAAAATGACATCTCAGGAACTAGTCTCAGGAGGAAAGAAGTTACCCATTACTGAGCATGGTACTAGTAAGCTGCAACCGGGTCCAGAAGAAAGACATGGTGGAGATAGAACGGAGGGCACAAATAAGAATACATCATTATTTCCTGAAACAAGCGAGAGAGAGCATCAGAAAGTCAAGAGTTCAGACGGTAAGTTGAAGCTAGAATCGGAAAGAAAGGCTGTAAGGAGTGATATTGAAGAAGTGGAGTCAGAGAAGGGAAGAGAAACGGTAACACAAAGAAGAGGTAAGTCAGGGCATGGCCGTGATAAAGGGAGAGACATATAGCAGAATGTAGAGCCTTTATCTGCTCTTGGCAGCAACTGCAATTCTTCTCTTTCTTTTTTTGTGGGGGGTGTCACTGCACCGCTGGGCGTTAGTTCAGATTTTAGAGTGATTCGTCACTTGGGAAATGTATAATAATTGAAACAATGATTTACCAAAGAGTTCTTAAGCAAGCACTCGACCACCACATTCATTCTTCTGAAGTTTCAAGAGATTTGAGATGTTCCACAAAGAAGAAAACTAATCAACCAATTTTATGCAATCGACGGCCAAAATCCTGGGGTTGAGTGAACCGACCCAATTTCTTTCGAGATTCGGAAGAAGTTTAACTCTTACTGCGATTAATTTAAGTAAATCTAGTGTATTAATTTAAGTAAATTTTTATTCAATCATAAAAGTTTTTGAAAAAACAATATAACCAAAAAAATATTCAATTAATAATAAGAAAAACGTAACATGAAATTATTTTTAATAAATACAATAACTAAATATCTTTACTAAGTTCTAATAAAAGAAAAGAAATAAGAAAAAATCTTTTATAACACCATGTGGTTGATCTTATAAAGTTTAACATGCTCTAATTAAAATGCAACAATTTAAAAAAAATTATAAAAAAATAGAGTGAACACAAAACTTTGTGAGTGAATATATATATATACACACTACAATAAGTTTCTTATATTATATTATGTTAATCATAATATTATAATGTAAAGAAAACTCATTTTAAAATATACTAAATCCATATGCAATACTTATAACTAGAAAAATTTTATGAAATTTTCATCTTTCTATAAAATAAATTTGATAAGCTTCTACTTTAAAAACTATACTGGTAGTTAAAAGAGACACCAAAACAAGTAACCAATGGAATAATTAGTTATACACATTGTATAATTACTAACACACGAGCAAAGCAAAATGAATAAATTAGTTATATACTTGGCAGTACTACATTGCACAGGTAAAGCAATAATTGGTTGTACATGTATGCACAGAGTCATGCCCCAAAAGGCTAGATATTCAAACACACAACCCAAAAGTCTTTGTATATGCTTGAATAGGTCTCAAAGACCTGTATTTGAATTTGTAATTGAGTATGAAAGGGTATATGCCAAGTGATTTTAAATCACCTGGCATGTACCCTACTTACTCAGTTTGGATGATTTTTAAATCACCTGACCCGTATTCTTTTATACTAAGTTATAAATTCAAATACAAGTCTTTGAGACCCGTTCAAGCACATATAAAGACTTTGGCCCGTGTGTTGAACACTTAGCCCTTTGGGGACATAGCTGTAGGCATGCGTGTACAACCAGTTACTCTGTTTGTGCGATGTAATACTGTCAAGTGTATGATTAGCTTATTCTTTTTGTTCTGCCCGTGTGTTAGTAGTTACAATAGGTGTATGACTAATTATTCTCCTGGGTACTTGTTTTGGTGTCTTTTTTAGTTGTCAGTATAATTTTTAAATTATAAGTTTAGTCAATTTATTTTATAGAAAGATGAAAATTTCATAAATTTTTTTCATAGAATATTTAGTTTTAGTCTTACATGTAGATTTAATATATCTTCAAACGAGCTTTCTTTATTTTATAATATTATAGTTAACATAGTATAATATAAGAAACATATTATAGTATAAATATATATATATATATATATCTACTCATGGAGTTTTGTGTTCACCCTATTTTTTTTATAATTAGTTGTTGCATTTCAACTAGAACTTGTTAGATTTCATAAGGTCGATCATGGAGTGCTACAAAGACTTTTTTTTTATATTTCTTTTCTCTTATTAGAACTTAGTGGAAACATTTAGTTGTTGTGTTTATTGAAAATAATTTTATGTTCTCATTTTTCTTAGTCAAATTTTTTTTTTGGGTAAATAAAGCTTAATGATATTATTGCTAGTTCAACAAAGGGTACGAATCGAAAGTTCAATAACAAAAATATTACACACCCATTTAAGAATCTAGGAACGTATTAGTATCACCACCTATTCGTAATGTAATCTACTCCCTGACTATTCAAAACACTTAAACATCTAATCCATATAATATCTTTAATATAATGTAATACATTGGTAGTAGAAGGATTTTTATGATGAAACACCACCTAATTGTGCTCCCTTTATATAAAATAAATTGTAGCACAAAAGGAAACTCTTCTGATCTTATAAATAATAGATTTTCCTTGAGTTTCCCTGCAGAAAAAAGAAACCTCGCGCCACCAGTTGATAGGGTGACAATTGATTTGACAAGCTAAAAGAACCTTATGCCAGATATCATGAGAAAAGTTGCATTGAAAAAATAAATATTAAATTGTCTCTTTGTCTCGACCACACAATGGACAATCATCTAAGGGAATAAGTCCCCATTTTATAAACTTCTCTCTGGTAGATAATTTGTTCTTTAATGGCAACCAAGTGATAAAATTGTATTTAGGTATATGTTGAGATCCTCATACCAATTTATACCATCCCACTATAGCTCTAAAGTTATTAAGGCACTGTCATGTACTAACAATTGAAAACTTTGCATTGGAGCTTTATGTCCACATAATTCTATCATCGTCAGAAGTGATTGAGAAATTATTGCGATTGTGATTTCAAACATTGACGGTGTACTCGTCCAAGGGGTCAGGTAGGTTCCAATGCTCATGCTGCCACATATCTACAACTTAGCGTCTCGTGGAATGTCAGCATCAGAAATATTTACTTGAGGAAATTTATCAACTATTGATTCTCCATCCATCTATGGATCATACCAAAAGTAGAAAGACTTTTTGTTTCCCAAAATGTAGGAGAATAACTATTTTATTTGGCTCCGCAAGTCCAACATTTTTCTTCATGTCCAATTATAATTTATAGGTTTTGTGATACCCCAAAAACTGAGCTACCTGAGTTTATTATCAGTCACTCATCTAATCCATAAAGAATTTTTTACTACAATCAGCTCTTAAGTATGCTTGACAATTGCCGTCAGATTCCAAGAACTTATAGGTTGGATGCCAAGGCCTCCTCCATTTTTACTTTGGCAAACCTCGTGCAAGCTACTAAGCCTCTAGTCCTCTGAAGGTTACTTCTATGCCACAAGAACTTGCGACATTTATTTTCAATTTCTTTGATGATTGATTTAGGAAAAACAAACATAAAATAACAGTAGACATGCAAACTCATGAGAACAGAATTGATCAATTGTAATCTCTCGGCATAACTCAAGTATTTCATCGTCCAGCTTGAAATTCTAGCAGTTATCTTATTAATTAGCTCATGACAAAAGTCTTTCTTAAGTCTCCCAAAAATTAGAGAAATTTCTAAGTATTTGATAGGCAGAGCACCATGTTGAAAATGTGTGAGTTGTAAAACAGCCTCCTTGGTGGGGTTAGGGCATTTTCAAAGAAAATGAAGCTCTTGCTTGCATTGAGCTGTAGACTAGAGGCCATGAAGAATTCATCTAACACTTTCTTAAATTGACCAACAGAATTTGCATCACCATAGGAAAACAAGAATAAGTTATTAGCAAACATCAAATGATTTAACTTCAGTCTCTTATACCCTTTATGGAAGGTGAATTGATTCTGAGGAATACAATTTAGGCTCATACTAAAGTACTCTATAGTCAAAACAAAAAGCAGAGGTGACATGGAGTCCTTTTGTCGCAATCATTTCTTCCCCAGGAAGAAATCCTCTAAACTGCTATTAACCACAATTGAGAACATGCTAGTTCTAACACATATCATGATGAGTTTGATAAAAGAGTAGGAAAAGTTGAGTCTCATCAATACTTCTTCTAGAAAATTCCACGAGATTGAATCATAAGCCTTACAGAGGTTTATTTTTATGGCACATCTTGAAACTCTACTATTTCGATCATAGCCCCTTACCAATTCATGGGCTAGTAATATATTATTTGCTATATTTCTATGAGGGATAAAAGCTTATTGACTAGAATTAACTATATAGTCCACTACCTTCCTTAATCTGAAAGTTATTATTTTGGTAATGCATTTATATGGGACAGTACAACATGCAATTGGCCTATAGTCACCCAAACCATGAGGATTAGGAATCTTAAGTGTGATAGCAGTGGCACTAATAGGATTATAGAATTGACCTGAAGAGAAGAACTGTTGCACAACTTCAGTTACCTCTATGCCAACAGTGTGCCAATATTTCTGGAAAAAAAAAATTATTGTATCCATCAAGTCCTGGAGCTTTATCCCCATTTATACTGAACATAGCATTCTTGACTTCTTGGGCAGTGACAGGAGCCCTCAGTATGTCTTGGTCTTCGGTCTTCAGTTTAGGTTCAACATCAATGATTCTCTTTTGAATGGATACCTTAAAAGATGTGTTTGTTCCCAACAGTTTTGTGTAGTATCTGACTATAGCATTTTTTACAACCTTAGGATTATTAAAGTGCTCCCCATTCAGGCATTTTATCGAAGTGATTTTATTCCTGACTCTTCTCTTCTTTAATAAATTATAAAAGTAACTAGAGTTTAAATCCCCTAGTTGAACCCATCTAATTCTAGATTTTTGTCTGATAATACTTTCCTTTACAAAAATAAGTTTCCTTAGATGTTGATAAATACCTATCTTCTAATCTTGAAGAACTTTATTAAAAGGATCATGCATTAGTCGACTCTGTATGGAGGATAACATCAACTTACATTCTTCAATCTTCTGATAGACATAAAAAACGAATTCTTCATTAAACCTTTTCAACTCGAGTTTTAAAGATTTGAGTTTAGACCATACACAAGCCATCGAAGAGCCATAAAAGTTGCATTGCCAAACTTGATTAACTGTATTGAGAAATTCAGGGTGGGAGCACCAAGCATTGAAAAACTTAAAATGCACTCTACCAATAGGGAAAGCTCTAGAAATGGAAACCACGATAGGAGAGTGATAAAAAATACCAGATGGCAATACTTCACACTCGGAAGCCTCCTACACATCTATCATATCTGGTTATTGCACCACGTGTAACAACATCCATAGTTTTTAAGCTCGAACAACTCAAGTTTTGAGATCCATTCTTTAAACCGATCCACCATATTATCATTAATCCACTGGCCACCTATTCGATCATTGTTACTGAGGACATTTTTGAAATCCCCTTGATCAGCCAAGGGATAGTGTTAGAAGCCAAGCTAGCACAAATGTCTTGCCAGAGACTCTCCCTATCATTAGCAATAGAGGCCCCATAAATAAGAGTCTAGTAGAACTCGAAATCAACAATAAGTACTCTATAATGAATAAATTGCCAGTCCTTTCTTAAGATCACCACCTTGCATCTAGCAGGATTAAAAGTAATCTAAATTCTTCCCATATCTAGATAATCGAAATTATGTTCCATCTTCCAATCTCGTAAAGCTAATTTCCTTTAGATAGTATCTATATTAGCTAATTTAACTCTTATTTCTAACAATCCCAAAATACATAATTTTCTCAATTTAATCAGAACTCTCACCTCTGATTGTTTGCAAGGGTTATGCAGACCCCAAATGTTTCAGCTTGAGATCATTGCCTCTTAATAAGGGATTTAGGGATCCTTGTGGTGCGCCGACCATCTCTTATAATTTCCACCTCATGTGTTAGAGCAATAATTTTTCTTAAGTTGAATCTGTCCACTGCCTGAGTTGCATTTGAACCTCCAACCCTTGGCGCGTGTTCCATTGTCTTATTTGTAGGATCTTTTGCCTTATTATCCTCTGGAACCCGTTTATCCAATCTTATTTGGCCTTCGTCTTGGTTTACCTGTTCTTTCTCAGGATGGACAATAGGTGCTTCATTTCTGCCTTGAATGTTCTGATCAATACCTTTCACTTTTCTCACTTGTTTAATCTCTGCCTTACAGTCTTTTTCATCGTGACCAAACTTCTTACATTTTGGACAAACAGTAGGCTTCCATTCGTAGGACACCTTTTGCAAGACAAAGTTATCCTCTTCATCCTCTAAGGTGATTATGGAAAAAAACTCTCCCTCCACATTCATTTTCACCAAGACTCTTACATATGCTAACCTTGTTATATTCAAAGTACATTGGTCACAGAATTTTGAGGAACCCAAGGCATTGGCAATACGACACAAAAGAAGAGGGCTCCAAAATTCTTAAGGCAACCCTGGCAATTGCACCCAAATAGGTAAGGATCTAATACTGGTAACATTTATGACCATTTGAGATTTTTAAATTTTAATAATTAATAGGCGTTTATCAAAGGTGGGAGGTCTATTTTCAAGTACCCTCCGTTGCTCAAATTTATTCTCAAAATTAAACAAAAACAATTTCTCTTTAATAGCATGAACCAAAATTAAATCAAATTGTTTTCAACAATTTAATACAAAAACTTGCACTTATTGAAATCTTAGAAACAATCTATACGCACAATCAATTAATGCATGTTTTCATTTTTTTTTGTTATATATATTTTTTAAAAACTTATATGATTGAATAAAAATTTGGTAGGTTGAATTTACCCAAATTAATAACATTCCTCCTCATCTTAAGAGAGATTAGGTTGTTTCATTGAGACAGAGTCTTTAGGGCAAGATATTCTATTCTTTCACCAAATTTGGGAATTAGAATCAGCAGTGTGCACATCGTAAAGCAGCTATAAATCAAGTCTATTGGGCAGGAGGCAGAAGGTGATCAATGGATCGGCCAACGAAGAATGCGATACCTGCGAATCACTAGATGAGAGAGCCTTTTACATCTCAGTATATGAAAACCTGGTTCCGGGTTGGTTCTGTTTTTTAACAAATTTTAACACAATTTTTGAGCAGTTATGTTGTCCTCGAATACAGGTGACATTAAGAACCTCAGAGGCAAGAGCCACGTGTGAAAAACACTTGTTTCGTTGTCAGACAAGGGATCTGTTTTCTATATTTAGCAGGCTATTCCCCAAAACCCAAAAAAAAAAAAAAAAATTACCTACGCCTTTTTATTTTGTAATTTCCCGTTTGTCCCTCCCCCCTCTCTTTCCAGCCACAGGCGACACTCAACAGCAGCGTGTTTTGAGTAATAAAAAAAAAAAGAAATATCATTTGATGTTCCGATTTTCATTTAGTTTAATCAATCGCAATCATTTAACTTTACTTAAGAAATTAAAATCTCCATATATCTCGATGATAGAAAAGAAATTAACTGGATAAAGAAAAATAGTGAGACATGTCTGAGAATTTCGACTTCTCCTCGTCTACTTCACCTGGCTTTCTATTTCTCTTTTTCTTTATCTGGATTTACTAAAAGGTAAGACCTTTCTATCTTTTTCCCTTCCATAATTCTCATGATTGTTTGTCTTTTTATGTTTTGAAATTTGTCTATATTTGCTCCAAATTTTTAATCTTCTTCTCGATTTCATTTGATCATTATTGGGTTGGAACAAAATCTCTTCCATTGTCTGGTTTATGTCTTAATTCTGGTTTTGAATTGATGGCATTAGTATCCGATATTAAAGTTAGGTTTCTTTTATTTCCTTATTTTACTTTTTAATTGGCCTGCTTAATGCAGTGATCAGTTGATATTTGTAGCTGTATTTCCCGTTTCTTCTTTTGTTTTCTCTTTGCTTCACGTTAAACCTTTTTGAAATTTCTCGATCAATTACGTATTTATGATTGGATTTTCTCAATAATTCTCTTATGATTTTGCATACACGACATGGGTCGTGTCTAAAATCATACTAGTCCCTGATTCTTATTTACTTTTTGCCCAAATAGTAAATGTGAGCTCAAATTCTTTCCTATTCAGTAGGAGTTGGACATTTAATGGTTATTTACTAATGGTGATATCGAAGAGATTGATTTAGAATTGGAATGTTGAGTTTGTGAAACATGCATAGGAAAATCGAATTATCATGAATGAACTATAAGGCACTTCAGGAATTATGGCATTCACTATTCAGGTTTTGGATCTCTTTGGTATGCTATAAGGCATAGGGATTATTGTACATTAATGCGGTTAACCTGCATGAGTGTTGAGGTTTCAATGGGTTGAGCTAGAATGCTAGTTGTGAAGGTTTAAGCACCTGTTACATGAATACAATGTTTGAGGTTTTCTTGCACGAGGCTGGGATTGGTGTTCAATGGATTAAGCTAGAATGCTAGTTGTGAAGGTTTAAGCACCAGTTACATGAATACAATGTTTTAGGTTTTCTTGCATTAGGCTGGGATGAGGAAAGGATAACCTTTTACAGTAGTAGTTGAACCTATGTTGTTCACTAGTTCGTGATCTCAACTTAACTCCTGAAGACAGTTGAAGTAGTTGTACATGTTATTCAGTTTATCTTCCTTCTTAGTGTTAGGTTGGTTATAAGTGCATGCATGCATACATGTTCTTTTTAATACTAGTTCTGGCATTTTTCGTGTCGCATATATGCATTGTTCGTTTGCTTGGAAGACAGGGCAATACAGAAAATTATTTTGGTTTCCTGCAACTAGTAGTCATTGAATGTGGAAAAACTTAATGTTTCTTTCCCATCCTATATCTTTTATGTCACAACAAAGGAGCAGATTGGATTTCTTTGATGCGTGTGGGAACTGCTTGATCTCCATATTGTATAATATTCTTTCTTTATCACCGAGGGGGAAAAAATCCAGAACAAACATCAGATTCTCACATTTCTGGGTTCAAATAAATTGTAATATTATGACTTGGATTTTCTGGACAAGCAAAGAGTTAATTGTCTGTTTTAATTAAGTCATGGCATTTTACTATCAGAGTGTTCAAATTTAGAAGTTAGGTTTTCCTTGTACACAGGTATGGAGTGTTTTTATTTCTGGAAAAGATCATGTTGCAGTGCCTAGACGGATTAAAACATTTGTGTGCTGTTGTCGTAAATTGTTGTGATGCTGATTTATACAAGCAATCCGGGGGTCTGGAAGATCCTGAAGCTCTTGCAAGGGAGACAGTGTGTATGTTAACTTTCTTTGTTCTATGTTCCAGTTTTGGATGTGAAAACTGACCATTGTAGCTGGATAGAACAGGCAATGTGTGAGCAAATGATCAACTGACTTTGCTATGAATTTCTTCAGGCCCATCAACTTGAAGTGATTTATTTCTTGCTATCATGTTCTCTGCATAGTCTTTTGTTGATTGTTTTCTATAAGGGGAAGACAAAAAAAGCTTAAATGCTACCTCTTAACTAGCTTGTTGAGGAGTCATTTTTATGGTCTTGCATGGATGAGTTAAGGTATTGACTAAAATGATCCTTGACTATCATTATTGCATTAAATAGACTTCTTCAATCTTTATACATATATCCTTGACTTCTTCAATTGGAAAGTATTGATTTAGGTAAGAACAAAAACTTATTTTCGTAGTTTTAAACTCCTAAAGATCAATTTTTATTGTGCATGAATCAACAGTTCAACTGCTAAGATTCTATAATAAAATTAATTGGGTTATGGGAACAATATAATAGGTGGATCTTTTGAAGGGCCAGAAGTTTTCTTATATGTTAAATTGATCATGGCTTTTCTGATCTTAAGTCTCCAAGAATTCACTGTTCTTCTCAAACACAGTGTAATATCATCATTAATATATTTGCAAATAATTGCTAAATATTGTGCTGTCCTCACTAATTTATGAAGAGGGGATAGTACTTACGGAGTCTCAAGTTCATCACTGATGTGAAAATCATACTGCTTATGTTTGGGCAGTTAAATCTGAATGTGCTTTACTGGTCCATAATTTTTTTTTGGTTGTTTACCAGGAGACAGGTTTCAAAATATAAAGTACAAGATGCTTTGGTTTGCCATCCTTTATCCAAAGCCATCTTAAATGGGTTTTATGATGTGTCCTTTATTTTCATGACTTCCATAGATATTTGGACAGTATTAAAATCTTTTCTTTTTCTCTTATCTATAATGCAGTTAGTGTTAGTGAAATTGAAGCTCTTTATGAACTGTTTAAGAAGATCAGCAGTGTGGTGATTGATGATGGGCTAATCAACAAGGTAATAGACTGTTTCTTTTGTCGGCAATTATTTTCATACCTGGGCATTTAAAAGGTGGAAAGTCTTATGTTTGTTTGTCTCAATATCATACTTAGGGTTTCTTTTTATAGAGCTGTATCTCTTTGTCAGTGTTAGGCATGCTGTTAATGTGTATTACATTACAGGAAGAATTTCAGTTGGCATTGTTCAAGACAAACAAAAAGGAGAGCTTATTTGCAGATCGGGTATTCTTCTATGTGTCAAAAACTATAAAACCTCTTTGGTTTCACCGACCGTTTGTTTCTTGCTGCCCTTTTTCCCGTCTCAATCTTCAGTCGGTAGATATGATATCACATGCAGACATACAGATACGTTTTTACGAGTGCAAGGAAGTTTTCTTATATGTCACCCAATTTGTCTTTCTATTCTTTGTAGGTATTTGACTTGTTTGACACCAAACACAATGGGATACTAGATTTTGAAGAATTTGCCTGTGCTCTCTCTGTCTTTCACCCTAACGCTCCAATTGATGATAAGATTGAGTGTGAGTGTGCATAAAATATTGTCACTTGTTCATTTTTTAGTTTTAAATGAAAGTGTTGGTTTGCTTCTTTGCTGTTAGCTTCTTTCCATGTTCCAAGTCTTGATTCGCTTTGTGATAGTGAGGTTTTATCAATGAATGAGTGTTGGGCTTACCTTGTTGCAGTTTCTTTCCAACTTTATGATCTCAAACGGCAAGGGTTCATTGAGAGACAGGAGGTAGTCTTTTTTTTTTTCCTTCATATTCTATATCTGCAACTTCATCAATATAATTTACCAAAAAAAGAGACATGAATAATGCAGAAGTACAAGCTCTTTAAAACTTTTGGTGCATGTGAGTACCCACCCCATCTAATAAGAAGTTCTCATACATGAATTGGGTTTCAGACAAGGTAACTTAAGTTTTCAAGCCGCCAGAACAATGAAAGAGGGAAATGTGATCACACAGCTGAAGATTGCACATGAAAATATTATTGTAATTTTGCAAATCATTTTCTATATTCCACCTTTAGCACTTATTATTAACCACTGACAAGAGGAAGATTTTTAGTTTGGATAAATGGGGTTGTTCATTCTTCTTAGGGTTGTTCATTCTTCTTATAATAGAAGTTTTTTCCAGTTACCAAGAGAAGGCTCAAGGATAATCTATTGGAGATTTCTGAACACAGCAAGTGCTCTGTGGTTCTTAAATTATTTAGTCTAACTTTCAGAGAACTTGATTCCAGTGGATTTTCTGGCTTGAATATGCCTTCCATAATGTTTCTGATGCAGAAAGAGCACTTAACCTAATGCTCTTAGTTTGAGTTTGAAAACACCGGAGCGTAAAAGCATGAAACTCATGCTTATTTTCTCAATGAATTTGGCTGAAACTTGCATGATTAATAATATCTCACAAACTTAATTAGATTTTTCATGCTTATAGGCAAGTAGTTCACTGTAGAGGGGGTGGCAAGAATTAATATCCAGGTGCTGCTGGCTGTGCCTGTACCATATCCAGACCACTTGTTGTGATGGTTGAAGTAATTTGATGCCTTAATGTTGTTGTTCCAGCTCCTGATTTCTGCCAAATAATTCTGAAACTGGTCTACATGAGTTTCGAGATGATACTTTTACATTAGTCTGTTCATTTCATTTCTTGGTTTCTATTACAGACATGTTTTAAAGGTTCTTTTTTGCCCCCATATACAGGTAAAGCAAATGGTAGTGGCTACACTTAGTGAATCTGGTATGAACCTTTCAGATGATGTGATAGAGAGTATCATTGACAAGGTGCTTCTCTGAACTGATTGATTTAGTTATCCTTTCAAGTCTTTATTGATATTAATCATAGGAATAGGTGTATTTTGTTCAGCCAGTCATCTTTTATAACTAGTTGAGCCTTCCATATGTATTTTATACTGTTGAGTAATTTTTAATTCAGTCCATCACTTAATTAAGTATAGCTATGATGCTCTCATCGTTTACACTCCTTTTGTCTACTCTGGAACTAAAGCAAATCTCACAGCCAGCTGCATGTACTGTCATTGCTACATTATTTGAAAGTTAGATCATATTATATGTCTTCTGTTATATGAAGTACAGGGGTGGCACCAAACTTTAAAGTGAGGGGGGCTAGATGTTGAAGTTAAAAAATTATATTGGATTAGAGTTTAATTATATAGAGATTTAGTGTCGGCCATGAAATTTTAAAGGATAAAATTACAAAAATACCTATTTTAAATAGTGAAAATTGTAAAAATATATATTATTAAATTAAAAATATTTTTGAGCTTGGGGGAACAGGACCTCCCTAGGCCTCACTGGAGCTCTACCCCTGATGAAGTACACCTGTATGCACGTGATTCTTTTTAAATTTAATATCATTGTTGATTGGCCCCCCCAAGCCCCAATGGAGCTGTGCCCCTGATGAAGTATACTTGTATGCACATGATACTTTTTAAATTTAATATCATTGTTGATTCATATTTAAGTGTAAATCACACTGCTAAGGGTGGAGGTAATAAATTTTAAGATTTCTTGGAGAGTAATAGAGGGAAGGATTTGGCTAATGATGTGGTTTTGGTAGATCCTCAGTTAATTTTAAATATGAAAAATGGAAATAGATGTTATATCAATGTTATTCTACAAGCTACATGGCAACTGATGAATGCAAGTTGATACTGCATACATGAGCAATGTTTAGAATACCGACATCATGTTGATTTCTGTGTCATGATGCACAATACTTAATTACCCCACTTCTTCAGATATCCAATCAAAATTTTTCTCAGCAGTTGTAACCTTTTTGCGTAGACCTTTGAGGAAGCAGATACGAAACATGACGGTAAGATTGATAAGGAAGAGTGGCGTAACCTTGTCTTGCGACATCCTTCCCTCTTGAAGAATATGACTCTTCAATATCTCAAGTGAGTGCTTTATTAATCAAATTTTGTGCATCTGCATGCAAACTACTATATTACGGGCTGTGAGCGTAATTTTAATTTATGATCACAATATCCAGTACCTGAACCACTATTGCTGACATGTACTGTTTCATTGGTTGACGTTCTATTCTACCCTCAGCTTTTGGTTACTAGATAAGTCGCAGAATAATTCAGGACTCTTGCAGCTAACATGCCTCCCAATTTTCTTGGGCAGGGACATCACTACCACATTTCCAAGTTTTGTGTTTCACTCGCAAGTTGATGATACCTGAGGTTCAGTTCAGACCAGCATCAGATTACTCTATTCCAGTGCTGGACTTGTTTTTCTAAAGGACAAATTATTGTTTGCAGAGGTTCACAGTTAGAGAGAATGTTAGACTTTCTTTTTTGTCAATTAGATTACCAGAACTTTTTTTTTTCATTCTTTTAAATTTTTTGGTTAGAAGAGGGTTGTTTTGAGCTTGAACAAAAGGGATGTAGTGGTTCGTTTTGTTATTTATTAGTTTCGTTGCATCAGTGGAAAATTAATCTGCCGAGCTGCCATGTTGCCTTTAACTCTATTATGATAAAATCACAACCGGGGATCATCTGAAACCAGTCGTGAGAAGGATATGTATAGTGCTGTTGCATGACCATTAATTGGTGCCATGCCATCTCTTCGAAGAACCATCAATTGTTGGGCTGCTGAAGTATCATTTTCAGAGTAATCAAGGATGGTTCGATAATAGTTCGAATAATGTCGAATCTTGAGTTTGAATACCCTCTCTTTAAATTAAAACTAACTAAATAAATAAATATTTAGTTTACTGTGAATGAATAGATTACCACCACTTGATTTACACTTGAAGCTTCTGCCATGAAACCCATTTTTGCCCATGATTTGTCTTGTCTACAAGCATGTAAGAGCTTTTGTAAGCTTTGCCACTTTAGAGTTCTAACGTAACAATGAATAATGGGTTCTAAAGCAGATGCATCTTAAAATAAGAAATATCATACAGCTCCCTCTAGTTTACTTTTGTTTTATATTTTCAACATGATATTGCTAATTATCTCTATTCTTCCATTTACTGAAAACGCCAAATTATAAAAATTATAAGTAGAGCCTTGATATATTCATATTCGATAAATTGATAATTTTGATTAAAGATAGGTCTTAACGTCAATATGTTAATTTAATAATTCAATAAATTTATAAGATTATATATAATTAAAAAAAACTTTATAATTTTATATAAAACCACTTATTATATAAATTAATAAGAAACTAAATTCATATGATATATGTAGAAGCCACTATTATCTAACATGTACTATTTTTTATTTACTTAAATAGAGTTTTGTTTGATTAAATGATAATAAAATATAATAATGAAATATATTGAACAATATATTATTTTATTTTTGAAAAACAATACTTCATCAAAAAAAGTATATTTATAAATTTTATTTGCTTACACAAAAAATACATGAAAATATAGTTAATTTGTAAAAAAAAATTTAATTCACTTAATTATAATAAAAAAATAGAAATACCATTTTATAAAAATATTAAAAATTTGCATAAATTTATAATCAACAATTTAATTAATTAATATTTATTTTTGGTCTTAAGATAGAAATTTAACGAGATTTTGCTGTGATTTATAATTATAGATGGATTGATGGCCCATCATCCGCAGTCCGATTTTCACGAGCATCATAACGGTTTTTTACTTTTTAGCCCAGTTCTAAAAAGACTAAAATTTTCCTCTCTCTCGATTTCCACGTGTCAATAGATTAGTCATCGCAAAGGTTAAATAAAATAAATTAAAAAAAAAAAAGACGAACCCAACATAGCAAAGTCGACTGAGTCTGAACTCTGAAGCTAAAACTAGTAATGGAGAAAGGAGGAAAAGGAGGCAAAGCAGGCAAAACTTCTCTCAAATCTACTCCTTGTAAGCATCAATTCTACTCCTGATACATGCGTTTTTATCAGCATCAATTGTTTGTTTTGTCTTTCATTTAATTCTTACTGCTGCCAATACTGAACGCGCATTGCCTTCTTTGTACGTGGTCACTTTGTGGCGCTCAAAAAACAATGTTTTTGGTTGAAACTGCTGCTAGGGATTGTGATTTTAGGGAGTGTTTTCTAATACCCACTTGCTGAACGGGTGAAAAAAAGCTCATTAAGCTTTAGCATGTTGGGGAGAAGTGGTTTCTTTGTATAATCTAAGGTATGGGGAAAGCTGAAGTAGTAATTTCCTGGCCCCTTTTGGTCTTTGAGCCATTATTCAAAGCTACGGTTTGACTTGAATTTGTTCTCTTTGGTAGATGGCTGAAACTAAAAATAAATAAATAATTGAACAAAGATAAGTGTCTCTGGTTCCCTGATAGTGATTAATTATATTTCATGAGCATTGAATTAAAAGCTTGGAATTGGAACTTGAATGCCAGACCCGGGCATTTTCCATCCAATTCCAGTACATGGCTGAATTTCATGCCACCAGATGCAGTATAAGGGTTTTAGGGGCTCATCTTAATGTTGATAGTCTTGCTTGATGTTACCAAGGATGGGAAATTTCCATCTTCTCCACACACTGACTGACAATAGATTCATAAATTAACGATTTTTTTTTTCTGCTACATAGGATGGCTCATTAGCATGAATCAGAACTGTCAGTCTCTCTTCTTGTAAGCTTTCATTGCATGCAGGCTGAATCATAGATGAAATCTCTGGAAGATTCCTTTAGACAAGGCCACATCAATGCATCTTTTTCTTTCCTTTTTCCTTGTTCTAAATCATGCTTGAGATGCACAACAGTCCCATTTTTTTTTTCTTTTGTAGCATCTCTGGGAGGAAAGGATGATAGCTCAGCAAAGTCAAAGAGGGGAAGAAAAGTTCAGTTTGACACTGAAGGTTACTATTTTCTATTTTAGTGATAGATAAACTTGTCTCTACAGTCTCTTACAATTGTTTGAAGGACAATTCTCAAGCTTATTACTATTTTGTTATTAATCTGACTCTCCTCTTTTTGAATGCTGGTAATTTTGTTTTAGGTCTAACTGAAGGAAAATTGAATTTTTCTTCAAAATCTGATGGAATTGGTAAAGGTGGTTTGAGCAAAGGGGGAAAAGGAGACAAGGTTGCTAATTCTGTGAAGGCTTCTGTAGTGAAGGAATCTCTACCGCTTGAGCTCAGAATTGAGCAGGGTTTGTCATCTCTAATGATCCTCACACTAGCGCTCTAATTTGGCCTTTTTGACAACTGGAATTTTCTTCATTTGTTAAGCAATTCTATTCTTCTGCACCTGAACTACATGTGTAAATTCTTAAGGCTTTATGTTATTTGGATACTTTTGGTGATGATTAAGGCCAGGTAGAAATTGGCCTCATTATCTCTCCATATTTCTCAGTTGTTCTTGGCTTGGCCAGTTATTTACCTGCTATATAGACAGCGTGTGGTTTATAGGTTTTAAATCTTCATATCTAAGGCACTCTGTCATGCTGGAAATGAATGATGCTGCATTGACTTCATAGTCGCTGATATTGCAGAGCTTCCAAGAAATGCCAAATGCCTGATGGACTGTGAGGCTGCACATATCTTAGAAGGAATCCAGGAGCAGATGGTTGCATTATCAGCAGATCCAACTATTAAAATCCCTGTGTCAGTAGCAACTCCAGAACTTCTATTATTGAGTAGCAGTTTACTGAAGTGATATAATATCTTTCCTGTTTTCAGGTCATTTGACAAGGGACTGCTGTATGCAAAAACAGGTAGCCGATATACAAATCCTCAGGCTGTCAGAGGACTTCTCGAGTATCCTTGCTTTTATTTTCTCTCTATCTCTTGTAGTTAAATGATTATCTTTTGCTTATGCATTATATAACTGTTATTTGATGGTTCATCTGGTGTTGGACTATTAACTCTACCATCAGAACTCTCTTGAAACATGGTGTCACTGATGGTGAGGTATAATCTGAACTTGTATAACTCAATTCTAAAAGTCATGCAGCTCTCTTGATTTTAAATATTTGGCTGCAGATTTGTGTGATTGCCAATGTGTGTCCAGAAACTGTTGAAGAAGTATTTGCTCTTGTCCCCTCCTTGAAGGTATGATTTGTCTAAGATTGTAGTTTATTCGATAGAGATGCTATTTAATTGTTTATTACACTTGGTGTTTCTGTAAAGAAACCAAGAAGAGAATTGATTGTTTGTTCTAAAAAGAAGTGAAGATTGTGCATTTAATTAGGTTAGTATTCAATGGTATCTTGTCAGTCAGTTTGCACTAGTGAAAGCTCATTTATGTCTTAATAAATGGAAAATAAGGTTATTATTTTTCTACTTTAGAACTCATATTGTTGTTTTTTAGGTTAATTTTTTTGCATTGTAATTTTTTTTTTCTGCTTCATAATTGTATGTTGGCACTAGTTTTCCCATTGAGCTGTGTAGACTTTGAAATTTTATCTCCTATTGATTTTGAATCCACAGGATTCAGTTTTTTCTAGTTAGATTGTTTTTTTCTATTTAAAATTGTCTTGTCAGTATAAAGCTACAATATGAGGTTATCTTCAAATGATGGAGACTTTTCTTAATTGACTCTGGAGAAAGGCAGTCCAGTTGATATAACATATGGACCTTTTCAGGCTAAGAGAAGCATACTTAATGTCCCCGTCAAAGATGTATTAACTGAGCTAGCTAAATTTAAGAAGTCGACGTGAAGCCTAACAAGGAGACATTTTGGGTAATCTGTTTCACTTTGCTGATTGAGTTTGGGATGGCTACATCTAGCTGTGCTCACTATTGCATTTTATAATCATTAGTTGATCACATAAATTGGGTGCAGGATTCTCTTCTGTTTGGGACCTGGAAGATGAGAACGGTGCTTTTTTACCTCAGGAAGGAGTTTTTTCAGGCAATGGGTATCCAAATTAAGATTACGAATACTTACTGTCTGTTTATCCTTCCACTCTACAAACGTGTTGTCAAGGATAGCTTTCCTGTAAGATTTTGTAATTATTTCACTCAAGTGACTGCTTAATTTATGTCTCTTTGTTGTTGAACAAAAAATTATGCTATATATATTGCAGGATTAATATGATGGTGACAGTAATACATTTATTTTCTGGCAATATCTATGATTTGCCGCATAGAATAGAAATTATTGCTGGATGTCTATGGTGATGATACACAACAAATCTGCTTGCTCAGGGGCAAGTAGTTGAGAGAAGATAATAAACTTCCTCTTCATCACTTCGGTTAGCATACAGAAATAAGATGGGTCGGCAACTTGCTAACTTTTTTATTGCTTAGTATAGAATTTGATCATATATCACAGGGATCAAATTGGTTCCTGTACCAGGATTAAGCTAGTGTGTCACATGTTTCGGAGAATATGCTCATGAGTTCACCGAGCCTGTATGATTGAATTGCAATTGAGTTAATCGCATGTATCTATTACACCAACGCAGCGGCAGATAGTATTAGAATTCTTTTGTTAATTCATTGATGGGAATTTTTTGCATTAGGACAATGCATTGAATGTATTCTGTGGAACCATAAAAGAAGTCCGCAAACTCGGAAACATTTTCTATGATCGGAAAAACCTGAGCCTGCCAAAGCCTGAAACATTTGGAGCGGTGGAATCACAAAATGTCTAAACCCCAAATCCCACTTTACTCTACGTAGTTGGGTATAATTTAAACAAAAAAATGGGCGAACTCAACTGATAATGAGCTTCAAATTCCTTCTAACTCCTTTGGTTTTTTTTTTTTTTGGGAGAAATCAAATTTCCTCGCGTGAATTAGTATGGAAATGTGTGTGTTTTTTTTCTAAAAGGTTTTAATTTATAGTAGTAAAAAATGGAGGACTTTCGTTATTTCAGTCGTGCCCCTTTTTTTCTTATTTATTTAGTCAGAAAGGAGGTTTTGGGGATAAAAATACCATCACTTCCTTTAACAACCAAATCAATACATTTATTTGCATCCAACAAATTTTAAGACAAACCAAATAACAATTTTTATATCTAAAACAAAGCAAATACTAAAAAAAATTAGTTATCTACAAAATTATAACCTACAATTCGAGTTAAAATAAAGTAAGTTTCTCGTGCTTTTTTATAGTGGTTATTTCAATGATATATAGATTAAAAAAAAATGATATCTTTTAAGTGTAATATAATTTATAAAGTTTGTTTGAGTTCCAATTTTGTGAGTTTTGTAGTTGAATAGAATAAAAAAATATTATTTTCATATAAATGCAGGTGGTGCTCGACAAAATTTGATGAGCATATGAAAATGCTCAACAATGCCCAACAAATTAGCTTTTGTGCAACGATGCTCAACAAATTTTCTTGAGCAATATTAAGCATTTTACATAGTAGGAAAAAGGTATTCAATAAGTGCATTGCGTATAAAATGCTTGACAAAATTTGTCAAACACCATTAAGCAAGCTAATTGTTGAGCATTTTTCATGTGCTAAACTGCACTCGATAAATTTTGTCAAACACTATATAGCACCACCTACACTTACATAAAAATGATATTTTTCATCATTTTGAAAAATTTAAACATCATGAGAAAAATTTTAACTTCTTATAATTAGTTAATTAAATATATATATATATATGTATTTCAATTTAGATAAAATAGAATAAGTACTTGACAAAATGTGGAGCCTAACCATACCGTGATGGTGTGTGAAGTGCGCTCGACAAACTTAGCACGTCTTCAAGGCATGCTTGAGATTGGCACTTTGTTGAGCACTAAGTAGCATTTGAAGGGTCACCTAAGGTGCTTGACAAAATTATTGAGCACCTTGAGCGCGCTTGGCAAATTTTGTTAAGCACTTTCAGCGACCCCAAACAAAATGGGTGTTTGTAGATGCTCATAACACTCATGCATGGAAAGGGTGGACAAAAAAATCGAACTGATAAAACTGATCAAATTAGATTGGATTGAGCCGGTTCAGTTTAGTTTGGTTTAGTATGATTCTTGGTTGGTTTTATTAATTTGGATTCGATTTGTTTGGTTTCAATTTAGTTCACTTTAGTTTTAAAAAAAACCTAAAATAAAAAATTTAAAAGAAAAAGAACTAAACCTAGCTAGATCGGTTCTTCCCTTAAAAACTAATTAGTTCTATTATTTGAGAACTGATCAATTTGATTTTGAGTCGATTTTGTAATAACCACTTATCCACAATCGAAAAGAATAAATATTTGTACTTGTATAATATTCATATTTTATTTGTATGTGAATGATACTTAATTTATATATTATTATTAGTATTACTTGTATAGATTAAGGACATATTATTAATATTGGGTTTATTTGCAAAACTTCAGATTTATTTCAAAGATCAAATTGTAATACTTTAAAAGTTTTGGGGGTTAATTTGTAAATATTAAAAGTTAGCCTCTTAGTATAAAAATACACATTTTAAACCCTAATTTACTTATTTTTGGCTCGAGCCACCCCTTTAGAGAGAGAAAATAGAGAAATAGAGGGGAGAGAAAGAGAAGAAGAAGAAGAAGAAAAAGGAGAAGAAATTGAAAATTTGAGTTTTAAGAGGTATATCATAACTATTTCTCAATTTATTGGTGTTAATTAAGTTAATTCCTTTAAGTTTTGATTTTTAGAAATATGAAAAATTGGGGATTTGCTGTGAATTTTGTAAGATATATTAAGAATTGATAATGATTATATATATAACTTGATAAAACATGATGAATTGCAGAATTTTTATTTGATAGTCTCTTGATCCGAGAATTATATAAATTGTTGTACTTCGATTCTGATTTTGGCCTTTTAGAATATGAAACTAAACATGTCTAGAATCATTTGAGACTTTGAATCGATTAAAAATTTCTAAAATTGAATTTGTAGTGAATTTACCAAAATAACCCTGAAATTCTAAAACTTTCTTGTGTTAACAGTATGATACAGTGACAAAATTTTTTTGATCTAATGAATGATCTTCAAAAATTACGAATTTCTGTAATATGATAAATTTATATGTCTAATATGATATATTCAAAATTTAAAATTTAGATCAATGTGGTTAAATTGTTATGATTTTCTAAAGCGTATCAGCTCATTGCAGTATTTGATTAACAGATTTTTAAAGCTATGGAATAAAATAGTCTTAAAATACTTTTGGCAGGAATTTTGAAGTGAAATATTTATCATGAATTGAAATATGTGTCAAGAGTAATTATGTGATATTTTTATAATTTTTGAGTTAGTATATAGTTTTATAAAATTGGGAGACTGAATACTGTTCAGTAAATATCTTGATCCTGCAAAAATAATAGTTTGCATTTGATAGTGTTTATGAAAATGGATTGTATAAGAATTATGATATAATATTCATACATAAGAAGGATATATGAGTTAAGAAAGATATTACACCACCTTTTGGCTCTATAAATATATTGCATTATTTTTGTATTTTTATACAAACTGAAAATCATTCAAGAGAGATGGTGAGTGTAATAATGAAAGGAACATCAACTCGTAAATTCACAAAAAATTGTGTTTTTTGTGGATCTAGCCCTTGAAAAACTTAAAGAGTTTATAGAAGCAGGAGAAACCCTTGGTATGGTGTTAGCTGAGCAAAATATTTATTTAGTATACGGGGGAGGTAGTCTTGAATTAATGGGATGTGTGGCAACCGCTGCACAAAATAAAGGTAGTTGAGTTTTGGGTATCATACCGAAAGCTCTAGCTGTTAAAAACATTGTAAGAAAAATAATTGGGGATGAGTTATAGGTATCATCAATGTATGAATGAATATCTTTTATGCTTCGTAATGCTGATGCCTTCATAGCTCTACTTAGAGGTTTCAGAACATTGGAGGAAATTTTTCAAATTATCTCATGGGCACAATTGTAAATCCATAAAAAAAGCCATTGATTTATTAAATGTTGATAGTTTTTATAATGGGTTATTATCCTTTCTTGACTATGTGGTTAAAAAATAATTCATCACATTTGCAGCACGATAGATCCTCATTTCTACTTTAACTATTGATCAGTTACTCGATTAACTATAAGCTTTTACACCTATATTTGATCCAACAATGAATTAGATAGATTGGTATACTGATGACAGTGAAACAAACGCAAGATAGATTTTATCATAAATGGCGTGTGTAAAAGGTTTATTTATGCATTCTTAAAACGCATTCTAGTTTTAAAATGGCAGAGTAAATAGTACATTACTGAACTTTTGAAATAAATTCTAATTGGTTTATTTTTAATGCATTTTACGTATATTTACTTATTGCTTAAGTTTTTGGTAACTCTTGCATAAAAAAGTTTGCTTTATTATCGAGGTATAGTTTCAAAATTATTTAGTTTAAATCACTTTTTCTATCTAGGTTACTAAAGAATAACTTCCGAAATTATTTCTTGAGCACAATACTAAGTCTTGTGGTAACATAGATGATTCAATATATATAGCAAAGAGAATTTCCATGTTTAACTATATATTATTCTTTTCTAAACTCACATATCTTTTGTGAGTTAATTAAGAGGCTTGAGATAACAACTTACGAACTTTCATTGATTTTTTAAAATGATTAATTTTTGTTTAGAATAACATTATTTGGGATAATGAATGATTTGGTTGCTTAGCTGAAGAATGAAAAAAAAAATTATTATGATGAGAAATTGTTCTTATTTTGTGATGCTGAAGGATTCTAGAAACCATTTACAATAAATTCTTGAAACCATTTACAAGATTTGGCGTATATACCACTTCTTGTAAAAGGTTTCAAGACTAATCTTTGCGATCTGGGTTTACAGTTTTTTTAAAAATTTATTTTATCTCCCTATTTGTTAATTCAACTTGTCCACTTGTCTGAGGATGATAAGGGGTGGCAACTTTATGAGTAATACCATATTTTTTCATTAATTTTTTCAAATAGCCTATTACAAAAATGCTTACCCCCATCACTTATAATCGCTCGAGGGATTCTAAATTGACTTAAGATATTTTCTTTCAAAAATTCAATGACTGTTTTATGGTTATTATTTCGACATGAAATAGCCTCAATCTATTTTGAGACATAATCTACTTCAACTAAGATATACGTAAATCCAAATGATTACGAAAATGGTCCCATGAAATCTATCGCCCAACAATCAAATATTTCAATAACAAAAATAGGGTTCAAAGACATCATGTTTCATTTTGAAATTGATCCTAACTTTTGACAATTTTCACACTTTATATAAAATGCATGTGTATCTTTAAATAAAGTGGGCCAATAAAATCCACATTGCCAAATTTTTGCAACTATTGTCTTTGATGAAAAATATCCTCTACATGCTTCAGAATGACAAAATTCAATAACTTTACTTACCTCATTGTCAGGTATGCATTTTTAAAATAATTGGTCACGACAATATTTGAAGAGATAAGGATCATCCTAATAAAACTTTCTTACCTCAATTAAAGATTTCTTTTTGTCTTGAGCATTCCATTGAGGTGGCATTTCTCATATTACAAGAAAATTAACAATATTAACATACCAAGGCATTGTAATAGTAGAAAATAAAAATTCATCGGGAAAATAATCATTAATAGGTGTTATTTCAGTTTATAAATCTGGTACGAGTCTTGATAAGTGATCTGCAACAACATTCTCAGCTCACTTCTTATCCTTGATAGTGATAATAAATTCTTGAAGCAATAGAATCCATCGAATCAGCCTTAGTTTTGCTTCCTGTTTTGACATTAAGTACCTTACAGCAACATGGTCAGTAAACACAACAGTTGAAGAACCAATTAAGTAAAAACAAAATTTGTCTAATGCAAATATTACAGCAAGTAGTTCTTTTTCAGTTGTTATGTAATTTATTTGTGCACTGTTTAAAGTTCTACTTACGTAATAAATTACATAGGATTTATCTTCCTTCCTTTGTCCTAATATAATACCAACAACATAGTCACTAGCATCACACATGAGCTCAAAAGGTAAAGACCAGTCAGGAGATTGTATGATAGGAGTAGATGTTAAGAAGTCAATTAATTTTTCAAATGAATTTTGACACTCTTGAGTCCGCTCAAATGATACATATTTTGCTAAAAGGTTACAAAGAGGTTTAGATATAGCACTAAAATTTTTTATGAACCTCCTGTAGAATTTAGCATGTTCTAAAAAGGTTCAGACTTCTCTGACTGTTTTTTGTAGAGGCAAATGTGTAATGAGTTTGACTTTTACCTTATCCACTTCAATTTCTTTAGAAGACACTACGTGTCTTAAAACAATTCCAGAAGTAACTATGTAATGACATTTTTTCCAATTCAACACAAGACTCTTTTTTCATATCTTTTTAAGATCTTTTCTAAGTTTTCAAGACAATTATCAAAAGAATTTTCAAACACAGTTAAATCATCCATGAAAACTTTTAAATAATGCTCAACCATGTCACTAAAAATGCTTAACATACATCTCTGAAATGTTACTGTGGCATTACAAGTTTAAAAGGCATTCTTTTAAAAGTAAAGGTCCCAAAAGGGCATGTGAATGTCGTCTTTTCTTAGTCATCTAGTGTTATAAGAATTTGATAATAGCCAGAATAACTGTTTAGAAAGCAATAGTAGAGATGTTCTGCTACATTTTCTACAATTTGATTAAGGAATGGTAAAGGAAAATAGTCTTTTCTAGTAGCCGAGTTTAACTTCCTATAATCTATGCACATCTTCCAACTAGATGAGACTTGAGTTGGTGTTAACTCACCTTTGTCATTTTCAATTACTGTGATTTCATATTTTTTTGGTACTACCCAAGTAGGACTTACCCACTTACTATCTCAGATAGGATAGATGATTCCTACTTCAAGTAATTTGAGAACTTCAGCTCTCACTACCTCTTTCATATGTGGATTTAATCTCCTTTAAGATTTTTGGAAATTTGTGGCATTATCCTCTAGGTATATTTTATATACGCAAATCAAAGGATTAATGCCGTTTATATCTTTTAAACTCCACCTAATTACATTTGTATTCATTTTTAATAATTCAATCAACTTACCTTCTTATTCGCTTGTGAGTGTAAAAGAGATTACCACCGGGTAAGTTTGTTTCTCTCCAAGAAATGCATATTTCAGTCCTTCAGGCAGAGGTTTGAACTCCAATTTTGAAATTTCGTTCTGTTTATCCTCATTTTCTCATAATTCTTCAAACTTTGGTTTCCATCTTTTATTTTCAATCACCTGTGCACAGTCAAGTAAAGAACACATGTCAGAGATTTTAGGATCTAATTGTATATTTAACTCAAATGAATTTATTAAACACATTTTTAAGGGATTGGTAGAACTCTATTTTTGAATATGATCTTCCATAATCAATTCAATCATGTCAGCTTCTTCACTTTCATCATCCCCCTCATGTGGTTGCTTACACATATTGAAAACATTGAGCTTAAGTGTTATCTTTTCAAATGAAAGCTTCATTACTCTATTCTTGCAATTATTCAAAGCGTTAGAAGTTGCTAAAAATGGACGACCCAAAATAATAGGTATCGAATTACATCATTTAACAGGTTCTGTGTCTAAGATAATACAATCCACGGAATATATGAATTTATCAACTTGAACTAAAACATCTTCCATTGTCCCTCTTGGTACTTTTATTAATTTATCGGCAAGCAAAGGAGTTACAGAAGTTGATTTCAACTCACCGAGATTAATCTGTTGATAAACTGAATACGACAGTAAATTCACACTAGCGCCAAGATCAAGTAAGGCTTGTTCAATTTTATGACTTCCAATAATACATGAAATTTTAGGACAACCATGGTTTTTATATTTTAAAGCATTATTGTTCTAAATAATGGCACTTACTTGTTTAGCTAAAAATACTTTCTTTTTCACATTTAGTTTTCTTTTTACTGTGCATAAATCCTTTAAAAATTTTGCATAAGAGGGAACCAGTTTAATAGTATCCAGTAAAAGAATATTAACTTTTACCTGTTTGAAGATTTCAAAAATTTTAGGATTGTGATTCATCTTCTTAGTATGACATAATGCATGGGAAAATGAGGGCAGAGGTGAGAGTTTAGTGTTTCCTTTATTAGGTGTAGGTTCAACACTTTTCTTACCCTTAGAGATTGATTCATTGTTCTCATGAGGTTCATGAATGTCTTTTTTAACAATTTTACCATTCCAAAGAGTGATAACCGCTTTAACTTGATCCATATGTTGGCTTCCTGAACTACATGCATTTGAGTTATGTTGTCCTTTGGGGTTTGGTTGTGGTTGAGAATGAAATTTTTCTTTCTCATGAATGTTCAGTGCGGATGCAAATTTTGCAATGGTATCTTTCAAATCAGCAAATGTTTGAACATTTTGAGAATTAATAGACTCTTACTTTTCAATGAATGCATGTAAAGTTTCTTCAAGATTTTTCTTCTATGGTGGGATATCTGGTGTATAACCTTGATGGTTTTGAAAATTTTGATGTCGTTGGAAAGGTGGTTGTGAAGCCTGTGCTTGAGTGTCATTCCTCTAACTAAAATTTGGGTGATTTCTCTATCCAAGATTGTAGTTTTGTGAATATGGGTTTTTGTTTGACCGCTTGAATGTGTTTAGAACATTGGGTTGTTCATGGAGACATTCTCTAAATGCAAGCAAAGTTGGGGAATCATTGGTAGACTAATCATGGGTTTCACAAAGGTGACACACAATTTCTTGAACATATTTTATTTGACACTTTTTTTCATTTATAAGGTTTCGACTTTTCTAACTAGGGATGCTAATTTGGATTAAAGGTCATGGTCTTCCCTAAGATGATAAATACCCCTGCTAGATATAGTGGTTTGAATTTTTCCAGACACTTCACAGGTTTCAGCAGTATCCCAATTTTGAGCATTTTCTACTAGTAAGTCTAGATAGTTCATTGCCTCTTATGGGTCTTTATCCTAAAATGTTCCATTACACATCATTTCTACCATTTACCTAACTTGGGGTGCTAAGCCCTCATAGAAATTTGAGATTATTCTCCATATTTTAAAGTCATGATGGGGACAAGTATTAAGTAATTCTTTATACCTTTCCCAACATTGGTAAAGGGTCTCTTTTAGTTTTTGGACAAAAGTGGTAATTTATCTTTTGAAATAATTTGTTCTATGGGAAGGAAATTTTTTTTTAGGAATTGTTGTTGCATCTCATCTCATAAAGAAATTGATCATGGCCTAAGATTTTGTAGCCATGTTTTAGTTTTATCTTTTAAAGAAAAAGGAAAAAGTTTAAGTCTAATTGTGTTCATGCTACAATTTTGGTCATTATACGTGTTATACACTTTTTTAAATTCTCTTAAATACAGATAAGGGTTCTCTACATCTAAGCCATAAAAAGTGGGTAAAAGTTGGATAATGTCTGGCTTAAAATTAAAATCTGTTGCATCTGAAGGAAAAATTAAGCAAGATGGTGTATCGATTCGTGTAGGGTTCATGTAATCTCTAAGTGTCCTAGGTCGGTTATGGTCATTATGTTGGGACTGATTATCCCCTGGGTCTATGAGTCCCTCAATTTAATTTTTGGTCATGGTGTTAATTGGTGAAGAATGAGAAGATGAAGAAGAATCTAACAAATTATCAAATGAAGTTCCGAAATTACCTTTCACCAAACGATGAGAATTAGGATCCCGAAACCAACCACTCATACAAAGAAATAAAACAAAATACAATAACAATAAATAATACAAATAAGAATATAAAATAAAATAAAATATTAAACACAGGTAAATAAAATAGGCAAAACTAAAACTAAAATAAAATAAAGATAAATAATTAGAAGTTAGATTAGTAATGTTAAATTAGTCAATATTAGATTATATAATAAAAACTTAACAAATAAAGAGTAGGAGGCTTAGCCTTCCATGAAAATAAAAAGCGAATAATAAATAAATTAAAACACGTTAGTAGGCTTAACCTTTCATGAAAATAAAATAAACAAACAAACAACAACAAAACAAAATGTTAATTTCACTCTCCTGGCAATGGCGCTAAAAAACTTGACACGTCCAAAATATAAGAGTTTATTCTCAATTGCAGAATTTTTGAAGTAATAAATAACCCGATGATAACGGGGGTCGATGCACAGGGAAGTAGAATTAAAATTAGAAACTATAATAACTTTAAATATAATTAATATCGTATAAAATGTTTACAAATATTAATTCAATTAACCAATTCAAATAAAAGTTAAGGTTAAGGGGATCCACTCTTAGCAAAAGACGTAAGAATATATTTAATTCTTTTTATAACTCAATTGGAATCCTCACACAAAGGAGGTTCCAACTGAAAAATATAATAATTAAAGTTCAATAATGTACTCTTTACTTTTTATTTTTAACAATCAGAAACTATAACAATTATTTTTAACAAATAATAAAAAATTATTATGATGAGATACTTAGGTTTATAAAAACAAATTATTATGAAATAACCTTTATAGCAATTGTGATCTTTAACTGACGTTTTATTTGAAATATTTAGGTAGTGTTCAAATTTTATTTATGCTTTAATTGCTAGGGACTAGCAATAAGCTAGTTAGAGGGTGTGATGAACACTTGAAATTATATATTTAATAAGAATTTTATATTATTATTTTGTATTACTAGTGTCTTTAACCCCCTTAACTTAAGTATGTTTACAATATTGTACCTAATTAGTTTTAACTATTTTGTGGTAAGTACAATAAAATAGGCATAACTTTCTACTTAAGAATTCAATTGGATTGATTCTTGATCTTGTGAAGAGATAACTCAATGGGATAACATATTGTATTTCACAAGACATTCGAAATTCAAGTCTTTAGAAGGTGAAAATGGCCTAAAACAGAATTGATCTGCAATACAGGCCCAATCCAAACAGTCATCAGTATTTGACCCATAACTATAGAAATACGTATCTACTACGTATGAGATAACTCAATTTGAAAAGATAAGATACTTATCTACAACTTTTATGTTTTACATGACAGCTAATTCGGACCACATCAATTTTAAATTGGATAAACAACCGGGTGCATTAATAATAATCAATGTAAATTATTTTTCACCATTCTTGACTTTTATCATCCATGTGGTTCTCTTTTCATTTGTCTTAATTTATCCATATTTTTCTATAAATAGGTAGCATGTTTATGCCCAAAACATCTAATTAGAGAACTAGATTTTAATTCAAAACACTTATTTTTTATATTATCTCTTTGTAATATTATTTCTCTTACTTACTATTGTAAAGTCATGTTATCTCTTCTTTCATTTCATTTCTTTTTCTTTAGTTTTATTATGTCCAAGTAATTTTATTTATGCTAAGATGAAAGGGTGAAACTTTTGGTAAGGTAATACTTAACACTTATTCATGAACTTAATGTTTTATTCTTAAGTTATGCAATTTTATATATGATGTATTTATTTTGTTAATACCTTTTCTTCTAAGTGGTGTATCTTAATTTATTATTACAAAACTTTATACTTGGCACAATAAATTCTTGAAATTATTTACAAAATTTGGTGTATATACACTTTCTTATAAATTAGGAGATTTGATTTATTGTAGACAAATATGAAGATTGACATAATAAATACTTGAACCCATTTATAAGATTTAGTGTATAATAATTGACAGAAATAAATACTAATTAATATATAAATGATGATGAACTTTGATTGTTATATTTTTTGGTTGATACCTCCTTTGTGTGAGGATTCCAATTGAGTTATAAAAAGAGTTAGATATATTCTTACTTCTTATGCTAAGAGTGGATCCCCCTAACCTTAACTTTTATTTGAATTGGTTAATTGAATTAATATTTGCAAACATTTTATACTACATTAATTATCTTTAAAGTTATTATAGTTTGTAATTTTAATTCTACTTTCCTGTGTATAGACCCAGTTTTCATCGGGTTATTTATTACTTCGACAATTCTGCACTTGGGAATAAACTCCTATATTTTGGACGTCTCACATGAGAGCCTCAAATATTAATATACTTAAGACTCGATTTCCTTTCAATTCATATCTCATGTGAAATGGATGAAACAGCTTTTGATAAAACTCTATTCATTGAGCAGCAGTTTCTAGAGCATAACCCAATAGATATTCAAGGAGATCGGTGAAACTTATCATCGATCAGACCATATCTAATAAAATTTGATTCCTTATCTCCGAAATACCATTATGTTGTAGAGTACCTGGAGGACTATATTGAGCGAGAATCTCATTCTCCTTTAAATAATCTAAAAATTCACCACTCATGTATTCACTGCCTCGATTTGATCGAAGGCACTTGATATGCTTTTCGGTTTATTTCTCTATTTCGAGTCAAAACTCTTTGAACCTTTCAAAACTTTTTAACTTGTGTTTTATTAAAAACACATATCCAAATCTTGATAGATCATTGATAAAGATAACAAATTATTGTAACATTTCTATTGAAGTTTGATTCATTAGACTACATACATTACTATATACAAGTTCTAATAAATTAGTGGCGCAGTGTCCAACACTAGTAAATGTAGCTTTGATAATTTTTTCTTGAATACAAGATTCACAAACTAGATAAGATTCTATGGTCAGATCAGGTATCCGACCATCCTTAATCAAGCGGGTTAGGTGTCTCACGCCTATATGATCTAATCTTATATGCCATAATTTTGTATCATTTAAAGTTTTTGAGTTTTTATTAGCATTCACTTGTACATTCATGACATTTCCTATTGTATCTAATATATAATGGTCATTAATCAACTGATATTCAGCTAATAAAATATTATCAAAATCATATAAATATAAGGAACAATTCTGAATATACATATGATATCTCTCACTGTCCAATACAGGAATGAAAATAATTTGCCGAATAATGTTTGGCACATAATAACAATTATTAAATACAATAATTTTATTACATGAAAGAAGTAAATTAAAACGTCCAATAACCTCGACCTGCAGAAAATCTCTATTTCTAACAGGAAGCTGTACTTCTCCAAGCGATAACAGTTTAAATTTTTTCAATCCCTACAACATATTACAGATATAAAAATGACAAGCAGTATCTAATACCCAGCAAGTACTAGCATCAAATGCTAAAAAAATATCAATGATAGGTAAATGTATACCTGATGGAGTCTTTTTAATTGTGGCAAAGTATTTTAGACAGTTCCGTTTCCAATGACCATCTCGTTACAATAGAAACATTTTCTTTTTACTTTGTTCTTATGTTGTGGTTTGGACATGTGTTATTTTTTAGGACCCATTTTTGGTGTATACTTTACTTTTTTTTTATTCTTTCCTTTGAACTTCTTAGAAGTCTTTCGGGTCGAAGATGAAGCACCCTGTATATTTATACTTGAGGCCAATCGCCAAATAACTTTTTCAGGTAGAGCATTATGCTCCTAGCATTATCCATGTGGATATGCTCACTTTGGAGCTCCGTAGACATTGAGTCGAGGATGTACGATTTGGCTTTCAAATCATCATCTAACCATTTCCAATATGTCTTATTTTTTTTCCAAAGAAGCATCATCAGAAACAATTCAGGGTAGGCATTGATCAATTACCTATCCATTCTTCTCAGAATCCAAAACTATTCTAAGATTTATAAGCAGTCACCATAATTTCTTACACCTTTGAGTCGGTGCATATCAAGGATACAAACTAATGGGCTGCTTGAAGTCATTTGATCTTAACAAAACAAAATAAAAGTTGTTTGCAGAATATTTCAATCGCTAATAAATAACGTTTTAGATCATGAGTATAACAGTTATACATTTTTTTTATCTAAAAAATGCTCTCCCACTATTTTACATAATCCCTTTAATCTATCAAATAAGAAAATGATAGTTCAAGATTATTTAAATTATATAGTGAGAAGTGGACCCTATTGACATTTTACTCCTGTCGCACACTTTAGCGATCTAGGCCTTTGTAAACTCAAAAGATAAATAACTCTTATCAATTACATCTCATGCAATTCTTACTACTGATTCTAAATACATATTATCCACACACTTTAGCGATCTAGGATAAATGTATTCTAGATTTACTTATCAATCATCAAATATATGTTGTCGATATTACCCGTACACTTTTGCGATCTAGGATAATACTCTGGCATGTATTTGCCTGATCTCATGTTTACCAGTATAGCCCAAGTCACACCGATCAATCCCTCACACTTTAGCAATCTTGGAAAAAATCAAAGTGACCTATGTAACACCATAATGAGAAGACGAATCATATTATAACATTAACTCATAATGAAATATTATTCAATTTGATTTAGACAGATTTATTAAACACATTCTCATCTTTTGAAACGATTAATTTGGATAATTCATTTAAATTTCACACATACACAACTAACCTCCACCAATAAGGCTCCCATAGTGATTATTCACGTATATGAATAATCAAATCATGTTATGACAATTATTGAAGCATAATACAATAACAAAATATGTCAAAAAATGATATAAATAAATAAATAAACTTAGTAACAGTGCCGGACACCGCAGCGCTGGAAAATGAATCCCGCGGCATCCATGGATGATGGGCTGAGCATTGCGGCGTCCAGCACCTGGCGCCGCGGCTCCCAACCTAAATATAGCCTGGTGCCGTGGCGCCGGATACTGTCATCGCCTCAGAGTTCTTGAAGAATTGAAAAGCTACCTTCATTCCTAGTAGGTTTATTTATTTGCAGTTTATTTAAATGAAGCATATGAACATATATGAGATATATGTGTTTGATTATGCTATATTGTATATATATTATATGAAATACTTTCGCTGCGTGTATAAAATTTTAAAATTATACGTATACTTTATACATCACACATCCACTTAACAAATGGTATTAGAGCATGTCCAAGTCTTGAGCTGACCTTGAAGTATGCTATTGCACAATTCTAATTCACAACTACAAATCGGTGGGATTGTGAAGCTAGAATAGCAGCCATAAATTTTCAACAACAAAATATTTTAACTCCTAAAACACTTTGATCTATATGGTATATGTTTCTTGTGAGTGATGAGAAAGAGTTGAATGTTTTAGTCCTTGTTTCCTCACCACACTTTGCAAGAATTCCAAGGACTTAGCAAAAACTTCTTTCTTTTCTCTCTTCACTCAAAGTGACCGAATGCTTCATTTAAATGAATTCAATTCATTCAATTTTGGTTCCATTAAATAATGCATTTTATGGCTTACCAATAAACATTGTTGGCCATTTTATTGTATTATCTTATCAAATATATTTTATTAATGACTACCAAATATTCCTTTACCTAATGTTGGAATATCTTTAATTATTTTAAGTAACTAATGGCTAACATCAAGGTCCCTCATTAGGTAAATGATACTGTTGTCATAATTGATGTTTATCCCTTTGTAATAATATAAAAAATGAATTTTTACATTAATTATTCAAAAATTATTTTTGAATAATTACTTTTACCTTACTTGTTTTTACTAGTAAGGTAAATTGGTAATTTTAAGGTAAAAATAATTTACGCACAATATTGTTCCATTTTTTAACATCCTATTGGTTAACAACTTTTGTCAATCAATTATTTGATGTACTTAACATTTAAGTCATGACAAGTACACATCTTGAGGAACTCTTGAAACATATGTTCGATTTGTTAGAATTTCTTGGACCGAACTATTTGATCCAATATGCTACCCTGGTGCAAAACGAGTACACTTCATATTGTGAGACTCTCTAGGTCCACGCCTAGTTTGTTATATGAAACTTGTCCATACATCTGTGAACAATGTCCTATACACATGTTACGAATATTACAAAATGGTGCGTTAGACCATATAAGTTGAGGTTATAACATATTCGTATAATCCCTCAATTATATATATCTTGGAAGAGCAGAGATATAGATCAACAACGTCAAGTTTTCATATGCTCGACCATAAACTTATCTCTAAATTTGTATTTCAATTAGTAATATCCGCAAACACTTATACCATATTATTTATCCCTAGGATAAAAATTATTTCTGGGGTATAATTGCTTATGGCCATAAGATTTTTTGAAACACAATCTTGGAGCACCAGGATATATTACTCACCCAAATGAGCTGATAGATCACATATCTAAACATACCGGGCTCCATGAGCATTGGACTATACCTAGCGACACCCAGCGGTCAGACCATAAAAGGTTTTTGACATGTATGGAACTAAAGTATGGTGAATTACTCACAAGCCCACCATAGCGCTCAGGTCAAAAGACCATAAATACTACTCAACTCGAGAAGACCCTCTATTAACGACTATATAAGATGTCTATTAGAGGTCCTCGTGAGTTTATTCAGTACTCAGTCTAAACTAAATACTTATATCTCTATATGAGATTTCACTAAACTTAAAGTCTGCTAAAACTAACCATCTGGACCATCCAGATTTAGATATACACTGATCTATATATAATAAGGTCATCACTAACAGACCTACATCATTGAAGATAGATCAGGAATATAGTGTTTGAGAACATATTTGCATAACGACATTTCTTAGAGTCATTTGTAACTCTTTGTAACTATGTCATTACTAATTTATATTCTTAAGTCTTTGTCATATTTCAAACAAAGCTTTAACTCTTTAGATTTTGTTAACTCTTATAACCTGATAACTCTTATCAGTGATAACTCTAAGTATTTATAACTGTCAGTATTGTTATTTCTTAGCACAGATCTAAACTCCTTTAGACCAGATTTAAACTCTTTCAGATTATATAATGTCTGAAACGTTATAAGCATCTTACTATGTATAAAATATAATTAGCAATTTAATAAAATGACAATAGTATAAATATAAAATAAATATTTTTACTTAAATGGAATGGCACGTAAACACAAATTCCAATAATTTTAACTCGAATTTTAGATTATAATTTTTATAGAGGACTGATTTTATTAGTGTTTGCTCTGTTTTTGTTATCAAGCTGTTATTTACCTTATTTTAAAATATATTAAATATACATCTTAATTTAGTTGTCAACAAAAAGTAAAAGTATTTAAAGACATTTAAATCCCCTAAAGGGCAGTTTTATTCCCTTATTTTTAAAATTACCCAAAAAGACCCCTTTCGGCAATGGTGACGGCAACAACATGATTTTGACTTATCAATTGCACACTATATTCAAAACTTTGTGATCTATATGATGATAGTATTATTTTATCCAAAGGAGCACCAAAGAAGAGCAAAAATTGGTGAAAAAGATCAAAAATTTTAGCGAAAAGATGTGTTTTTTTTAAGTAATTCTAAAAGTAAGGATAAAATTGTTATTTCAATAAAAAAATTTAGAATCTAAATGTCTTTTTCCCATTGTTATCCTACAAACCTTTTTTTAGTTAAATAAATAAAAACTTAAAAGGTTTGGATGAAATTATGAATACCCTCCCATTTTTAGCCAATACAAATGGCATAAGTATGGAAATGAGTTATTTTGCTTGTACCAAAAAATAGAGAAAATTAATTGAAATAAAGACAAAAAAAAAAAAATTTAGAAAACTAATCGGCTTTTCTTTTTAGTTTAATGCAGGGAAATTGTCCAAAAATAGCCTAATTTTTTAATGAATATACTTTTATAGTCAACAAATAATAAGAAAAATTTTATGGACCATAAAACATTTTTGAGACTATATTACCATCTAAACTTTCAAACTATCTCTCTTCAAAATTATCATCTCTCAAATCTTAAAACTATTATCACTCTTAAATCTTACCTCTGAAAGTAGTAAATCGGATGCTTATATTGTGATATTTGAAGATTGGGGCTAAAAACAAAAATTTGAAAAGTGAAAAATGATATGCTTATATGAGTTTATTGATATTTTGTTAAAATATTGTTATTGTCTAAATAAATTTGAAAACATTACTCTATAGATTGAGAACAAATAATTTTGTGAATTAATCTACAAAAAAGTTTGAAAAAGGAAGAAATCGAGGATAAAAATAGTAGAAGAAATCCAGAATTGCGAGAGGAGCGGGATAGGGCCTCACGCCATGCGTCGCGTGTAGGGCATAGTACGAGGCCCCAACTCACACAATGCCCCGAGCACAGAGTATGGTGCAAGGCCTCTGTGCACGCAAAGCGTTGTGCAAGATCCCAACTCACACAATGCCCCGTGCGCTAGGAGCGGCTCGAGTTGGACGTGGGGAAGACGTGAGGCTTGTACTTTAACTTTCTTCTTCGACATTTTTTGCCCAATTTTGCTTTTTTTCACATTTTTTCAGTCATTCTCAATCAAATTTACTAATTTTTAAAATATTCTATTCTAAATTTACTAGTTTTAATTAATTTCAAAGTGCATTTTGGATTAAAATTTTAAATAACTTATAGAGAGATACAAAATGCTTAAGGGGTAAAAGGAATCGAAAATTAAGTGTGTGGCCAATAAAGTTCATGAATTTATTTTGTGATTAAAATAAATTTTTACTTTAAAAAATGGCTATTTTGTTTAATAATGGTTTTACATCATTGTTTTGTATTACTAGTGTCTTTAACCCCCCTAACTTAAGTATATTTATAATATTGTACCTAATTATCATTTAATTATTTTGTGATAGGTTCGATAAAATGGGCATAACTTTCTACCTAAGGATATAATTGGAGTGATTCTTGATTCTATGAAGAGCTGACTCAGTGAGCTAACATATTGTTCTCATAAAGTATTTAAAATTTGAGTGTTTAGAGGGTGAAAATAGCCTAGAACAGAATTGATTTGCAGTACATGCCCAATCTGAACAGTCATCTGTATTTGGCCCATAACTATTGAAATATGTATCTAATATGTATGAAACAACTGAATTGAACAGATAAGAGGCTTATCTATAACTTTGATATTTTGAAGTATAGTTAATTCAGATCACATCAATTAAGAATTGGACAATCAAGTGGGTGCATTAATAATAATCAATGCAAATTATTTTTCCACAATTCTTGACTTTTATCATCCAAGTGGTTCCCTCCTAATTTATCGCGATTTATCCATGATTTTTTATAAATAGGTGACTTGTTTATGCCTAAAACATGTAATTAGAGAGTTAAAAATTAGTTCAAAATACTTATCTTTTGTATTATCTCGTTGTAACATTATTTCTTTTGTTTACTATTAAGTCATGTTATTTCTTTCATCATTTCTTTTTTTTTTCTTTAGTTTTATTATGTCCAAATAATTTTATTTATACTAAGGTAAAAGGGTTAAACTCTTGGTAAGGTAATAAAATATGCTTAACTCTTATTCATGAATTTAATGCTTTACTCTTAAGTTATGCAAATTTATATATGATGTATTTATTTTATTTGTAAATACCATTTCTTCTAAGTGGCGTATCTTGATTTATTATTGACAAACTTCATACTGGGCACAATAAATTCTTGAAACCATTCACAAGATTTGGTGTATATACCATTTCTTGTAAAGTGAAAATCTTGATTTATTCTAGACAAATATAAAGATTGGCATAATAAATACTTAAACTCATTTATAAGATTTGGTGTATAATAATTAAAAGAAATAAATACTAGTTAATATATAAATGGTGATGAACGTTAATTGTTATATCTTCCAATTAGAACTTCCTTTGTGATGAGGATTCCAATTGAGTTATAAAAAGAGTTAAATATATTTTTACTTCTTATGTCAAGAGTGGATCCCCATAACCTTAGCTTTTATTTTAATTGGATAAGTGAATTAATATTTGCAAACATCTTATACTACATTAATTGTCTTTAAAGTTATTATAGTTTGTAATTTTAATTCTACTTTTCTGTGGATGAACCCTGTTCTCCTCGGGTTATTTATTACTTCGACAATCGTGCACTTGAGAATAAACTCCTATATTCTGGACATGTCAAGTTTTTGGCGCCGTTGCCGGGGAAGTGAAATTAACATTTTTTTGTTGTTGTCTGTTTGTTTGTTTATTTTATTTTCATAGAGAGTTAAGCCTCCTAACGTACTTTACTTTATTTATTATTTACTTTTTATTTTTGCCTTTTATTTTAATAGAAGGTTAAGTCTCCTAACTTGCTTTACTTTATTTATTATTCGTTTTTTATTTTTATGGAAGGCTATGCCTCCTACTCTTTATTTGTTAATTTTTTATTATATAATCTAACATTAACTAATCTAATATTATTAATCTAAACTATTTATCTAACTTTTATTTTATTGTTAGTTTTGCCCTTTTTTTTTTGTCTTTATTTAATATTTTGTTTTATTTTTTTATATTATTTGTAATACTTATTGTTATTGTATTTTATTTTATTTCTTTGTACGAGTGATTGGTTTCGAGATCCTAATTCTCATCGTTTGGTGAAATATAATTTCAGAACTTCCTTTGATAATTTGTTAGATTCTCCTTCATCTTCTAAGTCTTCACCAATTAACATCATGAGCGAAAATCAAATTGAGGGACTCATAGACCCAGGGGACAATTAGTCCCAACAAAATAACCATAACCGACCTAGGACACTTAAAAATTACATGAACCCTACATGAACCGGTGCACCATCTTGCTTAATTTTTTCTTTGGATGCAACACATTTTAATTTTAAGCCAAACATTATCCAACTTTTACCCACTTTTCATGGCTTAGATGCAGAAAACCCTTATTTGCATCTAAGAGAATTTGAAGAAGTGTGTAACACGTATAATGACCAAAATTGTAGTATGAACACAATTCGACTTAAACTTTTCCCTTTTTCTTTAAAAGATAGAGCTAAAACATGGCTACAAAATCTTAGGACATGATCCATTTCTTTATGGGATGAGATGCAACAACAATTCCTTAAAAAAATAATTTCAATCTCATAGAAAAAATTCTTTCAAAAGAAAAATTATCACTTTTGCCCAAAAATCAGGAGAGGCCCTTTACCAATGTTGGGAAAGGTATAAGGAATTACTTAATACCTGTCTCCATCATGGCTTTGAAATATGGAGACTAGTCTCAAATTTTTATAAGGGCTTAACATCCTAAGTTAGGCAAATGGTAGAAATGATGTGTAACTTTGAGACCTTATAGAAATTTGAGACTAGTCTCCATGTTTCAAAACCATGATGGGGACAGGTATTAAGTAATTCCTTATACCTTTCCTAACATTGGTAAACGGTCTCTCCTGGTTTTTGGGCAAAAGTGGTAATTTGTTCTATGGGAAGGAAATTTTTTTTTAGGAATTGATGTTTCATCTTATTCCATAAAGAAATGGATTATGGTCTAAGGTTTTGTAGTCATGTTTTAACTTTATCTTTTAAAGAAAAAGGAAAAAGCTTAAGTCGAATTGTGTTTATGTTACAATTTTGGTCATTATATGTGTTACACACTTCTTCAAATTCTCTTAAATGCAGATAAGGGTTCTCTGCATCTAAGCCATGAAAAGTGGGTAAAAGTTAAATAATGTCTAGCTTAAAATTAAAATATGTTACATCCGGAGGAAAACTTAAGCAAGATGGTGCATCGGTTGGTGTAAGGTTCATATAATCTCTAAGTGTCCTAGGTCGGTTATGGTCATTATATTGGGACTGATTGTCCCCAGGGTCTATGAGTCACTTAATTTGATTATCGCTCATGGTGTTAATTGGTGAAGAATGAGAAGATAAAGGAGAATCTAACAAATTATCAAAAGAAGTAAGTTTCGAAATTACCTTTTACCAAACGATGAGAATTAGGATCTCGAAACCAACCACTCATACAAAGAAATAAAATGAAATACAATAACAATAAATAATACAAATAAGAAATAAAATAAAATAAAATATTAAACACAGGTAAATAAAATATGCAAAACTAAAATTAAAATAAAATAAAGATAAATAATTAAAAGTTAGATTAGTAATGTTAGATTAGTCAATGCTAGATTATATAATAAAAAGTTAATAAATAAATAAAAAGAAGAAGAAATTGAAAATTTGAGTTTTAAGAGGCATATCATAACTATTTTTCAATTTAATGGTGTTAATTGAGTTAATTTCTTTAAGTTTTAATTTTTGAGAATATGTACAATTAAGGACTTGATGTGAATTTTGTAAGAAATATTGAGAATTGATGATAATTATGTAGATAACTTGATAAATCATGATGAATTTGCACAAATTCTACTTGATAGTCTCTTGATCCGAGAATTTTATAAATTCTTGTATTTTGATTCTAGTTTTAAAATTTTGAAATGTAAAACTAGACATGTCTAAAATCATTTGACACTTTGAATAGATTGAAAATTCCAAAAATGGAATTTATAGTGAATTTACCAAAATGATCCTAAAATTTTGGTAATTTTCTATGTTAATGGTATGCTATAGTAAAACACAATTTTTGATCTGCTAAATGATCTTCAAAACTTACAATTTTAAAGAATATGATAAATTTATATGTCTAATATGATATACTCAGAATTGAGAATTTAGATCAATGTGGTTAAATTGTTATGATTTTTTAAAATGTATCAGCTCATTGCAGTATTTGATTAACAGATTTTTAAAACTATGAAATAAAATATTTTTAAAATACTTTTGACAAGGATTTTGAATTGAAATAGTTATAATGGATTGAGATATGTGTTAAGAGTAATTAAGTGATATTTTTATAATTTTTGAGTTAGTATATGATTTTATAAAATTCAGAGACTGAATACTGTTCAGTAAATATCTTGATCCTGTCGGGATAATAGTTTGGATTTGATGGTATTTATAAAATGGATTGTGTAGGAATTATGATAAATATTCAAATATAAGAAGTATATATGAGTCAAGAATGATATATTCTAATTTTGGAGTAATTGGACATTATTTGATGTATAAGAAAATTTTATTAAGTGTAAGTGGTTAGAATGACAAGTTTTCAGAAATCAAGTAATTACACCAATTCGATGTGATAAGTGCAATATGTATAATTTTGTGAGCTATTTAAAGTGTTTTGTGTGAAGGGTGAGGCTTATGCAAGGATTAATTTACATTGATAAGTTAAGGAGAATTAACTTTTGTACCCGAAAGTGTTAAGAGGTAAGTATATTAGACTTTTACTGAAATCACAATAAACATATTAATTATTATGTATGATTTTGTAAATGTGCTTAGGAATATATTTATGTTATGGCAAAGTATATTTGATATGAAATGTGAAAGACATATGCTTATGAATGTGAGCATTGACATTGAGCATGGACATACATGTGTTTATGAAAGTGAGCTTTCAAAATGAAATGCGCTTAGCAAAGAAAGCTTTTGAAGTGAAAAATGTCTATGAGATACGTTTTGTGTTTTAAGAATGTTTGAACTCACCATTTACTTAGTAGGCACCTTATGTGATTTGTGGAGCCTTTATGTGTGACATTTTCTTCGGGATTGGTATATGTTATATGTTTCGTATGTAGGAAGGATCCTATTTGTACATAAAGGAAGAGTGAGTCATCACATTCGTGTGGTGGCGTATTAGTGTATGTGAAAGGACCTACTGATGATCAGGGTGAGGGTTTGGCTCTTATCTTTGGGTATAAGTGTTATATATATGTAATTTAAACCTCACTTGTATTGTTCCTCTCATACGGTATGTCATCGACGGGTGACATTTGGCTTATTATATGATACGTGATATGGAAGTCCTACTAAGTAGTAGTTGGGTAATGGTATTCCTATTATATATTTTGAAAGAATGTGTAAGCGCTTACCTGGCATGTGATTTGATAAGATTATGATTTTGATTTATCACAGCATATCATACATATGCATTGTGTACATATATGTATTTGTATTTTGATATATGAAAAACTAGTATACTTACTGAGTTTTATACTTATTATAATTTATGGTGATTACAGGTAAATAAGGTACATGTGTGCTTAGAGGATTTGACAAGGCTTCTGTTGTCCCTTGAGTTCCTTAAGTTGCTAGGTTGCTAAGTGTTTCATTTGTGCACACGTAGTTTAAGATATTTGATTTGTCCGTAATGAATAAATATTTATATATTATTTTATTAGGTGTGGTTGTATTTGGTTTATGTTTCACCAAGTATAGTTATGGGTAAAACTTTGTGTTGAACTTACTAGCAACTTGCTAAGGATTCCTATATTGAATTTAAGTTTGAAATTTTATGCAATATTAAGTATAAGTGCACATTATTGAATGAGTGTAAGTGATGTCGTATGTTAAATCTTTTGGGTTTAGGGCATGACAAGGAGAGTTATACAAGTCTAAATGCCTTAACGTTGGAAGACAGAACGCCTTTGCTTATATTTCAGAGAGCCCAATGCCCCAACGTTACTTGAGAATGCCACAAAAGTGTGACAATGATGCATCAATGCCCGAGCATTCATTGAAGAATGATGTAGTGTTGGAATAGTCGCATTAATGTCGTAGCATTAGATGTTAAACGCACCAGCATTGCTTATTCGGGAAAATCTATTTTTGGTTCAAATTAACTTATTTGAGTGGGTTTTGGACTCTCATACCCAAGAACTCTTATTCCAAATAGGTTTAGAGTTTTTAGGCCTTTGTAATTATTATATAAATCCTTATAATCTTTTAAAATTATTGAAACATCAAAGTTGTAAACATAAGAGAGTAATAGAGAGTTAGGTAGGCATTAAGTACTAAGTGCTCTAGGGTTTAACCATAAGATCACTTGAGTGTTGGATGCGTAAAAAAGTGATGATAGACCCTTTTGAGAGAGCTCAGACTATTATTGTATTCCTTGGTTAAAATATCTTATTATTAGATCTAGGTGATTTATGAGATACTAAGAGATCTGTAAGATCTAAGTGATCTAGGAGATACTTAGTGATCTATAAGTTCTTTTGTGAATGTTAATAAAAGAAACCGAGTCATGAGTCCGTCATGAACATATGCATTTATTGCCAAACTACGTATATTTTATGTCTTGTGATTTTTTTTATATCTTTATTGTTGTTTTAATCTTTTATGTTCTTTATTATTTATGAGTTAAATATTTTGCAAGCATATAGAGTTCTTAAAGTGTTAAATATCAAATCATTGTGGTATTTTGGTGCATAAAATCCTAACAATATAATCAATGCAAAGACTAATTGACAAAAGAGATTAATGTTAAAACTGATTTTTTTAATATATATATATATATATATATATTTGATGGTGCAAGGGAGATAGTAAACAAGTACAGTAATAGAGTGGAGAATGTAAGAGAATTAGAGGAAAGAGGGTGCTTGTTTTGTATACAGTAGATGCTACGCAGATGAGTCAATATTTCTTTGTTAGGACTCAAAAATTTGGTCATATTGAATGTAACTTTGATGCAAGAAAAAATTAGAAAAATTTAAAAAAGATTAGAAACGACCCCAAAAATGATCTTTCTTTTAAGTAAGTTTTTTTTACTCTACTCAATTTTTATTTTATATTTTAGGATAAAAAAATCTTACTTATACAATAAAAGTATAAGTTTTTTGTCTAAAAATAATTTACAAGAGATGATCATTGGTATTAAAAGTCCAAAAAAGATTGTTTTTAATTACAACTTTCCTTATATTGGTTTTGCCTTCCGTAGTGTCACGCCCCAAATATTCTTAAGTAATGACTCGAACATTTGGAGTGCGACAGGACTACCAAGAGAGTATTTACTCCATTATGTATTAAATGGGCTAGAGCTTCTAGAAAGCCCAATGGAGTTGGGTTGAGGCCACATTAATGTGGTAGGTGGGAGAATAATCTAGAAAAAGAATATTTCTTGAGATATACTTTGAGTAGTTGGCATCTTTGAAATATTCTTTAGGATATTCTCCTCTTTAGATGTGGACCATTGGATTAGAGTTAATCCTAACCATCCATTGTAAATAGCTTTAACTATAAATAGGTGGAGTTCTTATTTGAGAAACCATCCTCCAAATTGTAGAAATACTCATAGCTTGTAATTCTATAACTTTGAATTCTCTCTTTAGTAAAAAAATACGAGAGCATTCTCTTAAACACTTGGTGTACTTCTTTTTCATCTCTTTCTTTGATTAATTAAAGTCTTATAAGCTGCTTAACACTAACAAGTATCTAAAGCCGTACAGATTCGAGAAATCGAATCGTGACAGTAGGAATAGCTATTGCGAGATCCTGTTATTATTCTAACTAAGCCCCGTCTCTTTTGCTTTCAACCATCAATATCCATCAAATTTGTTATAACTTGTACAGTCAGTATTACCACAAAGTAACTTGAACACTCACACACAAGCTCACACTCGGATGCAGACTAAAACTGCCAATGAAAAGAAGAAAAATGCCATTTTTTCTTATTTAGTGACCAGAAAATTGATGTTTTTGGCAAATAAAAATAAAAATCACTGGTTATCTTACTCCTGACATGTATCTGAACCATGTTTTCTTTTTCATTTTCTTTTTGGTGACGTGTCTCCGGAATGTACTGTGATTTCTATTCCAAGAAGTGTGTTTGATTTACATGTGTGTCCTTTATGGTTTCGGCTCCATAGGAAGCAGGATCATAAACTGACGTGAGTGAAATAGGCTGAATAAGGGATTGGTAAAGACATTTTTTAGGAGTCTTAAGGTTCTACTGATGGTGGAAAGAGAGATTCATGTGACACAAGGAAGGTATCCTTACAACAAATGGGATTTAGTGAAGAAAGCAAAGAAAATAGGCCTCTGTTAGCATGAAGTGTTCCCTTCTGCAAAGAAGATTATCCTCGTTACTATAAAAATGATTTTGACTGTAGTTTAAATAGTATCAGTAAATAATTTCATTAATACTATAAAATAGTATTAATATTATTTTAATAAAAAATTTATTGACACAAAATTAAATGTTAGTGAATATTGACACTATAGTTTATAGAATTTTTAACATTTTGATGTCATAGAATTCCTAACGCTATAGTATCAACGTAATAATGTTAATTAAGAGTGTGTATTATTTTTTAACTTGATTCATTTTGAAATTGTAAGTCAGAACGGAAGTGAAAATAGATTTGAGACTTGTTTGAAACAAAATTTTTTATTTTGAACGGGTTGGATCGGATTTGAGAATTGAATAGAAATTTCTTGACCCAAACCTTTTTTTAAAAAAAATTGATTTTTTTTTAAAATTTCAATTAAGATAGATTTAAGATGATAACATTAAACATAACTAAATTAAATTTGAATTTGAAATAATAATATTTAACATCATTAAAATTAAAAAAAAAATTGAAATTATAATATTTGATGTAATTGAAATCAAATAATATTTAACGTATTTCAACTCAAAATTAGACTTATAATTACAACATTTAACATAAATGAATTTAGAACGAATCAATTTTAAAATTAATCAAATTATAATATTTAACGTAATTAAATTTTAAATAATAACATTTGGCGTACTTCAATCCATAATATTTAACATAATTCAAATCAAAATAATATTTTAAATTATAATATTTAATGTATCTCACCTCGAAATTAGATTTATAATTACAACATTTTATGTAATTGAATTTCGAAAAAATCAATTTTAAAATTAATCAAATTATAACATTAAAATTAATCAAATTATAACATTTATTCATTTAACGTAATTTAAATTCAAATCATAACATTTAACGTAATTTAAATCTATAACATTTAACGTAATTTAAATCAAAATAATATTTAAATTATTATTTAACATATTTCAATTCAAAATTAAATTTATAATTGTAACATTTTACGTAATTGAATTTGAAATGAATCGATTTCAAAATTAATCAAATTATAATATTTCACATAATTTAAATTTGATTTGAATTTAAAATAATAACATTAACATAATTAAATTTAAAATAATAATATTTAACATAATTAAAATTCAAATTGAATTAAAATTTTTTTATTCTTTAAAATAAAATTCAAAAATTTTTGACCCAACCCATCCCGATGTCAAGTAGAAAATTATCCCGACCTAAAAAATGTCCAAAAGGAAACACTTTTCGATGTCCAAATTGAGGTCAGGGTCAAAAATTTCTGAACCCAGCCCGAACCAAAAAATATCCACCCTTAGCGTCAATGAATCCCTAACAATTAATAAATCCTTAACACCATAATATTAAAAAATCGCTGAAACTATAGTGTAGTAGCTGAATGATACCATGGTGTCAATAATGAAATCAAATTTAAATTATTAGACTAGAATTTTAAATTTATTTATAAACTACAATTCTATACATATATACCACATCTAAATAAATAAAATTATAATTATTAAAACATTCAAACTAAGTTTTATAAATAGTACAAAACATCTTAATTTATATCTTAAAATACTAAAATAATTTTATAAACACATCTAAATGATATCAAAGTAGATTATCAAAAATATTTCAATATATGAAAGCCTTCATACTCTTCTTCTGTGAAAGCCTCCATGACTTCTGGTAAAAGCTATCTAAAAGTTGCCTGAAGCTTGGTGGAGCCATCTTGAACTTGCAGCTATTGAGGACAAGTAGTCATCTGTTGTGTTTAGCTGCCCCTTCTCAGCAAAAAAAATCCATTGATAAACCAATGAGCTCCAAGGAACAAACTTGCAATCAGTGAAAAGCAAAGTACTAAAATGACCAGTCCAACCACAGAAGAGACGAAGAACTTGACCCAGTCTAGTGGAGTTAATCCTGAATTTTCTTTTCAAGCTGTTAAAGGCAAGGTGTTAAAAAGATAAAGCCATTATTCCAGATCCTATGCTTCACAGACTTTATTGAGAAAAGTGTCTAAACAAGAGTAATAAATCAAGTGAGAGGCAGCCACAACTAATAACTTACAAGAACTATTTCCATATTAGCCATTTGAATATTTCTAAAATGTTTCACATATATTCCTCATTATGTTTTTGATTGCAGACTTGCTCGCTTGCATGCACACCTCTGATCAACACATCTAGAAGAATGAAAAAAGTATAACATAACAACCATAAGTTTCCTGAACAACCAGCTATTTTATGATAAAAGCTATATAAATAAACATCACTGACTACTATGTATGAGAAAAAATATTATAGATAAGTTTAAGGAGAGAAGAAGAGAAAATCAACCCTTTGCCTCATGATATTTTCGTGAAAGAAATACAATAAAATAAAAGTATTATAGTAATAACTGGAGCTGGCAATAGTAAAGAATTGCGTTCATTGTTCTTAAGCATTGTAAATTACCACCAATAATATGAATTTAGGAAAACCTAATAATCATTATTCATTACTTACATAATGAACTTTATATAGCATTGGTATTTGATTAGAAAAGAGCTAAAGAACACAATTTCACATGTAACTTGGACAAGCATTTCACATTCTATTTTCTTGTAGCACTGTTGCCCAAAAAAAGAAAATATTGGCATTAAGAAAAATTTCCAGAAACAGCAACAGTAATAATGATAAATTCCCATCAGTTTCAGCAATCAAACATTTAACACAGTTGATAAAACGCTGCAACCATACATAATCGGAACAAACATAACACAACAGACTTTGACCTATTTCATATTATATTTTAATATTTACCTGTCAATTTGAAAAGCTTGCTCATGGAATAAGGTTAGTATGAAATACTTGTTTCTTTAAATTCAACATTTTAAACCAATGTATTCAATCTTCAAGAAAACATTCCAGCAACTGACTGCCAATATTAAAATAATGCAGAAGCAGAAAACAGTGTGATTCCAAGTTCAACAGATATCTTTAGCCTACCTGAAAGATTTGAAAAAAGGGGGAAAAAAAGACTTCTACAATCAAAATTATCAGTTCATATAGATATAACTCTAGTTCTAGCTTTTAACTTTCATAGCATATAAGATTATTTAAAAGATTCATTTGTAGCTTCTATATCTGGTTCAACTCCTTCCAACATGCAAGGATGACAACAGCATCTAAAATTTGAAAATTCTAGAAAAAAAGAAAAATCCAAAACTTTTACTGCATTCTCTACTATCAACAAATTCACCAATTAAAAGCATGCAAAATGAAGATATGAGGTTCAGCCAACTCATGCAATAAGTTAAAATGAAAGCCATCTTTGTGTTAATTGGCAATTATATGCATTCCCTCATTTTTTAGCAAATCGCGTGTCTGCAAGCAATGTAATCTAAGTTCTCCAATTGGTTTAAAAACATGATAAATACACCTCATTCTTCACTTGTAAACTGATGATGGATAAATGCAGTAATATCCAGGTTTAAACTCAAGTTACATCTTTAGTTTGAAGCAGACAAGTTACAAAAGTGTCTGTTTAACCAAATCTAAATGCAGCCAGTTTTTGTTTCTCAACCACCTCAAAATTATGGCAGAAAGCAAGTTAAATCAAAGTTTAGAATGGTCAACAGTTTGCAAATCAGTACAGGGTAGTAATGACTGGCCCAGTGGAAAATGATTTAAACTGAAGTAGTTCTCAAAACTAAATTAGCTGTAGATAAGTTAATTATATGTCCGAGTAAATAAGAAATCCATTGCAGCCTAACATATATAATAGCAAGCTCCATACCTTCCAATAAATGGTCGAGGCACAGAGCTAAAATCAATCATATATAACAATCTGATAAAGAATATTAACATATTCATAAATGATGATTCATGACACTACAACCCAAGGAATGTAGTGGATGCTTATTTTCATGCCACTGCCAACTGTGCATATGAATTCTAAACACAATTGTTACCTTAGTGGAAATGGAAAGCTACATGCAAATAAATTGTCAGATTAGGATGAATAAATGAACATTGGCAATAAACATTGGCTTAGAATTTTAAATTTCTTTACTATAAACATTGGTTTAGGGGGATAGTAATAAAACCATTTATATGGGTGATGAATAAATGAATACTTGAGCGTGAAAAAAAAAGACTTGAAACCCAATATAATGAGATGCTATGTGCTTACAATTAGTACAAATGAATGCACAATTGTCGATATGACAAGTCTTGTGTTGAATTGAAAGTCATAGAAGGTCTTCCCCTGCTCTACTTCCAGGCACTCCTGTCCACATCACATGTTTAGTGACAAATCTGAAAGAGATTTATGTTCCTAACAAGTCTAGTGAGGCCTTGGCACTCAGGTATAATCTACCCCATATTAAGGTGCTGTCTAGGATATTTCTTTGACCTAATCCCAGCAATACTTAATTTGTACACAAAATCAAAAATGGAATAAATAATAAAGGCCTTCTGTTTTACTAAACCAAGAAATCCAGCCACTGTTTTATAGAGAGATTAACAAAGACAACTAGCACAGCGTCAAGGAAAAAGATTAAGCATCACTTAAGATTAGCATAAAGCATATACTTTTTCAGTGGCAGCAATGACAATGTGGTTTCAATCACCCATCTTACCACTACACTTAATGATAGATTAAACAAAATAGCCCAAAAAATGTGTTGAAAAATTGACTTAAAATATGCTATATGACATATAAATCACCAAAATATTGCTTCATCAAATATAAAATTAAATTAAATACACTTCTCAAATTAGTATTTTAAATTTCTTCTTTCCAATGATTGTATATTTTGTATAAAATAAGATGCTGACCAAAGAGAAAGAAATTCATATTTGATTCCCATGTCATTGTTGTACCAGGTCAGGCGGCTGCTTAATAAAAGAAAAAGGATAATCAAAAGACTAACGCTGCTTAGCATGTAGTGGTCATTAATGTAATAATACAATTTGCTCAAGACATAGGGAAAAAAGAAGGTAGTACCATTTGAAACCATTGTAACCAGATTCTAAAAGCATAAATCATTTTTGAAATGAACAATGAAATTTAATACAATTTCTTCCTCGTGTTTAAATACAATACCTTGAATTAATCTTAAAAACTAGTAAAGCTTCTTTTTCAAATACCAAAATTTATAAAGACACAAACAGATTTCATTCACATAATATGTAAATCAAATCCAGGACCATCAGACAAACTATATTTTTGAAGTGGGATTATAAAAGCAAGAGAATAATTTATCAAGAGGTATAAAAGCTAAAATTAAGCATCTCCCAAGGAATTCCCTGTATATCTTTCCCGTTTCTTGCTTGTAAAGCAGACGTATCAAACACCAACCATACCCAGCGTCCAGCCACGAGTTGCGCCTTTCAAGAACGATTCGAGAGCCTTATCCTAATTCTTCGAAAGCCGCCTCGGCCACGCTTGAACCGTTTTCCACACCTTAGCACCATCATACCAGCGAAGCCACCCGCAGCTGATGAAGCATGAAAGGCACGACAATTTTGGTCAGGATATTGAATGTTAGGGCTGTGAAATCGTGAGCGCCCGTTGATTGTGATGAAATGGGAGAAATGTAAGCAGGCGACTGTTAGCGGAAATGGGTGCAAAACCTACATTTTTGGTAAATATTATGCCCCAAAACAACGTGTTTTGGGCTTTATTTTTTTAAAACAAATTTATGATGGTTAAAATTACGTCGTTTTTATATTATATTAATTTTTATAAATTAAAATTATTTTTAATAATAAAATTTTTAAATAAAAAATAATTTTTTAATATTATAATATCACTAGTCAATTTATTGACACTTCGTCACTAATATTATTTAAAAAAATATCAATAATATATATCAATAAACCGTATTATTATAACAGTGCCCAATTATATATGCAAACAAAAGGGCGCAAAGTAATCAATCTGATGCCTCATTTCATATCGGAGACGGCAACACTTAAGTTCAGGCTGCTCACTCCCTCTCCCAAGATTGCTTAGAATTAGCATGGCAAAGTAATCAATCTGAACTTTTATGTAAAATTATGCTTGCAACATCAAAGGCTTAAATTTATAGCAAAGCTACTCATATGTCTGTTGTTGCAAAAATTGGTTACTTATCATGCTTTCCTACCATCACCTTTTTTTTTTTAAAGAAAAGAATAAAAGTTTGATTTCTTTTTTTTTGACAAAGGAATTAAAGTTCATTAACGTGAAATAACACAACGGCTTTCGGCCAATACGATGGGATTAAGCGAAATTGGGACCTCAGAGTCCCACACTAACACAATGTGCTAGCTCGTTAGCTTCTCTTGGTGTGCGAGCAACCATCACCTAGTTGGCACCTCAATATATCAATTTTCAATTAAAAAACATGAACAAATCACATCCTATTCTCTTGTGGTAGTTATGCCAAGTTCCTGCTAATAGAGCATAAAACTGTAGTAGTCAACGGTCAGGGAACAAGGATGCAGTAGTAAAACTGTCATTTGCAAGATGCAACCATCATAACATCAGGGCATTACTGATTTTGGTTCTTTTGGAACTGGGGTATGTTTTTCGTGAAATATTTGTTAGCAACTCTATTTTAGTGTCCTTTTTTTGCCAAATATTTCTTTGGTTAGATATTTAGTTCTTATTAGACTCTTGACAGCACAAGCTCTTTTGCTTTCCCCTGATGTACCCCAACGACTACAAGCCAAATTCCTAAAATACCATCTAAACTAAAAAAAGGAAAAAAAAACATAGAGTTTTAATTCCAAGTACTTAATTTTTTCTTTAATATATATTTATTAAACCTTAAACCCTGAACTTAAATTTTTTTCAAGTACTGGGAATAACAATGACGATTGTTGGTGACGAATGACTTGAGCGTCATAGAGGTTGAAAGTAAAATGAGCTTCCAGTGATTGCCACCCACGTGGCTACAGCGAGTTACCGGTGACGACGTGGCGTGCTAGGATGTAAGGTCCAAATTGTTCCCGTGCACTCTCAAGTAATCAACATGCTCACTCACCGCCTTGAATAGTTGTGTCTCGCGCGCAAAGAACTCGTCTTTTAAACATTTCTTTTACAGATAACAACTTTAAAATACACCACTAAGTGCTAACAATCTATCATAAACTCGAAGACTTGACTTTAAATCGCTTGACATTAATTTTTTTTTTTAAAAAATAGTTAAATACCAACCAAACTATACTAACAACTACCTTCAACTTTTCTAGGAAAAAACAACGTCCTCTTTCACATCAGGTAAGGAACTCGATAATACGTACCATGGAATGTTAATTGCTTAACCCAGTTTCATGTCTAGAAGTTCTAATCAAGCCCGCTTTTTACTTTCTTGAAAAGTTTTGTTTAAAGGGTTCTTGAGGTTGTGCTTGAAAAATTTCTTAGTACCTTCCTTCTGACCATTGAGCATTTAAACGCGGTTTTATCAGGTAACGAAGGTGGGTTTGTCATTGTCAGAAAAATTTCCATGAAAGTTTAGTTGATTAAACATAATTATAAGCATCATTGCCGGTATGTTTCTGTTGCTTTATTAAATTGAGTTACTTGAAAGTTGACCTTGTTTATTTTAATTAATTTGTATTGTTTGTTTCCCTATTGCTGAGAACTCAACTTACTTCTTTAAATAGAACAGCATCACAAATCATAATCATTACCTAAACCCATTTCGTGTCTGTCTCTTTATACACAGTTTTGCTGTTCGGGGACTTCTGTTTTGTGTTTCCAGTTGATTCCTAGTAAGTTGCTAATTATTATTATTTGGTTTAATTTGCTACTCTTTGTTGGATTCATTTTTAAGCTTTATGGTAGTTCATACAATAATAACGTTATTCTTATTCCGAAATCATCAGTATGGTGAAAATTTGTTTTTCTTTTGTTAATTACTTGGATCATTAAGTCTTGATCATTATCCACATTTATCAGTTTCTGTGGTTAGTAAGTTGTTGGGTTGTCCTTTCCTTTCTGTATGAGGTGGATTCGTATGAAGTTTAGGTGTTATGACTTTTAGCAAAGGCTGCTAAATTAATACCATTTTCATTGGTAGCTTTTGTTTTCTGTTTTCTCAACACCATTTATTTTTCAAGTGGCTGTCAAGTTGCAATTTGTTCTTTAGATCTGAGGTTGAGGTGTTCTGATGCTTTATTCACATCATATTTATGATCCAAGGAGCAATTATGGAAAATTTTAGTGGCAAGGTCAGATATGCGTCATTTTATAAAATCTTTTCATTTTGAAAATGTTTAGGTTTTGATTCTCTTCTTTTGGCATCCTTCCTATGAAAGAACACTGAGGAAATTGAGATAGTCCTTGTGCAGGTTGTCCAAAGTTTGAAGGATATTATTAGAGGAAGACCTCTTCTTTAGCAGTGAAAGCTATCAAGTTTATAAAGCAATTAGAGAACAGGCAGTTGAATATGGGAGGCAAACAGTCCAGACATCAAAGTCCCCACCGCAATAATTTCCACATTTACCCTCCATCAATTTCAGGCTCTTCAAAATTCTCTGCCCCTCCAAATTATGATGACTACGAAAGAAACCAGCAGCTGAAGTCAAGTTATTCAAGAATTGATGACAATTACAACTCTCTAGAGCAGGTATTATGCTGCTGTATTGTTTAAGTATTATGTATACTTGCTCTGCTGATAAGTAATTGTATACAATGAGATTATATGCTGTCCCTATGATATACTGTAAAGCCTTTAACTTAATGATAGATTTGATTGCTGTATAAGTAGGTGACAGAAGCTCTTAGACAAGCTGGTCTGGAATCTTCCAACCTCATTGTGGGTATTGACTTCACCAAAAGCAATGAGTGGACAGGTGCACAGTCTTTCCAGCGTAAGAGCCTGCATCACCTCGGGGATTCTCTAAATCCATATGAACAGGCAATTACAATCATTGGAAAAACACTATCGGCTTTTGATGAGGATAACCTGATACCTTGCTATGGCTTTGGTGATGGTCAGTAGTAATTTCTTGTCCGATGAAAACATACATCACATTAGGATCTTTATTGTTATATTTTACCTCTGACTGTGAAGTTAAGCCAAATGGAAGATTGAATTATTTCTATTTTCCTTTCTATCTTGCAGCAAGTACGCACGACCAGGATGTTTTTAGCTTCTATCCAGATGATAGGCCTTGTAACGGTTTTGAGGAAGTACTGAGGTGCTACAGAGAGTTGGTTCCACAAATTAATTTAGCTGGTTGGTTTACATGATTTTCATATCTTGGATTCTTCATTCACATATACAGAACTACTGGTTTAGCAATTGCTTCTGTTTGATTGTGACAGGACCAACATCTTTTGCTCCGGTTATTGAAACTGCTATTAGAATTGTGGACAATAGTGGTGGCCAATATCATGTCCTAATGATCATTGCTGATGGACAGGTTAGCTTCATCCCTCAAAATATGAAAACTTTTATTAGATTCTCTGGGATGCTAACCTACACCTCTACTTAAACTCATACTCAAATGTCATTAATTTGTTTTTGACTGTTTATTTAACATGTTCTATGCTAGGTCACAAGAAGTGTGGAAACAGGTCATGGTCAATTGAGTCCTCAAGAGCAAAATACAGTTAATGCTATTGTGAGAGCAAGGTTGTTATATTATTCAAACTTAATGCGTAAAGTGATTTATCTGATCTCATTTTAAAGAACTAATAAATCCTTTTGCAGTGAATATCCATTGTCAATAGTTTTGGTCGGAGTTGGTGACGGACCATGGGACATGATGCACAATTATGATGACAACATTCCTTCTCGGGCTTTTGATAATTTCCAGGTTAAAAGATAGAACTGGGAAACTTGTGAATAATTTTGAAACTGAACTTAGTTTTCACATTCTGGTTGTTCTTGTGATGCAGTTTGTGAATTTCACAGAAATTACGTCCAAGCACATTCACATGTCCAAGAAGGAAACAGAATTTTCTTTGGCTGCATTAATGGAGATACCATCACAGTACAAAGCTACACTAGACCTTCAACTTTTGGGGTAATTTCACTGGCATGAATTTGAACTGTTTGTTGGTGGTTGAAATATCTGTTTATTAAGTGTTACTGCTTCATTATTATATGCAGCTCTCGAAGAGGGAATGCTGGGAGGTTTCCTCTTCCTCCGCCTTTGGGGAACAACTCATTGAATTCCTATCCAAGGTACATGCGGTCTAGTAGCAATGAGCAGAGAACTGGATATCATTATGCTCCTTCTCCAACTACTACTCAACATTCTTCACAGACCAGGGTAGGTCTACAATTTTGAGGCATAAATATGGACATCAGTTTTGTTATCCTTTTTAAGCATAAGCATTTAATTTTTAAACTGATATGCAACTTACTATTTGCAAGATAATATCTATTCACATTCAGGACAATAATTTTATAGCTCTAATATGCTTTACAGAGTTGTTCTCTTTGTCTCTGGAATAAGAAAGATCTTGCATTTGGATGCGGACATCAGGTAATCTGAAGTTGTATTGAACTTTTTGCTATTCTCATTTTCCTGCTATCTCATTCTGATCTGTATGGTACATCCTTTGCAGACATGCTATGATTGTGGACGAGAGTTAAGCTTCTGTCCAATTTGTCAAACCCATATAACTACTAGGATAAAGCTTTATGAATAACACATCAAGCTGATGAGTTGTTGGATCACATGCTTAGCTACTTTGAGCCGCCATTTGCTATTTCATAGCATTAGTGGACATCTCTGTAAATGGTCATCCTTTATATTCTTTTTTTCCTTTGGGGTGAATATTAAAGAAATATTTGGTTCCATCTGATTTTGAGTTTTAACTTAAATGCTTGATTTTGCAACTGCTTAGGTAAATAAAAATAACATTTTGTTTTTCTATCAATGCACAATTAAATACTCATGGTCACCGTCTTCAATACCTATCATAAGCACTTTCTGACGTATTTTCAATTGCAGCTTACTGGATTGTCCTATCTTCTCTTAAGAAACAATGAACCTACAAATTTTCAATTAGAGGAACGTGAATACATGTTTTTGTTAGGAGAATGAGTTTCCCGCTTTCAGTCAAAGCAGGTTTATCCAAGACTTTACATGGTTGCACCAAATGAAGGATCTAAGACAGAAATATATGAATGTTAATGATATATATTGTTACTCTTTCCTGAGATGAAATAAGTATTTGACTGCATATCAATAGAAGAGGTTCTGAGAGGACAAAGGCAAAAGTTATTAAAGTTTTTTCAGGACTTTACGGGGAAGTCTTTGATTATTGAGGCAATAGAATGATCCTAGTGGCTCAAAACTATCAATTTTCAATGTTTTTCCTTTTTTGTTAATAGTGTTAAATGGATACTGCTCTGGATTATTCAAAGCCACTCGGTACTTCATATACAACTAAAAAAATATCATTTGCAGAAACTGGTTGATTCTGATCCTCACAGAGTTTCACAAGGTATGGACAAAATTAAAAACTGGTTTGTAGCATAGCAATGTATTCAATGCATACAACCCAACTTGTTCATTAAAAACAAAGTGACCGGATTCCTTAGTCCATGTCTTGCATTTGCACTTTCCAGTGCAGACACTAGAAAAGAGAGCATCCAATAATGAGTTCAAAGAAAGTCAAATATGGCAGCTGCAAGTGGTGTAATTTCTGCTTATTATATAATCGATTCCAACAGAAAGGACAATATGCCCAATGGGTATCTTAGATGTCACATGCCTAGACGAGGAAGAGTTATTGCAAGAACCATCCATTGAGCTAATATAAATAGGATGTAAGAGGGGAGGGCTCGTCACATCTTTCCTTGAAAGACTCTTTACACCTGAGCAAGAAGAAAGTATGGCTAAAAGGGCAACTTTGCTGATTGTTCTCACTTGGTTCATAGCAGTAGCATCAATCATAATGTGCACAAATGCAACATCGGCTGCTCGACTTCGAGCATTTGAACATAATGTGTACCCCCAGGGTAAATACATTCTGCTTGCTCTCTGTTTTCTTTGTCATCTAACCCACTTCTGTATTTGTGAATTTATTATTTCTGATGGTCTTCATATTTGAAGGTTGTCGCTGCTGCTGGTTTATCTGGAAACCTCTAATCAGTTGTGGCAAGGTATGTTGTAGTGATGGATGCTGCACTTTGACATGAGGCATCGATGCTATGTTAAATCACCATTGCCAGCTGCTGACAAAGTGCATCCATCATAAGAGAATTACTGATCCAAGGAATTTCTTTAACGAACGGAATCTGACTTTGTAATGTGGAAATACAAGTCATTTAGTCAATAAAGCATCAGCAGCTTCTACATCTATTAATGTTCACCCATTGCCCTAATCTTGCACAATTTATAATCATGCATGCCACAATCTAATCTTTGAAAGCATAAGCTCATTGTAGCTCTATTCGATATGTACAATGTTCATCTAAAATATAGAGGAAGCGAATGATCTATTGAAAACAAAAAGGGAGGTTGTTGATAAATAAAAGCCTGAGATTAAATAAATTCAGTAGATAAGAGTATACTCTTTGTTACACAATATAACATAATACAATATCATAATTGCTACAATAACGTTTAATAATTTGGAATATTTCTAACTATCGTATTAATTCATCCTATGTTTAATAGCATCAGTTTCAGAAGGGGGACCGTGAAAAACCCACTTAAGAAACATCTAATCACACTATTGAGAACCACAAAAGCAAAAGCCAAACACCAATCCATCTATTATATGGTCCAATACCTGATGAATTTTTATCAGTTACGCCAACAAGAAACTTACACTGACCAACTGAAGGGTCCAAGAAAGTGATTATACCAAGCCCACCAAAATCACAGCTGTTTTCATTCTGCATTTGTAGCTGATAATAACTGTTGAATGCATATGAAACATTTCCCTTCGCACCAATTCCATTGCATGATCCCCCATAGTTGAGTGTTGTACAATCGGCAACACTACAAGCAAGTTTCATGTGGTTTGCCACATCAGATAGATCACCAGATGGATTTGCCACGCACCACCTTGATGGAAGATACTCAACGTCCCTTGCATTCTTTAATACCCTGTTACCCAAGCCAAGGTTCAGTGGATATTTAGCTTGGCCATCAAAGGAGAAAATACCCCAGTGTCTCTCAAAGTTTCCTGGAAGTATGCTCTTGGCCCCTTCATCATGTAAACTGAAAAGATAAACATCCATGGGAGGGGCACCTGGTCTAAGAGGGGTGCCTTTATTACTTAAAACATGATTGATTAGGCCTTGGTTGAAAGTCCTTGCTGCAGCGAGATTAGCACTGATGGCTCCATCAGTTGGCCAACCAATCTCCCCAATAACAATAGGCATCTGACCATATCCAAGTTTGCTGAGCGCTGCAACTAAAGTGTCAAAATTTCCATCAAATGCATTGTAATAAATATTTGGTCCATCTGTAACAGGATGGCTACTACCCTCAAAAAATGCATAGTCTTGAGGAAAATCTGAGCTCCCATAGAGGCTAAGAAATGGGTAGATGTTGACTACAAATGGGGAACCATTTGAATTGAGAAATGAAACAAGTTGAGTAATAATCTGTGTTAATTCAGGACGAAATGCCCCTTGAGAAGGAAGAGAGGACTCATAGGCATCAGCATTGCAAGGGACCCCTAACTTTACATAGCCAGCAAGATTTGCTTTAGCCAAGGACTGTTGTAGATTGAGCAGGGCAGGGACAACGTAGTTCTGGAATTGACCTGCATAACTTGAGAGAAATGGCTCATTTCCTACCGCAATATACCTGTCACCGGTAAGAATAGAAAAGCATGTCAGAAATCCACATTCCCTGATATAAACAGGTAATTACGGAATCTTTAAAGGATTTTAGATGCAGCATTCTCAAGTTCTTCTATCAGATTAATAGGTTTCTTTCGCTTCCTGATGAACTTTTACAAGGAGGTGAGATGTCAACTGTAAGGCACTCAGACCTATATGGCTCCTTGATCAACAAATTTAAGAAGTAGATTACTCAACTAAGTCGCACAAATCATAACAAATCCAATGATGTTTATTCATATCATTACTCCATCATGAAGTTATGACGCAACTTCCCTACAAACACTGATATATTATGCATATATGGAACTACTAATGCAGTAATAGTTATCAACTAGCTTTTAAATTAAAAGATCGTCTTCTCAATCAGAGATACTCTCTCTCTCTAGCAGACTTACACACTCATACACAGAAACACAAGTACAAGCTCAGAGATTTTTGCTTTAATTGGTCATTGTGAATTGAGTTAGATTGCCTATCAGTCTTAACAACTAAAATGAGTAAAAAGTCATTTACTTATGCATTGGCAATCTAAGCGACCACAATACGAAATAAATTTTTGATTCATTCATAGTGATTATCATAATGAAATAACTTATTGAAGTTTAGCAAAATGCCAAATACCATATACGTGTTGTATGAATTCTAGGATGATGAACAGTGCAAGCAGCTGGCTATGAAGAATGGCACAGGGACCCACAGCTTCATTAGACAAGATAACTAATTATTGAGGAAGTAGGACAGAGATCAGCTGCATAGGACTATCATCTATCAGAAATTTAAACCGAGAAAAACACTAGTGACAAGAGTATTTGAATATAAAAGTACACATTGGTGCAATATAAGTTAAAACTCTGTAAAAATTAAAGAAGAGAACAACAAAATGGACATGACGTTGTTACCCCTACCCACAGGATCAGATATATGGCGATTGTAGATTTCGTGACAAAATCACCAAAACAAGTCAGACAAACTTTAAGTGCGTCAGATTATGTTTAACGAAGACAGAGCTTCAATTTGTTTATTATAGAACCTTATCAGTAGAGATTGTCAAAAAACTGCAAGCACCAAATCAATCTAAAAACTTCATCAGCTATTCTTCATCATCCTATAGCTATCAAAACTTTTACTTTCTAGATAAAATTCATGCTCTTTCGAATAAGTAACATTAACTCCTCAATAATCAGTTTCTTTGCTAATCTTTCTAACTTGTATTTTTTTTTTCTCTTTTTCACGCATTTGATGACAATCAACCCTAAACCTTGAAAGGGATAAACCTCCAGTTAACCAAGCTCAACACAAGATTCAAAAAGTTTCTCATTTTTCGTTTGTTCTACCAACACCTGTCAGCAGTCAAACTATGATTTGGAAAAGCAAACTAAAGAATTAATAAGAAAATAGCATACTAACTGGGAACGATAATAAAAAATAAATCTTTACAAAGAAGCACACAAATAAATATGGCTATTATATACGCAAGTTAGAGAGGAAATATATATACCTAATATCAGCACCACCTTTAACCAGATATCTTGAAACATTCTGGCGAACCCACAAATCACAAGCTGCAGCTGAAGAACTGAGTGTTGCCAGCATCTCATTAGGGATACCAACCATCACCTGAATCCCACTCCCCATTAGAGCTCCTAACACATCTGGGTCAGCATCAAACAGCTTCACTTTCGCTATCTTGTTCTCTTTCAATAGATCCACCACTGTTGATGGCTTCAGCCTGTGGAAGGACAATGTTCCCCAGTTCACTCCTATTGCTGATTCTGTCAGTGGAAGTGATGAAGACAGCATTAATATTATTACAAAAACTGAAGTTGAAGTGGAGGTTGCCATGATGATACTTGTGGTGGTTTGTGGCATTTTGTCTCTCTCAGAACGGTAACACTGTCGGTTCATGCATTCATTTAAACATGAGAGAGGGGAGGGTGTGTTTTTTTCCGTTTGTTCGGTTCACGGAGAACTACTGATACTAACAATTGTAATAACCGCTGAAAGAGTAAAAGTGAAGCAAGGCAGAACCGCAGAAGCTGCTACATTTTTAGCATTATTAATTGATTTGATGACTAAAATACCCTTTGTCACAGTATCACACATTTCAGGATCAAGTCCTTTCCTTTTCAAAACTTGGGTTTATCGCTTCACACTTTTGATTATCAAAATATCAAATGTTTGAAGCCAATAAAATCACAACAAATGCCACTAACTTGATGGTAATTCACAATTTATTTGTCAAATACTATTTTGTCTTATACCCAAACAAATGGATTACATAAACCGACTTTCATGTGAAAATAGGACACACGTCCATCGGCCAAACCCAAAGGCCGCAAAAGTCCCAGCGACACACCATTAACTTTTAATGAGGTGGCATATCCTAAATATTTTATTCAAAGAGGTATCTTGAATTTTAATTTCAACGCATAGAGGCAAGGTGAGAGAGTTAGAAATTCCGATTACCAGAGACAGATCAATAAGAGTCAGAAAAATACAATTACTAAGTAAGGATAGCGTAGTTGAAAGTTCTCACAACTTTGGAACATGACCCAATTATCAATGGTGGCTCTACCGTTAAGCCAATAACCCGTCGTGCGGACCTCTCGAAAGGGGTTCATTATGCCAAAAATAAGAGAAACTCTATCCCCCCTCCCCTCACCTTTTTTTCTTTTTTTGTCTTTTTACGCCCTTATGTCATCACACGAGAGGGACATAGGGGCGTAAAAGAAGATCAACTCTCACTCATTTTTATGTAACTCTGCCATTAAGTAGGTCAAGGTCGACCCTTCTTCGTACCCTTTTAAGGCCAAAGCCTGAGAAGTGTTTTGGTTTGAACATTTATGTAAATTCGGCAATTGGCATCCTTTTTGTGCCCATCTTTTTGTAGCGCCGATGATGCTGCTGCTGCTGCTGCTTCATACGCCGAGATTTGTCAATATCCTTTTCTTTTTATTTCCCAGCATGTGTATTTTCGCAATTGTAAAAAGAAAAAAAAACTGCACAGCATCAGAATCTACGCGTAGTGAAGGGTAGTTTCTGTTTGGAAGTCGGGTCAGTGCTTCCTTTTCTTTTTCCCTTTTCCTTCATGTAATTATCTCTATGCTTTGCTTTTTTTAAGCTTTTCAAACTGGTAAAAGTAGACACATTGTTTTAAATGGGAAGCGGGCCACTCCAAAGATATTAGGATTCATAGCAATCACAATCGGTAGCGCCAATTGACAGCCCACAATTCCCAAAAGCATTTTGCTTTGTATCTTTTATCTCTTATGCAAAATAATTAAATAAATAAAAGGTTAAACCGGCACATCCCCTTGTAGTCTTACAGGTCTTTGAAACCCTTTCTTACATATTACACCAAATAATTAATTCTCAGTGCACATGATGATCATTATTCATTAATTTCCCCTAGTGCTTGTCTGCTCAATCTTGCACCACGCATTACTTTGCGGGTTTGCCAAGATTTAAAAAGCACATATGTATTACCATACAGAGATCTAATCATTCATTCTTAGGAAATAAAATTCAGCATAAATCAACCCCTAATCATGATTTCAGGATGTGTTAATGGGATTTTACTACTTAACAATGCAAAAACAGACAACAAAATATTCATGAGCTTAGATCACAACATAAGTACGCAATAATAATAATATTGCTGCAGCCTCAGCCTGTTCACACCATTTACTTCTCATTGAAAGTGGTCACAGATTGTGGCAAGAGCTTTTAAAAGCAAGTTTAGTATATGCTTTGGGCTCCAATTCTTGCATGCTTGGATGTTCTACCAATATAGATAAACAGAGTATCTAAGCAGTGCTGAGAAGGCTTCATGAACAAAGCAACAATGGCTGTTCTGCTCAGTTCAGCTCAGTTCATATTATGTTGTTCATTTCAACTTTCAAATTAATCCTTACAGAAATTGCCATTGAAACCTGCTTCTAACTCCAGCTTCAAATGAAAAAAAACATCTTAGCATCAAGATTTCTATTAATACTAACAAGTAACTAGCAATTATTACTTAGCTGAACCACTAGACCTTGTTGAAGCTTCCCATGAATTATGTAGTGTAACTCAAAACATTTAGCTCTTCACAAAATCTGGCTGATTGGTGACAGATCTGACCCATGCCCATTTATGGTCCCTTGTATTAACTTCATTCTTAGCCTGCACAACATCTTGCAGAGGAATATAAGCATAGTTTCCATTAATAGGACCAGTCACAAATCCCGTGTACCCTGCCATAACACCATGAATTGCTGAGTGTGCCAGAAGCGTACAATACAAGTTATCAGTAGCATTTGGAGGAACAGCACGTATCATGTATGTAGGATCTATGTACTTCACTGTAAACAACTCATTGGGGTGGTCTCTGGTCCACCATTTCTTCAGCTCTGACTTCAACCAGCTACCAACATCTAAGAAAACAAGGTTTCCAGATTCATCCCTCTCTTCTTTCTGGGCATCAGTTCTTGGTATAATATCCTGCCCAGCTCCCTCAGCAACAACCAGTACTGCATGCCCATTCTCTTTCAGCCGGTTTTCAAGGAACTCAAACAGTCCTCCTTTCCCTTCCAAATAAAATTCAATTTCCGGAATCAGACAGCAATCCACATCACGGTTGCTTAATGTAGCATGGAGGGCTATGTGTCCTGTGCTTCGACCCATTAGCTTCACCAGGCCAATTCCATTAACTGCACTCTCTGCCTCCACATGAGCTGCACTGATTGCTTGCTGAGCCATTTCTACAGCTGTCTGGAACCCAAATGATCTATCAATAATCCCCACATCATTGTCAACTGTCTTTGGAATTCCAACAATTCCGACATTCAGTTTACGGCGTCGAATTTCATCAAAAATGTTTACAGCTCCCCGCAATGTGCCATCTCCACCTATGATATACAACTGCTCAATTGTATGGAATCAAGCATAGAGAAACATTCAGTTAGCACCAACAACACAATGATAACAAGGTACTATGCCTGCCATAAAATAATAACCATCCACTTAGTTGCACTTTTTGATTTTATACTAAACATATAAGTTATAGACCAAGAGTTGAATAGCAGAAGATTACTCATACAAGAAACCACAAGTTGCTGATTCATCACTGTCAAGTAGGCTAAAAGGAGAAGAGGGAGCTATAGCAGCTTGAACAACAAGACATTCTGTTTCAAATACTTGCTGGCAAGCAAGATGACAACCAAACCAAAGGCCAAAGGCAGAATTCCACTAAATTCAGCCTAAAACCAAATTTTAAAAAAGTTCTTTTTCTTTCATTTGGCTCACTATCCATAAAGAAATAAACCTTTACTTCCTTGAGATCTTACAAACAATAGTGATCTTCCTTCATGTTTAGCTCACTATCCATTGATGGACTTCTCAAGTGATGCACAGTTTTTAGGGTTTATTAAGCACAACTCGCAAGAAAATGAACTCCAGGTTCCAGATTTTCAATACCATATACTAAGCACTTAAAGACTTCCTTTGAGAACTTTTCCCAAAAGCATCACCTCAAATTATTTGATGCTAGAATTTTCCAATTTCCAAAGGAAGTAACAGAAAGGAATGAGATGCTTGCTGAATCATCCCAAGAATAATAGAGGCAGTTAATAATTCAGGGAAAAACTTGAACAGAATAGCACCACAATGAAGGCAATGTATGATAAAGAAAGCATTATTAGACTTTACTCCCTGTGTCAATGCCAATCTTTTCTGACTTCAGTCAAGCCAAAAATACATCTAATTTATCATATCTTGATTACTGCATGTGAGTCAAGAAGTGGAGATGTAAATTACTGAATTTACACTCAAGTCACAGTTGTGATGGGATAGGACTGATTCACATTCATACTCATCAATCAAAATATATATAAAAGAATTTATACTCAATTTATATGATCTGATTTCCAATAATGCCCATAATTTGAATCTAATGAAGAAGTTGCAGCAAGTCACCAAAGTCTAGTACAAGAAGGTAGTGAACAAGAACCTGGACCATATTAAGAGAAATATTGGAGAGAACTAAATCAAACAACTGAGCATACGATATTAGATTGTGAGTATGCAGCAAAATAAATTCACTGCTCGGTGATATTATCATAGGGCTCTCAGCAATGTGTACTTGGATACTGAAGATATCAAATTTTACATAAACTCATTGATGTTCTGCCTTAATTTAGGAGAATAAGCCGAAGTAGACAATATTCACAAGTGGGATAATGAAATAAAATAGAGATGATTCAAAATGTGAACATGCACTCACATTACAGAAACAAAATCATAAGAATGAAACAGAAATGAGATGAAATGAGTCCCAAAAAAAGAGAGGCCAAGACCTGATTAAAGCCCTTGTCTTGAATAGCGTCAACAATTTTATTGAGATCAAACCCACCCCTAGAGGTTTCAAGCGCGGTGCCTCCTCTCTTATGCCAGGCATGAACCATCTTAGGATTCAACTCCACAGGCTCTCTAGAATAAAACCCTCTGTACCCAGCTTGTATTCCATAAATTTCCCTAACCCCATACAATCCCCACAACGCCACCACCAGCTCCCTGATCACTGTATTCAAGCCAGGACAGAGTCCACCGCAGGTGACGATCGCAGCCCGGATGCTACAGGGGTCGAAGAAGATCTGCTTACGTGGACCAGCTCTGAGGTAGGCCACGTCGGTAGACGGGATTGAGAATGTCCCAGATAGGTCGTAAACAATCTGACGTAGAATGATGTCAGAAGGGGTTATGTAGAAGCCATCAGAAGGGCGAAAGTAACGGTTTTGATCAAGTGGGTTGGTGTAAGTTTTGAGGTCGGTGACGTAGTCTTTGAGGTGCGGGAGGTTTTGAAGCTTTATAGGGGAGAACGAACAGTAGTTGGGTTCTTGTGTGTTGGCTTCTGGGTTTGAAAGCGCCATGGCTGACTTGGCTTCGTTGCTTTAAGAAACAGGAAAAATGAAGCATACAGTGCCGTTAATCGTAATGAAGTTGAGTTAAAAGAGGAAGAATGAATGAACATGTGACCTGCCAGTGCTTCATGTTTACGTGGAGCTACCAGAGGCAAAACCGTGGGAATTATTGATGGTGCGTAGAGCCAGGTGGCGGGGGGAGATTTGATTCTTTCGAAAGAGACGCAATTTTGAGGTTTCAGAGAAGGAAAATGGGCCTTGCTTTGCATGAATTTTGTTATATTTACGGGCCGGACATGCATCATTTCAGCCCATTTAAGGACTTGGTCCATCAGGTAACTCGGTTCACTTCACATGATAATTCAGTTCTGATTCTTGTGGAAAACAAGGAAAGTCATATTGCAAGAGAAACGCGCAACAATGCAAGAGACAAGTTCAGAATTAATACATGAAATTTGAATGAGTAATATATGGGGGATAATACATCATAAATAGCAATGAAATTCCTGACCATAAAACTTAAATAAGTACTTGCTTGCAGCACCAACCACCAGAAGTTTTAAGAAAATGATCATTGCTCAATGTATTACTAGAACAAACGTATATAGTCAATTTGCAAATTACAAACTATAAACTACGCACAAAACAGATGCAAATCCTCTCTCTCTCCCTCTCACTTTGTGGCTAATCATCAAGGTAGGTTTCAGGAGAATGAATTCATTTCCTAACAGTAGATGGAGGAGGTTATTTAGGTGATGAGATAACTGTCATAATGATCTAATAAGCTATCAAGCATTGGCTGAATTTATTTGGCCTCAGCAACACTAATGAGCTCCGTCTTGCCAACTTTCTTCCTCAAGCAAGTAGCCAACTTCGCAGCGTCAACTCCATCTCCAATCACCACCACTTTATCTTTCTCCGCGCCTTCTAATCCCAGAAAACTCACACCTGCATTTGCAATTTTGCTCATCACCAACTCCGTACCCCATATTAAACTTAATAAATACAATTCTATATATCTATGCATGCATGCTCATTTTATCTTCTTTCTTAATGAATGATGATCAAATTGGTAAGCTATCTCAACTCTCAAATATATATTCATACATACCATCTGCTTTTGCCACGAGCTTGAGTGCCTCAGCTCGACATTTCTGACAATTCATCTGCACCTTCATCACGATCTTTTGCTGCATATAAGCATGCATTGCAACTAATTAATTAACCAGGCATGCAGTAAAGAAAGAAGGCAAATATTATCATTTGAGAAGATCAAGACATACCTTCATTTTCTTTCCTACATATATATATATATATATATTAGCTCAATCGAGTAATCCCAAATGGTGATTTAAAAAACACGAACTACCCAAAAAAAATCAAGGAGTCGCTCTTATATATAGGAATGGAAGAGACTGTCAAATCCTTACCAGCTGTTGCTTCCTAGAAAATTACTATGCACATGCGAACCGCGTCAGCGTCAATGGCTAGCTTCTTCCAAACGCTTTTTGGCTTTTCCATTAATAATTGAAAAGGTAAACGTACGTTCACCTACATGTCCATTAATTTCCATAAAATTTCTGGGTAGTTGCCCGGCTAAACTCTCTGAATTCATGACTTTTGGTCTTAGAGCCTTCGAGAGCAAGTTTAAGCCAAAAGAGTCTCCGTGTTTGTACATCAATAATGCTACACTACAACTTCCAAAATCACCGTATCGTCATTTCGCCACCAACTTAACACATCATTCAGAATAGAAATTTTGACAAAATCACGCTATCATCCGTTCACCACCAACTTAACACATTATTCAAAATAAAATTTTTGAGAGAAATGTAGCATTATGCCTTTATATATATATATATATATATATATATATTTAGTTGCAACCATCCACTCAAATTTTATATATATACAGAGAAAAATAATAATTTAATAAATTACATAATTTATTATATAATGAGTATATAAATACGTGATAAAAATTTATAATATATTATAAATTATATAAAATAATTATATAATAATATTATTCATCATCATCAGATAAATAATTTATTAAATTATTATATATATATATTGTTAAGATAAAAAAAAATTCGGTAACTATGTATTGATAAAGTTGATATTTGAGTAATACTGTATCAATTGTTGACTGCTCATGTGTCATATGGTTGTTAATTTTTTTAATTTTTATTTATGTAGTAATTATACAATTTTATTTAATAATTAATATATCAAATATTATATTAATAAAGAAATAAAATTTAATTTTTAACAATATAAATGTAATATGATTATAAAATTTCAGATTATGAGAAAATCTTGATACTGTGAAGTACAGCAATAATATTTTATTTTGACCTACTTGATATAGAATAAATGCTATATTAATTTAATCCAACGAATGAAAATTATTGAAATTTTTTATTCCGCCGTGCTCTAAAAGATAGAAAATAAATATGAAAAAGCAACTATATATATATATATATATCAAGTCTTGGTCAAGGTTTTTTTTTAAGTCAAATGATTTAACAACTGTGATTGACCGGAATTGATGTGCTCTTCTTATTTTCACATTTGAAGCGAAAACATGTCAACATCAACTAATACTACCTTCAAGATTTCATTTATATTGTTCAATAGACGTGGTAGTAAATACAAAGTCGATATTTAGTGAATAAAATTTTTCATTATCTATTTTTTTTAAATATTTATATTCAATTAAGAGAATTATTTATTATTTCTATCTCTATTATTTCTTAAAGAACAATATTTAGAGTGAAAATCTGTAATGTTTTTACTTTTTTATTTTATTTTATAAAATTTGAGAAAATATTTGCTATCATTTTTTAATCAATGATAGAAAATAAAAGTACATTCGGTGAAAATATTTAAAAAGAATTCGTAAATATTTAATAAAATTGATGAATTTGAATTTTGATTTATTCTTAGTCAACGAATTAAATTTATATTCTAATAAAAATAATACTTTAACTTGTTAATGAATTGGGTCGCGATAACCATTTATTAGTATATTTAGTAGGCTTTGATTCGTATTGGTGCTTTAATGAATGTGATGGACTTTTAGAGCCCTCAAATTTGATCAAAATCAAAAGAAGAACAAACATAAGTATACACAAGACATAATTATATTGGTTCAGCTCTATAAGAATTTACGTCTAATTCACTAAGCCTTGGCTTACTTTAATAACACCATTAAATAATTATCTTTATAGTTGGAGTATAATGAGAGATGGCCTTTACCATAAGTAAACATAGCTATAAAATATGATGTCTTGGAAGCCTTGAAGGCTATGAAAGAGTCATTAAAGGCTTTAGCTTGTGAAGTCAAAGGAAGAAGAAAGAGCTCAAAAGGTTTGTCGGAGGGAAAACCCTCATCCCAAAAAAAGATCCCCCAATTTGCTATCTAACCTCTTATTTATAGATGTTATTATACTTGGTAGTTAAATCTTTATAAAATTAAGACAAGTTGTTACTCTCTTATTTTGGCCACGTCTTAAGATTGTAGAAGTCTTTTCCACTTAGATCACATTCCATGACTGTAAAAAAATTTGTATCAAGAATCTTAGGATTAAAAAATCTTTAGGGATAAAAGAAATTTAAGTCTTTGGGTTATTCTGAGACCTTAGTTCTCTGCAGGAAATAGATGAATGTATTTTCGTCCTTGTAAAGGAAGGGGTGGTTGGCCTTACGTAAAAGGTTTACGTGAAAGACTAAGGATGTAGCTTGATGACATTTTTTTTTATAAAAGTTGAAGCTTTTATGGTAGTGGTTTGGGGCTTAGGGAGCTCTGTATGTTGGCGAATCCCACGATAGGTCATGGCCTTTAGGTGAGGCATTATCAAATTTCTTGGAATACTCAGAACTCATAGCTACACTAAACCCTCTGAATTGGACTTGCATCAAAGTCTGAAAGGAAAGCAAAAATATTTCTAACACATTGTTGTCATATAATTTAATCATACCAAACTAACATCACACTTTATGCATTATTCTTAAATTTTAAGTTATAATTGTTAAGTGGGTGTGTGATGTGTAGAGTGTACATGTAACTTTAAAATTTATATACGCAGCGAAAGTATCACATATATATTACACTTAATATGGCCTAATCAAATACATATATCTCATATATATTCATATGTATTATTTAAATAAATTACAAGTAAATAAACCTACATGAATTGAAGGTAGCTTTTCGATTCTCCAGGTTCTCCAATTTCCAAGTCTTGAGCTCACCTTGAAGTGTGTTGTTGCACAATTATAGTTCACAACTACAAACCGGTGGGATTGTGAAACTAGAATAGCAGCCACAAATTTTCATGAACAAAATATTTTAACTCTTAAAACACTTTGATCTATTAGTATTTGTTACTCATGAGAGATGAGAGGTATAGAATGTATGTGGTTCCTTTTTGTTCCTATACCACCATTTACAAGAATATTTAGAAAGGAATTTAGCTAAAAATCTCTCTATTCTCTGACTCTCCACATTTACCTTTCGTATCATACATCTCATGAATGAATTCAATTCATTGAAATTTTTGTTTCATTTTTTTTAATACTTTTCATGGCCTACCATTAAACATTGTTGGCCATTTCATTTTATTATTTTATCAAATACATTTTATTAATGGCCAATAAATATTTTTTTACCTAATATTGTAATATCTTTAATTATTTGAAGTAATTAATGGCTAACATCAATGTCCCTCATTAGGTGAATGATACCATTGTCATAATTGATGTTTATCCTTTTGTAATAATAATAAAAAATAAATTTTACATTAATTATTCAAAATTATTTTTAAATAATTACTTTTACCTCACTTGTATTTACTAATAAGGTAAATCGATAATTTCAAGGTAAAAATAAATTATGCACAATATATTTTCATTTGTCAACATTCTATTGGTTAACAACTCTTGTCAATCAATTATGTAATGTACTTAACATTTAAGTCTTAACAAATACACATCCTGAGGAACCCTTGAAACATATTTTTAATTTGTTGAAATTTCTTGGACCGAACTGTTTAATCCAATATGCTGCCCTGGTGCACAATAAGTATACTTCATATTGTGAGACTTTTTAGGTCCATGCCCGATTTTTTATATGAAACTTGTCCATACGTCTGTGAATAATGTCCCACACACATGTTATAAATATTACAAAATAGCGCGTTAGACCATACAAGTTGAGATTATAACATATTCGTATAATCCTTCCATCACAGATATCCTGGGAGAGCGAAGATATAGATAAACACCGTAAAGTCTTCATATGCTCGACTGTAAACTTATCTCTAGATTTGTATTTTAATTAATAATATTAGCAAACACTTTTGTGATATTATTTATCCCTAGGATAAAATTCTTTTTCCCGGGTATAACTGCTTATGGCCATAAAACTTTCTGAAATATAATCTCTGAGCATTATGATACATTACTCACCCAAATGAGCTGATGGATCTCATATCTACGCACACCATGCTCTATGAGCATCAGACCATACCCAGCGACACCCAACAGTCAAACCATGAAAGGTTTCTGACATATATGAAATCAAAGTATGATAAATTACTAACAAGTCCACCGTGGCGCTCAAGTCAAAGGACCACGAATACTACTCAACTCGAGAAGACCCTTTATTGACGACTATATGGGATGTCTATTAGAGGTCCTCGTGAGTTTATTCAATACTCAGTCCTAACTGAATACCTATATCTCTATATGAGCTTCCACTAAACTCATGGTCTGTTAAAACTAACCATCTGGACCATCTAGATATAGACATACACTGATCTATATATAATAGGTCTTCATTAACAGACCTGCATCAGCGAAGATAGATCAGGAACATAGTGTTGAGAACATACTTGCATAACGACATTTCTTAGCAACATTTGTAACTCTTTGCAGCTATGTCATTACCAATATATTCTTAGGTTTTTGTCCCATTTCAGACAATACTCTAAATCTTTAGATTTCGCTAACTTTTATAACTTGGTAATTCTTATCAATGCCAACTCTCAGTATTTATAACTCTCAGTATTGTTAATTTTTAGCACGGATCTAAACTCATTTAGACCAAATCTGAACTCTTTCAAATCATACAATGTCTGAAACGTTACAAGCATCATATCATATATTAAATATAATTAGCGATTTAATAAAATAATAATAATATAAATATAAAGTAAATATTTATACATAAAAGGGATGACACGTAAACACGAATCTCAACAATAATTACATGATTTTAAATAAAATCAAATTACATAATACTTAAAATTCGGAATTATTATACAAAACCATACAAAACTTAAGAAAGTTCCTTTTTGCCAAATTTAATTAGTAAAATTAACCTTATCTTTTAAAATTCTAAAAAACGTTTTAAAGAATTTACAGTTGAGGTATTAGGTTAGGCTCTCCAATTCGACACCACTTAGGCATCAACTTAGTCACAGCTCTAACACTAGTTTGTTAAAGATTCTAACGCGCTCTAATACATTTTAGCCCAATATTTAGCACCCTATAACTCTTTTGCGCTTTGCAAAAGCTTTCCCTCATAGATAAAAACAAGAATAAATAAAGATCAACCAAGAAATAGAAAAACAATCACAAAAAAATAAGAATATACATGGTTCGGTAAAACTGCCTACGTCCACAGTGAATTACAAGCCTAGCTTCTTTTATTCTAGTTCTTTAATACTTAAAACCCCTTATAAGAGAAACACAAGGAATACAATAATAAAGAAACTCCTAAATGATCTACCAAGTGCTTTCTTGTGCTTATGCACCTAGAACTCAAGCACTCTATAGTACTCTCCTGCACTTGGGCCGAGCACTCTAGAGCTACCTTAGCCCTCTATTTTCTCTTTCGTTGATGCATTCATAATTTTAATGAATTACAATAGTTTATAATGTTTACAAAGTCCTTAAAAATTCTATTCTTTGTTGAAACAAGAGTCCACATAAAAGATAAGTTTAAAACTGATTTAAACACGCAATTAGAACTAAAATAAGACTTTCTCAAATAGGTATAGTGCATGAACAGTGCCCACGAAACAGTACCCTGCGTGAACAATACCTTATTTGGCTTCCTATTTTGCATTTTTTTTTGTCCTTTTATTGCGTCCTTGACCATGTGTCCAACTCTTCCTTGATTTCTAACTTAAAATCAAATTATCCTTGATTTTGAATCACCAAAATTTCAACAAACCCCTCATTGATTCAAAATCTCTCTAAGAAGCTTTCTTAAGGAGCCATCCACTTCTTAGCCAACGTTAAATCACTAAGTATTGATTCCAATTAAGTCTTATACCCAGACTTAACCCTTTTAAGGCTCATGGCTTTAGTCTCCAAAGATTCTAAATGTATCTCTCTCTAGGTAGCCATCATATTATAATTAAATACCATCACAATATCTTTATAGCAATATCCTCCCTTACCATACATTCTCTTTCGACCTTACCATTTCAGTGAGATAAATCTGATGTTGCCCCTTAGTATACATCTCTTCAATACAAATTCATGTTGAGACCTTATAGCATTCTTCTAAACGTATAGCTTCAATTGTTCTTTTCACTCATTGACTCATAGATTATTCGTATTCATTCTTCAAGAATCTATTTTATAACTCCAAGTCCTATCTACAAACTTATACAACACCTCCACCCTTCTTTGCCTTTCTATTAGATTACTCTTCCATCTCTATTCTTAGCCTTGTAGTTATACCGTTCTATCCTAAGCTTTTGATCTTTTTCTCATTCTTCCATCTCCATACTTATAAGTCCCCATAGTTGAAGAACATATGCTCAACTATTGACCTCAACCATAGCTCTAGTAAGTGTTAGTGTATTGGTCGTAGGGTGCAAGTGTGTATATTACAAATTTTAATTTTAATTTATTTACAAGTCTTATTTACAAATTAACGCAGTAAAAAGGCTAATTTTCTATTGCAATATACACATATTGAATTATAAATTTGTTATATTAACAGAATTAAAATCTCTCCCTAAAATGGTATTCTAAACAATTCTAGTCCAAAAATGTAAGTGGGATTATTAATACTAGAATGATAGTCTTGAATTTCAATTAGAAATATGATGAATAACACTTTGTTTCTCTTAGGTTTCGCGGCCTAGTTAAGAAAAAAGAAAGAAACTCTTTCTCTCTTTACTTTAAGTTGTCGTATTGTTAACACTCTTGTTTTCTTTTTTCTGGGCCAACAGTGTTTGTTTTTCACTCACATTATGACATTTACAAAAAAAAAAAGTCTCTATTTAATGGCCGAATACAACTCTTTTCAATTGCAAAATTATTTTACAATTAAATATACATTTTTATTTATCAAGAACACATGTCTTTTAATCAAAGAGTGTAGCAATTCTTCTTGTCAAAAGTGTAACTAAAAAAGACTAACATTATTTTCAGCCAAAATAAAAATTGTATAATAATTGTCTTTGTTCTAACTTAAAGTCATCAAATAATTGCAATGTTTGTTACTTATTTGACACATGTCGATTAATAAAACAATTGGTTTTAAATTGCTTTCTTTATTTTAATGGCTGAATACTTCTATTTTGATTGCAAAATAATTTTGCGTTTTAAAATATATTTTATTTAAGGATGGATGTTCATCATATACAAAATAGTGACATTTTTATTTTTCCACTTGTCAAGCATTGCATCAATATACCTTAGCTTTACGTCAACATATTTTGGCATGAGGTGGAAAGTGTTGGCAGGTCATCACTTGCTACTTATCAACTTTTTGGGCTTAACACATAAGTTTGTTCAACTTCTAGAGAAATTCTAAAATAATTTTTATTTGTAAAAGTTTTTTAGATCAAATTGTTCGACTCGGAGCGCTAATTCAATGTTCAATGAGTACACTTCATATTATGAAACTTCCTAAGTTCTCACACATTTGTCTTATAGAACTCTTTTAAAAGTTCGTAAATGATGCCCTACACATACTTAATAGAATTTATAGAACGACGTATTGAATCATACAACCTGAAGTTGATAAATATTCATATAGTCCATCTGTCACTTATATTCTGGAAGTAAGGGGGTAAATAAAATTGGAAATTGAAAAACTGAATCGAATCAACCGATTCGATTTAATTTATTTTTAAAAAAACCGAACTTAAAAAATTAATTTTGTAATAAAATAGTATTTATTTACCACGTAGCGTTCATTTATTAGATAATTAAAATATTAACATACACTTAAACACACATAATACTTTCTAAATTGAAAAAAAAAACTTAATTTTTAAAACAAAAAAAATGAACTAGACCGAACCGAAAAAAAACCGGTGCAGTTCAGTTTGGTTTTCAACTATAAAAAAACTGGTTTGGTTTTTTTCTTCAAAAAAATTGAACTGGACAATGCCCACCCTTACCTAGTAGAGCGGGAGACATAGATTATCACTATCAAAGTCTATATTTGTTCGATGATGAACACTTAAAATTACACATTTAATAAGAATTTTATATCACTATTTTATATTACTAGTGTCTTTAATCCTCTCTAACTTAAGTATGTTTATAATATTGTACCTAATTAGCTTTTAACTATTTTGTGGTAGGTTCAGTAAAATGAGCATAACTTTATGCCTAGAAATCTAATTATTGTGATTCTTGATCCTACGAAGAGCTAACGCAATGAGTTAACATATTGTATTTCCTAAGATATTTAAAATTTGAGCGTTTGGAGAGTGAAAATGGTCTAGAACAGAACTGATCTGTAATACAGGTCTAGTCTGAATAGTCATCAGTATTTGGTCCATAACTATAGAAATAAGTATCTAATACGTATAAGATAACTCAATTTACAAATATAAGAGATTTATCTACAACTTTGATTTTGTAAGTGGAAGCTAATTCGGAATACATCAATTCTAAATTAGATAATCAAATGGATACATTAATAATAATCAATGCAAATTATTGCTACTCTTTTTGACTTTTATCATCCAAGTGGTTCCCTCTTCATTTGTCTTGATTTATCCATATTTTTCTATAAATAGGTGATATATTTATACCCAAAGCATATAATTAGAGAGCTAAATTTTGTTCAAAATACTTGTCTTTTGTATTATCTCTTTATAGTATTATTTCTCTTGTTTACTATTCTAAAGTCATATTATCTCTTCTTTTATCTCTTCTCTTTTTCTTTAGTTTTATTATGTCAAAGTAATTTTCTTTTTGCTAATGTGAAAGGGCAAAACTCTTGGTAAGGTAATAAAATATACTTAGCTCTTATTCATGAATTTAATGTTTCATTCTTAAGTTATGCAAATTTATATATGGTGTATTTATTTTATTTGTAATATTAATACCCTTTCTTGTAAAATGGTGTATCTTGATTTATTATAGACAATTTTTATAGTTGACACAATAAATTCTTGAAACAATTTACAAGATTTGGCGTAGATACCATTTCTTATAAAATGAGAGTCTTGATTTATTGTAGACATAAAGATTGGCATAATAAATACTTGAACCATTTATAAGATTTCGTATATAATAATTGAAATAAATAAATACAAGTTAATATATAAATGGTGATGAACTTTAATTATTATATCTTCCGATTGGAATCTCTTTTATGTAAGGATTCTAATTGAGTTATAAAAAGAGTTGAATATATTCTTATTTCATATGCCAATAGTGGATCCCCTTAATCTTAACTTTTATTTTAATTGGTTAATTGAATTATTATTTGCAAACATCTTATACTGCTTTAATTATCTGTAAAATATTTTATAGCTTGTAAATTTAATTCCACTTCCCTGTGGATCGACCCCATTCTCACTAAGTGATTTATTACTTCGACAATCCTGTACTTAGGAATAAACTCCTATATTTTGAACGTGTCAAATTTTTAGTGCAATTGCCGGGGAAGTGAATTTAACTTTTTTTTTTATGGAAGGTTAAGCCTCCTAACTTGCTTTACTTTATTTATTCTTCACTTTTTATTTTCATGGAAGGCTAAGTCTCCTACTTTTTATTTACTAACTTTTTATTATCCTAATCTAACATTTACTAATCTAACATTTATTTTATTGTTAGCTTTGCCTTTATATAATATTTTATTTCTTTTTTTTTACTCTTATTTGTATTATTTATTATTATTGTATTTTATTTTATTTTTTTGCATGAGTGGTTGGTTTCGAGATTCAAATTCTCATCATTTGGTGAAAGATAATTACAAAACTTTATTTAATAATTTGTTAGATTCTCCTTTATTTTCTCATTCTTCGCCAATTAACACCATGACCGATAATCAAATTCAGGGACTCATAGAACCAATGCACAATCAGTCCTAACATAATGACCATAACCGACCTAGGACACTTAGAGACTACATGAACCCTACATAAATCGGTGCACCATCTTGCTTAATTTTTTCTACAAATACAACGCATTTTAATTTTAAGTCGAGCATTATCCAACTTTTACCCACTTTTCATGGCTTAGATGTAGAGAACCCTTATCTACATCTAAGAGAATTTAAAAAAACGTATAACACATATAATAACCAAAATTATAGCATAAATACAATTCAACTTAAGCTTTTTCCCTTTTTTTTAAAGATAAAGCTAAAACATGGCACAAAACCTTATGCCAGGAGTCATTTCTTTATGGGATGAGATGCAACAATAATTCCTTAAAAATAAATTTCCTCCCCTTAGAACAAATTCTTTCAAAAGATAAATTACCACTTTTGCCCAAAAACTACGAGAAACCCTTTACCAATATTGGGAAAGGTATAAAGAATTACTTAATATCTATCCCTATCATGACTTTGAAACTTGGAGAGTAGTCTCAAATTTCTACGAGAGCTTAACACCCAAAGTTAGACAAATGGTGGAAATGATATGTAAAAAACATTTGAAGACAAAGACCGAGAATAGGCAATGAACTATTTAGACTTACTAGCAAAAAATGCTCAAAATTGGAACACTGCTGGTACCTATAAGGCACATAGTAAAACTCAAACCACTACATCTAGTGGGAGTATTTATCATTTTAAAGAAGACCATGACCTTCAAGCCAAATTAGCATCCCTAACTAGAAAAGTCGAAACCTTAGAAATGAAAAAGAGTGGTCAATTAAAATCTGTTCAAGAAATTGTATGTCACATATGTAAAATCCGTGATTACTCTACCAATGATTGCCCAATTTTTTCTGCATTTAGGAAATGTCTACATGAACAAGCCAATATTCTAAACACGTTCAAGTGGTCAAATAATAACCCATATTCACAAAATTACAATCCTGGTTAGAGAAATCACCCGAATTTTAGTTTGAGGAATGACACTCTAGCATAGACTTCACAACTACCTTTTCAATCATACCAAAAGTTTCAAAACTATTAAGGTTATGCACCATATGTCCCACCTGCTAAGAAAAATCTTGAAGAAACTTTGCATGCATTTATTGAAAAGCAAAAGTCCATTAATTCTCAAACTGCTCAAACATTTATTGATTTAAAAAATACTTTTGCTAAATTTACATCCACACTGAACATTCATGAGAAAGAAAATTTTCTTTCTCAACCACAACCAAACCCTAAAGGATAACATAACTCAAATGCACGTAGTTCAGGAAGCCAATACATAGATCAACTTAAAGCAGTTATCACTCTTCAAAAAGGTAATATTGTTGAAAAATACATTCCTGAACCTCAAGAGAATGATGAATCAATCTCTAAAGGTAAGGAAAGCATTGAACCTAACCCTAGTGAAGAAAATACCAAACCCTTACCTCCACTCCCAATTCCTCATGCATTACATAATGCTAAAAAGTTGAATAACAATCTTGAAAATTTTGAAATCTTCAAACAAGTAAAAGTTAATATTCCTTTCTTGAATGCTATTAAATAAGTTCCCTCTTATATAAAAATTTTGAATGATTTATGCACAGTAAAAAAAAAACTGAATGTAAAAAAGAAAGCATTTTTAGCTAAACAAATAAGTACTAAAAATGGACGACCCAAAATAATATAAAGATCCTGGTTGTCCTATAATTTCATGTATTATTGCAAGTCATGAAATTGAATAAACCTTACTTGATCTTGGTGCTAGTGTAAATTTACTACCATATTTAATTTATCAACAGCTCAATCTCGGTGAGTTAAAACCAACTTCTGTAACTCTTTTACTTACCGATAGATTAATAAAAGTGTCAAGAGGGATAGTGGAAGATGTTTTAGGTTGATAAATTCATATATTCTATGAATTTTATTGTCTTGGACATAGAACCTGTTAAAAGATATAATTCAATACCTATTATTTTGGGTCGTCCATTTTTAGCAATTTATAACGCTTTAATTAATTGTAAGAATTGAATAATGAAGCTTTTATTTGGAAATATGACACTTGAGCTCAATATTTTCAATATGTGTAAGCAACTATAAGAGGAGGAGGATAAAAGTGAAACTCGCGTGATCGAACGATGGATAAAGGAATTGCATGAATGATGAGACCGGCCTAACCTAAAGTAAAACCTCTTATCTCTCTTGATGGCGAATCTTAGTTGACTGACATTAGGAACCGATTTAGAGAAAGAAGAAGCATGTTATAAGATAGGTGGTGAAAGCCAACATGATTGAAATGATTATGGAGGATCATATTTAAAAAGGAAGTTCTACTGATCCCTTAGAAATGTGTTTAATGAATTCATTTGAGTCAAATATACAAATAGATCTTGAAATTTCTAACATATATTCTTTACTTAACTGTGCATAGGTGATTGAAAATAAATGATGAAAACTAAAGTTTGAAGAATTAAAAAAAAAATTGAGGATAAATAAAGCGAAATTCCAAAGTTAGAATTGAAAATGCATAAAAATGCAATTAGGTGGACTTTAAAAGACATAAAAGGCATTAATCCTTTGATTTGTACACATAGAATATACCTAGAGGATAATGTCAAAACTTCCCATCAACCTTAAAGGAGATTAAATCCACATATGAAATAAGTAGTGAGATTAAAGTTCTCAAATTACATAAAGTAGAAATTATCTATTCAATTTCATATAGTTAGTAGGTCCTACTCAGGTAGTACCAAAACAATTTGAAATCATAATCATTGAAAATGAAAAGAATGAGTTAATACCAACTCGAGTCTCATCTAGTTGGAGGATGTGCATAAATTATAGGAAGTTGAGCTTGGCCATTAGAAAAGAGCATTTTCCCTTACCATTCCTTGACTAAATTTTAGAAAAAGTAGCATGACATTCTTACTCTTGCTTTCTAGATGGTTATTTTGGCTATTATCAAATTTCTATAGCACTAGAGGACCAAGAAAAGACTACCTTCATATACCCTTTTAAGACTTTTACTTTTAGAAGAATGCTCTTTGAACTTTGTAATGCAGCAACAACATTTCAAAGATGTATGTTAAGTATTTTTAGTGACATGGTTTAGCATTATTTAGAAGTTTTTATGGATGATTTAACTGTGTTTGAAAATTCTTTTGATAATTGTCTTGAAAATTTAAAAAAGGTCTTTAAAAAAATGTAAAAAAAAGGATCTTATGTTGAATTGGAAAAAATATCATTACATGATTACTTCTAAAATTATTTTGGGACATGTAGTATCTTTTAAAGAAATTGAAGTAGATAAGACAAAATTCGTACTCATTGCTCTTTTGCTCCCACAAAAAATAATTAGAGAAGTCAAATTCTTTTTTAAGACATGCTAGATTCTATAGAAGGTTCAGAAAAAATTTTAGTAGTATATCTAGACATCTTTATAACCTCTTACCAAAAGATGTATTATTTGAGTAGACTCAAAGTGTCAAAATTCGTTTGAAAAATTAATTGACCTCTTAACATTTGCTTTTATCATACAATCTCCTGACAGGTCTTTACCGTTTGAGCTCATGTATGATGCTAGTGACTATGTTGTTAGTGTTATATTGGGATAAAGAAAGAAAAGTAAACCTTATGTAATTTATTACATAAGTAGAACTTTAAACAGTGCACAAATGAATTATACAACAACTGAAAAATAACTACTTACTGTAATATTTACATGAGACAAATTTCATTCTTACTTAATTGATTCTTCAACTGTTGTGTTTACTAACCATCTTACTGTAAGGTACTTAATGTTAAAATAGGATGCAAAACCAAGACTGATAAATTTTTATTTTATACTGTTACAATGCATTGGTATGCTAATATTATTAATTTTCTTGTAACAGGAGAAATGTCACATCAATGGAATGCTCAAGACAAAAAAAAAATTTTAACTAAGGTAAGAAAATTTTATTGAGATGATCCTTATCTCTTCAAATATTGTCCTGACCAAATATTTCGAAGATGCATACCTGACAATGAGGTAAGTAGAGTTATTGAATTTTGTCATTCTGAAGCATGTGAGGGACATTTCTCATCAAAGAAAACAGTTACAAAAATCTTATAGTATAGATTTGATTGGCCCACTTTATTTAAAGATACACATACATTTTGTAAAACGTGTGAAAATTATCAAAAATTGGGATCCATTTCAAAATGAAACATGATGCCTTTGAACCCTATTCTTGTTATTGAAATCTTTAATTATTAGGGAATAGATTTTATGAGACTATTTCCACTATTATTTAAATTTACGTATATCTTAGTCGCAGTAGATTATATCTCAAAATGGATTGAAGTTATTCCATGTCATGAAACTTTGAAAACAAAATATCTTGAGTAGATTTGAAATCCTTCGAGCCATCATAAGTGATGGGCGGTAAGCACTTTTGTAATAGGTCATTTGAAATATTAATGAAAAAATATGGTATTACTCATAAAGTTGTCACCCCTTATAATCCTCAAACAAGTGGACAAGTTGAACTAGCAAATAGGGAGATAAAATAAATTTTAGAAAAAAACATGTCAACCCAAATTGCAAAGATTGGTCTTTAAGACTTAATAATGTACTTTAGGCTTATAAAACTGTTTTTAAAACTCTATTAGGTATGTCTCCTTATAGGATAGTTTATGAAAAATCTTGTCACTTACCTGTGGAACTTGAGCATAAAGCCTACTGAGCCACTAAAACTTTCAATACAAATCTTGATTCTGCTAGACAGGTATATAAATTATAAATAAACGAACTTGAAGAATTGAGAAATGATGCATATGATAATTTGAAAATTCATAAAACTAAAATCAAAGCTTTTTATGATAAAAAAATTCAAAGAAAAATATTTAATGTTGATCAGAAGATTTTTCTTTATAATTATCGACTTTACATATTCCCTGAAAATTTAAGATCAAGATTGAGTAGCCATTTTATTGTGAAACATGTGTATCCTTATGGAACAATTGATATTCAAAATCTTAGAAATGGTAATGTGTTTAAGGTAAATGGGCAAAGACTCAAGCTATTTCTAGAAAATCAAGCTTTTCATAAAGAATTTGTGTCTCTATTTGACCCTTGTTACGAGACTAATTAATCTTTATTTTACATATTCACATATTTATGTATATTTATTATTCTTCTAACTTTATTTGTTTTTTTTTTCATACTTGCAAGTTAATTTAATATTTTTGTTAAAGTTTTGTTTTACACTCTGTGGATAAAAGTACTCTGTGACATTTAAAGTCAGTTTTATCAATTTTTCATTATTACTGATACCTTCTCTTCTTCCCCATGTTTTAAAAAAATGGATGATATTCTAATGAATTAGAAAAAAAAACGTTTTTCTTCATTACCTCAAAATGCCTTAAAAGAAAATTTACCAAGCAAGATGTTAAAGATTAAGGTTATTAATGATTATGAATATACCTGCTAACATACGTTGGTTAATTGAAGTCAAAGTTTGATTGGCAGGCGATTTTTCAGACTCATTAATTTCCTATATGCCTGATTTAGGTAAAAGCCATTTTGCAAAAAAAAAACGAAGGGCAAAAAGATTAAGTATTTGTTATAAGTTTGCATGCATGACTTGCAACACACGTTGCCACACTTTAGGAATAGTGTCTATAAATTGCGAAAACAAAATTAGGTTCATTAAGGATGGCTTGAGTAAAGAGTCTTTTGATGATATCTTATCGACTCTTGAGACGCGTCCGAGTTTATATTGTAATTCGTGAATTATGAGACATATTCCTAAAAGAACATGAGCGATATAGTCTTGGGAATCTAACTTTAAAAGATCATGTTTGCTAATTTATAAGAAAATTGGATGAGAAACCTATTCCCGACCAATAGAGGGCGTTTAAGCCATTTTTGGATGTAAAACTAGAAGAAGATGTGAACCACAATCACAACTACTTGTACATATTTACTGTAGTTGTTATTTTTAAATATTTCTTTTCAACCAAAGTGTCTTCTCCAACAACAACCAACCACCTATTGATTTTGAAATTTTTTGCATTTAAAGCTTAATCTTATCCATTAACAACCAACTACGCATATAACTTTTCTTTACAATACCTTTTAGCTCTATAAATACATTGCATTATTTTTGCATCTTCATACAAACTCAAAATCATTCAAAGGGGAGGGTGAGTGTAATAATAGAAGGATCATCAACTCGTAAATTCACAAAAATTTGTGTTTTTTTGTAGATCCAACCCTGAAAAAACTATAACGTTTGTAGAAGTAGCAAAAATCCTTGGTAATGTGTTAACTGAGCGAAAAATTCCTTTAGTATATGAGGAAAGTAGTCGTGGATTAATAGGATGTGTGGCAACAACTGAACAAAATAAAGACAGTTGAGTTTTGGGTATCATACCAAAAGCTCTAGTTGTTGGGAATATTATAGGAAAAATAATTGGAAATGAGTTACAGGTATCATCAATGTATGAGCGAATATCTCTTATGCTTTGGAATGCTGATGCCTTCATGGCTCTACCTGGAGGTTTCGAAACTTTAGAGGAAAATTTTCAAATTGTCTCATAGGCACAATTGTAAACCCATCAAAAACTCATTAGTTTGTTAAATGTTGATGGTTTTTATAATGAGTTGTTATCTTTTCTTGCCTATGCGGTGAAAAAATAATTCTTCTCATTTGCAGCATGACGGATCCTCATTTCTGTTTCAACTGTTGATCAGTTACTTGATGAATTACAAACTTTTATATTTTTATCTAATCCAACAATGTGTCAGATAGATTGGTCTACCAATGATAGTGAAAAGAAATGTAAGAAAGATTTGACACTTCGTTTGTAGTCTATCTACTTTTATATATTTTAAAGCATTTTGTGTGGCTTATTTTATTTTGTTGCAGGTTTTATTTTCAATAAAAAATATTTCAGGTGATATCATCTATACTCTACTCTTTTTATATTTTGACATTGAAGACAATGTTTCAATCTGGTTGGGGGGAGGGTAGTTGATTTATAATGTTAGTATTACTTTTTTTGTTATCACTTTGTTCTCTAAAAAAATTCATCATGAATTGTGTGAGTAAAAGATTCATTTATGCATTCTTGAGACGCATTCTAGTTCTAGAATGGAAGAGTAAATAGTACATTACTGAACTTTGAAACACATTCTAATTAATTTATTTTTAATGTATTTTATGCATTTTTGTTTGTTGCTTAAGTTCCTGGTAACTTTTGTGTAAATAAGTTTACTTTACTATCGAGGTATGATTTCAAACTTGTTTAGTTTAAATCATTTTTTCTATCTAAGTTACTAAAGAATAACTTTAGAAATTATTTCTTGAGCACAATACTAGGCTTTGTGGTAAGATGGATGATTTAATATATATAGTCAAGAGAATTTTCATGTTTAAGTATACATATTTTTTTCAAACTCACACATCTTTTGTGAGTGAGTAGAGAGGTTTAAGATAATAGCTTACGAACTTTTATTGATATTTTGAAATGGTTAATTTTTGTTTTGAATGACATTATTTGGGATGAGGAATGATTTGATTACTTAGCTAAAGGATGATAAAAAAAATTTGAAAAAGTATTATGGTGAGAAATTACTATTATTTTGTAATGACTCCTTATATTTTTTATAAAAAAACACAAAAAAAATAACAAAAAAAGTCAATTAAGTTCAATAAAGTCTTCATTCAATTTTAGAAGACAAAAGTCATTAGGAAGCAATTTTATCACTGGAATCTTTATTAGCAAGATTTGCATAAAATAATTAAAGTCCTGAAGGTAGCATGTGGTAAGAATGGTTTGACTTTAAATAATTGATTTTTCTATCTTTAGATCAATGTTAGTTTGTCTGTCTATCCTTAAATGTAACATTTTCTTGAGCGATTATCTGTTTTCCAACTTTAAGAGTGAAATCATAACCCGTTAAACAGTTATTCACCTATGAGGATATGAAGTTGAGGCTTTTACTTGGAGAAACTTTTCAAAGTTATATATGTTGTGGTTTGTGGTAAGAAGGCTTCTGCTTAATTCACACACATACAATTTTGAAAGTTATGATTGAAATAACCTTAATAATGATTGTGATCTTAAACTAATGTTTTGTTTAAAATACTTATATAGTGTTCAAATTTTATTTATGCTTGAATTGATAGGGACTAGCAATAAACTAGTTTGGGGGTATGATAAACACTTAAAATTATACATTTAATAAGGGTTTTATATCATTGTTTTGTATTACTAGTGTCTTTAATCTCCCTAACTTAAGTATGTTTACAATATTGTACCTAATTAACTTTTAACTGTTTTGTTGTACGTTCGGTAAAATAAGCATAACTTTCTGCCTAGAAATCTAATTAGTGTGATTATTGATCCTGTGAAGAGCTGACACAATGGGCTAACATATTGCATTTCACATAACATTTGAAATTTGAGTATTTAGTGAGTGAAAATAGCCTAGAACAGAACTGATTTGCAATAAAGGCCTAGTCCTAACAGTCATTAGTATTTAGCCCATAACTATATAACTATATATTTAATACATATGAGATAACTCAATTTGAAAAGATAAGAGACTTATCTACAACTTTGATTCTGTAAGGGGAAGTTAATTCGGATTACATCAATTCTAAATTAAACAATCAAATGGGTATATAAATAATTTATTATAGACAATTTTTATAGTTGGCACAATAAATTCTTGAAACCATTTATAAGATTTGGCGTAGATACCCTTTCTTATAAAGTGAGAATCTTACTTTATTGTAGACAAATATAAAGATTGGCATAATAAATACTTGAACCTATTTATAAGATTTTGTGTATAATAATTGAAATAAATAAATACAAATTAATTTATAAATTGTGATGAACTTTAATTGTTATATCTTTCAATTGGAACCTCCTTTGTGTGAGAATTCCAATTGAGTTATATAAAGAGTTAAATATATTATTATTTTATATGTCAAAAATAGATCCCCTTAACCTTACCTTTTATTTTAATTAGTTAATTAAATTATTATTTGCAAACATCTTATACTGCTTTAATTGTCTTTAAAATATTTATAGTTTATAATTTTAATTCCATTTTCCTATGAATCGGCCTCGTTCTCACCGAGTTATTTATTGCTTCGATAATTATGTAGTTGGGAATAAACTTCTATATTCTGGATGTGTCACTCGATTATGAACTTATCTTCATATTCATATTTTCATAAACAATATCCGTAAATACTTTTGTGATATTGTTTATCCCATGGGAAACATTTTTGAATATTTTATACTTGTGGCCACAAGACTTCCTGAAATATAATCTTTGAGCATCATAATATACAACTCACTCATATAAGTTGACAGATCTCATATCTACATACATTGAACTCCATAAGCATTGGACCATACCTAGCTACACCCAGCGGTCAGACCATAAAAGGTCTCTGACATATGTGGACTAAGTTTGGTGAATCACTTACAAGTCCATTGTGGTGCTCAAGTCTAAGGATCATGAATACTACTTAACTCTAGAAGACTCTTAATTGATAGCTTTATAGGATGTCTATTAGAGGTCCTCATTGAGTCTGTTAAGTATTCCATCCTCACTGAATACCCATATGCCTATACGAGCTTTCCACTAAGTTTATGGTTTGCTAAGACTAACCATCTGGACCATCCAAATATAGACATACACTGATCTATATATAATGAGGTGTTCACCAATAGACCCATATTAGTGAAGATAGATCAGGAACATAGAGTTTAAGAACATACTTGCACAATAATATTTCTTATCACTATTTGTAACTCCTTACAATTATGCTATTACTAATATATTCTCAAGTCTTTGTCCCATTTTAGACAAGACTCTAACTCTTTAAATTTTACTGACTCTTATAACCTGCTAACTCTTAGCATTTATAACTCTCAATATTGCTAACTTTTAACACTAATCTAAAATTCTTTAAACTAGATTTGAACTTGTTCAGATCATATAATATATAAAACGTTACAAGTATTTTACCATATATATATATATATTATTAATGATTTTATTCAAAATATTTATTGTATAAATATTCAACAATTAATATTCATACAATATTGAAATAGCACGTAAGTACCATCTCCAACATTAAGAACCTTAACCTGTCTCCGAATCTCAACTTGGCTCTAAATCCCAACTTGGCTCTAAATTTGAAACTAGCTCAAAATCTGAACCTAGCTCTGATACTAGTTTGTTGAGGTATCAGGTTAGGCTCTCCAATTTGAAACCATTTAGGCATCAACTTAGCCACAACTCTGATACCAGTTTGTTGAGGATTCTAACGCACTCTAATATCTATTGACTTGGTATTTAGCACTCTAGAATCCTTTTGCATTTTGCAGAAGCTTTTCCTCACAAGTAAAAATAAGAATAAACAAATATGAATCAAGAAATAGAGGAAACAATCACATAAGACACAAGAATATACGTGGTTCAACAAAATTGCATACGTACACAATGGATCATAGACCTAACTTCTTTTATTACAGTTCTTTAATACTCAAAGAATCTTTTACAAGAGAAAATCAAAGAATACAACAATAGAGAAACTCATAAAGGATCTACCAAATGCTTTGTTGAAGCAGAAGCATACAAACAAGCAATATAACCCCAGGAATATAGTACAGAATAAGCAATTAAGGAACTAAAAAGAGAAATGTAGAAGAAGAACACATATAATTTACGTGGTTCGACAACTTGCCAATATCCATAGTAGATCAAGATCACTCTCTTGATTATTATTGAATCACAAGACACTTATAAAGTACTCATTTTGCAAGAAAGACTCACAAAGAAACACTCTCTCTTGTAATATAGGGATTTTCTCTCACTAAGAATCACAAAGTATGTTTAATCACAAAGTATGTTTAATCACAAAGATTTCTTAGATTTTCACAAAGATTTTCTAAGATGTCAATAAGATCTGTGTTTTCTCACTAAGATGTGTTTACAAACTAATAAAAAGTCTTTATATAAGATTTAGGACGTCCTAAGTTTATCCTAAACATGTGAAAGTCATATTAGGAAGTCCTGAAACAAATGGGAGACAAAACAAGTCGCAACCAAATAGGAAAGTCTTCCTCGCACTGGGCGCGGCGGCGTTGGGGTGCTCGCCTGGGTGTCGTGGCGCACAGGTTCTGTTATGGGCACCACCCCTTGTGTCTTTTGCCTCTTTTCACATTCGTCTTCGATCCTCATGTACTATAAGTACTTGGCTTGCTCTCTAAATCATATCCCGATGATTTTTAATCAACATTCTCATATGCTTTCTTGTACTTATGTGTCTAACACTCAAGCACTCCATATTACTCTTTTGCGTTTATGCCCAACGCCATGCGTTACCCCAACCTTTTATTTTCTCTCTTGTTCATGCATTGATAATTCTAATAAATTATAAGAGTTTATATAATTTATATAAAGGCATATAATCTTATTCTTTGTTGAAATAAGAGTTTATATAAAAGAGAAATTCAAAATTGACTTAAATACGTAATTAGAACTAAAATAAGACTTTTTCGAATAAGTGAAGCCATGTGAACAGTCCCTACGTGAATAATACCCCACATGAACTATTTTTTTCAGCTTTTTGTTTCGCACTTTTTTTAAATTTTTATTGCGTTCTTGACTATATGTCTAACTTTCACTTAATTTTTAATTTAAAATTAAATTATCGTTGCTTTTGAATCACTAAATTTTTAATATTTACATTATTATTATTTTTTATCTAATCTTATGTTTGAGAAGGTTAAAATTAAAGAGAACAAATATTGTGGGATCATTCTATTTTAGAACCATTATTTTTATCACTCGTCTATAGGATAAGTATGTCATATACCGAAATTAAGTATTATAAATATTTGTTAAATTATGTAATTATTAAAACAAGAAGTAAAGATTTATACTTTATAACAAAATTAAATAATAAATAATAAAATGTACTTTAAAGTATTCCTAATTAATAATCATTTTTATTTATGTTTAAGAAAGTTTCAAAAAGAAATGTTCAACTGTTATTTTGAACATTTATTAAAGTTTATTTGAATAATTATAATACAAAATTTTAGTTAAGAAAAAGATAAACCAATCTATTTTATATTAGTATAAAATATATATTTAAACAATTTTTATATTTAAATATTCAATAGATAAAATGCCTTTTAGTCTTTAGATTTTTCATGAATTACTTATGTCGTTACTGATTTTTTTATATTATCTTGGTCAGTTCATACTATTTAAAAATCACTGTTAAAATTAATTTTTTACGGATAATTATGTCTTTTACACTTTCATTTCCCCATTTTCATTTTCATTTCCTCCACTTTCATTTTCTTTTCTCCCCCAAACCAAATTGTTGAGAGCAACATCTCTCTCCATGTTCTTGCTGCTGCCACAGGGGAGAAACGAGCTGAAAATGTGTTCTTTCTCAAGAAAAGCAAGCCTTCTACTTCGAACTTGTCACCTCGGGTGTATTCAGTCAACCTTGGAGATAGCATGAATGAGCACGGTGACCAAACACTTGGTAGTTATAAAAATGATGAAAGTCCGAATACTACTGATTCTCTTGAACAACTAGAGGATGAGCATGTGTTTGACAATATTGGTAGCATTGGAGAAAAAGAAGGTAGTGTAATTATGGATATACATCAATTTAGAAAGCATTGTGAAATATTTTTGAATAATGAATCAGTAGATGTCAAGAAAGTTGTGGAGGAATTTGATTATCTGTTGGTGAAGCAGCAAAAGTAGGTAGATGAGGTAAAGAGGAAACATGAGCAGCAAAAGATTCTTCATACCATTTGTCATATCAGGAAGCATTAACCAGTTTTTGCCACCCTCAATTAATACATCTACCCTTTCAATTCCATGGCCACCCTCCAGAAAGCCCCCTCAAATTGGATTATGACCTTTTGTTTTTTCAGAAATAGTTTGTTTTAAATTTATCTAATTGATTACTAAATTAAAAAATAATTTTAGGGGAGGGAGGTAAGAAGAGAGAAAATTAAAATTAAAATTTGGGAAGTGGTGAGGTGGAAGGGAGAATGAAAATTTAAATTAATATGTATTTTTTATTTTTTAATGTAAAACTTATAATATTAATTTAATATTAATAACAAAGTTTATTTATTTCATTACAAATTTAAAAGTGGTTTTAGAGGGAGGGGGTAAGAAGAGGAAAAATAAAAATTAAATTTTGAGAAAAAAGTGGTGAGATAAGATGGGTGGAATGAAAATTTAAATTAATATATTTTTTTATTTTTAATGTAAAACTTATAATATTAATAACTAAATTTATTTATTTATTTGACTACTAATTAAAATATAATTTTAGCGGAAGGTGGATAAGAAGAGGAAAAATTAAAATTAAAATTTAAGAGAAAAAAAATGGTGAGAATGAAAATTTAAACTGCGGGATAGTAAAAGAACAAAAAAATGATTGTGGGCATTTTTTGAATGCCCACTTAACGAAAATTTTGAATGCCCAATAAAAGAATGTTAATGACTGAGTAATTCATGAAAAACTTAGGGACTAAAAGGGCATTTTCCTATTCAATAATCAAAGTTGAAGTATTGTTTTAAATATTGAATTAGCTTTCATTTAAATCAATAATTCAATTAAATTAATAGTTAGAAAAAACATAAATAAATTTACTCTTCATTACTTTTAAAAAAAAATTAATATATATGTTAGGGATAGTACTCTAAAAGCATGTACTTGCATTATTTTTATGAAATTAATAAAGTTACAATTTTATATTTGAAATGTGTTTGTAATTTTATTATGTAAATATCAAAACATTCTTTGTTTATTTATGTAACTAAAACTTTAGTATATAATTATTATATACAAAAGGATTAAAGTTATGGATAATAAACAAAAAAAGTCTATAATGAATTAATTAAAGTTTGAGATCGTTAATTAAATATTACTAGTGCGGTCCACAGACATTTAAAATGTAGTAATTTTATCTAGATCATTAATGTAGTGACATTGTGGTGGAGACACTATATATATAATATGATTATATAGAACTAGACCAGACGTAATTTGAATTATTATATAAAATACCGTTGTTAATTAAGAATTTCAATAATGTCAACTGATGATCATATGCAAATTAACCTTAATCTTGAGTGATCATAAACCCTTTTTTATGTCATTATGTTACTTGAAATACTCGTTACGGTTTATTTAAAGAACATGTTAAAAATTTGTATTTTGGTGGTCTAGTGAGATAAACAGTTAAGAATATGATTTATAGATATGCAATCCATTCATTCTTAATGGAAATTAGAAAGAAGGTTCTCTTAAGGGTTAATTCTAAAACTGAACGGTTAAAGCGCTCAATTTGTAATAATATTACAAATTAACTATTCACTGGTGAATTAAAAGTATTAAAGGATAAAAAAATAATTAGAGGGGTAAAATGGTAATTGATCTAACTCTAATTATGAACCATTTATGGAGAGTTGAATTGCATGTAGTGATAAAATCAATGGATTGGTCTAAGTTTTCTGAGTAAATTATATCTATAATTTCAAGAGTACAATTTTAGGTTTTTAGTAGAATAACACTGAAATTAATAAATTGAATTAATTAATTAAATAGTTTAATTAATTATTCAAAATTTATTGGAGCTTAAAATTGTAGATCCATAGGTCCCGAATATTACATCTTTTATTATTACAGTAGAATTAAAAAATGATTGTGTTATTACGCAAAATTGTTTGTGTCCAAAATAAAAATTTTCAAATACATATATTTCATATTTGGATAAAATTAATTAATTAAGAATTAATTAATATAGATAATATATTATACAAATATAATTAAATATTTAATTTAAAAAATTAAATAAATAAAATCTTAAATATAATTTTTGAAATTATCAAAAAGATTTTATTTTTAATTTTAGCGTTTTCTTTTATTAAAAAATTAATAATGCTCATATGTTGAGTATTATACGTTAACCACAAAGAGTATGACTCTATGTGTTTTACATGAATTAGGTCTCAATTTAAGAGATAATAATTTAATTAATAAATATTATTAATTAAATTATTATTTTAAAATAAAAAGATTAGTCTAAATAAGAAACAACACACATACGTAAAAAAAGAAAGCAGGATACGTATTTTTTCTTTAGAGAAGAAAAAACTTTGAAACCCTACTATTTCTCTCATTGTAGAACAAGAGACTTGGTTCGGAATCTTTTAGTGAAAAAAAATTCGGTGTAGATTCAATGTATGTTCCTGTTAATTTTTATTTATTTTAACATAAAATTCATATATTCATAAGATCTTAAGATAAAATGTCACGCCCTAGACCTAAAAGATCCGACACACGACATAACTTACATTCATTCAATAATGTGCACTCATAAATAATATTATATAAAATTTCAAATTTTAATCCAACATAGGAATCCTTAGCGCACATACAATCTTAATGTTACTAGTATATTCATAAATTCTTGTTTACGGGTTGGTCTCATATTTAAAATATAAATACAAATATTAATTGACAATATTTAAACATTCATTTCAATTTTTTCAGAATTATAACAATTGAATTATGACTTGGGCAATTAGTAAACTGGAGATACGCAGAGTTTTCTCAGAGATTAATACTCTACTATGTCATCAGTAGTAACTTTGTTACCGGAAGCTCAGAATATATTCATTATAAATTCTTACTTAAAATTAACCCATAACCATACTTGGTGAAACTTAAACCAAATACAACCACACACAATAAAATAATACATAAGTATTTATTCAATTGTGACAAATTAAATATCTTAACCCACGTGTCCCTAAATGAAACACTCAACAACCTAGCAACTTAGGAAACCCAAGGGACAGCAGATGCCTTGCCAAATCCGCTAAGCACACGTGTACCTTATTTACCTGAAATCACCATAAACTATAATTAGTATAAAACTCAGTAAGCATACTAGTTTTTCATATATCAAATACAAATACATATATATACACAATGCATGTGTATGATATGCTGTGATAAATCAAAATCATAATCTTATCAAATCACATATCAGGTAAGCGCTTACACATTTTTTTAAAATATATATAATAAGAAATACCATCACTCAACTACTACTTAGTAGAACTTTAATATCACATATCATATAATGAGCCAAATGTCACTCGTAGGTGACATACCGTATGAGAGAAATAGTATAAGTGATGTTTAAATTTCACATATATAATGCTTATGCCCGAAGGTAAGAGCCAAACCCTTACCCTGATCATCGGTGAGTCCTCTCACATGCACCAATACGCCACCACACGAATGTGATGACTCAATCTTCCTTTAGGTACCAATAGGATCCTCCCTACATACGGAACACATAACATATACCAACGAAGAAATTAAGGCCACACATAAAGGCTCCACAAATCACATAATGTGTCTACTAAATAAATAGTGAGTTCAAGCATCCTCAAAACACAAAACGTATCCTATAGACGTTTTCTACTTCAAAAGCTTTCTTTGTTAAACACATTTCATTTTGAAAGCTCACTTTCATAAATACATATATGTCCATGCTCACATTCATAAACATATGTCTTTCACATTTCATATCAAATATACTTTGGCATAACATAAACATATTTCTAAGCACATTTACAAAATCATACATAGATAATTACTATCCTTATTGTGATTTCAGTAAAAGTCTAGTATACTTACCTCTTAGCACTTTCGGGTACAAGGCTTAATTCTTCTTAACCTATCAATGGAGATTAATCCTTTCATAAGACTTAACATTCACACAAAATACTTTAAATAGCTTACAAAATTACACATATTACACTTATCACATAGAATTAGTCTAATTACTTGGTTTCTCAAAATCTGTCATTCTGACCACTTACACTTAACAAAATTTTCTTATACATCAAATGATGTTCAATTATTTCAAAATTCGAATATATCATTCTTGACTCATATATCCTTCTTATATATGAATATTATATCATAATTCCTACACAATCCATTTCATAAACACCATCGAATCTGAACTACTAACCTGACAGGATCAAGATATTTACTGAACAGTATTCAATCTCCTAATTTTATAAAATTACATACTAACTCAAAAATTATAAAACTACCATAAAATTACTCTTAATACATATCTCAATCCATGATAAATATTTCACTTCAAAATCACTGCCAAAAGTATTTTAAAACTATTTTATTCTATAGCTTTAAAAATATGTTAATTAAATACTGCAATGAGCTGACACGATTTAGAAAATCATAACAATTTAACCACATTGATCTAAATTCTCAATTCTGAGTATTATATATTAGACATATAAAATTATCATATTTCATAAATTTGTAATTTTTGAATATCATTCAGCAGATCAAAAATTGCTTGTCGCTATGTCATACTATTAACACAAGAAATTTCTAGAATTTTAGGGTCATTTTGGTAAATTCACTACAAATTCAATTTCTGGAATTTTCAATCGATTCAAAGTCTCAAATGATTCTAAACATGTCTAATTTTATATACTCAAAATTCAAAACCATAATCATATCACAACAATTTATAAAAGTCCTGAATCAAGAGACTATCAAGTAGAAATTCTGTAATTCATCATAATTTATCAAGCTATCTACATAGATCATCATCAATTCTACAATTTCTTACGAAATACACATCAAATCCTCAATTATACATATTTTCAGAAATTAAAACTTAAACGAATTAACTAATTTAACACCAAGAAACTAAGAAAGGGTTGTAATATACCTCTTAAAACTTAAATTCCAACTTTCTTCTTCTTTTTCTCTTCTCTCCCATTTCTTTCTCTCTTTTCTCACTCTAAAAGAGGTAGCTCAACCAAAATAAGTGAATTAGGGTTTCAAATGTGTATTTTTATACTAAGAGGCTAATTTCTAATATTTATAAATTAGCCCCTAAAACGTTAAAATTATTACAATTTGGTCCCTAAAATAAATCTAAAGTCTTGCAAATAAACTCAATACTAATAGTATGTCCTTAACCTATACAAACACTACTAATAACAATATATAAATCAAGTATCACCCACATACAAATAAAATATGTATATATATATATATATATAAATACATATTCTTACCAGTTATGGATACTAATTACTACATAAAAGTATTTATATTTAATGAAAATAAAGATTAAAGAATTTTCTTTTCTATTTCTTTGCGTTATGAATGTCATAACAATAACTTCCAACAACTGGTATCAGAACGATGTTTCTTAAATATATGGTTTTTGATGTTATAATTTATTTTATATTTTTCTGGATATGTATGTTTTAGTGGGTACTTTCATTTTATATTATTCATGTGATGATTGGTTGTTTTATAAATAGATCCTTTGATCGTAGAATTGGTTGTAAAATTTCTTTTATTAGTTAAACTAAATTGTGTAAACCCATAAAAGGGTATAAAAGTTTTGTAATTTTATTTTATATCTGTGGATGCTAGATGAACAAGACAATGAGCACTGATATTTTGCTCCTTTTGCCGAAAGAAGAAGAAAACACGAAATCCAAATAAAGAAAACAGAAACAACAATGAAAGTTGCCATTGATTTTGGTGGCTTTAAGGCGTAAGTATAAGTGTGGCCAAAGTGCGGGTTTGCGACATCTAGAGTGGCGTAAGGCCATTGGCTATGGCAGCTATTGCCCATCCCTTAAGTAGCAAAAATGGTCTTTTTGAATTTGTAAAGTTTAAATAAAATTAGATAATAATCCATTTGATGTTTGGGTTTTATATACACAAAATTCTTTTTAAAAAAATAATATTTAAGAGTTGAACTATCTTGCAAAATATACAATTAACTTTAAAAAAATTCTTGAACACATATATATAAAATCACAAAGAAAATAGGTTAAGCTTTTTCTCGACTTAAGAAGATCACGTGCAACTGGGCCTGCGTGTTTATACCTTTTATTTAGTTTATTTACATTTATTTTATGGATTATAATTTTAAATCTTAGGAGACCTGGGCAACGTTAAATTAAAAGATTAATTTATATTATTTATTTATGTGATGAATTATAACATGATCATACACAATCACATGCCATGCATTTATACCCACTCATATTATTATAATATGACATGCATACATGCTATAATTAGAATTTAAATAGTTTATTTTAATATGGCATATTATTATTAATAAGATTAAATTATTGGATTCATTGGCATGTTTAGAACTTGTATAATTAATCAAATAATGTGAAATTAGATTTAATAGTTAAATTAGTAATTTTATATTATTCTAGGTAACTTAAATTAAATAGTTTGATTTAGGATTACTTAGAAAATTATTAATAAAATTATTGATTTTATTATTTATAAATAAAAAATTAAACCAATAATTAAAAAATTAGGTTCACCTAAATTGTTAGACCTATTTAAAAGGAATAGTTGAACTAATGAACCTATGCCCAATAAGATTGGACTTTATTAAGATTAATTAATTATACTTAGTAATTTGCTATATGAGATATAATAATTTGCTGAGGTTATAAAACATAAGATGTTTTATAAATTATAAAAATACATAGTTAAAAATAGTGAGTAGGAGAGGGTACATCACAATGAACCCACAGTAGTGGACATTATTAGTACAACATCATGAGATATAGGTGATACCTCGCGAAGCTTTGATTTCATCCTCCCTATGGAGGGTGTCCACTTATTTCAATAATAAGGTTGACTTCCTAGAAATAGGATCAAATGATGTATTTCATAATTGATCGACCCTACAATGGTATTTTTTGAGTTAAGTCATCTTGATATGAAATAATGGGTTAAACTCACAAAAATATAATTAAGCGATTAATCATATCATAACCGAAATAAACAGTAGTTAATAAGTAAGTAAAAATATAAGATATTTTGAAAATTTTCTATTAATTTGAGATAGTCTTAATTTTAGTTTAAATTTAATGTGACCTACCCTACGGCGGCACATTAATTGTTAAATTGAACTATTGTAGATTAGTATTAATTTATGTGTTTAAATAAATGCACCCATGCATCATGTTTACTATTCTGAAAATTACTATGATATTTATTCAAGTATTCTTAAAATTGCTTTATTTATTTCAGCATCATATCTAGAACAAACCCTATCATAGCCTTCTTAGCAAATGAAAAATTGACTGGTGATAACTTTGTAAAATAAAAAAGCAATATGAATATTGCGTTGATCTGTAAGGACCAAAAGTTTATCCTTATAAAGGAGTGTCCTCTATAACCGGCAGCTAATGCTCCTCGTAATGTACGGGAGCAGTATAAAAAATGGATACAGGCCAATAATAAGGCCTGCTATTATATGCTTGCCAGCATGAGCAATGTGCTTAGAATGAAGCACGAGCACTTAGAGACTGCACATGAGATATGAGATTCTCTCCAAGCGATGTTTGACCAATAGTTGGAACAAAGTTGTCATGAAGCTACTCGTAGCTATATGAACGCTAAAAATGAAGAAATGAGTTCTGATGCATGAGCATGTTTTGAACATGATTAATCTAATGCATTAGGCAGAGATCCATGGAGTTACTATACATGATAAAATTGAAATTAGCATCATATTAGAGTCCCTTATCCTAGCATTTTTGCAGTTCAAAACAAATTATGTTATGAAAAAGCTCTCATATAGTATGACTTGGCTACTTAATGAACTATAAACTTTTGAGACTATATCAGATAAGCCCAAAGAGTCTGTGGCAAATGTTGCTGAAGCTAAGTAGTATTTCTCCAAGCAAAATAAAAAGAGGAAGAACACTGGTGGTGGTTCAAGTTCTAGAGGAAAAGACAAAAAAAAGTCTTTAACAACAGTAAGAGTAAGAAGAAGGACTCCAAAGCAAAGAAAGAAAAATGTTTTCATTGCGGAGTCGATGGGCATTAGAAGAGGAACTGTAAAAAGTATCTCTCCGAGCTAAAAAAAAATAACAAAGGTAAATATGATTTACTGATTTTAGAAACCTTTTTAGTAGAGGATGAACTTTCTCATATAATATGACTTAGCTACTTAATGAACTGTAAACTTTTGAGACTATATCAGATAAGCTCAAAGAGTCTGTGGCAAATGTTGCTGAAGCTAAATAGTCTTTCTCCAAGCAAAATAAAAAGAGGAAGAACACTGGTGGTAGTTCGGGTTCTAGAGGAAAAGACAAGAAAGTCTTTAATAGCAGTAAGAACAAGAAGAATGACTCCAAAGCAAAGAAAGAAAAATGTTTTCATTGCAGAGTCGATGGGCATTGGAAGAAGAACTATAAAAAGTATCTCTTTGAGCTGAAAAAATAACAAAGGTAAATATGATTTACTGGATTTAGAAGCCTTTTTAGTAGATGATGAACTTTCTCTTTGAATAATTGATTCTGGAGCGACTAATTATATTTTTTTTCTTACAGATGCTTAGTTCTTCTAGGGAACTCACCGATAAGAACTTTACCATGCGGGTTGGCAATGGAGCAATTGTTTCGGCTTTAGCAGTGGAAGTGACTCGATTGAATTTTAGGAATAATTTTTTAATTTTAAATCATGTTTATTACATTCTTGGATTTAGAAGGAATTTGATTTCTATTTCTAAGTTGTATGAATAATTTTTTAATATTTGTTTTATAATAATGAGATTATTATTAGTAGAAATGGTTTAGATATTGATCATTCAAAATTAAAAAAATGAGCTTTATATTTTAAGGCCTGATAAGCCATCACTACTTAATTTCAAACTATTTAAAGTAGAACATCTTAAATCTACACAAAGGCAAAACGTTTCTCCAAATAATGACACGTATCTTTGGCATCTTAGGTTAGGTCATATTAATCTAGATATGATCAACAGGTTAGTAAAGGATGGTCTTTCAAAAGAGTTAAATATTGACACTTTTTTTGTATATGAATCTTGTCTAGAGGACAAAATGACTAAAAGACATTTCTCAGCTAAAAGTGAAAGAGCCAAAGAACCACTTCAACTTGTACATACTGACGTTTGTGGTCCATTAAATATACAAGTAAGGGGAGGTTATGAATACTTCGTCATATTTATTGACGACTATTCAAGATACAATTATGTTTACCTAATGCAAAGAAAATCTGAAATTTTGGAAAGTTCAAAGAATTCTTAGCAAAAGCTAAAAAGCAATTAGGTAAAACACTTAAGACCCTTCGATTCAATCGAGGTAGCGAATACCTTGACACAGAGTTCAAGGATCACCTATTAGAGCATAGGATTTTATCCTAACTCATATCACCTAAAACACTAAAGCAAAATGATGTTGCAGAAATGAGAAACAGAACATTGCTAGATATGGTTAGGTCTATGATAAGTTATTCTTCATTACCGTCCTCATTTTAGGGTTATGCACTACAAACTGTAGTTTACATTTTGAATGTAGTACCTTCTTAATCTATCCAAAGTACACCATTAAAGATGTGGAATTGTAGTAAACCTAGTTTACGTCATTTTTGCATATATAGGTATCCGGCACATATGCTGAAAAGAAAGACTAGAAAGTTATAACCACAAACAGAAGTTTGTCTATTTATAGGCTACCCTAAAGGCACAAGAGGAGGTTTGTTTTATAGTCCTCAAGAAAAGAAAATGATTGTATCGATAAACACCGCTTTTCTTGAGAAAGATTCTATTAACTACAAACCTTGCAGTAAGACTGTACTAGAGGAAATACTTTCTGATCAAATCAAACCTTTATCGCTGACAGTTAGTGAACGACAAAGTCAGGTAACCACCAATTCTGGTCAGAACACTTTAGAACCTCTACGTAGTGGGAAGATAGTGAGACTACCTTCTCGTTATAGAGAGGAGGGAGAGGCACATGTAGTTATGTCCGACATAAGCTAAGATGATCCATTGACATATAGACATGCAATGGAAGATTCTGATAAAGAAAAATGACGAAAAGCCATGAACCAGGAAATGGAGTCTATGTACTCCAATTCAGTCTAGGAACTTGTAGATTCACTTGAAGATGTCAAGCCCATTGGGTGCAAATGGATCTTCAAGAATAAAAGAAGCGTGGATGAAAAAGTAAAGACTTTCAAAGCAAGATTAATGGCAAAGGGTTATACCCAGAAAAAGGGAGTCGACTATGAGGAGACTTTCTCGTTAGTAGCCATGCTCAAATCTATTCGCATTCTCTTGTCCATTGCTGCATGTTCAATTATGAGATATGGAAAATGGATATCAAGATAGCCTTTTTAAATAGCTATCTTGCAAAGAGCATCTACATGGTGCAACTAGAGGGGTTCGTGGCAGAAGGTTAGGAGCAAAAAGTCTGCAAATTGCTCAAGTTCATTTATGGACTTAAATAAGCTTCAAGGTCTTGGAGCTTAAGATTTGATGAGATAATTAAATCTTATGATTTCGAGCAAAATATTAATAAACCTTGTGTATACAAGTACATCAAGAACAAAAGGATGGTTTTCTTGATACTTTATGTGGATGACATTTTACTCATTGAGAATGATGTAGAAATATTATCCAACATAAAGAAATAGTTAGTCGAACACTTCCAAATAAAGCTTTTGAGAGAGGCAAGTTATGTCATTGAGATCCAAATTATTCAGGATCGTAAGAACAAACTATTGGCACTGTCTTAGACATCGTATATTGATAAAGTGCGTATACTATTTTTGATGCAAAATTCCAAGAAGGTTCAATTACCAACACGACATGGAATTGTTCTTTTTAAATAGTAATGTCCTAATATACTTCAAGAGGAAGAAGATATGAGACGGGTTCCCTATGCCTTAGCAGTTGGCAGCCTTATGTACGTTATGTTGTGCACGAGGCCTGACATTTACTATACAATAAGAATAGTCAGTCGTTATAAATCCAACCCTGGATTGGCTCACTTGATTGTGGTAAAGCATATTCTCAAGTATCTTCGGAGAATAAGAAACTATATTCCTGTGTATCTAGGTGGAGACCTGAACCCGACTAGTTATACTGATTTTGATTTTCAATAAGATAAAGATAGTCAAAAGTTAACATCTGGGTCAGTGTTTACTCTTGGTGGCGAAGCCATAGTCTAGAGAAGTATAAAACAATCAAGTACTGCTAATTCAACCATGGAGGCTAAATACATAGCAACTTGTGAAGCAACTAAAGAAGCAGTATGGCTTAAGAAGTTTTTCATTGATTTGGAAGTTATTCCAGACATGGATAAACCATTAACCCTTTACTGTGATAACAGTGGGGTGGTGGAAAATTCAAAAGAACCTAGGAGCCATAAGAGAGCAAAGCATATAGAGAGAAAGTATTACTTGATCAAGGAAATCGTGCATAGAGGTGGTGTAACATTCATGAAAAGTATTACCAGCTAGGTCTTTGAGAGTCATATGGAGGGCATGAATTTAAGAGACATGTCTCACCTGCTTTAGGGTAAGTGAGAGGTTGTTAGGGATAGTTCCCTAAAAGCATGTACTTGTATTATTTTTATGAAATTAATAAAATTATTTTTATAAAATTAATAAAATTATTTTATATTTAAAAAGTGTTTGTAATTTTATGATGTAAATATTGTTGGGATTTATGCTTACGTGCCATCCCATTATGTATGAATATTTGTTTAATATTTATAATAGTGTTGTTATTTCAATAAATCGCTAATTATATTTATATATGGTAAAATGCTTGTAACATTTCAGACATTATACGATCTGAAAGAGTTCAGATATCTGGTCTAAATGAGTTTAGATCAGTACTAAGAATTAGCAATGATGAGAGTTATAAATGCTAAGAGTTGGCACTGATAAGAGTTACCAGGTTATAAGAGTCAGCGATATCTAAAGAGTTAGAGCCTTGTCTGAAATGGGACAAAGACCTAAGAATGTATTAGTAATGACATAATTACAAAGAGTTGTAAATAGTGCTAAGAAATGTCATTATGCAAATATGTTCTCAAATATTATGTTCTTGATCTATCTTCACTGATGCAGGTCTGTCAGTGAATACCTTAACAAATATATAGATTGGTGTATGTCTATATCTGGATGGTCCAGATGGTTAGTCTTAACAAACCATGAGTTTAGTGGAAGCTCGTATAGAGATACAGGTATTCAGTAAGGACTGAATACTGAACAGACTCACAAAGATCTCCAATAAATATCTCATAAAGCCGTCAATAGAGGATCTTTCGAGTTGAGTAGTATTCGTGGTCCTTCAACCTGAATGCCACGGTGGGCTTGTGAGTGATCCACCATACTTTGATTCCACACATGTCAGAAACCTTTCATGGTCTGACCGCTGGGTGTCACTGGGTATAGTCTGATGCTCATGGAGTCCGGTGTGCATAGATATGGGATCCATCAGGTCATTTGGGTGAGTATTATATCCTAATACTCTATAGATTGTATTTCAGAAAGTCTTATGACCATAAGCAATAATTCCCGGGAAAAGAGTTTAACCCTAGGAATAAATAATATTACAAAAGTGTTTGAGAATATTATTTATTGAAATACAATTCAAGAGATAAGCTTTCAGTCGGGCATATGGAGATTTGACGGTGTTGATCTATATCTCTGCTCTACTCGGATATAAATGATGGAGGGATTATATGAATATGTTATAACCTCAACTTGTATAGTCTAACGCACCGCTTTGTAATATCCGTAACGTGTGTGTGGGGCATCGTTCACGGACGTATAGAGGAGTTCTATATGACAATTCGGGCATGGACCTAGAGAGTCTCACAATATGAAGTGTACTCGTTGTGCACTAGGGCAGCATAATGGATTGAACAGTTCCATCCTAGAAATTTCAGCAAACCAAAAATATGTTTCGGGGTTCCTCGGGTTGTGCACTTGTTTAAACTTAAATGTTAAGTATATTATTTAATTAGTTGACAAGAGTTGTTAACTAATTAAATATTAACAAGTGGCACAATTTTATTGTATGAATTATTTTACCATGAATTCAACCATTTACCATGTTAGTAAAATCAAATAAGGTAAATATTAATTATTCAAATAGTTTTTGAATAATTAAATAAATGTTATTTAAATAAATAAAATATGATTTTATTATTTTATTCCTAAATGGAAGACATACCTAATTTGAGAAATATAAATTAAATTTAGTGGAGCACCATTTTGTAATTAATAGTTAATTTTATTAGACCATTAAAATGGCCACCAAAAATGGTTTTGGTAGTTGGCCACTTAATCTAATTTTAGTGAAGCACTTGTGACGTTGTTGTAACCACTAAAATAGTTGAGTTTCAATTATGTTAACATAAGAGTAAATGAAAATTCGTGCAAGGGTTGAGAAGAAAAAGAATAGTTGGTTTTTGAGAGAGTTTTTTAAAGTACAAAGACTTGTAAGAAAAACCAAAGGAGAAAGAAAAATAAATCATTTATATTTTTCTTTCTAGAATCAAAACCTTGTTGCTGGAGATCATACTACTGCTATTCTAGCTTCACAATCCCACCGGATTGTTGTGAACTAGAATTGGACAAGAGTGCACTTCAAGGTGAGTTCAAACTTGGAGTAAGGATATCCGGAATTAGAAATCTTCATCGGAGGTCTTTAAAGGTATGTTTCTGTATTCTTAAATTGTTAAGAATTGAATTACATGTGTATATATTGATTACTTGATAAATTCCGCTGCCAAATTCATGTATATGATGCATAATTTTATTTTTTCAATATGTACACAATCACATGCATATACCCTAAAATACGTCAACAAATATAAGAAAATACTTTGTTTATTTATATAACCATAACTTTAGTATATAATTGTTATATACAAAAGGATTAAAGTTATGAATAATAAACAAAAAAGTCCGTAATAAATTAATTAAAGTTTGAGATTTTTAATTAAATATTACTAGTACGATCCACAGATATTTAAAATGTAGTGATTTTATCTAGACCATTAATGTAGTGACATTATGGTAGAGACACTATATATATATATATATATATAATATGATTATATAGGACTTGACTAGACATAGTTTGAATTCTTATGTAAAATATCGTTGTTAATTAAGAATTCAAATAATGTCAACTAATGATCATATGCAAATTAACCTTAATCCTGAGTGATTATAAACTCATGTTTATGTGATTATGTCATTTGAAATGCTCGTTATGGTTTGTCTAAAGAACACGTTAAAAATTTGTATTTTGGTGGCATAGAGAGATAAACGGTTAAAAATATGATTTACAGATATGGAATCCATTCATTTCTAATGGAAGTTAGAAAGAAAGTTCTCTTAAGGGTTAATTCTAGAACAGAACAGTTAGAGCGCTCAATTTGTAATAATGTTACAAATTAACTATTCATTGGTGAATTAATAGTACTTAAGTGTAAAGAAATAATTAAGGGGGTAAAACGGTATTTGACCTAGTTCTAATTATGAACCATCTATGAAAGGTTGAATTACATGTAGTGATTAAATCAATAGATTGTTATAAGTTTTCTAAGTAAATTATATCTACAATTTCAATAATGCAATTTCAGGTTTTTAGTGAAATAATACTAGAATTAATTAATTAAGCTTTAATTAATTATTCAAAATTTATTGGAGCTTGAAATTATAGGTCTCCAATACCACCTATTTCATTATTACAGTGAACAATTAAAAAAGGATTGTGTTATTACACAAAATTATTTGTGTCAAAAAAATATATTTTTCAAATATGTATATTTTATATTTGGATAAAATTAATTAATATAGATAATATCTTATCCAAATATAATTAAATATTTAATTTAAGAAATTAAATAAATAAAATCTTAAGGATAATTTTTGAAATTATCATAAAGATTTTATTTTTAATTTTAGTATTTTTTTTTATTAAAAGACTAATAATACTCAAATGTTGGGTATTATACGTTAACCACAAAGAATTAGACTCTATGTGATTTACATGAATTATGTCTTTTTTTAAAAGATAATAATTTAATTAGTAAATATTATTAATTAAATTATTATTTTAAAATGAGAAGATTAGTCTAAATAGAAAATAACACACATACGTAAAAAAAATGCAGGATATATATTTTTTCTTTAGAGAAAAAAATTTGGAAGTCCACTCTTCCTCTCATTGTAGAATAAGATGCTTGATTTGAAATCTTTTTGTAAAAAAAAATTCGGCGTGAATTCAAGATATGTTCTTGTTAATTTTTATTTATTTTAACATAAAATCTATATATTCATAAGATCCTAAGATAAAAAATATTTTTATCTAATGAAAACAACTATTAAAGAACTTTTATTTTTTATTTCGCTGCGTTATGAATGTCATAACAATAACTTCAATAAAATATATATATATATAGATTATTTGAGGGTGATGGTATTTATACTTATGACCTCAATATTAATTTAATAAGTTTTATAATGACATTATATTCCAAAAATAATTTTGTTAGCTTGTTTGTACATTAATTTTTGTTATATCATATTATGTATATTTTGTTAAAATATTCCGAAATTGAATATTATATAACTTATGCTGCCACAAAATATTATGCAATTTAACACCCCCACAACAAAAATTGAAAATAGTGCTAAAATGTAATTCAACTCTAATAATAATAATGATGATGATGTTAGACATCTTAAAATTTATATTTTAAATAAACATGTAATTTATCGAATGGATCATGAAATATTACAGTAAAATGATTTTTAAAATTTTAAATTTACCCGATAAATGATACGTCACATGCTACATACCTAAATTTTAATAGTAAGTTTTGAAATATTTAGCATTACTCATCTAATAACTCGAAACCCCAATGTTACATAACGGAATTTAACGAATTGAACAGTACTTTTATCCCTAGTTAATAAATTTCAACATTTAACGGCCACGTTAACGTTATAGCAACTACAAAGCAGATATAGCAAAAAGGAAGTATAATTGAGAATTGGCAGAAATTGAAGGGGAAGCTCAAAGCTCAGCATTACATTTAGATAATTCATTTGTAGGCAAAAATTACAAGAACATATGACAACTTGCGGAAGATATAAGAATCACAGTAGGATAATTCAAAGTTAAGCTTTTGCCCTCGATTGCTGCATATATTGCATTTGCATGACTCCTTTTTATGTCTCAAAATTAAGCTCTCACTGTCCAAAAAAATCTTTAATAACAAAGTAAAAAATAATTAATTGGGGGTCATATTTTAGTTGGAGGGATCACCACTCACCAGCAACATGATCATATCAGTCGTATAATCTAATCTAATCTAATCTAGTCTAGTCTAATCATTTTTATAATACAAGTTACTAAAAAACTTAAAACAATAGACGGCGCAAATACATGCATAATATTATTTTACGGCAGAGATGTGATACTCATATAAAAAGGCATATAATTATATATATTATTATATATGTTGTTCATTATATGATGATGTACGTACGTTGCTCATCAATATATATATATATATATATATATATATATATTAGAATTATATGTAAACTAAAGAAAGGATGCATTAGTATGAAAGATGAAGGATGAAGGAGAGAATTAAGTAACTCATATTTAGATAATTATATCCATGCAAGTGAAAGGGGTAGGTGCTGAAGTAAAAGATGAAGGATAGGAATGAACATGAGAATACATGGGGATTATATTATCTGGGTTAATTGTCATGTGCAAGGTCCTGCATGACTCCCTTGATGCCAAGTAAGAAAATGCCAGCACTCTTTGACAAAAAGCTTCTTATATGGCATTCAGGGAGCCAGGCAGAATTTTATAAACCCAATTCATATAATCAATTAATACTCAACTTCTCATACTCGTGCCAGTCTCTCTCTGCATATATAAAACCAAAAAAAACGAAGAAAGAAAAAAGAAAAATCATGCATGCATGTAATGTAATGTAATGTAAAATATATGTATACCAGCTAAAACCAATACAAATGCAAATGGCAGAATCAAATTTAGAGACAATATGATCACTACTACTACTTACAGTTGTTGTTATCATAATAATGATAATTGGAGATGATGATCGATGCTTTGGAGGAAATTAAAAGAAGAGGAGGATGAGAATATTATACAAGAGAAGAAAATCCATTGGAGAAGAGAACCAAAACCCAAAGACCCCTTCTATTAGCAAGCATACATAGCCATTCGCCATACATATAATATATTATATAATAACAAATAGTTTAGTTCCATACATACATAGCCATTAGCCATACATATAATATATTATTTAATAACAAATAGTTTAATTCCATACATATATAGAGCCCGTGAAAAAAATATATAAAAAAAAAGGAAAACGACAGTAAAAATAATAAAGAGAAATTAAAAAATTTTAAAGACTACATTGTTACTATAATTTTGTGTATTACAAATATTACATAGATAACTTTTATATAGGCTTTAGGTTAATATAAATAAGGAACATAAATATATATAAAGAAACTAAATATAACCTATTAATTATAAAATATATATGATAAGAATTAATTATCTTAATTTCTTTATATATTTGACATCCCCCCTCAAATTTAAGATGGTAAAAGCTTGAATTTGAAAAGAAATATTTTAGATTGTAATAGTGCTTGTTAAGATACAACTGCTGTCAGTGAATGATAACCCTTGTTGGAGAGAGACAACTCTTGTGGAAGAGAGGCAAAGTTGTCGTAGAGTGACAATGTTGTCGGAGTGACAAGCACGTCGAGAAAATCAACTACTGCGATTGCAAACGCGTTGATAGAGAAAATAAGAAATCAACTGTTGCGAGTGCAAATGCGTTGAGAAGATCAATCACTGCAATTGCAAACGCGTTGATAAGGAGACAAGAAATTAACCATTGCGAGTGCAAGTGCGTTGAAAAATTCTATATTAGACTCTGAGAATGATTGTAAATTGGTTCTGATACCATGTGAGAAAAGATATAAAATAAAATAAAAGAAAAAGACAACAGAAATAATTAAAAAAAAACTAAAAAACTTTAAAGACTACATTGTTGTTATAATTTTGTGTATTACAAATGCTACATAGATAGCCCTTATATAGGCTTTAAGTTAATATAAACAAGGAATATAAATATATATAAGGAAACTAAATATAACTTATTAATTATAAAATATATATATGGTAAGAATAAATTATCTTAATTTCTTTATATATTTAACATCCCCCATCAAATTTAGTATGGTAGAAGCTTGAATTTGAAAAAGAACATTCTTGATTGTAATAGTGCTTGTTAAGATACAATCGCTGTAGGTGAATGATAACCCTTGTTGGAGAGAGACAGCCTTTGTGAAAAAGAGGCAAAGTTGTCATAGAGTGACAATGTTGTCGGAGTGACAAGCACGTCAAAAAAATCAACCACTGCGATTGCAAACGCATTGATAGAGAAAATAAGAAATCAATCGTTGCAAGTGCAAGTGCGTTGAGAAGATCAACTACTGCAATTACAAACGCGTTGATAAAGAGATAAAAAATTAATCGTTACTAGTGCAAGTGCATTGAAAAATTTTATATTAAGTTCTGAAAATAATCGTAACCTATTAATATAATCTATTAATTATAAAATATATATATATATGATTTTTTATATATTTAACATAGTCAAAGCTTAGTTGCCTGGGTTTTACAGGTAACATTTTTTTTTGGATGCTCTTATATAATTAATAGTAATATTACCCCTCTTTATAAACTGTGGTTTAATGTCTAGCCGAAGCTAAAACTAGGAAATAGGACGAGGGTTGCTCCTGCCATTTGCCACATACATATGTACTTTTAAAAAAATATATTAAAGAAAAACTTTTATTAATAAAATAAATTAATACAAACAAAAATGGATGTATTTTTAATAATAGTTAATAGATTTTATTATAATCGAATCTATTAATTCAATTTTTACACTCTCTTTAATATTTTACTTTAACAGTTGGATTTTTTAATTAAGACTACAAAATGTAAATCATAAAAAGCTATTGTATAAATAATTGATTATTACGATAAAATACGAAATTTAAATATATTTATTTTATCTTATTATAGATTAAATACGTATTTTAAAATAATACTAATAACTCTAAAAATAATTAAAATTAACAAAATATTTATTTTAAATTTAAATTTAAATAGCACAACATATAAAAATATAAAATTTATAATAAACAATAAACTAAAACAACCCGTTAACATTAAAACATCAATTTTTTCTTTAGCATGTGCATTTGCAGGGTAAAAATACTTGAAAAATTATATATATGTTGTGGTAGCTGGCACCATGTGCCAGCAATGAATTCAACCATGGTGGACAGTCATTTCTTGGCTGTCCACCATGCTAAATGAGAGAGTTTAGCAATTCATAATTTCATTCCAAAACAACACAATTTTGAGAGAATTTGTATTTTTTGAGTGATTTGAGAGAATTGGGTGTATTGGGGTTTTGAGTTGTGAGGCCAAAAATATTACAATACTTGTATTCTCCATTTTCAATAGTAAGAGATTCTTCTGTCTTCGCCCGTGGATGTAGGCTAAAAGCCGAACCACGTAAACTTGTGTTTTGTCTTATTTTTATTTTTATTATTTTTCTCAATTTCGCTTTAGCTGCGACCCTGCATCACCCCTCAATTTTCTAACAAGTGGTATCAGAGCTTCTGGTTGAAGGAGGTTACTATTTACGTATACGATTACTATTTACGTATATAGTTACTATTCATACATACAATCACTGTTCATACGTATGGTTACTATTCATGTAAAACAGTGGGAGCCAATCCTAGCAGAAAGCAATTCGTAGTGAAAAGCAATGGCGGCAAAATACGAAGTTGAGAAGTTCAATGGATGTAATTTTACATTGTGAAAAATGAAAATAAAGGCAATTTTAAGAAAAAAAAACAAGTGCTTAGAAGCGATTGATGAAAGGCCTGCTGGTATCACTGATGATATCAAGTGGAATGAGATTGACAGTAATGCAGTTGCTGATCTGCATCTAGCACTTGCTGATAACGTGCTATCCAGTGTAGCGGAAAAGAAGACAGCAAAAGAGATCTGGGATACTCTCATAAAATTGTATGAGGCCAAATCTTTGTACAACAAGATCTTCTTAAAAAGGAGATTGTATACTCTTCGAATGGCAGAATCCACTTCAATGACAGAGCACATCAACACGTTAAATACTCTATTTTCCCAACTCACTTCCTTGGGGCATAAAATAGAGGCAGGTGAATGTGTGGAGATTTTACTTCAAAGCCTACCAGATTCGTATGATCAACTCATTATCAACTTGACGAATAATATCCTAACGGAATTCTTAGTCTTCGATAATGTTACAGCTGCTGTATTGGGAGAAGAACCAAGACGGAAAAATAAAGAAGACAAACAAGAATGTTCGCAGCAAGCAGAAGCTTTGACAATGATGAGAGGTAGATCAACAGAACGTGACCTCAATGGGAGTCAAAATCATGGTAAACCAAAATCTAGAAGTAAGAAGAACGTCAAATGCTACCATTGTGGCAAGAAATGCCATCTGAAGAAGGATTGTTGGGGATTGAAGAAAAGTGCAAAGGACAAACCTCAAAGGAATATTGCAAGCACCTCAGATGATGGTGAAATTTTATACAGCGAGGCAGCAACAGTTGTTGAAAGCAGAAAAAGGTTCTCTGATGTATGGCTCATGGATTCTAGAGCTACATGGCACATGACCTCTAAGAGAGAATGGTTCCATCAATATGAACCTACCTCCGAAAAATCTGTATATATGGGGAATGATCATGCTTTAGAAATCGTTGGAGTAGGATCCATCAAGATAAAGATGTACGATGGTACTGTTCGTATTATCAAGGAGGTGTGACATGTGAAAGGCCTCAAGAAGAATCTTTTGTCATTGGGACAATTAGATAACACTGGGTGTAAGACCCAAATTGAAAATGGGATAATGAAAATTCTCAAAGGCGCGCTTGTAGTAATGAAGGCAGAAAAGGTTGCTGCAAATTTGTACATGCTTAATGGAGAAACACTGCAGGAATGAGATGCATTTGTTGCATCAACTAGTTCAGCAGAAGAGTCAACGATAATGTGGCATCGCAAACTGGGCCATATGTCAGAACGAGGTTTGAAGATTCTCTCTGATCAAAATTTACTTCCTGGGCTCAAATCGGTTTATTTACCTTTCTGTGAGCACTGTGTCACAAGTAAGCAGCACAGATTAAAGTTCAGCACATCCAGTTCTAGAAGTAAAGAAATTCTAGAATTGATCCACTCTGATGTTTGGCAAGCACCGGTGATGCCCTTAGGAGGAGCGAGATATTTTGTATCATTCATAGATGATTACTCCAGGAGATGTTGGGTGTATCCAATCAAGAAGAAGTCATATGTGTTTGAAGCTTTCAAAATATTCAGAGCGCGTGTAGAACTTGAATCAGAAAAGAAGATCAAGTGTTTAAGGACAGATAATGGAGGAGAATATACTGGTGAGGATTTTATTGCATTCTGTCAATAAGAAGGCATCAAGCGGCAATTCAGCACAGCTTACATGCCTCAGCAGAATGGAGTAGCAGAGCGGATGAACAGAACCTTGTTGGAGAGAACAAGAGCTATGTTGAGAACTGCAGGTTTAGCCAAGACATTTTGGGCAGAAGCAGTCAAAACCGCATGTTATGTGGTAAATCGGTCACCATCAACAGCATTCGAGTTGAAGACACCGATGGAGATGTGGACTGGAAAACCAATTGATTATTCTCACCTTCATATATTTGGAAGTCCTGTGTACGTGATGTATAATCCCCAAGAAACAACGAAGCTGGATCCAAAATCCAGAAAATGCCTTTTCTTGGGATATGCTGATAGAGTCAAGGGGTATCGCCTGTGGGATCCCACTGCCCACAAGGTCGTCATCAGTAAAGATGTGATATTTGCAGAAGATAAACTGCAAAGGAATGATAAAGATGATAACACAGTGAAGGAAAATCCAGAGAGTATAACGGTACAAATGGAAAATAATCAAATACAAGAAAATTCAGATTCTTCTGAAGCAGCACCAGGGCACGAAGAACAAGAACCAGCAGAGTCTGAGGTTATAGATGATCGTCGATCAACTCGTAAGAGACGACCACCAGCGTGGCACTCGGAGTATATCATGGAGGCTCATGTTGCATACTGCCTTCTAACAGAGGATGGAGAGCCAACAACTTTTCAGGAGGCTTTTAAAAGTCAAGATGTTTCTTTATGGATGACAGCAATACAAGAAGAGATTGAAGCTTTGCATAAGAACAAAACATGGGAGCTGGTTGCACTGCCACATGGAAGAAAAGCCATCGGAAACAAATGGGTCTACAAGATCAAACGGGATGGCAATAACCAAGTGGAGCGGTATCGTGCGAGATTGGTGGTGAAAGGTTATGCTCAGAAAGAAGGTATTGACTTTAATGAGATATTTTCCCCTGTGGTTCGACTCACGACAGTCAGAATAGTCCTGGCAATGTGTGCTACATTTGACTTACATCTAGAATAGCTAGATGTGAAGACAGATTTTCTTCATGGAGAACTTGAAGAAGAAACTTATATGCTCCAACCAGAAGGTTTTAAAGAAGAAGGAAAAGAGAACTTAGTTTGCAGGTTGAACAAATCTCTGTACGGTCTCAAATAGGCGCCGAGGTGTTGGTACAAAAGATTTGATTCCTATATCATCAGCCTTGGATACAACAGACTTAGTTCAGACCGTTGTACATACTATAAAAGGTTTGAAGATGATAATGATTTCATTATTTTACTGTTGTACGTGGATGACATGTTGGTGGCAGGCTCCAACAAAGATCGAGTCCAAGAATTGAAGGCACAATTGGCTAGGGAATTTGATATGAAGGACTTGGGACCAGCAAACAAGATTTTAGGGATACAAATTCACCGAGACAGAAATAACAGGAAGATTTGGCTTTCTCAGAAGAACTACTTAAAGAAAATCTTGTGGCGCTTCAACATGCAAGATTGTAAGCCAATTAGTACCCCACTCCCTGTTAATTTCAAGTTATCCTTTAAAATGTGTCCTAGCAAAGAAGCAGAGAGGAAGGAGATGTCTCGAGTACCGTATGCATCAGCAGTGGGAAGTTTAATGTTCGCTATGATTTGTACCAGATCAGACATTGTACAAGCAGTGGGAGCAGTTAGTAGATACATAGCAAATCCTGGTAGAGAGCATTGGGGTTGTGTCAGGAGGATCCTTAGATACATTAAGGGTACCTCAGATGCTGCTTTATATTACAAAGAATCAGATTTTATTGTTAAGGGCTATGTGGATTCAGATTTTGCAGGAGACCTTGATAAAAGAAAATCCACTACTAGTTATGTGTTTAAACTTGCAGGAGGAGATGTAAGCTGGGTTTCGAAACTGCAAACTGTTGTGACATTATCTACTACAGAAGCAGAATACATGGCAGCTACACAAGCTTGCAAGGAAGCAATTTGGATACAAAGATTATTGGAGGAGCTCGGGCACAAGCAAGAGAAAGTTGAATTATTTTGTGACGGTCAGAGTGCCTTGCACATTGCAAGGAATCCAGCTTTTCATTCAAGAACGAAGCACATAGGTGTTCAATATCACTTTGTTCGTGAAGTGATAGAAGATGGAAGTGTGGATATGAAAAAAATTCATACAGATAATAACCTAGCAAATGTGTTGACCAAGCCCATTAATACCAACAAGTTTGTATGGTGTAGATCCTTACATGGCCCAACAGACACGTAGGCAACATGACTTTGACGAAAAAGAAAGAATGGTGTGGAGACTTGATTAATTCTCAATCAAATCTCCAAGTGGGAGAAATGTTGTGGTAGCTGGCACCGTGTGCCAGCTACCTAATTGCTAGCATACGGTGCCAGCAATGAATTCAACCATGGTGGACAGTCATTTCTTGGCTGTCCACCATGCTAAACTCTCCCTATAAATGAGAGAGTTTAGTAATTCATAATTTCATTCCAAAACAACACAATTTTGAGAGAATTTGTATTCTTTGAGTGATTTAAGAGAATTGGGTGTATTGGAATTTTAGGTTGTGAGGCTAAAAACACTACAATACTTGTATTCTCCATTTTTAATAGTAAGAAATTCTTTTGTCTTCGCTCGTGAACGTAGGCTAAAAGCCGAATCACGTAAACTTGTGTTTTGTCTTTTTTTTTTTATTTTTTTTAATCTCGCTTTAACTACAACCCTACATCACCTCTCAATTTTTTAATAATATATAATTATTTTACAGTCTGTTTTTGAGTAAGTTTATGAAATCGATATACCGCGATTGATTAATTTGGTAATGTGGAGTTTAGAAACCAATGATGATTTTGATATTTGAATTTCCATCTCTCGTTAACATCGCGGGCTTGGCTTGCATTTGAATATATATTATTAATCGATGATTACTATTTTCATTGCTGTATTGTTTTGGACAGTTTCCTCGGAACGAAACGTTAATGCTATCTTCTCTGTAAAAGTAAAAATCACAAGCTGGCACTGTCGACGTTCGTGGCCCACTCTTCCATTTCAATTTATATGCAAATATGAAGTTAAAAACAACAAAACCCCCTAATAGTTTGACCACTCATTTGACTAAACTATTAACTTGTGATCGATCAATTCAGTCTATGTAGATTCGACCTCCTTTCCTTTCAATAATATAACAAAACACTATATGAGTTTGTGACATCACAAATTACAATATTTGACAGTAAAAAAAGGCTAACGTCGATTGACGTTGTAACTAGAGCTCAATATAACAATTAGATAGTACAAAATTGTGGTGTAAGTGTTGTTGTAACAATAATACAAATATTTAATTTAAATGATAAAATTCTATATTTTAAAAAAATAATTTTTTTATAGAGTTTTGATGAAATATAAAAATTTGATTATAATAAATTTAAGAATGTAGTATTTAAATGTGATTTAATTAATAGTAAAAATAGTATTACGTTCGATGATTTAAAATTTACAATCGTTGATTTGAATCAAATTGACTATAAATTTAATAATTTTATATTAACTTCTCATGTCAAGTAATTATTTTATACAAAGAATAAAAAAAGATAATACTAAAGCAATAGTTTGTTCAATAGCCAAAACAATCGACAAGTTTTTAATTATTAATAAGTGTGATGACATTGTTAACGTGTATTCATGATGTATGCATGTGATTGTGTTTATTATTCATTTTATCTAATGCCTGACAATCATATATAATTACGCAGCGGGATTGAAAATTAATTTTTTAAGCAACAAATATACTGAAATTAAAGTCTTGTTACATTAACAAGTTCAGAAAATCATACATTTGAAGCCTTTGGACATTTCTTTACTTGGAGCTCACATTAAAATTAACCCTCGAACAATTTTAGGCTTCAACAAAGTGGTAGAAGTGAAACTCTAAAATGGCAGTATAATTGATCAATTTCGAGTAGGCTTCTCGAATACTACTAAAGTCGAGAAGACCCTCCATTAACGACTTTATGGGATGTCTATTGGAGGCCCTTGTGAATCTGTTCAATACCCAATCTTCACTGAATACCTATACACTTATACGAATTTTCGCTAAACTCATGATCTGCTAAAACTAACAATTTGGATAATCTAAATATAGACATACACTGATTCGGAGGAATACCGATCGACCCGTGTTAGTAACCATAAATCAGAAATAATATTTTCGAGAACATACTGTATAATGACATTTTTAACACCATTTATAACTCTTTACAACTATGTCATTACTAATATATTCTCGGATCTTTGTCCCATTTTAAATAATGTTCAATTTTTAGAATTGTTAATTTTTAGCGCTAGTCCAAACGCATTTGAATCAGATCTAACCTCTTTTAGATCTACTATAAATGTTACAAGCTTCTTACCATATAATTATAAATTAAAGATTATTATCGAAATAATTACTGTTAATCAAAATAGCACGTAAGTACAATATCTAACAGACAGAATATTACATAAATTATCGTGTAAAAAATTACCTTAGATTAAAATTGATGATAAGGATGACGTTGTAATATATTTGAAATCAGATTGTAATACTTTAGATGTGGGAATAGATGAGACAAATAAATAATGTAAATATAATTATCTTATAAATATATTGCTTTAAGACTAATTTTAAATTGTTTTATATATTCATAATTTGTATGTTTGTTAATATAGTTAGTCAATTCGTACAATTTGCTATACACATGGCTACCAAAAATTTTAAATAAAAAAATCTTTGTGAAATCATCTATGACACAGGTATATAAATTTGTTTTTCTCAAGATATTTTAAAAAGTTTATAAGTTAATTAAATTGTTTAATTTTTAAATTTTATCTTACATTTTTTTCCTTCTTTATACATAAGTAAATTAATGAAGATTTTCTCATATTTTAGTAAAGTGCGTTAGTTTGTGGACTATTATCTTATTATGTGTTTAATCTTCTATATTTTTAGGATATCTACAATAATATGTATTGTTGTGAGACTTTTGCTGTTAACTTATGACATTTATAATCGTTAATGTTCAGTCTTCCATGTTTTTTATGATGTGATCTATTTTTTTAGTTATGTAAAAATATTAAATTATAATTTTTTAGTTTTTAATAGAAATTTGTTGATTATTAAAGTTTATTAAATTTACACACAATAGAGATTTTTAAATATCTAATAAAATTATTTTAAATTAAATAAAACATCATTATTTTATTTTTATAATTTATGATACTAGAGTGTCAATGATATGTTGATAATATGGTGTCAATGATATATTGATACTATCAGTGATGTTTTGATACCACAATGTTAGTAATCCATTAATATTATAGTGTCAGTATTGATGATACTATAATGTTAGGGTTATTAATATCATAATATCAGTGCTTTACTGATACTACAATGTTAGAATATTATTGATATTAAAAAAAAAGTGTCAATAAATTTTTGACACCAACTATACTAACACTTTGAAATAATATCGGTACATTTATTTATTGACTCCAAATTAGTATTAGTAAAGCCCTTTTATTAGTAATGATCTACTCTAATATTATGAAAATTTTAACAGATGCTTTGCTTACATTTTTTTTATAAAATAAGATTTGTACATAATATATAAACAGATAATAACCTATACATAGAATAAAAATCATAATAAAAACATAATTAAAATATTGAATAATGAATACAATAATTAGCAAGTTCATGCGTGTGGTATTGATTTTCATCTTAACTTTGATTCTTATCATCATCTAAACATATATCTATTTTTCAACTTTCTTCTACTATTTTCACTTAGCAAATGGGATGGTAGTTTTATTAGAGTCTTAAATTTTATTTTATTTTTGTGCAATCAGAAAATCGAAAATTTTATTTGAAGAAAATATTAAACTTATCATTAAGCAAATAACCAGTTAGCAAGACCTATTTAAAGAATTCTAGACATCAATATATAATCTGATTTGGACGTTGAAGTGATCTTCATAGTTGGGCTTTCTAAATCCAGGGCCGAAAACCACCATTTGTGATTTGCCTGTCGAGTGATAAGTAATCATATGATTATATTCCCGTGTCAATTTTTTATTTTCTAAGTCAATAATTTAAGAAGCAAATTAAGCACAAAACTAACTAATATTGGGTTGCACTCATTGAATAACAACATAGTGCCCTAGAGCTATGTTATGTTAGCATTGCATCCTCCAAATGTACCCCCCATGGAATAATTAGGATGAAAATTGAACAAAGACAAGTATTAAAGCAATAATATATGGAAGAAAAGTAGATAAAATTGAAGCTATTATGTGTATATACCCGAAGATGAATGAGAGAGGAACACGGATCTCTTCTTGATACGTAACTCATAACTCATTGCTTGCTTGTTCATTATCATGTATATCTGGGTCTGCCAAATATGAAAATCACTGAGAAATTTAAAATAAAGATTCAGTCAGTACGTACGTATACGTAGTTTAATAAATGCTAAATGATATTGGGTTCACGTTTGCATGAACGTGCATGCAATGCAACCTTCCTCCTAGTTGTACAATTAACTCTTGGTCTACGACTTCAACTATCAATTGGCAAAAGGTTTTGTTCACAGAGCCACGTGTAAATTCGGATCAGTATCTTTTCTTAAAATGAAATTTCACTTAAATAAAAATAAATATTTAATTAGTAATTAATAAAAATAAATAAATCTTAATCATTCATATTTCAATATTAATACGTGTGTTAAAAAATATTTAAAAATTTAAATAAACTTAACTTAGAAGAATATTTTAATTCTATGAATTTACCCACTAGTTTACCTTTTATAGTTTTGATGTTGTTAATGCTTTTTGTTATTGAATTTTAATAAAATAAGAGAATAAAAATTTACGTTTTATAAGTGATATTTTTCAACTACTAAGTATAAAAATAGGATAGGTATATTGAGGTCAGTTTTTGAAAGTTCAATCAAATGCTCTCTTTAAAATATTACTGTTCTCAAAAGGTTTATTGAAACTTGCGCAACGAGTTCAATTCAGAGAGAGGCTCATAAGCAATGGTCAAATCCCAATAAAGACAAACGACAGATAATCGGCTCAGACTTGAAAGAATTTGATTGGCAAACAAGAATACTTGTTCGGCCTTATTGACCCAAATAATTACGACTAATCAAATACTATCAACACATTCCACAAGTTTCGCTCTTAACAATCCCACATCAACATCGAATCAATGAGGGAAGGCCATTTAAAATCTGACCCACGCTATTTGAAATAAGCCTTACTTAAACCCAAACCACCAACGGAGACAAACTCAAGGAATATGCTTAACACATTAGAGAGACGTGCAACGGGAACAAAGTCAGAAAATTTGCAAAAATATATTTGACATATGTCAAAAAATCTATAAGAAGATATTTGGCGTATGTCAAGAGCACAGTATGGAGATATTTGGCGTGTGTCAAAAATACAATAAAGAATATTCGGTGAGAAACACTGTAGAGAAAAACTTAAAAAAGTTCTTGAAAGATCATCACTATAAAAAAGAAAGACAAAAATATTAAGAGGATGATGCAAAAATACCAAAAGAACAAAAAAAAAAAAAGAAATGAGTCCTCCTCCATCCCCAGCATTATTTTTATTTTTGTCTTATCAAATTTTTAAAAAAAAAAAAATTTCTAATTTAAGTATCGGAGCGTTTTCATCGAAATCCATCTTAATAAGACCATTATTGAGCTTGTGTCCCTATTTTCTTTTACAGACTTCCCACAACTCACAATAAAAAAAAAACCCAAACCCATATTAACCGTTTTAGTCAAGAAGAGGTCCAAATTTAATTGTCCTCAAAACTAAATCTAAATCTTATTGGCTCAGAAAGTCACTTGTTCATGTCAACAAATATACATTTGTGTGTGTGTGTGTGACGTAAAAGCAAATCCCTTGGGCTACTTTTACTATTTGAATACAATTATCTATGTATCTTATCCAAAGTTTACTTCTTATTCATTTCTAATTAAGAATATTTCTCATAAATAAATAAATACTAAGTAAATCTAATTCGAGTGCCAACATGTGCTCATTTTGGAAAAGGCACCAAGTATCAACCCAGGAGTATAAAATGTTTGATTTAACTTGTGCATGGAAAGTCCTGTCATAAAAAGAAACAATTTGTAATTAATTGCTCGAAATCATCCATCGATCATTCATATTTTTTGAATGGCCAGATACAAAATCCTCTATAATACTCCGATCTGTCATTATCCTAATCATATTCACATCCAAGTATTCTAATTTCAATTAGATTTTAACTAGTAATGTAGTATCCTTGTATAGAAATAAAACAGATGGCCCTGAACTGTCCTACTAAAAAGGAGTTTTTTCCATTCCAGGATTCTTAATACTTCTCCTCTTTTTCACTTTTTGTTGAAATCATTCTCTATATAGTCAAAAAAAAAAAAATGCACCCACATACACACGCATATATAAATATATATACATGGAACCCAGTATCTTCTCCGCTTGAAATAGGGGATCTTGATTAGTTATCCTGCAGTTTATAAATTGCATTTCAATTTCAATTTGCACCAGAGGTTAAGATCACACAATGGGGTTCATAAAAATTCCATTGTTGGTCCTTTGTTTGATTCTCTTCTCATTGTTCCAGGCTCCTCCTTCTTTTGCAATCAAACAGGTAAATAATATGTAGATAGTTTTTTTTTTCAAAGTTTTGTAGTTTCGTTTGTTAACTCTTGGTTTTGAACTACTAATCTCCTTCTTGTTGTTGTGAGAAAAGTCCTACATAGTATACTTGGGATCACATTCTCATGGCCCGGAAATCTCGACGGCTGATCTTGATCGTGTAATTGATTCTCACCATGAGTTTCTTGGCTCATTCTTGGGAAGGTAACCAACTTCATACATATTTTCATTATACTGATATGCTGAATTTAACTTTCAACTGCTTAATTGTCTTTGACATGCAGCACAGAGAAGGCCAGAGAATCAATCTTTTACTCCTACCAGAACCATATTAATGGTTTTGCTGCCATCCTTGAAGAAGAAGAGGCAGCCGAGATTGCTAGTAAATATAAATATAAATATATATATATATACATATATATATAACATAGCGCATAATCTTTTATTATAAATATAAGCAGAACTAATGGACGTGTGATTCATGCAGAGCATCCAGATGTTGTGTCAGTTTTACCAAACAAAGGAAGAAAATTACACACAACACATTCGTGGGATTTTATGTTACTCGAAAAGAATGGAGTTATGCAGGCCAATTCTGCATGGAAGAAAGCCAGATTTGGTGAAGACACCATCATAGCAAACCTTGATACTGGTATAAAATTCTCACCATTTTAATTTTTACATAAAAGAAAATCAAAAAAGAGATTTTAAATGCAAAAGCATCAACCTTTCTCGATTTGGTGGCTTTTGTTTTTTAATAAATCACCTACTTGGACCCATCAGCAAGCATGTGCCAGATTTGTTAACTTTAATTGTCATTACTATGATTGCGGGATGTGGCAGGTGTTTGGCCCGAATCAGAAAGCTTTAGTGATGAAGGATATGGCCCCGTTCCATCAAGATGGAGAGGATCTTGTCAAAATAACACCAGTGAGGGCGTTCCTTGCAACAGGTCTGTCCAACTTTTTACCAATTTGCAAGTCTTTCTTTTTCTAAATTCTCACTATGAAGCCATACAAACTTTTAACAATTTGATTTCTTTTGTTTCCATTTGCCAAAAGTTTCTAAATTCTCATTATGAAACCGTACAAACTTTAACAATATGATTTCTTTTGCACCCATTTACCAAAAGTCTTTCATAACTCCATGAGACAGTGATTTCCTCCCTCAGTCATTATTTTCGGTTGTCTCCTTGTAACATACCGAATTTACTATTTTTAGTACATGAGTTGCAATGTAATTTCATTGATTGATTTGATTTAGGAAACTAATAGGAGCAAAATACTTCAACAAAGGTTATGCTGCCTATATAGCAAAGCACAATCTTTCGGTCTCTATTAGTAATACTGCACGTGACCATGGAGGCCATGGGAGTCACACGCTATCAACAGCAGGTGGGAGCTTTGTTCCAGGGGCAAATGTCTTTGGCTCGGGGAACGGGACTGCCAGGGGTGGTTCTCCTAAGGCCAGAGTTGCTGCTTACAAAGTCTGCTGGCCACCGGTTGATGACAGCGAATGCTTTGATGCTGATATTCTGAAAGCCTTTGATGTGGCCATATATGACGGGGTTGATGTGCTTTCTGTATCACTTGGTGGCGATGCTGATGACTACTTCGATGATGGCCTAGCAATTGGTGCATTTCATGCCGTTAAGCACGGAGTTGTTGTTGTATGCTCTGCTGGGAATTCTGGACCAACTGCTGGATCTGTCTCAAATGTTGCACCTTGGATCATTACTGTTGGTGCAAGCACTTTGGATCGGGAGTTCCAAAATTTTGTTGAACTCCAAAATGGGAAGCGCTTCAAAGTTTGTCTTCTTATTTACCAATTATTCTTTTCCCAATTTCTGTAATTGTTTCTCTGTGATATGACCATTAATTTTCATTTCTCTGTCAATACCAGGGAACAAGCCTTTCTGAATCTCTTCCTGATGATAAGTTCTACCCACTTATTACCGGAGAGCAGGCTAAGCTTGCAAATGCACCTGCTGTTGATGCGTAAGAACAAAATTGTTTAAATAAAGTTTTTAATTATGAGATCCCAAATTTGTAACTTTAATTTTGAAATGCACAGCTTGCTTTGCTTGAATGGAACACTAGATCATACAAAGGTGAAGGGCAAGATTTTGGCTTGTCTTAGGGGAGAAACTGCAAGAGTGGACAAGGGCAGACAAGCATATTTGGCTGGTGCAGCTGGAATGATCCTTTGCAACGATATTTCCAATGGAAATGACATTACTGCTGATCCTCATGTCCTCCCAGCATCACATGTCCCCTATAAAGATGGTGTTCATATATTGGCCTATATCAATTCTTCCAAGTATTGTCTCTCTCACTCTCTATCAATCAATCATACTGGCAGTCATTAACTACTATGTATGTTTGCTCAATCATCTTCTGATCTTTATAATATCACAGGGATCCCTTGGGATTCATAACGGCAACGTCAACAAAATTTAATTCAAAGCCAGCTCCATTCATGGCATCCTTCTCCTCCGCTGGGCCAAACACTATTACACCCAACATCCTCAAGGTTCTCTCTTTATCTTTCTAGTGGCAGAGGCATCAGTTCTTTTCAGCTTCTACATTGAAGTCATAAATCAAACTTAAATATTACTTGGAACATTTCAGCCTGACATCACTGCACCTGGAGTGAATATCATAGCTGCCTTCACCAAAGCGACAGGCCCAACAGAGCAGCCCTATGACAAACGCAGGGTTGGTTATAACACTATGTCAGGGACATCTATGTCTTGCCCTCATGTTTCTGGAGTTGTTGGCCTTCTTAAGACACTCCACCCACATTGGAGTCCTGCTGCAATTAGATCTGCAATCATGACCACTGGTATTCTATTTGAAATTTTTTTCTGTGAATTTGCATAATACAATTATGTTCCCTATGTACTAATAATTTTGCTTGTTTCTCTTTCAGCAAGAATAAGGGATAACACTTTGAATCCAATTCTTGATGGATCATTTAATAAGGCAACACCATTCAGTTACGGTGCTGGACACATTAGACCAAATCGCGCCGTGGATCCTGGATTGGTCTATGACTTAACCACTGATAATTACTTGGACTTCCTTTGCTCTCTGGGATACAATCAGACCAAACTTAAAGCTTTCTCTAGAATTCCCTATAAATGTCCCAAAGAATCAATTGATATTTGGAATTTAAATTACCCTTCAATTACAGTTCACAAACTCTCTGGCTCAATCACATTGACCCGTAAACTGAAGAATGTGGGATCACCAGGCAAATATGCAGCTAGCGTCCGTGAACCACTTGGAATTTCCGTATCGGTTGATCCCAATACCTTAACATTCAAGAAGGTTGGAGAAGAGAGGAGCTTCAACGTGACTTTGAAAGCTAAGTGGCCTGGTGCTGCTTCTGATAATTATACATTTGGAGGGCTAACATGGACTGACGGCAAACACTATGTTAGGAGCCCAATTGCTGTCGACACAGTTGACACTTGGACATCCTAAACTCTTTTTTCTTTAAACTTTCATTTTTATTTTTATTTTTATTTTAACAATTGCATAAGTTGAATTCCCATTTTGGGTATTGCTAGTTTTTATGAAATAGAAATCAGTTTGATTATCTTTTGGTCTTAGTAAAGGTTATGGGAATTTAAGTTGAAATGTTAGTTTTTATCTTTTTTTTTCTTTGCATTTTAATATCCAGTTCATTTCCGGATGAATATGAAAAATCCATAACAATCAAATATTTGGTAAAGAAATTGCAATACAGAATTTAAATTGAAAATCTTAATGAATAGTTGATACTGAGCTAATATACGGCTTGGTGAGGCTAACTTGGAATAGACTCGTTTAAGGGAAATTTTTTTCTTGCTGCCAAACTAGATGCAGCTCTGAAAAAGCAAGTTGAGGGCAGATTTGTCCTGGAAAAGTGAGAGGATATTTAAACTCCAAAGAAGATGTGAAAATGACAAAAGTAAGAAACATTAGATGTCCTAGTCCAATGTAAAATGTGGCCAATAAGTCCCTTTAAAAAAATGTGGCCAATAAGCTAAGGCTCATCATCATTTCTCCTCCTATCAACTTAGAAACAACTTACATCACATATCTTTGCCACAGTGTCTCCTATAAGAATTCTGAATTCATGAATTTTTGATTCCTTAACGGTTTTAACGGTCAAGTCTTGTTACACTTACAACACAAACTATGACTCACTCCAACCCCATTACCAATATGAACAATTTCTGCACAACCTTGCCATCTCCAAGACTCAGTTTTCGACTTTCCTCATCATTCATAACACCAAACCAAAGGCAGAGGTTCTTCTCAAAAGGGTCTTTGTATCTTAACAAGGGATGGAAGCATTCTATGTTTATCAATGGAAGACCTGTCCTCAAAGATGGAAATTTCAATATAAATGGAAAAGATGCATTGACAGGTGTGCCAGAAAATATAGTAGTGACACCATTCACCAACACATCAGCATTTGTGGGTGCTACTTCTGCAGAGAGCCAGTCGCGACATGTTTTCAAGCTTGGAGTCATTCAGTAAGCAGTTTGTTGCTTTAGTTTTTGAACTTCTTAAACATTGTTTCAGAATTTGTTAAGTCCTGCTTGTTTGGAATAGTATGCTGCATTCATTTAGTGTTATGATAAAATCAATAGGAATAACCATCTTGTTTTGCCCCCAAGTAGCAACAACAAATTGGTTTTTTTTCAGAACCTTTATCAGGGTCTTAGTATAAAATTAGTATATAGGATTATCATATTAAACTTTCATTAATTTTCTGTTTCTGCAACCTGTTTGTGTTGAATGTTTTCTAAAATCATGTTACTAGGATATTTGGCTAGAATTTTAATGGGAAGGGTCAATTGTGTTGGCATGATGCAGGGATGGCAGATTACTCAGTCTATTTAGATTTAAACTTTGGTGGATGATTCCCCGAATGGGGAATTCAGGAAGTGACATTCCCATTGAAACTCAGATGCTGCTCCTGGAAGCAAAGGGAGAACCCACTTCTGATGTATCTGATGGTTCAACTTCTTATATCCTTTTCTTACCTGTGCTGGATGGTAACTTTAGAAGCAGCCTTCAAGGGAACTCATTAAATGAACTTGAATTTTGTGTTGAAAGTGGTAAGACTTCGAAAGTAATATATATGTGTGAGTATATGTATACAGGTTCACATGTTTTTCCTTATGATTTATTCTTTCTTTTTCTTATTTCGGCCATATTGCTTACCATGCTGGTGTTATGGTGAAGGTAAATAAATTTCAGTCTGGAAATGCCTTTCATGTAGTATTGGTGCTATAGGATGATGAAACCTAACTGTCTTAATAATATGGGCATATACTTGTGGCCGAAACTTGAACGCACAGAATCCCCCAACTTAGCTGAATATAGGTATTCAGGGGAGTTGAGAATAAAGAGAACTATGCGGCTACATGAATTTTATTTTGAGGCATCAACAAAAAAACATAGAAAAATAAAATCAGATTCCTCCTTAATTACCAACTATACTTCTTATATTTTTCTTATCTTCCACTCTAATGTTGTCACTTCTCATGCATTTTCACAGGTGACCCTGCCATAGTTACCTCAGAGTCCCTCCAAGCAGTTTTTGTTAATTATGGAGACCATCCATTTGATTTGGTGAAGGAATCTATGAAGTAAGTTAGCTCTCTGAACAAAATTTTACACATGCATTTAGAAATTACAAAGTCAGAGTTATTGCCTTCATAGTTAGCATCTCTCTAATGCATGTTTTGGCAGCAGACAGTGCTGAAGTCAATATAGATCATGACACCAAGCTAGTTGCTTCTTTCCTCTATTCTGCTTTTGTGAAAATTAGAAAAAGAAAACAAAGAAAAGATTAATGGAGAGGTTAATATCTTGTTGGCATTCTTATACCTGCACTTTGGATCACATGCAGAATATTGGAGACACGCTTTGGAACGTTTGCAACCCGGGAAACCAAACAGGTATGTCAGCATTCAGATCTTGCAGACTGGATGAATGCTCTTGCAATCTAGTCACTTGAAGAGATAAAATTCTGTAACAGAAACAAAATATCCACAATGTGCTCCTTTGTTAATTGTTTAATGCAGATGCCGGGAATGTTAGATTGGTTTGGTTGGTGCACCTGGGATGCTTTTTATCACGAAGTGAATCCTCGGGGGATCAAAGACGGCCTAAAGAGGTTAGTTTTCTGTCATGCGTGTTTTGTCAAAAATCAAAATGATTGGATCCAGTCGCCCTCATAAAACATTGACACAAGCATGTGGCTGGATGAAAGCACTGTAATTTAGCACTATTTTCAGCTATCCATTCAAAATTGCTTCTCTATTATTCTGTTCAACAGTTCTTTTGTGCTCTTGAGGACTCTTTTCAGAACATTCTCACTCTTTTTCTACCAGTTTATCTGACGGAGGCACTCCTGCAAAGTTTTTGATAATAGATGATGGATGGCAAGATACAACTAATGAGTTCCAAAAAGAAGGGGAGCCATATGTTGAGGGGTCACAGTAAGTTCATCATTTTTCTGCTAGATCATTGTGAAGACATATATGTGACTGTGGTTTCCACTAATTGAAGGTTTGGTGGGAGATTAGTCAGCATCAAAGAGAACAATAAATTTCGGGGAACAGAAAATGAGGGTCAAAGTGAACTAAGTGGTCTAAAGGATTTTGTTTCAGATATTAAGAGAACTTTTGGCCTTAAGTAAGCTTCCTGTTAAGTTTCTATTGCAAATTTCAGAATGTTCAATTTCAGAAGATTTCAGATATCATCTCTGTTTTCAACTTCTGTTTTCTCAGGTATGTCTATATGTGGCATGCCCTCATGGGATACTGGGGAGGCCTTGTTCCAAATGCTTCAGGAACTAAAATGTACAACCCAAAGATGATATACCCAGTGCAGTCACCCGGGAATTTGGCAAATATGAGGGATATATCAATGGATTGCATGGAGAAATATGGTGTTGGTGCCATTGATCCTGCTAAAGCTTCTCAGTTTTATGATGACCTACACAAGTATCTTGCATCACAGGATGTGGATGGAGTTAAGGTTGATGTTCAGAACATTTTGGAAACCATTAGTGCCGGTTTAGGAGGCAGAGTATCACTTACTAAACAGTTTCAAAAAGCACTTGAAGAGTCCATCGCCACCAACTTCCAAGATAACAGCATAATCTGCTGCATGGGCCAGAGCACAGACTCCATTTACCAGTATATGATTATGCAGTTCAATGCTTTACAATATTTTGCTTCACATAATTTTCGTTATTATTACACCAAGTAGATTTAATCTTTATAAATCAAGTATGTGCGCTAGTGACTGGTATTAGCGACTGACAACTTGTGTCTCCACAAGTTCTGGTAGAAACATATGTCAAGGAATTCAGGTTGTAGGAATATAATGAGATTCATTGGCCTTCAGTAAAGTAAGTCTGACATCCAAGCATTGAATACACGAATCATGAGACCAGATGGTTTCGGTTTTCATATCCAAGGGCATTTATCCTTACCATACATGAAATTTCATCTTTATGTTGCTAGTTTTTGGCTTGTCACTCCCTTGAAAATCACCAAATCTCAATATCGTGCACTTGTTTCAAAGATTGTAAGGTTTCACCAGTATGCCAAAGTAGTTTTACTTTGCTTTTGTTATTGCAGTTCAAAAAGAAGTGCTATTACGCGAGCATCTGATGATTACTATCCAAAAAATCCGACAACACAAACATTGCACATAGCTGCTGTGGCTTTTAACAGCATATTTCTTGGTGAAGTAGTTGTCCCTGATTGGGACATGTTCTATGTATGTCGCGGCATTCTTGTAAACAATGTCTATTGCTTTGGTAATTCTGGTAACTGATCAACATTTTTTGACAACTTTCAGAGCCGCCATTATGCAGCTGAGTTTCATGCTGCTGCTAGAGCTGTGGGAGGCTGTGGAGTCTATGTTAGGTAGGAGCACTATTCTGTGAGTGAATGCATATTCCAGTTATGTGCTTATCTGTTCTACATGTTATCTCTCAATGCATGTGAAAGAGCCCACTCGAATCTCTGTGTAAGGTATTGTTCATTTTGGGATTCACGCATGTGTCTTTCTCCCTCACAGTTTTGTCCTTTATGGACGGAACGCATCACCATCCCCAAAAGACACCTCACAAAGGTAAGGGAGATTTATCCTTATAAAGCCTTCACTTTGAACGAGTCTGCCCGATGTAGGATTTGGGTCGTTATAATACCCCCTTACCATTGAAACAGAGCCGTCATCGGCTCTGATACCAAATGAAAGAGCTCACCCAATTTCTTGTGTAAGGTATTGTCCGCTTTGGGGTTCACGCATGTGTCCTATCTCCTCACGGTTTTGTCTTTTATGAGCGGAACGCATCACCATCCCCAAAAGGCGTCTCACAAGGATATGGGGGATTTATCTTTATAAGACCTTCACTTTGAATAAATCTGCCCGATGTAAGATTTGGGTCGTTATAACATGTATTATACAGTGGTTTGTTAGCATATATGTGTATGCGTACATCACACACTTCGTTAATCATTTTCTTTTAATATGATTTAGCCCTGAATAATTTTATCATATGGCACTTTTGACAACAGTGATAAACCCGGCAAGCATGATTTCAAGGTGCTTAAAAGGCTTGTACTCCCTGATGGCTCAGTCCTTAGAACCAAGTACCCGGGAAGGCCAACACGTGATTGTCTATTCAATGATCCAGTTATGGATGGGAAGAGGTATCCTCATCTCACTTCAAGCGCGCAATCCTCGAGCTCTTTTTTCCTTTCTTAGCACCTTTTTGTTGCATTTTTGTATGCAGCCTTCTCAAAATCTGGAATTTGAACAAATGTACCGGTGTCATTGGTGTTTTCAACTGCCAAGGAGCAGGCAGCTGGCCTTGTCTAGAAATCTCAGTTCAGGAAAATGTTGATCTGATATCTGGCAAGGTCTCTCCTGGCGACGTTGAGTACTATGAAGAGGTGTCCGGGAAGCACTGGACTGGAGATTCTGCAGTCTTTTCCTTCAATACAGGTACACTTCATCTTGGTACAACATATTCAAGTTAATGCGCCTATTGGAATACATGAACTTTTGATCAATGCGCGCCCTAAATCTCAGGTTCTCTTTTCCGATTACCAAAGGATGAATCATTTGATGTTGCATTAAAGGTTATGCAATGTGATGTCTTCACTATATCTCCTATAAAGGTTTGGTTACTGACTCAAGTTCTTAGTTCCCGTAGTCACATTGCACGAAGTCTGAAGCATATCTATATGATTTGATTCAGGTTTATAATCAAAAGATTCAGTTTGCACCTATTGGATTGATGAATATGTACAATGCTGGTGGTGCTGTTGAGTCAGTCGACTTCATTAGTGATTCTTCTAGTACAAGAATACACATCAAGGGGAGAGGAGGAGGGAGCTTTGGTGCATATTCCAGCACAAAGCCAAATTCTTGTTCCATAAACTCAATCAATGAGGAGTTCAAATTCAATGCTCAAGACCATCTTCTGAGAGTAACAATACCCTCCACAACCAAGTCTTGGGATATTTCTATCTGTTATTGATCTTCAGCTAAAGGCAACCTCAAGCCTGGCCTTTTATGCTGCAAACTTATTATAATTTTCACTCTTCAAACACTAAAAAATAGATTTGATACATAGAAATTGTATGTCTTGATACGAGTACATTGCTTTGCTAGATGAACGATAGTGCTAATCATAGTATATATATATATATATATATATATATATATTGAATATGATTAATTATCAACTTGTATGAACTAAAATCTGTTTTCTTTTTTGTTAACTATTTTGTTTTTTGCAAGTTTGGTGTAGATCTATTGTTCTATTTTATGTATGATAGATGCATCACTTAATATGTATTTTTGTGACTGGCTCAACATTATCATTTGTGATAGATGTTGACACGTCCAGAATATAGAAGTTATTCCCAAGTGCAGGATTGTCGAAGTAATAAATAACCCGATGAGAACGGGATCGATCCACAGGGAAGTAGAATTAAAATTACAAATTATAAACACTTTAAAGATAATTAATGCAGTATAAGATGTTTGTAAATATTATTTCAATTAACCAATTCAAATAAAAAGCTAAGGTTACGGGGATTCACTCTTGGCATAAGAAGTAAGAATATATTTAACTTTTTATTTTTTTATAACTCAATTGGAATCCTCACACAAAGGAGGTTCCAACCGGAAAATATAGCAATTAAAGTTCATTATCATTTATATATTGATTAGTATTTATTTCTTTTAATTATTATACACCAAATCTTATAAATGGGTTCAAGTATTTATTATGCCAATCTTTATATTTGTCTACAATAAATCAAGACTCCCACTTTACAAGAAAGGTTATATAAACCAAATCTTGTAAATGGTTTCAAGAATTTATTGTGCCAAGTATTAAGTTGTCAATAATAAATCAAGAATCACCACTTTAGAAGAAAGGGTATTAATTCTACAAACAAAATAAATACATCATATATAAATTTACATAACTTAAAAATGAAGCATTAAATTCATGAATAAATATTAAACATATTTTATTACCTTGCCAAGAGTTTCACCCTTTCACCTTAGCTTAAACAAAATTATTTGGACATAATAAAACTAAATGAAAAGAAAAGAAATGGAAGAAGAAATAACATGACTTAATAATAAACAAGAGAAATAATAGTACAAGGAAATGGATACAAAGGAAAAGTATTTTGAACTAAATTCTAACTTTCTAATTACATTCTTTAGGCATAAACAAGCCACCTATTTATAGAAAAACATGGATAAATCGAGACAAATTTGGAGGGAACCACTTGGTTGATGAAAGTCAAGAATGGTGGCAAAATAATTTGCATTCATTATCACTTGGGCACCCACTTGATTATCCAATTTGGAATTGATGTGATCCGAATTAGCTGTCACTCAAAACATAAAAGTTGTAGATAAGTCTCTTATCTTTCCAAATTGAGTGATCTCATACGTATTAGATACGTATGTCTATAGTTATGGTCCAAATACTGATAACTGTTCAAACTGGGCCTGTACTGCAGATCAATTCTATTCTAGGCCAATTTTCACCCTCTAAACACTCGAATTTCCAATGCTTTGTGAAATACAATATGTTAGCCCATTGAGTCAGCTCTGCACAGGATTAAGAATCACCTCAATTGGATCTTTAGGTAGAAAGTTATGCCCATTTTACCGAACCTGCCACAAAACAGTTATAAGATAATTAAGTACAATATTGTAAACATACTTAAGTTAAGAAAATTAAATACACTAGTAATACAAAACAATCATGTAAAACTCTTATTAAATGTATAATTTCAAGTGTTCATCACACCCCCCAACTGGCTTATTGCTAGTCCCTAGCAATTCGAGCATAAATAAAATTTGAACACTACCTAAGTATTTCAAACAAAACGTCAGTTTTAAAATCACAATCGCTATAAAGGTTATTTCAATCATAACTTCCAAAAATATTTTTGTGTGTGTGTGAATTAAGCCAAAGCCTTCTTACCACAAACCACAACATATATAGCCTTAAAAATGTTCCAAGTAAAAGCCTCAACTCCATATCCTTACAGGTGAATAATTTGTTTAATGACTTAAGATTTCACTCATGGAGTTGGAAAACAGATAATCGCTCAAGAAAAAGTTACATTTAAGGACAGACAGACAAACTAACATTGATCCAAAGATAGGAAAATCAAATATTTAGAGTCAAACCATTATTGTCAAATGCCAGCTTCAAGACTTTAATTATTTAATGCGAATCTTACGAATATAGAATTCGGTGATAAGATTGCTTCCTAATGACTTTAGTCTTCTAAAATTGAATGAAGACTTTATTGAACTGAATTGACTTCTTTTCATTTTTTTTTTTTTTAAAATTTGTTTTTTTTTACTCTTTTTTTTTTTTTTGAAAGACATAAGAAATCATTATAACATAAGAGCAATTTATCACCATAATACTTTTCTATTTTTTTTTTTATCCTTCAGCTAAGCAACCAAATCATTCATCATCCCAAATAATGTCATTCCAAATATAAATTAACCATTTCAAAGGATCAATAAAAGTTCGTAAGCTGTTATCTCAAACCTCTCCACTCACTCACAAAAGATATGTGAGTTTAGAAAATAATATGTATACTTAAACATGAAAATTCTCTTGGCTATATATATTGAATCATCCATCTTACCACAAGGCTTAGTATTGTTCTCAAGAAATAATTTCAGAAGTTATTCTTTAGTAATCTAAATAGAGAAAGTGATTTAAACTAAACAATTTTGAAATCATACATCGATAGTAAAGCAAATTTATTTACGCAAGAGTTACCAAAAATTTAAGCAACAAACAATTATACATAAAATGCATTAAAAATAAACTAATTAGAATGTGTTTCAAAAGTTTATAATGTACTCTTTACTCTGCCATTCTAGAACTAGAATGCGTCTCAAGAATACATAAATGAACATTTTACTCACGCCATTCATGATAATTTTTTTTTTTTTTACATAACAAAGTGATAACAACAACAAAATAAAATAATTAACACTAACATTATATATCAACTATCCTCCCCCCAACCAGATTGAGACATTGTCCTCAATGTCAAAATATAGAAAGAGTAAAATATAGAAGATATCACCTGAAACATCTTTTATTGAAAATTAAACCTGCAACAAAATAAAACAAGCCACACAAAAAAGCTTAAAAATACATAGAAATAGATAGGCTACAGACGAAGCGTCAAATCTATCATGCGTTTCTTTTCACTGTTATCAGTATACCAATCTATCTGACTCATTGTTGGATCAGATAAAGGTGTAAAAGCTTGTAGTTCATCGAGTAACTGATCAACAGTTGAAGCAGAAATGAGGATCTGTCGTGCTGCAGATGAGACGAATTGTTTTTCCACCGCATAGTCAAGAAAAGATAACAACCCATTATAAAAACCATCAACGTTTAACAAACCAATGGGTTTTTTATGGATTTGCAATTGTGCCCATGAGACAATTTGAAAAATTTCCTCCAATGTTCCGAAACCTCCAGGTAGAGCTATGAAGGCATCAGCATTACGAAGCATAAAAGAAATTCGTTCATGCATTGATGATACCTGTAACTCATCCCCAATTGTTTTTCCTACAATGTCTCCAACAGTTAGAGCTTTTGGTATGATACCCAAAACTCGACTGCCATTATTTTGTGCAGCGGTTGCCACACGTCCCATTAATCCAAGACTACCTCCCCCATATACTAAATGAATATTGCGCTCAGCTAACATCTTACCAAGGGTTTCTGCTGCTTCTATAAACTCACTAGTTTTTCCAGGGCTGGATCCACAAAAGACACAAATTTTTGTGAATTTACGAGTTGATGATCCTTCCATGATTACACTCACCCTCTCTCTTGAATGATTTTGAGTTTGTACAAAGATGCAGAAATAATGCAATGTATTTATAGAGCCAAAAGGTATTGCAAAGTTAAATCACATGGCTATTGGCTTGAAGTACAAGATTCAATACCTTTTACCAATTTTCAATTTGTTAGCTGGAAAAGTCACATGGGTTGTCGGCTTAAAATGCAAAATTTTCAAAAAGGATTATAGGTGGTTGATTATTGAAAAGACATTTGAGTTTGAAATGAAACATTTAAAAATAATAGCTATAGTAAATATATACAAGTAGTTGTGATTGTGGCTCACATCTTCCTCTGATTTTACGTCCAGTAACGGCTTAAACGCCCTCTATGGGTCGGGGATAGGCTTCCCATCCAATTTTCTTATAAATTGGCAAACAGGGTCTTTTAAAGTCAGATTCCCGAGACTGTACCGCTCATGTTCTTTTAGGAATATGCCCCATAATTCATGAATTGCAATATGCACATATCCACTAGGATGCGTCTCAAGAGTCGATAAGATATTATCTAAAGACTCCTTACTCAGGCCATCCTTAATGAACCTAATTTTATCTTCACGATTTACAGACACCATTCCTAAAGTGCGGCAACGTGTGTTGCAAGTCGTGCGTGCACACTTGTAACAAACATTTAATCGTTTTGCTCTTCGTTTTTTTGAAAAAGAGCTTTTACCTAAGCCAGGCATGTAGGAAATTAATGAGTCTGAAAATTCACCTGTCAATCTAACTTTGACTTCAATTAACCAACGTAAATCAACAGGTATATTCATAATCATTAATAACCTTAATCTTTCACATCTTGCTTGGTAAATTTTCTTCAAGGAATTTTGAGGCAATAAGGGAAAACGCTTTTTCAAATTTTTTAGAATGTCATCCATTTTTTTTTTAAGAAAAGGGGGAAGAAGAGAAGATATCAGTAATTATGGGAAACTGACAAAACTGATTTGAAATATCACGGAGTACCGTTATCCGCCGCTTAACCGGGGTGCAAAACAAAACTTTAACAAAACTACTAAATTAACCTGCAAGTAAAAAAAAATGTTAGAAGAAGAATAAATATATATAAATATGTAAATATATAAAACAAAGATTAATTGGTCTCGTAACAAGGATCCGACAGGAACGTAAATTCTTCATGAAAAGCTTGGTTTTCTAGAAATGGCTTGAGTCTTTGCCCATTTACCTTAAACACATTCCCATTTCTAGGATTTTCAATGTCAATTGTTCCATAAGGGTACACATGTTTCACAATAAAAGGGCCACTCCATCTTGATCTTAATTTTCCAGGGAATATGTGAAGTCGAGAATTATAAAGCAAAACCTTCTGACCAGTGTCAAATGTTTTTCTCTGAATTTTTTTATCATGAAAGGCTTTAATTTTAGCTTTATGAATTTTTGAATTCTCATATGCATCATTTCTCAATTCTTCAAGTTCATTTATTTGTAATTTACGTATGTGTCCAGCAGAATCAAGATTTTCATTGAAAGTTTTAATAGCCCAGTAGGCTTTATGCTCAAGTTCCACAGGTAAGTGACAAGGTTTTCCATAAACTATCCTATAGGGAGACATACCCAATGAAGTTTTAAAAGCAGTTCTATAAGCCCACAGTGCATCATTTAGTCTTAAAGACCAATCTTTGCGATTTGGGTTTACAGTTTTTTCTAAAATTTGTTTTATCTCCCTATTTGCTAATTCAACTTGTCCACTTGTCTGAGGATGATAAGGGGTGGCAACTTTATGAGTAATACCATATTTTTTCATTAATGTTTCAAATGGTCTATTACAAAAATGCTTACCCCCATCACTTATAATGGCTCGAGGGATTCCAAATCGACTTAAGATATTTTCTTTCAAAAATTTCATGACTGTTTTATGGTCATTATGTCGACATGGAATAGCCTCAATCCATTTTGAGACATAATCTACTGCAACTAAGATATACATAAATCCAAATGATAACGGAAATGGTCCCATGAAATCTATCCCCCAACAATCAAAGATTTCAATAACAAGAATGGGGTTCAAAGGCATCATGTTTCGTTTTGAAATTGATCCCAACTTTTGACAATTTTCACAAGTTATACAAAATGCATGTGTATCTTTAAATAAAGTGGGCCAATAAAATCCACACTGCAAGATTTTTGCAGCTGTTTTCTTTGATGAGAAATGTCCCCCACATGCTTCAGAATGACAAAATTCAATAACTTTATTTACCTCATTGTCGGGTATGCATCTTCGAAATATTTGATCACGACAATATTTAAAGAGATAAGGATCATCCCAATAAAACTTTCTCACCTCCGTTAAAAATTTTCTTTTGTCTTGAGCATTCCATTGAGGTGGCATTTCTCCTGTTACAAGAAAATTAACAATATTAGCATACCAAGGCATTGTAACAGTAGAAAATAAAAATTCATCGGGAAAAGAATCATTAATAGGTGTTATTTCTGTTGATGAATCTGGTGTGAGTCTTGATAAGTGATCTGCAACAACATTTTCAGCTCCCTTCTTATCCTTGATAGTGATAATAAATTCTTGAAGCAATAGAATCCATCGAATCAGTCTTGGTTTTGCATCTTGTTTTGACATTAAGTACCTTACAGCAGCATGGTCAGTAAATACAATAGTTGAAGAACCAATTAAGTAAGAACGAAATTTGTCTAATGCAAATATTACAGCAAGTAGTTCTTTTTCAGTTGTTGTGTAATTCATTTGTGCACTGTTTAAAGTTCTACTCGCGTAATAAATTACATAGGATTTACCTTCCTTTCTTTGTCCTAATACAGCACCAACAGCGTAGTCACTAGCATCACACATGAGCTCAAAAGGTAAAGACCAGTCAGGAGATTGTATGATAGGAGCAGATGTTAAGAGGCCAATTAATTTTTCAAACGAATTTTAACACTCTTGAGTCCACTTAAATGATACATCTTTTGCTAAGAGGTTACAAAGAGGTTTAGATATAGCACTAAAGTTTTTTATGAACCTCCTATAGAATCCAGCATGTCCTAAAAAGGATCGGACTTCTCTGACTGTTTTTGGTGGAGGCAAATGTGTAATGAGTTCGACTTTTGCCTTATCCACTTCAATTCCTTTAGAAGATACTATATGTCCCAAAACAATTTCAGAAGTAACCATGTAGTGACATTTTTCCCAGTTCAATACAAGACTCTTTTCTTCACATCTTTTTAAGACCTTTTCTAAGTTTTCAAGACAATTATCAAAAGAATTTCCAAACAGAGTTAAATCATCCATGAAAACTTCTAAATAATGCTCAATCATGTCACTAAAAATGCTTAACATACATCTCTGAAATGTTGCTGGGGCATTACAAAGTCCAAAGGGCATTCTTCTAAAAGCAAAGGTTCCAAAAGGACATGTGAATGTAGTCTTTTCTTGGTCTTCTAGTGCTATAGGAATTTGATAATAGCCAGAGTAACCATCTAGAAAGCAATAGTAGGGATGTCCTGCTACTCTTTCTATAATCTGATCAAGGAATGGTAAAGGAAAATGGTCTTTTCTAGTGGCCAAGTTCAATTTTCTATAATCTATGCACATCCTCCAACTAGATGAGACTCGAGTTGGTATTAACTCACCTTTTTCATTTTCAATGACTGTGATTCCAGATTTTTTTGGTACTACCTGAGTAGGACTTACCCACTTACTATCTGAAATCGGATAGATAATTCCTACTTCAAGTAATTTGAGAACTTCAGCTCTCACTACCTCTTTCATATGTGGATTTAATCTCCTTTGAGGTTGTTGGGAAGTTTTGGCATTATCCTCTAGGTGTATTCTATGTGTGCAAATCAAAGGATTAATACCATTTATGTCTTTTAAAGTCCACCCAATTGCATTTTTATGCATTTTCAATAATTCAATCAACTTATCTTTTTGTTCACTTGTGAGTGTAGAAGCGATTACCACCGGGTAAGTTTGTTTTTCTCCAAGAAATGCATATTTCAGTCCTTCAGGCAGAGGTTTTAACTCCAACTTTGAAATTTCGTTCTTTTTATCCTCATTTTCTCCCAATTCTTCAAACTTTAGTTTCCATCTTTTATTTTCAATCACCTATGCACAGTCAAGTAAAGAACATATGTCAGAGATTTCAGGATCTAATTGTATATTTGACTCAAATGAATTTATTAAACACATTTTTAAGGGATCGGTAGAACTCCCTTTTTGAATATGATCCTCCACAATCGTTTCAATCATGTCACCTTCTTCACTTTCATCCTCCTCTTCATATGGTTGCTTACACATATTAAAAACATTGAGTTTAAGTGTCATGTTTCCAAATGAAAGCTTCATTACTCCATTCCTGCAATTAATCAAAGCGTTAGAAGTTGCTAAAAATGGACGACCTAAAATAACAGGTATCGGATTACATCCTTTGACAGGTTCTGTGTCCAAGACGATAAAATCCACAGGATATATGAATTTATCAACTTGAACTAAGACATCCTCCACTGTCCCTCTTGGTACTTTTATTGATCTATCAGCAAGTAAAAGAGTTACAGATGTTGATTTTAACTCCCTGAGATTGAGCTGTTGATAAACTGAATACGGCAATAAATTCACACTAGCACCAAGATCAAGTAAGGCTTGTTCAATTTTATGACTTCCAATAATACATGAAATTGTAGGACAACCAGGGTCTTTATATTTCAAAGAATTATTGTTCTGAAGAATGGCACTTACTTGTTCAGCTAAAAATGCTTTCTTTTTCACATTCAGTTTTCTTTTTACTGTGCATAAGTCTTTCAAAATTTTTGCATAAGATAGAACCTGTTTAATAGCATCCAGTAAAGGAATATTAACTTTTACCTGTTTGAAGATTTCAAAAATTTCAGGATTGTGATTCATCTTCTTAGTATTACGTAATGCATGAGGAAATGGGGGTGGAGGTGAAGGTTTGGTGTTTTCTTCATTAAGTGTAGGTTCAACACTTTCCTTGCCCTTAGAGATTGATTCATCGCTCTCATGAGGTTCAGGAATTTCTTTTTCAACAATTTTACCACTCCGAAGAGTGATAACTGCTTTAACTTGATCCATGTGTTGGCTTCCTGAACTACATGCATTTGAGTTATGTTGTCCTTTGGGGTTTGGCTGTGGTTGAGAAGGAAATTTTCCTTTCTCATGAATGTTCAGTGCAGATGCAAATTTAGCAAGAGTATCTTTCAAATCAGCAAATGTTTGAGCATTTTGAGAATTAACAGACTCTTGTTTTTCAATGAATGTATGCAAGGTTTCTTCAAGATTTTTCCTAGGAGGTGGGACATATGGTGTATAACCTTGATGATTTTGAAAGTTTTGGTGTGGTTGGAAAGGTTGTTGCGAAGCCTGTGCTTGAGTGTCATTCCTCCAACTAAAATTCGGGTGATTTCGCCATCCAGGATTATAGTTTTGTGAATATGGGTTATTGTTTGACCGTTTGAACGTGTTTAAAACATTGGCTTGTTCATGAAGACATTCCCTAAATGCAGGCAAAGTTGGGCAATCATTGGTAGGGTGATCATGGGTTTCACAAATGTGACACACAATTTCTTGAACAGATTTTATTTGACCACTCTTTTTCATTTCTAAGGTTTCGACTTTTCTAGCAAGGGATGCTAATTTGGCTTGAAGGTCATGGTCTTCCTTAAGATGATAAATACCCCCACTAGATGTAGTGGTTTGATTTTTGCTAGGTGCCTCACAGGTACCAGCAGTGTCCCAATTTTGAGCATTTTCTGCTAGTAAGTCAAGATAGTTCATTGCCTCTTCTGGGTCTTTTTCCTCAAATGTTCCATTACACATCATTTCTACCATTTGCCTAACTTGGGGTGTTAAGCCCTCATAGAAATTTGAGACTACTATCCATGTTTCAAAACCATGATGGGGACAGGTATTAAGTAATTCTTTATACCTTTCCCAACATTGGTAAAGGGTCTCTCCTGGTTTTTGGGCAAAAGTGGTGATTTGTCTTTTGAAAGAATTTGTTCTATGGGAGGGAAAAAACTTTTTCAGGAATTGTTGTTGCATCTCGTCCCATAAAGAAATGGATCCTGGCCTAAGGTTTTGTAGCCATGTTTTAGCTTTATCTTTTAAAGAAAAAGGGAAAAGCTTAAGTCGAATTGTGTTCATGCTACAATTTTGATCATTATACGTGTTACACACTTCTTCAAATTCTCTTAGATGTAGATAAGGGTTCTCTGCATCTAAGCCATGAAAAGTGGGTAAAAGTTGGATAATGCCTGGCTTAAAATTAAAATGCGTTGCATCCGGTGGAAAAATTAAGCAAGATGGTGCACCGATTCGTGTAGGGTTCATATAGTCTCTAAGTGTCCTAGGTCGGTTATGGTCATTATGTTGGGACTGATTGTCCCCTGGGTCTATGAGTCCCTCAATTTGATTTTCGCTCATGGTGTTACTTGGTGAAGAATGAGAAGATGAAGGAGAATCTAACAAATTATCAAAAGAAGTTTTGAAATTACCTTTTAATAAACGATGAGAATTAGGATCTCGAAACCAACCGCTCATAAAAAGAAACAAAACAAAATACAATAACAATAATACAAATAAAATATTAAACACAGGTAAATAAAATAAAATATTACACACAAGTAAATAAAATATGTAAAACTAAAAGTAAAATAAAGATAAATAATTAGAAGTTAGATTAGTGATGTTAGATTATATAATAAAAAGTTAATAAATAAATAGTAAGAGGCTTAGCCTTCCATTAAAATAAAAAAAAACGAAAATAAAAGGCGAATAATAAATAAAGTAAAGTACGTTAGGAGGCTCGGCCTTCAATGAAAAAAAAAACTAAAATAAAAAGTAAAAAAATAATAAATAAATGAAATAAAGAGTAGGAGGCTCAGCCTTCCGCGAAAATAAAAACAGAATAATAATAAAGTACGTTAGGAGGCTCGGCCTTCCATGAAAATAAAAAATAAATAAATAAATAAATAAAACGAATAATAAATAACGAGTAGGAGGCTCAGCCTTCCATGAAAATAAAATAAACAAACAAACAATAACAAAACAAAATATTAACGTTACCTCCCCGGCAACGGCGCTAAAAACTTGACACGTCCAGAATATAGAAGTTATTCCCAAGTGCAGGATTGTCGAAGTAATAAATAACCCGATGAGAACGGGGTCGATCCACAGGGAAGTAGAATTAAAATTACAAATTATAAACACTTTAAAGATAATTAATGCAGTATAAGATGTTTGTAAATATTATTTCAATTAACCAATTCAAATAAAAAGCTAAGGTTACGGGGATTCACTCTTGGCATAAGAAGTAAGAATATATTTAACTTTTTATTTTTTTATAACTCAATTGGAATCCTCACACAAAGGAGGTTCCAACCGGAAAATATAGCAATTAAAGTTCATTATCATTTATATATTGATTAGTATTTATTTCTTTTAATTATTATACACCAAATCTTATAAATGGGTTCAAGTATTTATTATGCCAATCTTTATATTTGTCTACAATAAATCAAGACTCCCACTTTACAAGAAAGGTTATATAAACCAAATCTTGTAAATGGTTTCAAGAATTTATTGTGCCAAGTATTAAGTTGTCAATAATAAATCAAGAATCACCACTTTAGAAGAAAGGGTATTAATTCTACAAACAAAATAAATACATCATATATAAATTTACATAACTTAAAAATGAAGCATTAAATTCATGAATAAATATTAAACATATTTTATTACCTTGCCAAGAGCTTCACCCTTTCACCTTAGCTTAAACAAAATTATTTGGACATAATAAAACTAAATGAAAAGAAAAGAAATGGAAGAAGAAATAACATGACTTAATAATAAACAAGAGAAATAATAGTACAAGGAAATGGATACAAAGGAAAAGTATTTTGAACTAAATTCTAACTTTCTAATTACATTCTTTAGGCATAAACAAGCCACCTATTTATAGAAAAACATGGATAAATCGAGACAAATTTGGAGGGAACCACTTGGTTGATGAAAGTCAAGAATGGTGGCAAAATAATTTGCATTCATTATCACTTGGGCACCCACTTGATTATCCAATTTGGAATTGATGTGATCCGAATTAGCTGTCACTCAAAACATAAAAGTTGTAGATAAGTCTCTTATCTTTCTAAATTGAGTGATCTCATACGTATTAGATACGTATGTCTATAGTTATGGGCCAAATACTGATAACTGTTCAAACTGGGCCTGTACTGCAGATCAATTCTATTCTAGGCCAATTTTCACCCTCTAAACACTCGAATTTCCAATGCTTTGTGAAATACAATATGTTAGCCCATTGAGTCAGCTCTGCACAGGATTAAGAATCACCTCAATTGGATCTTTAGGTAGAAAGTTATGCCCATTTTACCGAACCTGCCACAAAACAGTTATAAGATAATTAAGTACAATATTGTAAACATACTTAAGTTAAGAAAATTAAATACACTAGTAATACAAAACAATCATGTAAAACTCTTATTAAATGTATAATTTCAAGTGTTCATCAGATGTTATTACTTGATTTCATCACGAAGAAGATCGAAAAATGCACTGAATTGTAAACTTGAGATTTTAGTGCACTGTAAACTTTCTATTATTGGGGTCACAATCACAAATTAATCACTCAATTTAAAAAGACAGATAACAGATTAATTTGAATTTGCCTTAAAAAAATTTAATTTGAATTTCAATTAAAGATATTTTAGATTAAATAATAAGATAAAACTAAGGGATAATTTGACATTCGTTTACAGTAGTTTTACATTAGTCTAATAACTATCGAATCATTTGACATACCCCTTCAATTATACTTCTATTAGGGTATTGGTTAAAATTTAGTGCTTATTTAAAATAATTGTCTCATATTATTTGAAAGTGGGAAGACATTTTTATTTTTTAAAAAAATTATAAAGACAACCTACCCACAATTTTTTAAGGGTATTTTTGTTAATTAAATATACAATAAATATGAAGGATAAAAGTGTCTTCTCACTCTCAATTAATATATCGATAAGACAATCAATTTACATAGTATAAGCATTAATTTGTAATGTTTGCATAACGAAAGTATAAGAGTATCTGTGTTTTAGGCAAACCCCTTGGCTGTTTTTACACTCTTATCTCCTTTTATAACCGAGCGGTCATTTTAGGGTCTTAACTGGTAATCTAAACTATTTTCTTCACAACAATGAAGCTTATCTCTCATTGTCTCACTTATCAACTTTAACGTCTATTATTTTGAAGTTAGTTTTTAGAGTTTACCTTAATTTGATATTACTCTCATATCTCGCGCCAAAATAATGCTTAATCCTTAGATGTCCAATCAACTATTATGCCTTGACGCTTTTTTTAAAGATGTGAATTTATTTAGACTTTGAAGATATAATTATTAGACTAATAAGAAATTGCTCCGAACCCCCATCCATTATTATAAAACAAGGTGTAACGTAAGTGATTATTAAAAAAAAGTGATTAAAATAATTGTGTGAATGAAGATATGTCAACAAGAACACATAAAGGAAATTTCTCATAAATGATCCATATTTTTGACAATATTTTTTCTTAGCCACAAATGTAAATGTAAGAGTGAGAAAAAAAATTAAAAATCGGTCCTGACCAAAAAAATTAATTGGTTACATAAAATTAAAAAATTAAAATAACTGATCAATTTTGGTTCAATTTTATTAAAAAAATAAAAATTGAACCAAAAAATTGATTGAGGGATGAAATTGTAATTTTTTAAAGATTTTGTCCGCAATCGATCAAAAACTGATCGATGATGTTAACCAGAATTTTTTTTAAAAATAATGACTTTCAAAAGGAGTTGTTCGATTCTGTTGACCAATAACTTGAAATGCGATCAGGGCAGTTGAGTTTTGATAGGTGATATATGAGAAGTATTTAGATGTATTTATTCATTGGTGGTAGAGGTTAGAATAACGAGATCGACGTTGTGAAGTTTGCGACAATGATAGGTAGTTTGGTGATAATTGTAGGTGGTTTCCAATGATGATTTAAGGTGGCAATATAAGGTTTAAACAACCAACCTTCTTTGATGGGAATAGTGGATTGGTTGATAAAAAATACTTTGTTGGTGTAGTAATGGTGGCAATGTGGTTCAATTGGCCCTAAATCGAACCAAACGAGAACAAATCAATTCAATTTCACCCTTACAATTGGTTCATTTGGTTTTCCTTTATGAGAAAATTGAATAATCACGATTCAGTTCAGTTTCGGCTAAAATCAAATTAAACTGAACTGTGCCCTAAGCTTATGTAAACGTTAATATTTTGTAACCAAAAAATTAAAAGTTGCACAATTATGCCATTAAGTTATATTTTCTCTTTTCACCAAATTTTTGAACCAAATATTTCTCAAGAAATTGAAAATTTTGAAGTTTTTATTCTGTACATATATAAGCATCGAAGTATAACGTGATAAAATAGAAAAGAAACAAGATAAATCGAGAAGAAATAAATATCATGAATTAAGAAAAAAAAATCTAGAAAATCTGAAAAAAATTCTCTCGCACAACTATTTAGTTATTTTTTATTTCATTTTCATTTAGTAATTAATTTAATGTAATTTTTTAATTTAATTATATTTGTTACTTCACTTCAATTTAGTAATTAAATAATAAATTAATAATTAGGCTAAATAATTCTTTCATATGTCTCAAAAGTATTTATACAAAATACAAGCTTATTAAAAAAGAAAGTCAACTATACAATTAATTTGACAACTAATATCCTAATTAATAGTTAAATAAAGAAATAAAGTATTACATACTAATTACATGTCAATCATTCTAATTCTTCTCCTCAAATTAGTTAATAAAATTCTTTAAGAATTTGTAAATAAATAAATATATAAAAAAGTAAAAAGAAAAAAATTTAAAAATAAAACATAGCCATTTTGCGCATGGCTTTCTCGCTCATGCGACATGTCTCTGCAATGTGAAAGTGTGGGCCAGGTGGCGGACTCATGCCCAATGAGCAGCCTGCGCAGTCACGTTGCATTTGTGACACACTCGTACAAATTATTTTTTATTTATTAAGTAAATAAATTATGAAATAATTAAATTATAATAATTTATCATGAAATATTATCATATGATAAATAAATAAAAATTTATTATTAAATAGTGAAATAAACAACTAATTATTATTTAATTTAAATAATTTATTTAATTCCTAATAATTATAATTAAACATATTAATTATTTAACAAAAAAATTTGCACGGCTTGTTTGCGCACGTGCGATGAGGCATGCGAATTTTTTTTAAAACTTTTTAGATGTGTTTTTTTTTATTCACTCTATTTCTTTTTTTTTTTATCACATTACACTTTGTTGTTTATATATTTAAGAAACAAATACAAAAAATTCAAAACTTTTAATTTTTTAAAAAGAACTAAGGGTAGGCAAATAAAATCGAATCAAATTGGTTGTTCAATTTTTTTCATACAAAAAAATCATTCGAATTTATTTAAGGAAAATTGATCGGTCCAGTTCAATTTTTCTTAAACAAAAATTGAATCGAAAAAATTAATTTTTTAATTAAATAATATTTATTTGTCACGTGATGTTTATTTATTGGATAATTGAAAATATTAACATACACTTAATTATATATAATTTTTCTTAAATTTTAAAAATAAAAAAATTCTTAATTTTTAAAATTAAATAAATTAAACTGAATCGAACAAAAAAATAATTTAATTTTTAATTATAAAAAAATTGATTTAATTATTTTTAAAAAATTCAATCTATGCCCATCTTTAAAAAGAACCAAGTCTAATATTTACCGTAAAGAAAAAATATAATTTGAAATATAATTGTCAACTGTCAATATTTTTAAGGTGCATTCTACTGTACTGGGATAAAATTCTCAGTATTGACGCCGTAGATAAATTGAGGCCATTGGATTGATCTGATGGTATATAATATTTATTAAAATGAAAAATTAATTTAATATTTAAAGAATTATGAAAAACTTAACCGACTATAGTCTGTAAGAAAAACAAAAATCGGCTGTACCGGCTGTAGTGGTTTAGAAAAACCAAAGAATGAAATCGTCTAATGTGTTTAGAAAAATCAAGAAAAAAAAGCAAAAACCGTCTTTCTCTTCTCTGACTTACATCTCGCTGGTTCTCCATCACCGAATCCGACGACTGATAATTTGTTTCAGCCAAAAGCACACTACACCATCAACTTGTTCGGGTCAGAAGAGAATGCCGCTGCAAAGCCCTTAATCAGTTAGCAGTTATTGACGTCTTGTCGCCCTTAATTTGCAGTATCGCCGGCCGTTCGACAAACTCCATCGACTAGTCGTCATCCTCTAGTTAACAGGTATAATACAATGTCCCAATTTTTGCTTTAATTATTTTTATTATTTAATAATTTCAATAAAATATCATAATAGCCTAATAACTATCTCAACAAATAAATTTCCACCGTATCTACGACAAAAGGTTTTTTTTTTTGAATCCATTGATATATAAGAACAAATTTAAAAAGTTGAAGCAAGTTCAGAGCACAGCAAGTCAAAATACAGAAGTTGAACATAGAAGGATAATGCATATGGATGACTGCTAAAAAAATTTGCAAATGATACTTCTTGTGAATGAAACACTGGCAAAATTTCAAATTGACAGTGCTTACATCTTTTGTCCACAACATTGAATCACGTATGCTACCCATGGCAGTGTTTGCATCAACTCCAACTACAACAACCCTTACTCTACCGAAACCACAATTGTACCCTACAGTTAAAATATTTGGTACTTGTTGATGCTAAGAACTACCATGTATTTTCCTTCTCTCTTGACCCAATGCCACGGGTACCCAATAATGAACAATTCTCTACATTGATTCTAATTAGTTAGTTGAGATGTTTGTAATTAATAATTAATGATTTTATTAGTTAATAATTTTAATAAAAATATCAAAATTATTATCAAGTTATTGAGGTTGGTCGTTTTGCAACTTGTGGGTTTACAAATTATAATGGAGTATTATTTGGTATTTGGCAAATGTTTTGTAATTCTCATTTTCTTCCCTTTTATCCTTGTAAACTTTTGATTTATTTATTTAATTTATCCTGTTAACAAATGCACATTCTTTAACACTCATTGATGAGCATTATTTATTTTCATTGGTTTCACAGACATTAATTTAACTATTATTTTCAATGGATAGACATTTGTACAAGATATCAATATGCGAGTGCCTTTGATTCCCATGTCTGTGTATTGTTCTTCTTAGTGCTAAACTCACTAGATTAGAGAGCATTAGCTTAATATTTGAAACTGAAGTGAGACAAATGCTTAAGCATGAAATTATACTAGAGACTAAAAATAGAAATTTTTGAAGCAATGGAGTTACTTGGTACCTAAAAGAAACTATTTGTCTTTCTAAATAGTTGTTATTTTCATTATTTTTGTATTCCTATTATTCTTCAACAACTAATTTTCCTACTAGCTGTTTGTGGTCTTAGTTGTTAAAGTTGACAGATCATGTTAGATTTAAATATTTTTTTGGGACAGATTTTAGTTTGTTTTTTTTTTCTTTTTTAGGAGAGGACATCCAACAATTGAATTCATTTTTTCTACAATTGAAGAGGCAATCTTTGTTCATGCTATAGTATCGGCAAAGTTTGTGAAAGCTCACACTACATTTTCTTACAGTATTGCATTTCATCTGCTTGATATTTTTCTATCTATTCGTGCCAAATTGATATTATCTTATTTATTTCTAGGCATATCAATGCACTTCAGGTGATGATTTGAAAAGAGTATTAAAGCATTCTTTTAATAATGGTTTTAGCTTCAAACTTCTAGATTGTTGTTTGTTTAAATTATGTAGTTTAAATTCACATACCAAGAAAAGCACATTTTATATCTTTTAACCATTAAAAAAAATGAACTCAATGTGTTACAGGTTTGAGTGAGATTACCTTGGTTCTTCGGAATGAAATCTTTAAGTAGTTTCAAATCGCAACAAAATAAAATATATAGTTTGATAATTTTTTAGCTTTATAAAGTTGTCAATATTTATGAAACATCCGGTTGAGGTTCTTCTAATTTTATGATAGATATTTGGTTTCTTTCATGATTTAAGGGAAACAATCTTGATTCTAATTTTATTATTGTCATGTAAATTTTGTGTCTTTACAAATTGAACCTATTTGTGTGCTTAAAGAAAAAAGTTTGTTCTAATAATTAATATCACTATATATTGCCCCTTTCTAGCTTGAATCCCACTCCTTATGTGAGAATAAAACATGCAAATTATTACATTCAAATGAAAATAATTTAGATGTAGAAATTCAATGAACTCATTAAATTAATCGGGTTACTTGACGAAGAGTAATGTTTCTAGCCAAGCCAATGAAAGTTTAAGAATTGTTTATTAGTAATGTAAAGAATTAACCGGTCAATTCAAAGAGTGAAAAAAGAATTATATATAAAATACATTATAATATATAAAAAAAAGCAGTTATTAGATGCCCCTCTCCATATATTCAATTACTAACTTATAAATTTTACAGAAATTCATACAATAATAAATAACTCATAAAAAATAATTGATAACTACGCTTGTTGATTGATGTCTTCGACATATATAACAAAAAGAATCGACCAATTTTCTTTACAAACTCACTTGCAAACTTATACAATTGAAAATTCTGTTATTTTGATCTCAATAACTCATATTATATAAGCACAAAATATAGGAAGTTGGATGTTCATAAAATTGTTCATTTTTAAAAGTATTATACAGTTGAATTCAAAAAATTTTGAATGTTGAAACTTAACCAAATACTTACTATTTTTGTAATTATACATAATTAAAATTAGTCCAATTTTTGAACCTACTCAAACATTTTGTATTACATACTACAAATAAATCGTTAAGTAACATTCTTTACATTAATTACTCAAATTATAGTGTTAGAAGTAGAAAAAATATTAATAAATATATTCTATAATGTAATTTTTTTAATTAATTTTAATTATAAAACTAGTATAAATATTGTTAACTTTGCAATGCTTGTAAATTTATTCTATGATAATTTAAATGTCAATAGTTTATTTATCTATTTATTCATAAAATTCATAAAACCTGATGTTCAAATACAATATCACCCGATTACAGTTTACATGTTAAAACTTATAATTGCAATAGAAAACTTGATGGTAAATATTGTACTTATAAATTTAAATAATACAAATTTAATTTTATTTTTAAAATATATATATATAAAGTGTATTATTTGTAAATTACATAATTTAAATTACAAAATTAATAATTTATGTCAACAACTAATAATTACATAAACAATAATACAAATTACACATACTTTCTATAAATTTGAAATAACAATTTTAAGTCAGTAACGAAGTTATAAATGATACTTTTATTTGTAAATTAAACTGAATCTTATAAATATAATGTAAAATTTGTAAATCAACACCGAATTTGTATATTTACATAAAAACTATCTATATAACAAATAAATCATAAATAAAATGTAATATTTATAAAAGAATTTAAAATAATTAAAAAAATTATAAATCAACTAAAAATGTAAAAGTATACATAAATTTTATAAACTACACGTATGACGTGTAAATTTAATATAACATTTGTAATCAATATCAAACTTATAAAATAATACTTTTTAGTTGTAAATTAAACAAAATCTTATAAATATAATGTAAAATTTATAAATCAACACTGAACTTGTACATTTACGTAAAAAATTTATATATATATAACAAATAAATCATTAATGAAACGTAATATTTGTAAAAGAATTTAAAATAACTAAAAAAAATTAGAAATCAACACAAAAATGTAAAAATAGACATAAATTTTGTAAACTACATGTACGACGTGTAAATTTAATTAAATATTTATAAATAAATATCAAACTTGTAAATGATACTTTTTATTTGTAAATTAAATAAAATCTTATAAATATAATGTAAAATTTGTAAATCAACATTGAAGTTGTATATTTACGTAAAAAATTATATATATATAACAAATAAATCATAAATAAAACATAATATTTGTAAAAGAATTTAAAGTAAATAAAAAAAATTATAAATCAACACAAAAATATAAAAGTAGACATAAATTTTATAAAGTACACATACGATGTGTAAATTTAATATAACATTTGTAAATCAATATCAAACTTGTAAATGATACATTTTATTTTTAAATGAAACAAATTCTTATAATATATAATGTAAACTTTGTAAATCAACAATGAAGTTGTATATTTACATAAAAAATTATATATATAACAAATAAATCGTAAATAAAACATAATATTTGTAAAAGAATTTAAAGTAAATAAAAAAATTATAAATTAACACAAAAATATAAAAATAGACATAAATTTTATAAACTACACGTAAGATATATAAATTTAATATAACATTTGTAAATTAATATAAAACTTGTAAATGATACTTTTATTTGTAAATTAAACAAAATCTTATAAACATAATGTAAAATTTGTAAATCAACACTAAACTTGTATAGTTACGTAAAAAGTTATTTATAAAAAATAAATTGTGAATAAAACATAATATTTGTAAAAAAATTAATGTAAAGATGAAATTAAATTATTATTAACATTAACGCTTCGATAAGACACTAATTATTATGAATTGAATTATTTAAAAAAAAATTAAATGCTACACAAAGTTGTAGACTAAATGAATTTATTATCTATTTCATATTTGTAACATGGAATTGAGAATTAAAATTACAAATAGAAAATAAAATTAAAATTTTTTCATGCTAATTAAAGAAACATAACAATATAAATAATATATGTCATTAGGCAATTTTATGACTAGTCGACTAACAATTCTGAAATAGAAAATAAGATTAAAATTTTTACATGCTAATTAAAAAAAACATAGCAATATAAATATGAATTTCTTTTTATATATAGCGCGAAGTCATGTTTGTATGCCAAGTAAACTAATTACATTAACACAAATTTTATAAATACCAATAAACATTTTATATTATTTATAATGTTTATAAATTATTTTTTATAAGACATATAAATTAACATTAATTTACTAAGATATACGAATAATATTTTATATGTAAATCTACATTACATAAAATGTGATGCATTTTGTGCTCTTTATTACATGTAGGATTAATAATCATTGAAACTAAATTTTATTTTTCTTCATATTATTTATTTAGAAAAATCCTGATATTATTTTTTAATTCTTATAAATTTACTTTATTTAAAATATATTTTAATTTATGCTTATTACAAAATTCATGATTATTTTATGTTTAACTCTAAATAATTTTATGTTTTTTTAAAATATTTATATGATTAATTATTTTAATTTTTTTGACATTAATAAATAGTTTAATAAAATAAATAAGTTAAAAGTGTAATACATAAATATAACATTTTTAATAAAAATTAAAAATGACTTATTAGCTGAAGAAGAAGTTAACTTTTATTTATAATGAATCAGTGGTAGAGATTAAAATTACTTAATAAAAGATTAATAATAAATACAGTATTAATACCGTAAAAATTGTTCCAGTATCATAGAATAATCCTATTTTTAACTATAAAAGATTAACGTCCACATTTATAGGTAAAACAAAATATTACAAAAAAAATAAAATGGCCTGAAAAATTCCCGACACTTTTAGGCCCAAAAACCCAATTGCAGCGCCTCGCTGTCGCTGCAACAAACACGCTCTTTCATTTTTTTCGAAATTTCCCATTTCTATTATTTTCAAATCCTTTTGCTTTCCTCCTCTTCTTCTTTCTTTTTAAGTAAACATATAAATCCATAAGTGACCTCTTTTCATTGCTCGGTCTCGGGTTCGGATCGTCTCTACCAAACGAATATGTCTTACGCTTACCTCTTCAAGTACATCATCATCGGCGATACTGGTAATTATAATAATATCATCGCGTTTTAGGTTTTTTTTTTTTTTCCGATAAAGAATTCGGTTCATTAATAGTTTGATATTAAAATCGCAGGAGTCGGCAAATCATGTCTTCTCCTTCAGTTCACCGACAAGCGATTCCAGCCGGTTCACGACCTAACTATTGGTGTCGAATTTGGGGCTCGGATGATCACCATCGACAACAAGCCGATCAAGCTTCAAATATGGGACACGGTTAATCTCTATCTCTCATGATCATAATCAATTATCATTAAAATTAGTTAGTTTATTCAGTATCTTAATTCGTACGTTTTGTCGGTCAATTTTTTTGGCAGGCTGGTCAAGAGTCTTTCAGATCTATTACTAGGTCTTACTATAGAGGCGCTGCTGGTGCATTGCTTGTCTATGATATTACCAGGTAACTTATGCATATTTTCCTTCTCATGTAGATTAGGTATGAAATTGAATTTTCATTTTTCACCGGATGCTATTTTTTTTTTGTGGCTATTTGTCTCATATTATGATAGCTTCTAGAAACTATTTCGGAGTACCTTAACTAAATCCTTCTAATACTATGATATTTTGATTGTTGGATTTGATATTATTGTTTATCCTGTAAGTGACTCTGTGCCGCATGGTTTTGATAGTTTTGATTGTTTTGGATCTTTAGGAGGGAAACTTTTAATCACTTGGCCAGTTGGTTGGAAGATGCAAGGCAGCATGCCAATGCAAACATGACTATTATGCTCATTGGTAACAAGTGTGACCTTGCTCATAGAAGGGCCGTGAGCACAGAGGAAGGTGAGCAGTTTGCCAAGGAGAATGGATTGATCTTTATGGAGGCTTCTGCAAAAACTGCTCAGAATGTTGAGGAGGTACTTTACCCGTTGGAGAATGTTTTGTGATGAAATTCTTATCTTGTATAGAAATTATTAATGTTGGGATTCATTTTTTTTTAATTTTTCCTTTTATGTCTCAAAACCATTTTTACAGTAAAAGTTTCTGTGCAGGCATTTATAAAAACTGCTGCGACAATATACAAGAAGATTCAGGATGGAGTTTTTGATGTATCAAATGAGGTTTGGTTCAATCCTTTCATGTCAACTTCTTTGCATCCAGTTAAATCTTTCCATCATTGATATGTGGTAGTAAGGTGCATATGGTTCCATTTGAATTGATGCTTTATATTGGTTTACTTTAAATTTAAAGGTTGAGGGTAATTTATGGGCTTCTGTTTGCTTGTATTGATTTTATTGTTACCTAATTATAACATCTTCATATCTGGTTGATTTTCAAATTAATAAAGTTTTATATCAATCTTCATAGTTGTGACATCAAATCATCAACATTACGATTAGCCCTGTGCTTTCGGTGCAAGTTACAAGAGGAAATGGCACATAACAAATGGCTTTCTGTGATCATATTATGGAAAGTTTGGAATGGAAAGAGGGCTGTGCCCTTGAGAAGACATGAATTCTACTGATCTTTTGTGGGTGAGGAAATTGACTCCTACAATAGGGATACTTGGATGATAAGCATAAATTTTCTCACTTCCTACTTCCCTTTTGGACAAGGTTTCTACAGTTGTTGAGCCAAATTTGCACTCTCTCTTGACCTGAATTTTGCCTACCACATAACCTTAATTTTGCTCCCCATCTTGCGAGGGTTGTTAAATAAGAGTTTAAATTTTCTTTTGTACCTTTGATTGGTTGCTATAAGATATGTGTGATTGCATCCTGTGTCTTACGCATGTTTGAAAAGGGTGATTACTTTATGGGATGATAAGCAGGTCTGGTTCTACTTGGTTGGTGCACTGAAATGATCTGATTGGTGAGTTTCATAATAGCCCAAGGAACAATTTGAATGATCATGATATTTCTTATTTGATTGTTCATGTGTAGAACTTGAAATTTTGTGGCACTGGCATTGTAATGTTTAGTGCTTTCTGGAAAGTGGTTCATGTGACAGAAGTTTGTGCAGTTTCTTATCTAATTTTGAGCTAATGAGAGGTACTGATGTCATTGTTAATATCCTTTTCGGTTTTCTTTCTTTTGTTGGCAGTCTTATGGTATAAAGGTTGGATATGGAGGAATACCAGGGCCATCAGGTGGCAGAGACGGCTCTTCGTCTCAAGCTGGAGGTTGTTGCAGTTGAGAGTTCATATCTCATTTGTCATGAACTTGATTGGAAGCCATTTATTTCCCCTATGCTGTTAACATATTCCAATGTTCAGTTTCTTTGAATATTTGAAAATTGTTTATACGTGCAAATTCAGAATTATTGGGCTTTTTTGTATAATCTTTCTTGATCTCCTCTCCCCGCGCCGCCCCCCCCCCCCCCCCCAATTGATTGTAAATTTGACAGTTGTGTTGATGTCTTTCATCTGTAGTTAAAAGGGATTAACACTTAGTTTAAAAAGGAAAAAAAAAATAAAACAGTGGGTATGTTTATTCTTTTGTGATGATATATGTGTTCTCATATGTTTATGTATTAAGAGTATGTTTGCTAACAATGCATGGATTTGCCACAAAGCCTTTTAACCCGTTGAAATTGTAGAACCAATGTGGACACAAATCTCTACCTTGGAATTTGCATTTCTTTACCCTTGGTTTGTTCCAAAGGGGATTCAGCGGAAAACTTAATGCCTTCTATTCACGTAGTTGTGTATCTTTTTTTCGCGTATTTTTATTTTAAAAAATTATATGTGAACAAGAAATTTTATCATTAAATTTTTTTTTTTCTTCACGTAGTTGTGTATCTTTTTTTCACGTATTTTTATTTTAAAAAATTATATGAGAACAAGAAATTTTATCATTAAATATTTTTTTTATTCTTTATCAAGTAATTGTAGAAGTAAAATGTATTCAAGATGATTGAATTGTTGGTTTTTTTGAAGGCAAGATAGAAGCAGTATTGTATTGGGTACTTGTAAACCAATCATGTTAATGATATGCATGTTTGTGCAGGATTGGCAACGGGACGGGTGAGTCGTGTGTATGCTAGTATAAGATTGGTAAATGAGTGGGTAAGGTCGAAGATGATAATTTTTATTTTTATATTTGAATGGGTTTAAAATTTTTATTTTATATTTTAATTAAATAATTCGAATTTAGAACTGAGGATCACTTGAGTAGAGATAGAGTTCTTACAAGTATTTCATGTTTTAATTTATTCAATTTTTATGTTTTAGTTGTCTGTAGTGACTGTTGTTAGCTATTGACAGCTCGGCGATAGGATCCACAGCTAGTAGTTATTTCATGTGTCTCATATGTGAATTTTATTTATTTATTTATTTATGGCTAAGGGATAATCATACAAATAAATAGGATATTGTTCACAGTTTCAGCTTCGTTTAGTGGGCATTCTTCGGTGACGGCACAAGGAGTATTATATACTTTTTGAATCACTAAAAAATAGTCAAAAATCAAATGAAAATCGAACTCAAATAAGGTAGGTGAAAAAAAAAAACAGAAAGTCTACTTATGCGGACTTCCAATAATATATATTTTTTATAAATTATAATAATATATTTTAATTAATTTTTTTTTTTTAAAAAAAATTTAAAATCGGTGCAAGTTTGAGAGTAATAAGCTACCCCCGAATATCATTCACAAATAATAATTCATTTTTATACTCACTCGAAACTTGAAAAATTACAGGCTCTTTTTTCTGTCTATTCTTGATGCGGGCCTCGACCCGCAGAGAATTTTGCGAAACCTATGTTTGCGTAAGCATAAGGGATAGAGGTCGGGCGACTCGGTGACTAGATTAGTGATAGGTAAATAAATAAATGATTATAAATTCCTAAAATAGGTGGAAATAAAACTAATAATTAATTATAAGTCGGAGTCTCCGTTTGCTACGGCCATGGTGTCCATTGCCGTCACTCTCTCGATCTGAGAATTGAGAAAGTAGTAGCACCAGTATTATTATTATTATTATTACATACACAAATTTATTTATTTACTTTATATAAAAATTATTTATTGGTACTAGTTAATTAGCAGTAAGTAGTAATTATATTTGTAAGGCTTCTCGGTTGTCGTCCACTTTTGGTCGTCTCTCACGAGAAAAAAAAAGTTAAAACAGGCCCGAGGGTTTTTGTTATTGTTTGATTCGATTCGATTCGATTCATATTCGAACTGAATCAGATCGAGTCGATGGCTTCGAATCCACAAGGCGGAGGAGGCGGTGGCGGTGTTGGTGTTGGTGGGTTTGACATGAACAAGCTATTGAAGCCGACTTCAAATCCGATGAATATGAACATGAATATGATTCCAAACACCACAAATCTAACGACATCACCATCATTCCCAACTCCATCGTCAGTTTCGCCATCTCCATCTCAATATCTAACGCCTTCTTCATCTTATCCGCCACCAACCGGCCCCTATCCGCCTTATCACTATTACCATTACCCACAGCCACCCTCCCCTCAGCACCAACAGTTCCCTCTTCCTAACATTCATCAGCACCAGCATCAGCACCTGCAGCAGCCTCTCCAACCGAACAGACCTCCAATCTCTTACCCTCAACAATTTCCCCAACCCCCTTCCCCTAATCCTAACCCTAATTCTTCCTCCGCCTCGTCTTCTCCATCTTCAAGCAACAACCTTTTCATGGCCCTCTTCGGCAACCAGAATCAACATCAGAATCAGAATCTGTCCCCTACCCTGCCCTTGCCCCCGCCTTCGTCCGATTCGACTGGTGCTATTCCCTCTGCGCCGCCCGTTAGATTGCGGAGTAGCAAGGTTCCAAAAGGAAGGCATTTGATTGGCAATCAGGTGGTTTATGACATTGATGTTAGACAGGAAGGCGAAGTGCAGCCTCAGCTTGAAGTTACTCCCATTACTAAGTACGCATCAGATCCTGGACTTGTTCTTGGTCGTCAGATTGCTGTCAATAGGAATTACATTTGCTATGGTCTCAAGCATGCTAACATTCGCATACTTAATATTATTACTGCTTTGAGATCTTTGTTCCGTGGCCATACTCAGGTAACTTCTACATTTCTCTTGTTTCATTTTTTACTTTCATTTTATCATATTCATATGTTTGCTTATTTTAGTTATTTGTTATGTATGTATAGAGAGTAACAGATATGGCTTTCTTTGCGGAAGATGTTCATCTCTTGGCTAGGTATCTCTTTACAGTTCAATTATTATTGTTCTTTCTTTTGCCTTTTTTTTTGTTCCTTTTTGGAAATGATAAGTAACTTTTTGTTTCTGCAGTGCAAGTGTTGAGGGGCGCTTTTTCACATGGAACATTACCGAAGGCCCAGAGGAGGAAGAAAAACCCCCTCAAATTTTAGGTAAAATTGTAGTTGCCATTCAGGTACTCACAGAGGGGGAATCAGTCCATCCACGAGTCTGTTGGCATCCTCACAAACAAGTAATAATGTCTTTTCTGTATTTGTGTATTGTTAATGACTTTTCTTTGCATAATACTATTGGATTACATTGTTTTGATGATAATTGTATTTGTTTCTATGAAATTGGTTTGCAGGAAATTTTGATGGTTTCAATTGGAAATCGAATTCTGAAGATTGATAGCAATAGAGTTGGGAAAGGTGAACGATTTTCAGCTGAAGAACCTCTGAAATGTCCTATTGATAACTTGATTAATGGGGTCCAGCTTGTTGGTAAACATGATGCTGAAATTACAGAGCTGTCAATGTGTCAATGGCTGACTACCCGTTTAGCTTCAGCTTCATTGGATGGCACGGTTTGTTTTTGCCCCCTCTTTCTAGCTGGCTTTAAAGTGATTTGTTTGGTATGGTTGTTCATCAGATATTATTCTTCTGCAACAGGTGAAGATTTGGGATGACCGTAAGGCAACACCACTTACTGTGTTGAGACCATATGATGGTCGGCCTGTTAATTCTGTGACATTCTTGATTAGTCCTCATCCGCAGCACATTGTGCTTATAACAGGGGTATGCTCCTATTTTTTTTTTATACTTTAGAGAGCATTGTTTACAATCATGCTATAATTCTTAGGTGATTAGTGAGTATTATTGTGCCATTTGTCCATGTTTTATTACTTTTGACCCAGTCGGTTAATATGTTGACAGGTTTGTACTAGTCGACTGCCAGAGATCTTCTTTGCATTTTGTTTATGTTTCTGAATCTTCTTTGTTTCAATCATATATCTATTGTCCCCATGTTGTTGGAACTTACACTTAATTGATCTCTTATTTACAGGGTCCCTTGAATCGGGAAGTGAAGATATGGGCCTCTGCTGGGGAGGAGGGCTGGCTGTTGCCTAATGATGTTGAATCCTGGAAATGTACACAGACTTTGGAGTTAAAGAGTTCAGCTGAACCCAGGCTTGAGGATGCATTCTTTAATCAAGTTGTTGCACTGAACCAAGCAGGCCTTTTTCTACTAGCAAATGCCAAGAGGAATGCAATCTATGCTGTACACATAGATTATGGACCTAATCCGGCCTCAACTCGCATGGATTACATTGCTGAATTTACAGTTACAATACCAATATTGAGTCTTACTGGGACAAGTGACAGTTCCCCAGATGGAGAACATATTGTACAGGTTTACTGCGTCCAAACACAGGCTATTCAACAATATGCATTGGACTTATCTCAGTGTCTGCCACCACCTTTAGAGAACACAGAGTTGGAGAAAACAGACTCCAATGCTGCTCGTGCTTTTGATGCTGCTAATTCTGATGTTTCTGCAATTTTGGGGTCATCTCATGAAAGTAAATCTGCTGATACCACTACAGTGGTGCCACCTATACTTTCAAAGAGCAGTGAGAGTGTCACCAAGGCCAGCCGTCCTGAAAGCTTGCCTTCTTCTGATTTGCCGGAACATGCTTCAAGTACAGAAACTAAGTCTAGTGCTTTGCCATCAAGTAATGCTGAAAGCATTCGTTCTGCATCGCCTCCTCTTCCTTTGAGTCCAAAATTATCTCGTAAATCATCTGGGTTTCGAAGTCCCTCAAATAGTGTTGAGCCTTGTCCACCACCCAATGAACCTTGTGGTGAGCAGTCAGTTACTGATTATTCAGTTGACCATAGAAGAAACACTGCCAAAGAAAAAATGGGTGATGTGCCTTTGTCGGGTGAGAATTTGTGGAAGGGTGACAGAAATATTGCACAAAATGACATTTCTATGGTTCCTGATCCTCCAGTAGTGTTTAAACACCCTACCCATCTGGTAACTCCGTCAGAAATTTTATCTACGGCTGCATCCTCCGAAAATTCTCAGTTTAGTCAGCGCATGAACATTGCAGAGTCAAAGGTTCAAGATGTGGTTGTCAACAATGATCCAGAAGGTACTGAGGTGGAGGTTAAAGTTGTAGGTGAGACGGGTGGTCAAAATAGGGAAGTTAATTTTCCTAGGGAATCCCATATTACTGTCACAGAGAAGAAAGAGAAATCCTTCTACTCCCAGGCCTCTGATCTCAGCATTCAAATGGTTAGAGATTGCTGTGTGGGAACATGTAATGTGGATGGAATTCGATTGGTTAATGATGTTGGTGTTACTGAGGTACCAGATAGACCTTCTAACAACGGAGAGGTTGAAGAACAAGACATGTCTAAAGATGCACCTGCAAAGGTTGGTGCATCAGAAGCTCCTGTGGTGATTCCACAATCCCCTTCCCCAGCTACAAAAGGGAAAAAACAGAAGGCGAAAAATTCTCAAATATCTGGTACATCTTCCCCTTCCCATAGTCCTTATAATTCCACAGATTCCTCCAATGAACAAGCTTGCAGTTCTGGTGCCCCATCCACCGACGCTACTTTGTCCCAGTTATCAGCCATGCAAGATACACTTGACCAGGTGATTCTTTTTAATTTTTTAAGTTCCTATTTTATTCTAGTTTTCTCTATACTCATTTCAGATTTATATGGATTCTTTTTGACAAGTGGAATGAAATTTGACCACCACCATTTCTTTGCAAGAGTCTTGCTGTATCTGACTTTCGCTAGAGGGTGCTCTTTTTTCGCTCTCCTTGATTGGCAAAATAGGTCTTCAGTTCCTTGTGTTTATCAGTATAAAACAATTTTTGCATTTAACCTGGTAATTTGTTTATAGCAGAAATCTTCCTAGGCAGAAACCTTTTCTTACGCATTGAATTACATATGTAAACACTCTTTAAAATCATTGTCATAGAAACTATGTCAAGTTGCTTGATTTGTTTATGTTTCTAGGCCTGAAAACAAACTAACCTGTAATGCAACTTTAAGACAGGTGTTTGTTGTCTTGTTTACCATCTTTCTACTTATTGAGAATTCTTTCCATGGTAAATACTTGTATGGTGTTAAAAACAATTAAAGCACAAAGATAAAATTGAATAAATACAAATTGAAGCAGAAACTGAACAATTAGTCAATAGGTAGATATGAAGTGCATCAAGTTTCAATAACTTTCTTCTCTGTATTGCCTTGTAAACTTTCTGTCATAATCAATTTTAGTGGACAATTTAATTGTATAAACCTATTGTCTTCTTAACTATGATTAGCAGTCAAATCTCACCCTTTTTCCAGGAGTGTTTTTTCACAAGAAAATGTTGAAAGTAAATCTCTCCTCAACCTGCATCTTTTTCCTTCATGTTATTTGTTAAGTTTTATGACCTGTATGTAGGTATATGTACTTGGCAGGTTACTGCGACTAATGATTTTGTTGTATCTTGCAGTTGATGAACATGCAGAAGGAAATGCAGAAGCAGATGAATGCTGTGGTTTCTGGTCCAGTTACCAAGGAAGGTAAACGACTGGAGACGTCCTTGGGCCGGAGCATTGAGAAAGTTGTCAAGGCTAATACTGATGCCTTGTGGGCTCGTTTCCAAGAAGAGAATGCTAAACATGAGAAGTTAGAACGGGACCGCATGCAGCAGATAACAAATTTGATCACCAACTCTATAAATAAGGACTTGCCAGCAATATTTGAGAAAACCTTAAAGAAGGAAATAGCTGCAGTTGGCCCAACTGTAGTTCGTGCAGTTTCCCCAACTCTGGAGAAAAGCATATCTTCAGCTATTACGGAGTCATTCCAGGTAAAAATGTCGAAGCCTCGGGATGTATTTAGTTGTTCCATTATGTTTATGTTCACTTTCTTTGACGGAGACCAAAGTAATGAATGGAGTCACAAGAGGCTGCCTAGTAATCTTCTCAAATGAAAGACTTAATGGAGTACATGTTATAACATTATAGTTTTCTTTACTCCTAACAAGGTTATGTTAGCCTAAAATGGAACTACATAATGCATTCATGATTGCTTGCTGATTTGTAAAGGCTTTATACCTATATGATGCCTTTCCTGCTTTATGTGCTCTCTAAAATACATTGTAGCCATCCGATCTCTGTAGGAATCTGAAATGTTGCTTATATGTGGACAAAAATTTTCTTAATGGGTTTTCTTTATTGGTTACAGAAAGGAGTGGGTGAAAAAGCAGTGAGTCAACTAGAGAAAGCAGTTGGTTCGAAACTGGAAGCTACTGTGGCCAGGCAAATTCAAGCCCAGTTTCAAACTTCAGGCAAGCAAGCTCTTCAGGTAATTTGTGGTTCAAGTTGATTGTACATCCTTAAAATACTTGTGTCAGCTATTATTTTCATTCTTGAACCTTTCAGTTGAACTTTCTTAATCTGGTAACATAAATGTAGTTCAGTCCTAGATGTTAAACTATTTTAAGAAAGAAAGCATTGACCTATGTAAGTTCTCCGAGGGCTTGGAAAATGGTTAAGTTTCAACTTATTTGTTCATTCAAGTGTGTATTTAGACATAAAATACACATTTACTCAGAAGGTAATCATTCAAATGGTTATTGGGTGCAAGTAGTATGTAAATAATCTCTCATCAAGTGTGCCCGCTTTGTAAAATATGAAATGTGAAATGTGATTATTTTTAGTTTCAGATATGATTAAATGATCTTACTTCAATTACTGGGATAGATCATAGTTTTATATTTAGAATATGAACAAAAGAGAAAAGGACGGTTACCTCCGCCACCAGATTGATCTCTTGCAGACATGAATTAAGTTACATGTCTATTATCCAGACATGGAAATTCTCTATATTTGTAATTCTTTGGACATTCTTCTGCATTGAGTATACACTTTAATTCCTGAAACTGTAGGCTTCAGTTTCCTTGCTAATTCCTTTGGCCATATGACTCTTTGTGTACCTTCCTGAATGGATAGTAAATAGTGGAATTTGTATGTACAGGATGCATTGCGGTCTAGTTTGGAATCTTCAATTATTCCAGCATTTGAGATGTCATGCAAAGCGATGTTTGAGCAAATTGATTCCACATTTCAGAAAGGGCTTATCAAACATACAAGTGCTGTTCAGCAGCAGTTTGAGAATGCACACTCTCCCCTGGCCATCGCTTTGAGGGTATGTGTATCCTATTATGATATATGTGCTAGGGAGTAGATTGCTTAAAATATGTTGATCTTCTTGTTCATCTGGTGTTATTTTCAAACCTTTTATGTTATTTTGTTCGGTCGAATATTCACATGTCAGCTCTCTTGTATGTTAACGTGGCTATTTCCTAACTGGGGATACTATACACCTCTATAAAATTGTTTTAGCTTATCTTCTGCTTTGCTGCAAGATATGTATATGACTTTTTCATAATTAAAAACTTTTGTTGATTTTGGATATTGTATAAGTGTTTCTTAAATTGAGAGCCTCATGACCTTAATGTGCTTCATTCCTAGTGAAAGTGGTTTTATGTTGGCATGTGGAGATTGGAAATCAAATCTATATTGTCCATTTTGATCGTGCTTTGGATTGGCTACCTCAACTTCATGCATGCTGTCCTTGACTACTCTTTTTATTGGAGTCATTAAATATTAAATTCATAAGTTACATAACTTGTTAGATATCAGGCCTTTCATGGTTTGAGAAACTTAACGGTAAAGAGAGAGGGTGTCTTTTAGCTATAATTTCCATTTAGAAGTGTTCCAGAATCTGATTGGCATACCAAGCCGCTTTTCATAGCTCATGTATCTTTAAAATGTAGGTTGTTTTTTTTTCCTCTTATAGGATTTATGTGCGGATGGCCTTTTGAATGTGAACATCGTATTGTTGCCATCACTACATTTATGGGTGTAGCATACGATGAAAGGTTATGCACTCACGAGTTGCATTGCATTTTACATGAAGCAACTTGCAATTTGCTTGCTGCTTTGGTCTTATTATAACTTCCGGCCATATAATTTTGCACGCAACATGACATATTATGCATTTGCAGGATGCAATTAATTCAGCAACATCAGTTACTCAGTCCTTAAGTGGAGAATTGGCTGATGGACAGCGTAAGCTCTTAGCTCTTGCAGCTGCAGGTACTAACTCCAAAACAGGAAATCCCTTGGTACCTCAGCCGAGTAATGGACCATTGGGTGGTCTTCATGAGATAGTAAGTTTTCTTTTTCTTGGTTAAGTTTTAAATTTATGTTGCATGGCTTGTGAAGAGTGACTTTATGCAGTAGAAAGGCATTATTTGTATCCCTTATTGCAATTATAATTGTAAGGAATTATTATTTGTTTTCTTATTCTTTGAAAATTCTTATTTATTGTAATTTTTCATGTAACAGGTTGAGGCACCTTTGGATCCAACAAAAGAACTGTCTAGGTTGGTAGCTGAACGTAAATATGAGGAGGCATTCACAGGAGCACTCCATAGAAGTGATGTATCAATTGTATCCTGGTTATGTTCTCAGGTATGCTTCTCTTATTTGTGTCTTCAGGCATGCAGAAGTGCACAATATGTGTAGCTTCTGGTCCATGGCAGGACAGTGACTTACTAACTTTAATTACATTACATTTGAAGTCATTCAGTTAATTTGTAGTACATTTCTTCTGCGTTGTTATATTTATAGTTAGAGGGAATTAGTTGTAGGCTACTGATTTACAGGCACACTTCAATTGTTGCCCGGCAATCATACGTGGAGTTGACAAATTCACATTTTATTTTGCTCTTGTTTCACCAGGTTGATCTACAGGGAATTTTGTCAACGGTACCGCTCCCTCTAAGTCAAGGAGTTCTGCTGGCGCTTCTCCAGCAATTGGCTTGTGATATCGGCAAGGAAACACCGAGGAAGTTGGCATGGATGACAGACGTGGCAGTTGCCATAAATCCTGCAGATCCAATGATCGCAATGCATGTGAGACCTATCTTTGAGCAGGTCTATCAGATACTGGGGCATCAACGGAACCTGCCAACTACCTCCGCTTCAGAAGCAAACAGCATCCGCCTTCTTATGCACGTCATAAACTCTGTGTTGATGAGCTGTAAATGATTCTTCCCTCTTGTCCCAAATCCTATGTTTTGTGCAAAATTTGTAAGTTGAACTTTTTTGGTTTGTATAGAAATCTAGGAAGAGCTCCTAGGGAAGAACAGAAATGGATTTTTATAAATGCATTCAGTTGGTATTGTTAAGATTTGTGTGAAATAGTTAGAAGTGTTTTCTTTTATGATTCAATAACTTGCATTAAACCACATGCAGTTTTGCTAGCAGTCAAATTACGTCTTAAGTTGCATGCCCAGGTAAATTTCATGTGGGTGATGTCATAAAAACAGCTCTTTGAAGAGATTAACTGTTCGCTCTTTGTATTGGTTCATGCTTTGTATTTTAACATCCAAATTTCCATCGGTTAATTGTACATTTCACAAGATAGAGCTATCCTAAGTACAATTTTCTCATAGTGGATCCTTTTTTTGGTCCGAGACCGAGGGAGTGGAATATGAATGGAGGTTGAGGCGATTTTTCATGGGTTAGTGAAAATGCTTAGTATAGTGTATACTTACTAGTACAAGGAGTGGTCCGTGTCCCACCCCTGAACTTTGAACATGGAAATAGAAGGTGCGAGCAATAGAGAAATATGGCATAGGCATCGTGAATTTCTAGAAGTCCACCTGGTTGGTGGGTTCCGAAGAAAACGAAGCGTAAGCGCTGGCGTTTGGATGGTATAGCTTTGCTAGACTAGGGTATGCAGCTCTGATCTCAGTTAGCGAGGCATTTTCCTTGACGCACAGCACTTGGTAGAATGTAGTTGATTCTGTTGGCTTCATAATCACTGAATCAACACTTACGGTGGCTTTGAAAGTCTGAAGTGGGGATTTAGATTTAGTCTGAAAGATAAAAGGGCGAGATGACCGAGATTGGGACTTGGTTGGTAACCATGCGTGGAGGAGGAGAAGCATTTGGGTCTGAAAGTGTTAAATGGTCAAATTTAGGTATAAAAAGTAAGAGATTAGAGGACTGATAGGCAGGCTGTGGGCGTCTGATGATTTGGGGCCTTACCACACTGTTCGGTATTTACTCCTCACTCAGTCATGCACCCGAGGAAGGCTCGAATGGAGAAAATGTTGGAGTAAGGTTTTGTATTTGTACTTGACTCAGTTGATGCATCTTGATTAGTCTTGATAATTAACCAAGATCTGGTAGTCAATAAATATTATTTGTTTTGTTTTGAGAGAAGAGTATAATTTATTAGATCATAACATCAGAATTACAATAACTCAGGAAGCGTGGTATAAAGTGAAGCCAGGCTTCATCTACATTATTAAAACTAGCATATTTTGCCATTGAATGGGTCAAAGAATTGTCATTGGACTTCACAAAACTACATATTACATTCTTCGTATCATCTAAAAGCTAAGATTAATTAATAGCATTATTAATTATACTAGTGGAGTGGAATCATATTGATATCTGCAACTACCACCGACTCGATTCCACTAATCCATCAGTTGCTTATGCCACGATCTTCCATAACGGGGTTTTATTTGATATTTGGCATATAAAGTTTGAGTGCGCAACCATGTTCAGGTATTGTCTCTCAAATGCTAATAAAAGATGCGTTAATGGTGGTGTTTGCAAGCCGACGCAATTGCAATTTAGCACTATTACCCCAGCTACCCTTACTGAGTTGGACTTTTCTGAAACCCAAGATTTTGACCCTTTTTGCACAATTGAAGACAACGATCTTCTCCGCAAGAGCCAGCATGATTCAGGCACTGGCCTTCACGTTCTCGACCTCATCGATCGCTGTTCTTTGCAACCTGACAGAAGTCTTTATAACAACATGCTTAAGAGATGCACCCACTTCAAAAGAATTAAAGAGGCGAGAATTGTTCATGCCCATATCCGCCGTTCTGTCTTCAGGGATGATCTTGTTATGCAAAACACCATTCTCAATATGTATGCTAAGTGCGGCAGTTTGGACGATGCTCGAAAGATGTTTGACGAAATGCCTATGAAAGACATTGTCACATGGACTGCTTTAATTACTGGGTATTCTCAGAATGAACATCCAGAAGATGCTCTCGTTTTGTTCCCTCAGATGCTTCGGCATGGATTGAAACCCAATCAGTTTACCTTATCTAGTGTTTTAAAGGCTTCTGGAGCTGGGACTAGTGATAAGTATGGTAGGCAAGTTCATGCATTTTGTTTGAAATATGGTAATGATTGGAATGTTTATGTGGGTAGTACTCTTTTGGACATGTATGCTAGGTTTGACCAAATGGATGATGCTTGGTTGATCTTTAAATCGCTTGAGAGCAAGAATGAGGTCTCTTGGAATGCTCTGATTGCTGGCCATGCTAGGAAGGGTGACGGAGAGAAAGCTCTTAGGATTTTTTCGGACATGTTGAGAGAAAGCTTTGAGCCTACCCATTTCACCTATTCTAGTGTTTTTACAGCTCTTGCTAGCACAGGGTCATTGGAGCAAGGAAAATGGGTTCATGCACATTTGATTAAATCAGGAGGAAAGCTTGAAGCTTTTGTTGGAAACACGCTTCTTGACATGTATGCTAAATCAGGTAACATTGAGGATGCTAAGAAAGTTTTCAATAGGTTGGTTAAAAGAGAGGTGGTTTCTTGGAATTCACTGCTTACTGGATTTGCCCAACATGGACTTGGGAAGAAGGCACTGTCATGGTTCCAAAAAATGCTCAGAACTGGAATTGCACCTAACCAAGTAACTTTCCTCTGTGTTCTAACTGCTTGTAGCCATGCTGGGCTTTTGGATGAAGGACAGCGTTGTTTTGAATTGCTGAAAAAGCACAAGGTGGAGCCACAGGAATCACATTATGTGACAATGGTTGATCTTCTTGGTCGAGCGGGTCTTCTTGATCGAGCTGAGAAGTTTATAAGAGGATTGCCAATACAACCCACTGCAGCTGTCTGGGGTGCCTTGCTTGGTGCCTGTAGGATGCATAAGCATCTTGAATTAGGTGCTTATGCTGCTGAACGCATTTTTGAACTTGATCCTCATGATTCTGGGCCCCATGTGTTGCTTGCTAATATCTATGCTTCTGCTGGTAGATTGAGTGATGCTGCAAGAGTGAGGAAGATGATGAAGGAGAGTGGGGTGAAAAAGGAACCTGCTTGTAGTTGGGTAGAGACCAAGAATGCAGTCCACATGTTTGTGGCAAACGATGATGCTCATCCACAGAGGGAGGAGATTTGCAAGAAATGGGAGGAAATTAGTGAGAAGATCAAACAGATTGGTTATGTTCCGGACACTAGCCATGTGCTTTTCTATGCAGATCAGCAGGAGAGGGAAGCAAAGTTGCAGTTACATAGTGAGAAGCTTGCTCTTGCATTTGCTCTTATCAAAACACCTCCTGGATCCACCATTCAGATCAAGAAGAATATCAGAGTTTGTGGTGATTGTCATTCAGCCTTTAAGTTTGCATCTAAGGTGGTGGAGAGGGAGATCATAGTAAGAGATACTAATCGGTTTCATCATTTTTGTGATGGCTATTGTTGGTGCGGGGACTACTGGTAATGCCAGTTATCAAATGGTAGTCGCCAACAAAAGCTTAAAGGCCTAAGTGTTTGTTGATACCATTGCCGTCTCTTAGATATAAGGATTACCATTGGTTGAGGCTAAAGGGCTGGGGGAAGCAACTAAAGGAGAAATTACTTCAAAGAGAAAGCAAAGTGATATCTGAAGGCATATATATGTTGGGCGATGATTAAATCATAGGTGCTGTGTGTCTGTTCATCATTAATAAATACGCATCTCATACGTATACATATACAATAAAAATAAAAAATTAAATAATGAATATAATTTATACACATTAATTAAATTAATACAAATTGAGAATATAATTTTTGAAGCCTTGGATTAAATTTTATTTGGAATTCGCTTGAAATGAATTGGTTGTGAATTTTAATAACTAACAAAAATGAGTTTGATTGTATAAAATAACAGTTTATAATTCAGTACTGGTTTAAAACTTAAAATATTTAGGTGAATTATTAATCTAATAAAATTAATTTATTTTTACTATTAATTAACATTTGAACAATTAAAATAAATGTATTTTTGTTATTACAATAAGTAGCCTAAATTAAAAATAGAAGAAGATGAATAAATTCAACACTTGAAATAAAATTAAGAAACAATTTCTTTTCTTACATTCCACTTCAAATTGTAAAAATCAAAAAACTTACTTCAAATTAAAAAAACTAAAAAACTTATGAAATTTTAATTTCATTTTATTAAATATATAAATGCATTTAATTTCAAATACATTTGAATTTTATTTAGATTTAATTTCACTTTAACTTAATCCTAGGGTTAATAATTAATTTAAGTTAAGTTAATTTCAATTAATAATTAATTAAAATAAAATATCTTGATTTTAACATAACTCTAGAGTTAACAATTAACCTAAGTTAAATTAAATACAAAATATCTTTAACCTAATCCTTTAATTAATAATAACCATGGTTAAATTAAAATTTATTTAATAATTAAATAAATAAATATTTAACTAACTTAATCCTAATTAATTATTAATTATAGTTAGATTAATCTCAACTTAACACTTAAATAAAGTTAAAATATCTTTTAACCTAATTATTTGATTAATTTTTAACCATAATTAAGTTAAATATTTATTTAATTATTAAATAAATAAATATTTTAATTATTTAATAATTAAATAATTAATTAAGTGAAATTATCCTTAAATTCTTTATTAACTCAAAATGAGATTCACCTAACCCTGTATTTAAGTCAATTTAACCAAAAGTTTATGATGCACCACGTGTTAATATTTAATTGGTCAACAAAAATTATCCATTAATCAATGCACTTAACTCTTAAATCTTGACACACACATATTCTTAGAGATCCTAATACAAATATTCAGTTTTGTTGGATTTTACTGAATTGAATTATTCAATCTAGTACACTGCCATAATGCACAATAAGTACATTTCATATTGCAAAACTCTTAGGACCACACTCGATTCATCAAATGGAATTATTTTATGAATCCGTGATTGATGCTCTACACACAAGTCAAGGATATTACAAATCAATACGTTAGACTACAAGTTAAGGTTATTACATATACGTATAATCTTTCTGTCATAAATACCCTGGATAGGCGAGGATATAGATTATCACCGTCAAATCCCCATAAGCTCATTTGTGAACTTATTTCCAGATGTGTATTTCTATAAACAATATATGCAAACACTTTTGCGATATTGTTTATTTGCATATATTGTTTAACCCTAATGAAAATTACTTGCTCGAGTTTATTACTTATGGCCATAAGATTTTCTAATATATAATCACGAAATATCAGATATACAACTTACCTATGTAAGCTGACAGATCCCGTATCTGCGCACATTGAACTCCATGAGCATCGGACTATACTCAGTGACATATAGCAATCAGACCATAAAAAGTTTCTAATATTCGTGGACCTAAAGTATGATAGATCATCTACAAGCCCACTGTGGTTCTCAGATCAAATGACCACAAATACTACTCAACTCAAAAGAACCTATCATTGACGGTTTCATAGAATGTCTATTGAGGTTCTTGTGAGTCTGTTCAGTATTTAGTCTTGACTAAATATCTGTATATCTATACGAGCTTCAATTAAGCTCATGATGAGCTAAGAACAATCATCTGTACCATGTAAATATAGACATAAATTGATCGATACTATTGAGATTCACCAATAAACTCGCATTGGTGAAAATAGATTAAGAACTAATGTTTAAGAACATACTTGCATAATAACATTTTCTAGTATCTATTGCAACTCTTTACAACTATATTATTACTAATGTATTCTGAGGTCATTGTCTCATTTTAGACAAAGCTTCTAACTCTTAAAATTTTGCTAACTCTTATAACTTATTAACTCTTAACAGTGCTAATTCTTAACCCTAGTCTAAACTCTTTAGATCAGATCTTTCTTTTAGATTATACAATGTCTGTAACGTTACAAGTATAATACCATTTATATTTAATATTAACGATTTTATTAAAAATATTTATTGTATAAATATTAAAAAATTAATATTTATATAATATTAGAATGACACGTAAATACTAACTCTAACAATATATTCATTAAATATAAAACAAGACATGTTTAGAATAATAAAGACTCACACGCATAAATGATTAGGACATGAAAGCTTAGGTTAAACAATCTCTATTCCGAAAAACATCTTCAATTGCTATGCAACCAATGAGATTTCGGTACATATTCAGATTTTTACTTCTCTTGCATATGAAAAAAAATTTGAGCACCATTAGTTGAATAATTGGACATTAAAAAAGAATTAATAAGAGTAAGAGCAGATTTTTTTCCCTTCTAGTAAATGTAGTAATTATTTATTTTCTTTCGATAGACAGGTCCGGCGCTCCGCGTGGTTATATTCGTACATATTCTGACTTGGGTGGGGGGGCAACTAGGAAGCTTCGTAGACTTGACAATCCTTGGTATGCAATGCAGGGAATAGTTAGTTTTTATTTAAATCAGATGAAAGGAGACACATGATTGGAGACCCAAATGTGGATCTTCTTGACCAATTAACTTTGTACTAGGTTATGTGAACCCATAAACTCAGAGCACGTTTATGAATTCATATGAAACATATGCAATGATGGATTGTATTTACCTGTAAATTTTAAAACGGGTTAAATATCAAGTTAAGAGTCATGTGTAGCCAAACGTTATATTAATTAAACAAAACTTGGGTTGGTTTGCACGCTAAGATTAAGCTGGGTGCCTTGGAGGTGTGTGGTGGTAATTGTTAATTTGGTTTGCTTTTATTGGCATTAGTGTGTGTGGGTAGTTTTAATTGTCAAGTTACAGCCCAAAATCATGCTGGCCAAGTTAACAATCAAAACAAAAATGGGAAGTTTGACGCGGAGGGAGGGAATGAGGGCTCTTACAACAATTTTGGTAAAAGAAGAAAATAGAAACAGAAATAAGAAAAAGTGAGAGGGAAAAATGATGTGGCGAAATGAGAGAGAAGGAATGGGAGTGGGTGGACGTACGTGAGTGGTGAGCGTAACAAAGTGGAGACAGATGTGGGGAATAATGAGATGTGAATGGAAGAGCAAATTTGCTGAACACATCAATACAAAAGAGCTAAGGATTCAATGGCCTTTAATTAGAAATATGGGGGCAAAAATCTAAAAATAGATCTGAAACATGGAAGGATCAGATCAGAAGGATTCATTCAGGTGAGAAGAAGCAACCGCAAAAACTGGAGCCCAGAAGCCTAAGGTGGTTAAATTGCGTAACCCCAGGCACTAGTATTTTCTGTGTCCTTTACGTGTGTGTGTGTGTTTATGAAACCGTTTCAGCTTTTAATCGCTTAGCGTATGAGCAAAAGCCTAATCACCATCATCACAATCAAAACACACCTGCCCAATTCTTAACAATTAAGTGCTTCCTCATCCTGTAAAGGTGATACAATCAAACCCCATATCTTTTTCTCAGAATCATGTAGATTTGAATTCGTTATTATGTCAAATTGCTTGACATTTTTTGGGCTGTGATTTGCAAAAGATGATTGACATGGAGTGTTTCTCGAACCAACTGCATGCGTTTCCTTTCCTGTTACCATTTTCTGAAGCCTTTTTTTTTTTATCTTACCATCTGACATTCCTAGAATCATTTTCCAAGAATGTCAACAGATGTTTTCAGTAAATCGAATGCTGTTCTAAATCTTTCTAATATATTTATTTTATCTGCAATTTTGCAGAAAACCTTTTGGGAAATGGAGCGAGAGAACAAGAAGAGAGCAAGAAAAGAAGCAGAAGATAAGAAAGATTTCATTGTAAAGACTGCGAAGAAGCAAGATGTTTATGACAGAAGCTGCTTCAGCTTTAGCCAGGTGATGGAGGCTCAGGACGAGAGTGAATTTAACATCAACAGCAGCAGCAGCAACAACAACAACATATCGTCATCATCATCATCATCATCTGATAATAACTATTTGGCAGGATTAGGAGTCTTTGATTTCCCATGGCTGCATAACGACGACGGTATGATTTCTCACAAATCAGAAGAATGGAATTTCCAGGACACTTTCTCGTCCTCTCTCGATGATCCCACTTGCACTGGGTTAGGGTTATTATCATCATCATCACCATCCCAGGTTGAATTTTCCAGGCAATGTTTGTATGAAACTGAGACTGCAACCACCACTACAATCACATCCATGATGAATTTTCCGGACATTAATAAGTTCGAGGACAACGTGTGGCCTTTCTTCAAAGGTGATCAACAACAACAAGAAGATGATGATGATGATGATCAGTTGGAAATTGGGAATGTGGATTGCATTTGGAGTTCTATGATCAATCAGCCGCTTCAATAGGGGCATTGCATCTCTCTTTTGAGTTGCCACAGCATCAAATTTTTTCCAAGCCCCTGGACATGAAAGAGGGACCATTAACAGTGCCATTGCCAACAAGATGGTAATGGCAATATTCTATTATAAATAAAACAATTTCTGGTGGGCTAAAAAATTAAGTTTGGACAAGCAGAATTTTACTACTAGAATTAGAATAGGAGGAAAAGGTGAACAGTTTTTCACCAGTTTTGCTTTCGGTAATCCCTTTTGCCATTTTATTATGTTTACATTTCTCTTTGTTTGTTGTTTCAAGTGTTTTTCTATGGCTGATATGTTGTTTTTTGTCAATTGAAAATGTAATAATAATAATAATAGTAATAATAATACAAACGGAATTGATCAATTCCATTCAATTTTTAGTTTATTAAAATTTAAAACAAATCGAATTTAAAGTCAAAATTAATGAAAAAAACCCATCAAAAATTGAGAATTAAATTTGGTTTCTTCAATAACTTTGATTTTGTCATACTTATTGGACCTCAAACTATCCTCTAATATGGTGGAGGGCCCAGGGACTCCAATCTAAGTCGAATCCAACACGTAGACTTCTATAATACTGCACTATTTATTGGGCCAATAAAATGGTTGGCTTGGCTACTAAATGAGTTTTAATTAAATAAATTCTTTTTTTTAAATTAAATTAAAATTATAAAATTTCCCTATTTAAAGGAAAGGAACTCTTTAGTTATAAAATTACCCTCCACTAAAATCATTTAGTTTAGAGTTCCACTTACCCATTTGCTTCCACATAATGATATATAGCTGCAAAAATTATATAAAGTTGTAAACTAATTTGATCCCTTTCTCTATCTGTCTCTAAAAGTTAAATTAAGATGGCCACAAAAGATCTGATTAGTAAACATGACAATTTTATGAACCTTTGGTGTGAACATGACCATTCTACACGATCTGATTAGTCAATGAAAACTGATTAAATAGAGATGCCTAAGACTGTATGGTACAAGTTTACAGTCTAATTGCTAAAACTAAGCAAATCTACAATATAGTATTACAGATTGTTTTTGAACCATGTGGTCTTAGACGTATTAAACAGTTAAAAAAATTATACAAAAAGAAGAAAAACAAGCACACCAAGTGTTTGCACGAATGCTTTCTATATTGCTGAAGAGAAAATAAAATTATGAGATGAATTATATAAGTGAAGGTCTCCTCTTTATATAGTAGCAGCCCTATACAATCGACGGCTAAGATCTAAATGATCTAACGGTGTACATACAAGATGGAGAATTATGTTCTACAATATTCCTAAATGTCATTCTATCTTTTATGAAATTCTAATTAAGGTGAACTATCCTAATAAGTCACGGGCCCAGCCCGGTTCTCCATCTAAACAGCGAGCCTTCTAGAAGCTCCGGTCCACGTAGCGCTCCATGATCCAAGACGCCTCCAGCAGGTCTAGTCGCGCACTAAGTGCTCGAGGAAATGCTTGAGAGCACTTGGGGCGTGACACTTTCCCCCACCAAATTCATGCGACGCCTTCGTTGCGTCCTTACTGGAACTCGTGCACCTTGTTCTCAAACTGCCACTATGCGTTCTCAGGTTCCCAGCTTGCTTCACTATTGGGCAATCCCTTCCACTTGACGAGATACTCACGACTTGAATGACAGTTCTTCTTACGTACTGTCTTCACATCAAAGATAAGTTCAACCTTCTTGTCGTAAGATGTGGAAACTCCCAATAGTGCCCTGGTTTATGGCCCACGCTCCGTGTCTTCCACATCACCATGGTATGGCTTGAGGCAACTTGCGTGAAACACCGAATGTAGCTGAAGTCTCGAAGGCAGCTCCACCTTATATGAGACATTGTCAACCCTTTTGGCAATAGAAAATGGCCCCTCATATTTCGAACAAGGCTCTTGTGAAGTAGGCGCGTAGACTTGTGCTGCGACGAAAGGATTTTCACCATCACTAAATCCCCTATGTTGTACTCGACATGCTTTCGCTTACCGTCAGTCCATTTCTTCATCCGTTTTGTCGCCTTGTCCAGACACACTCGCGCTTTGTCCGACTGTTCCTGCCAGGATTTTACAGCTTTGTAAGCTGCTGGACTCTTCCCTGTATTGCTGGATACTAGCGCGTGCTGCGTGAGAGGTTGCTGGCCAGTAGCTAACTCGAATGGGCTCTGGTTTGTTGATTCACTCCTCTGCAAGTTGTATGAGAACTGTGCCACATCGAGTAACTTGACCCAATCCTGCTGATTTGCGCTCACAAAGTGTCATAAGTATAGCTCCAGTAATGCATTCACCCTCTCGGTCTGCCCATCCGTTTGTGGGTGAAAGCTAGTGGAAAAGAGAAGCTCTGATCCTATGAGATTGAACAATCCAGTCCAGAATCTCCCCATAAATCTCGTATCACGATCGCTGACTATCACTCTCGGCAACCCCCAGTACTTGACTACGTGCTTAAAGAAAAGTTTAGCTGTCTCTTTTGCATTACACTTCTTGGGCGCCGGTATGAAAGTCACATACTTGAAAAATCAATCTACCACAATGATAGTTCCACACCCCTCGGATTTCGACAAGGCCATGATGAAATCAATAGAAATGCTCTCCCAAGGTCTCTCCGGTATGGGCAGTGGCTCCAGTAGCCCTGCGGGACTCCGCTGCTCGATCTTGTCCTGTTGGCACACGAGACAAGTCTTGACAAACTATTCTATCTCTTCCCGCATGTGTGGCCAATAGTAAACTATCTCCAATAGGGCACGTGTGCGCCGCTGTCTTGGATGTCCTGCCCATTTCGTGTCGTGACACTCTCTAATGAGGTTACGCCGCAAGTTCTCCCACTTTGGCACATATACCCGGCGTCCCTTGGTGTAGAAAAGCCCATCTTCTACCCAAAATCGCTGAGTCTTTCCCTCTTGTGCTTGAGTAGTGAGCTGTGTGGCTGCGGGATCATGCTTTATTCCCTCTTGAAATAGGCCGAGCAAGTCACCTTCCAGCTTGCTTATAGTTGCTAACTCAACCTTCCGGTTTAAGGCGTCCGCCACCACATTCACCTTTCCCGGTTTGTACTCGAGCTCATAATCGAACTTCGCCAGAAAGTCCTGTCACCTAGCTTACTTCTGGCTAAGTTTTTTCTGACTTTGGAAGTAACTTGTTGATATATTGTCCGTCATCACTACGAACTTCGCCCCAAGTAAATAGTGTCGCCAAGTGCGCAGGCAATGGATGGCCCATGTCATCTCCTTATCTTATACCGTATAGCGCCTCTCCGTCTCGTTGAGTTTCTGACTCTCATACGTGATCGGATGGTCCTACTGCATCAATACACCACCAATGGCAAAGTCAGATGCATCAGTATGTACCTCATACGATAACAAGTGATTCGCAATGCTAAGACTGGTTCCTTAATCACTGTTGTCTTCAGTCGATCAAAAGCCCATTGGCACTCCTTAGTTCACTCTCATTCTTTAGTCTTCTTTAACAGGTCGGTAAGGGGTGCAGCAATGGTGAAGTAGCTTTTGATAAATCTTCGATAATAGTTGACTAACCTAAGGAAAGACCACAGCTCGGTAACTTTCGTGGGTGCCTCCCAATCCACTATGGCTCAAATCTTCGCCCTGTCCATCATCAACCTGCCTTCTTTGATCTTGTGACCCAAAAAGTCTACCTCCGGCTTGGCGAATGAATACTTCTCCCTCTTCACATGTAGCTCATTCTCGCGGAGCACCTTCAAGATAGATTTCAAGTGTTCCACGTGCTTTTTGAGAGTGTTGCTGTAGATGACGATGTCATCTAAGTATACGATAACGAATTTGTTGAGGAATGGCTGGAGTATATTGTTCATCAGTGTGCAGAAAGTTGCTGGCGTATTTGTAAGGCCAAATGGCATGACAAGAAATTTAAGGGCCCCTTTACGCAGGTTGTTTTTGGCTTATCACCCTCGGTTATCCACACTTAATGGTAACTTGATCGCAAGTCCAGCTTCGAAAAGTACTTCACCTGTCTCAACTGATCAAACAAGTCCGCAATTAAAGGAATGAGATACCTATTTTTGATAGTGATTTTGTTCAACGCTCGGTAATCTATGCATAACTGCAATAATCCGTCGTGCTTGCGTTGGAAAAGCACGGGCACACTGTACGATGCATTAGATGGCTGGATAAACCCTGCATCCAGTAGCTCCTTAAGCTACTTCCGCAACTCTGCTAACTCTGGTGGAGACATTCGGTAGGGTGCTTTGGCTGGAGGTTTAGCTCATGGATCTAGCTCAATCTCGTGATCAATGGCCCGTCTTGGTGGTATTTTATGCTGTAGTGCTACTGGCATCACGTCTTGGTACTGCTTGAGCACTTTCGTGATCTCTGCTGCCAGCTTCTCTTCGCCCCCATACGCCTCATCATCTGCCTCCCATATCGTGGCGAGGTATGTCTCTTCTCCCAATTTAGCTCCTTTCTTTAGTTGCATGGCGAACAGGAGAGTGGTGTGGGCGTTAGGCTTGGATTGCCCACCTGTTGGCGTGTTTACTGTCGGCACCATGCATGGTCCTCCCTCCAGGATGCATACGTAGTTGTGTCGGGGAACTGGCACTACATTAAACTGCCGTAGAAAATCCATACCAAGCACAGCATCAAAATCATCGAGAGGGGCTACCGAAAAATTTACCTTACCGCTCCATTTTCCAAGGCTCATTTCAACTCTACGAATGACCCCGTCCAGTGGCTTAATTGCGGCATTCACGGTCTTGAGGTAGCCAATCCCTTTCTCCACCTTGAGGACCAAGCGTACTACTTCTGCATACTTAATAAAGTTGTGCGTAGCTCCAGTATCCACTAGCGCTTGAGTCTTCCTCCCATTAATGTAGGCTTCAACGTACATCAGCACCTTTTCCATTGGCGCGTGGGCTGCCCGCTTAGCATTGAGGGCATTGAGCAACTGCAGACATCCCAATTATCCATGTTTGCCCGCTTGTTGAGTCTCCAACATCGTGTTGATAGCCTTCTTCTTTGGATAGTTCTTCACCCAATGATCCCTATCGCAAAGGAAGCAGCTAGATCTCGGCTTTCTCCTGCCGTTGCGCTTCTGCTCTCTCCGTGTGGGCATTTTACCTTCCCCTCCTTATCCTGCGGAGGTTGAAACTCCTTGGTTCCCCACCTTTGCTGTGATTGAGCTTCGAATTTTTGGACTTCCCCGCATCACCCTTGCGGTAATCAATGAGCGTTTTTGCCAATGTGAAGGCATCGGAGATGTTCTGCACTCCACGCCGCCTCAGCTCATTGGACGCCTATGTCTGTAATCAGTCGAGAAAATTGAACAGCAAGTCTTCTTCACTCATATAGGGGATCTGCAGCATCAACAGTGAGTACTCCTCTACGTACTCGCCAATAGATTTGACCTGTTTCAACTTCTTTAGATGCTTTCTAGCGTCATGCCCCACATTCTCCGAATAGAATTGACGCTTCAGCTCCTGTTGTAACCATGTCCAGGTGTTGATGGTGCAGGTACCCCTGCGAATCTCCTCGCTCTTACTACGCCACCACAGAATTGCATGATCAGAGAGATATAGGGTCGCATGTTTATCTTATCCTCGTCCCGTATGCCTAGGGCGTCGAAGTATCTCTCCATCTGTCAGAAGTAATTGTCGAGCTCCTTTGCGTTCCACTTCCCGCTGAACTCCTTGGGCTTAGGAGCATCGACCCTCGGTGCAAACATCGTAACTTGAGCGACGACAGACCCATTCGCCACCGTCCGCTTGCACAGCACCACATCCTCCTTGACAGTTTCAAACCCTTGGCGTAGCTCTCCTACTTGGGTTTGAATACTGTCCATTATGGTGAGGACCTTCTCTTGAAAAGCTTTAATCCAGTCTCGCTGCCTATTGGTGTAAGCCTCAATGGATGTACTGATGAGGGAGCGTAACTCATCTCCTTGAGTGTCGAGGCCCACCTCGATCTTCTTTACTTGCTATTCAGCTCTCTAAGGTGATCTGCCGCCTTCCCGACAGTGCCGCTGAGTACTTTCACTATACTCCCGACATCCTGACCTGGATCTACTGACTTATCGCGAGAGGCAGTGCCGTGCTTCTTAGCTTTAAGGTTCTGACCCCTCTCTTTAGTCAAATCTGATGGTCCGCTATCTTTCTCCATCTCTGAACCTGCTCTAATACCAACTGTCACGAATTATTTTCGAACCGTGCAACCTTAGACGCGTTGTGTGTTAAGCAGCCGAGAAAATCACACAAAGAGAAGAAGAACAAGTACACCAAGTGTTTGCACGAATGCTCTCTATATTGCTAAAGAGAAAACAAAGCTATGTGATGAATTATACAAGTGAGGGTCTCCCATTTATATAGTAGCGGCCGTATACAATCGATGGTTGAGATCTAAATAATCTAACGGTGTACATATAAGATGGAGAATTATGCTCTAAATTATTCCTAGATGACATTCTACCTTTTATGGAATTTTAATTAAGGTGAACTACCCTAATAAGTCACGGGCTCAGTCCGGTTCTCCATCTAAACAACGGACTTTTTAGAAGCTCCGATTCACGTAGTGCTTTATGATTCAAAAAGCTTCTAACAGACCTAATCACGCACTAAATACTCAAAAAAAATATTTGAGAATACTTGAGGGGTGACATTAAGTATAAAAAAATATTATCTTTTGGCTACAATTCGGTTTATGAATGTGTTTTGTGTCTGTAATTAAAGATAAATGAGTTATTGTTTGAAAGTGAAAAACGTTCAAGAAAAGCCCAGTTCACAATTTTCTCGTTCAACAACAAAATAATACCAGCCAAAAAAATGTCTTTCTTTGACAACAACAGTGTCTTCATTCCAACTTACATCTGTATGTGTATGTAGTTATGAATTGTTAATTTAAACTTACGTATATGCTTGAATGCATATAAATTAAGATTTTAAAATAATATAATTCTCATAAAATTATTTTAAAAATATATTTGATGCAGAAGAATTAATCATTTTATAGATAAATTGATTTCTCTCCTCTGACACTTATCCACTCACTAATTCACTGTTCTTTTTTTGATGAATTGCTTTATATAATATATATTTTAAGAAGATCAATAATGGATTTATCTCAATTCTCGCAAAACTTTTCTTTTTATAGACTACAAATTAAAAAGACCATTGACCTTCCCAAAAGCATTAACCTCGATTTTTTTCAAAACTATTTATAGAAATATCCTTAAATTTCTTGTACCTCTTAATCTTTTCACTATATACAAAATAAATTTGCACATTTATATCTTATAAATAATTAATCTTTCCATTTTTTAATGAAAATTTTTCTTGTGAAATAATATGATTTTATAATTTTATAATTATTTTAATGGATATAGAGAGGTCTAATTTATATATTTAATAGATATTAATTTAATATATTCATCAAGTAACTAAATGAATAAATAAAAATTTACTTTAAAATTTTAGTATTTTTTATTTATTTAATTACTAGGTCATAATTAAGATATAATTTAACATTAATATTAAAAGTAGATTGAAAATTTTGACTAACATCATCAAACTGATCGGTGGATGAACAATTTGATCAAACATAATTATTTATTTAGGCACGCAAAACTTTAGTTACAATAATTGTTTGCAAATCACCCACCTTGTAATTCTAAACTTTAACTAAGGTTGTAAGTTGACCTAATATAGATATTATGTCCATCAATAGTTTGTTTTTTTGGCTCAACGTAGATATTGTACCATCACAGGTTCTGTTTTTTGAATTTTGCAAAATCTTGTATTCCCGTTAGGATTTCTTATATATTTTCTCTTTGGATCTTGTGTTTTTACGAGAGACCTTATTAGAAATTTTAATAAATTAGATCTCGCATTCTTATAAGAAGCCTTTCAATTTTTTTTAACAAATCAGGTCGTAACATAATGTATAGGGCCTTATTATAAATTTCGGCAAATTGAACCTCGCATTTTTATGAGAGAGGCCTTATAAAAAATTGACAAATTGAATTTCACATTCTATTGAGAGGCTTTATCAAAAATTTAAATAAATCAAGTTGTAACATAGTATATTAATAGTAAGTCTGTTTTGATATTAATTATAACTCTAACTCTAATTAAACCTACCAAATTCCTGTAAACTCTCATGGGTCTTTGAGCATGCCTCATTAATTTTTAACTTTCTTACGAGATGCACTCAAAGACTTAACTAAGTTAACTTCGTTGCGTAACAGACTTTGTAGAAGAAAAAAATTATTGTTGCAATGACTTGAACAAATATTTTCGATTTCTTAACTAAGCAATCACTGGGTCATCGTGCTTGTGCTAAATCAAAAGGCAATGACAATTGTCTTAATAGCGGGTAAAAGTATAAAAGTTGGATCAAAAGAAATCAAATCAAAATTTTTAGAATTGTGACAAACATCTTTAAAAGATTTGGCATTGGAATAAATATCTACAATATCATTTTCATAGAATCTTTGAAAGTGTATGTAACATTCCTTTCTCCAGTTAAAAAGCATCATGCATAGGAAAAATGAAAAAAAATAATTTCCATTAAAAAAGTTCTCAATTAATGGATATTGATTAAGTGAGGAAATTTCTTGATCGTCAAATTATTTATCAACATTGAAGAAAGGGGATCTAGGAAGCCTAGTTCAATAACGATAAAAAGCAAATGGTTAATAAGCACCAAACTTGTAGGAGATTGTTGAAGATGAAAAGCAAGACTAGACAAGAAAGACCATATTCTTGTAGAAGATGAAAAACTCATGTTTGGGAAGAACTTAATTTTTCACTTGAGAGTTCTTCTATTTCCTAGTATGGAAGTCTTTGAAAGCAGTGCAAAAACTCTTTTATTTGGCCAAACATCTTCTTGTTTGGGTCAGGAACACTACAAGTAGACAAAATTGGATCCTTATCGCACTATAACAATTTAAAAAAATTTAAATTCAAATTTTAATCAAATTTCATCAAAGATCTTTGTAAATTTTAGCTCGATTTTTGAAAATAAAATAAAATTTAATTCCATTCCAGTGAAAATAAATTCATACTTATAATTAGATTTGATTTTAATTGAATAAAGGTGGATTTTATGTGGATTTTGAGAGCCGCAAAATGGGTTCGGTCAAGTTTTGAGTTCAAAGAGGTGTAGAGGTGTGTTTCGAGGCTTGATTGATAATTAGTGTAGAAAATATATGTTAGAAATTTAGTAATTCAACAATTTTAGTTGAATAAAAATCGAGATGAATACCAAAGTGGAGAGTCACAAGAAGTTTAGAACTTGTGAGACACGTATAAAGAAGTCTATGACGTGTAAGACATGAAGGGAGAAGCGAAACAAGACTCGAAGACGCAAAGGAAGCGCATAAAACGCGCAGGAAGCGAAGAAAATACGCATAGGAGGCTCCAGGGCTGAGCGCTGCGGCACCCAGCACAGTAACCTAGTGCTATAGCACTGGGTCCCAAGCGTCGCGGCGATGAGCACAATAATGGCCAGCGCCGTGGCCTCAGTAGCATTAAGAAGCCGTTTGTTTTATCCGAATTTCAATTTTGGGAAAGTTTAAGACTTCCAAAACAAGTGAACTCTTACTCCAATAAAGATAGAGTTAGTAAGCACGAAAATACACCTTATATAAATACTTGTAAATCATTTAGTTGAGATTAAGCATTAAAAGAGACTCTAAGAGAAGGGGAGAACTGGAATAGACATTAAGTGCTTGTGTGCGCTAGGGTGGAACCATCGTTTGAGTGTTCATTGTTTGTGATAGAGTAAGGGTACACTAAACATTAGGTCATTTTGAGGGTTCTTCATTGAGTTTTTCTTGTAAAATCTCTAGGGCATTAATAAAAGATGCTAGGTTCTTTGGATCCACTATAGATGTAAACAATTGGCCGAATTACGTAAGATTGTATTGTGTTCTTTTATATTCTGCTTTAAATTCTTAGTATTTTACTTGATTAACAGGTTATTTTGCTGCGCAAGTAGATTAGGATTCTAAGTTGAATTTGAGGTTCTTCACTTCAAACTAATCTCAAGAAGAAGAAGATCATTCCCTCCCTCAACAATATAAATACTAATAAAGGGCTAAAGTTAGGATTTGGTGGTGGGGTAAGAAAGATGAAAGAGATTGAGCTTGAAGAAAGAGAGGCTTGCTTTTACAATAACAACAATGATTATTATTAATATTAATACTTTAAAAAAAATTTAATGAAAATTATCACATATATAGTGGTTAAATTAACTTTATTATTAGGGATAATTTAATCATTTCGGATAATTTAATTATTTCATACGTTTGATATAAAATTTATTAAATTTAATAAAAGATTCTAAAATAATTGACATTACTCTTAATTTTTTAAATTTATAGATATTACTTAAATTAGACATTACGTTGAAAATATTCAAAATAATATATTTTTTATTAATTCAAAAAATAATTAAAATAATAAACATTCATCTCGATCCTATTTTAAATATCCTTAAAATCATAAAAATTGTTGACGTGACTATTTCTTGTCAACTAAGGGACATTGTAAACAAAGAAATTGTTAGAATTTATAATTTTATTTATTATCATTGTCTCTCATTGCCGATTTAAGATCTTATAAAAATATTAAAAAAAAAGAAAAAAAATCCACTTGGGAACAGAACCAACAATCCGAAATAAGGCAAATATTCAATTCACTACATGATGAACAAAAATAAAGAGGAGAGGAATTTTGTTTTGTTTTGTTTTGTTTTGTTTTTGAACCATCACAAGAAGTGAATATGCTAAGATAGAAAATCACTTGGCATTAAGCCGTCGTCGGAATGAAGGAGAAGTACAACTACAAACACACGAGCAATGATATTTATGAGATGAAGAGAGCTAACCATAGAACCCGATTCAAACCCATATTATTCAAACTCAATTTGTCAGACACGTGACGTGGTGATAGGCACCAAAGTGAAATGTGAATTATTTTAAGAAAAACAAGCAAAAGGAAATAAAGGGAATTTCGATTTCCGAACCCGTGAGGCCTTCACTCACTGTTGAGCCTCAATTTGTGTGAACAACCATCACTTTTTCTTTTCTAGGTTGAAGTCAGAAGTGTAAGCTGCAACCAATCACACTTTCCCATAATCAGCAAAAAGTTCCCTCTCACTTGTTTGTTACTATTTACTTACACAAATTTCTTTACTCCATTATTTTTAACCCCCGAACAGAAAAAAAGAGGCAAAATGGAGACTAACATAATGATAATGATAATGATAATTGAGTATGAGTGAGACTAAGAGAAATGAGTTGGGTTGCAAGGGAACAAACAAAAGCAGTCAGTGGAAGGCGTTGTGCAATTCAACTTGCCAGCACTTCTTTTCTTTGATTTGTAACTTCCAATTCCATGCAAAATTTATATTTATATTGATTGATTTATCAACCTCATTCTCAACATTATCAAATCAAAATACAACTCAATGACTCAGGCATGTGCAATGCCAATGGCTAATCCCATGCCGTGATATGTATCAAATCATATTCATCCGTTCTTTAATCATAATCAAATATGCCGCAGTCCTCTTCGTCTTCCATCCACTATCAACACCTCAACTTCTACTTTTCTTTGTTTTTTATTTGCCCTTTTCTTAAACTTTGACTCTATATAAAAAAAAAAATACAGGGTAAAGGCAAAGGTGAAGGTAAAAGACAAGGCTTCTCTCACTCACTCACTCATCTTAATCATGACTTCCTCTTATCATTTTCGCCGACGCTTTTCCTTCTTGCTGCTCCTGCTCCCTCTTTTTCTCCAATAAACAACAACACACAGAAAGAGAACTGAGAAAGGTCAATAGAAATACAAATACAATCTCATTTCTTAAACGTATATTACACAAAGTTAGTTGTATGCGTTGTATGTATGTACGGCTTTGAGTTTCCTCTTGCAAGAATAATAATGCCTTGCACCCTTATCTCTCCCTCTTCAATCGAACTTTTTGGATAAGAAGAAGAAGAAGCAGAACAAAGCAAGAGATCCCAAAAAGCCATTTTTATGAGACGAGATGAGGACGAGGAATTTAGTGTTGGGATTGCTCTGTGTAACGGTCATTGCTCCCATTGTTCTTTTCACCGATCGTTTCTCTTCCTCTTTCCGACCCTCCTCTTGTAATTTCCCTCTCACTCTCTCTTCAATTATTTTCATCATTTAATTTCTTCTCCATTAATTTATTATCATTTTCTTTCAGCTAAAAGCGACTTTCTCGAAGATCTTACTGCTTTGGTAACCTTACAATCCTTCTCATTTTTAATTTTTATTTGCAAAAGCAAAAGTCGAAAAAGTTTTAATCTTTTTTTCTCTTCAGACTGTCGCTGGCGATGCCACACATCTAAATCTGCTTCCTCGGGTACTTTTATGTTTTTTTTTTTCTAATCTGGAAATGCATATGTGATTGTTTGCAAATAAAACCCACATCTTTTTATCTCTTCAATTTCAGTTTCTCATTTTTATTTTATTTATTTATTTTGGCTGGAAACAGGAATCTTCCACAACCCTTAGAGAGCCCATTGGTATTGTGTATTCTGATAACGCTCAACATTCAGCTCGAGCTCAAGGTTGCTTTTTTTTTTTTCCTAATTTTTTTGTTCAATTCTTCTTTTCTGTCTATAATTGTAGAACTGTTGTTTTACTGTTGATTGTTAACTGTGTTATGGGTTTGAATTTGTGATAAGCAGAGTCAAGGGAGCACAAATATGCTAGAGTATTATCCGCCACGAATGATGTTGATCAGTCTAAAGCGGTTAATCCCATCAGACAGGTCACTGATGTAAATCATAGTCAATCTGAAATGAAGCAAGATGTTGAAGAGGGCAAGATTGAGGCATCCCAGCAGCAAAATTCTGATAATGGTTCTCAAACTATGGTAATTTCAATTCAATTTTCTTCCATTTTCAATTTTTTGCTTTTATTCAGAACGTCAAAGTCTTTAATGGTTACCTTTAATGGTGACTCATCTGGTGGTTTAGGATTTAATTGGCTTGCAGGTAGTATTGTCTAGCTGTGATGTTTCTGTTTTTGTTTGTTTAATTGCAATTGACCATTGAGGTTGCTCTATTTTGGGATAGCTTTTGTTACTCGAAATAGTCATCATACAAGGGTTTGACTGCTTCTAGATTGTTAGATATAGCTCGTCATAATTCCAACAGTCACTAGTAGATTATTCCTTTATTTAGCTGGATTTTCTTGCACTACAAGCTAGAATTAGAAAATATTAACTCTAGAAAGAGGAAAAATGTTACTCAAAACTCTACTCTTAGACTGTTTTTTTCCTGGCTGGACAATTAAACCCCTCCCCCAACTTAGAATTGAATGAAGAATAGTGCTAAATTTGACATGCATTTTCAGGTGCAGACTAAGTGTTTATTAATTTAGGGTATTCAAATAACAGTGCAATTTGTCTTGAATAATCAAGTTTATTAGACTGATAAACAATCTTTTGTTTCTTAATACATGAGATAGTTTCATAGAAGAGGACTTTTCCAAACATTTACAGATTAAATAAAATCTTGAATCTACTTTTGGAGTTAATCTATTTCTCCTCCTCTTTTCCATGATTTCTGCCTACAGGATACAGAGCATAAAGATGTTTCCTCCCAAACTTCTGGCAATTCAGACAAGAAGGAACCCACTAGAGTTAACAATGAGAAATGGACTGAACAAACAACAGTGCCTGATGCCCGGGTACGTCAGCTTAAAGATCAGCTGATTAGGGCAAAAGTGTACCTTTCACTTCCAGCCACAAGAACCAATGCCCACTTTATAAGGGAGCTTCGACTGCGTGTCAAGGAAGTTCAACGTGCTCTTGGGGATGCAAGCAAAGATTCTGATCTGCCAAGGAAGTTAGTGCTTTTCTTAGACACGCCAATGTTATAACTCTTTAATTTTTTTGAACTGATTCAAATTCTAGCTGGACTGTCAACTTTCAGTTGCTTTAATCTTTAAATATAAATGCAGTGCCAATGATAGATTGAAGGCAATGGAGCAAACCTTGGAAAAGGGCAAGCAGATTCAAGATGATTGTGCTGCTGTTGTAAAGAAGCTTCGGGCTATGCTCCATTCAACAGAAGAGCAGCTTCGAGTGCATAAGAAGCAGACCTTGTTTTTGACTCAATTAACTGCAAAAACACTTCCCAAAGGTCTTCATTGTCTTCCGTTACGCCTTACGACTGAGTACTATACATTAAATTTTTCTCAGCAACAGTTCCCAAATCAAGAGAAATTAGAAGATCCCCAGCTGTACCATTATGCTCTTTTCTCAGACAATGTTTTGGCAGCAGCAGTTGTTGTAAACTCTACAGTCACCAATGCTAAGGTAATATATTCTTCTTTAAAGGTTACACTCATGTTCCCTTTAGTTGCCAAGAGTACAAGAGGAATACATAAAGAAAATTGGAGATCACCATTCCCAGTATTATCTATACCTTAGTTTTCTTGGGAAAATAGTTTGGAGCATCATTTAAGTTACTATTTTTTTTTATCAAAGATCTTTCCTTTTGGTTGACATGTAAAACTCACCATATTTCATGAAATTCTCTGCAGCACCCTTCAAACCATGTTTTCCACATTGTTACTGATAGGCTTAATTATGCGGCTATGAGGATGTGGTTTCTAGTAAATCCACCGGGCAGAGCCACCATTCAGGTTCAGAACATTGAAGAATTTTCCTGGTTGAATGCAAGTTATAGTCCAGTTCTTAAACAATTGGGTTCCCAATCCATGATAAACTATTACTTCAGGGCACATCGGGCAAATTCTGATTCAAATTTGAAGTTCAGAAACCCAAAGTATTTGTCCATCCTGAACCATCTTCGCTTTTACCTACCAGAGGTCTTCCCAAAGTTCCACAAAGTGTTGTTCCTAGATGATGATATAGTGGTACAAAAGGATCTCTCTGGCCTGTGGTCAATTGATTTGAAAGGTAATGTCAATGGTGCCGTGGAGACTTGTGGAGAAACCTTCCATCGCTTTGATCGATATCTCAACTTCTCAAATCCTCTTATCTCACAGAATTTTGACCCCCGTGCTTGTGGATGGGCATATGGTATGAATATCTTTGATTTGGATGAATGGAGGCGGCAAAACATCACAGAAGTGTATCACACATGGCAGAAGCTGGTAAGTGTTGTACTTCAGATCCTGGTTAGATAGGTTTGCAATATATGCATGAAATTACTCTTAAAAGTGGGCTTTTCTTTTGTCTTTTCCTTTTGGGACAATTTGTTGATAGCTTAAAAGTTTGAAGATTTTAGTTGAATGGTTTTCTCTTATTTGTATTTCTGAAGCAAATTTCTGGTCACAGAATCATGACAGGCAATTGTGGAAGTTGGGAACGCTGCCTCCTGGTCTTATAACATTCTGGAAACGAACATATCCCATTAACCATTTTTGGCATGTGCTGGGCCTTGGCTACAATCCCAGTGTCAACCAAAGGGATATTGAGCGGGGGGCTGTCATACACTACAATGGCAACATGAAACCATGGCTTGAAATAGGCATACCCAAGTATAGGAACTACTGGTCAAAGTATGTAAATTATGATCATTTGTATTTGCGAGAGTGCAACATCAATCCATAGAATGGGCATAACAGTGAACCTGAAGTTTTCTCTACATTACCTATGCTGGCCATAAGTTTTTGTGGGTCTCCATCTCTCAGTGTAGGTTCTTTTGTCCGAAAATAAGAGATCCCGAGTTTACTTTTCCTGTATACATTTAATTTTTCATTTCAATTTTTTGTTTTTGATTTTGGGCATTGTAGATTTAGAGCCATAGCGCATGAAGTACATTTTTTTTTTTTTGGCATCTTTAGTAGCAGATTCTGGAAAATATGCAGATGTAAATGTAAAAGAGTCGAAACTTGAGATATTTTTGGCCTCATCATTCCTGTATGCCGACCTGTTAAGATGATATATATGACTATGTGCAACTCTGCTTTAGCAATGTTCAAACCTTTTACTATTTGATTGAATTGTTGGTTGCCGACAGTTGCTTTTAACTCTCCTGGCGTGCAGTGTCTGCAAAGCAATACCCTGATATGGGCAAATTGATCAGCTGATGTAATTTACGTACAGTGTTGTGTTTGTTTGATTCTCAACAGTGATCATTTAGTTTAATCATGTAATCATGTCACGGGCAGATATTGAGCATCTTTTTCACTCTTTTCTTTCTCCTTTTGCCCGGTGATTTTGGTTATAAAGGAATGGAAGCCGAGGCAAGTAATGCATCTACTTGGCTTGGCAGTTAGATTGGGATTCGCATATTGAATGATGTTAGTTGACAGCAATGACTTTGAGCGATTTTGACTAGGGCGAAGACGCTCACTTTGAGATCATGCGCATGTAGTACTTAGTAATCAATTACTTATTTATTTATGCATCATAAGATATGGGAAGGAGACTGATACAGTTGGCAGTTGGTCCCAGTTACAGGCTGTTGTTATTGTTGTTGGGTACACAAGTGAGTGCAGTTGAATTTCTTTTAAGCTTTGAAGGTTTTATTATGGATGGTGGTGGTCACGCAATCCCGCGGTGGTGGGGGCTTCTGTCCCCTTTGCAGTCCCACTCCAAAATCTAATCTTCATACATGATGAAATAATAAAACAGTATAAAATCGAACGTGCTAACATCACTTCACTTGGGGCTTGGGCCCCTCTCCGGTCCCTTTAAAAGGATTTTGTAGATCTTTACATAGATTGAGGTAGATTTGAAGCATATTTCTCACTTTTTAAAATGCCCATCCTTGGTATAAGAATAAAGTGAGAAAGTGAGAAACGAGCAAGGAAATGAATAGTAGAGCTACGATTATGGATCGATGCTATGACTATGTTCATGCAATCCCACGGAAAGAATTAAGAAGACCTTGCTGCATTCTCAGCTCTTCACTACCGATCACTTGTTATATGGATGATCAAATATGTGATTGAATTACGATTTAGTACTACTCCCAAATTAAAATCTTCAAATTTTTTGTAGTGAAATTTTAGCATGCCCATTAAAAAACCCTTAATGTTTTATAAATTTTTTTCACTCACAAACAAATAAGAATAATAAAGATCAGACAACTAAAGAGATAAATAGTCAAACAATCAAAGACGACACATAATTAATAGACATTGTTCGATAATAACTACTTACGTCCACGGTGGAGTTCAAAATTCTAACTTTTTTTATTTCGTTCTTTTGTATACAAAGAACCCTCATAAGAGATATAAAGAATATCTAAATACCCAAGAGCTTTCAAAGATCTATACTACACTATTTTGTGCACTCAAAATACTCAAATGTAACTTAAACTTTTTATTCTATTTTTTGTTGATAATTTGATGCTTTATGAAATTTAAGGGGTTACAAGGGTTTAAATAATGTTAATACAAATCTTAGAAATCTTAAACCTAATTAAAATATGAATTTACATACTTAAGAAGTTCAAAATCGACTTAAATAGGCAATTAGAACTAAAATAGGTGTTTTTCAAACAGGCAACATAAAGTAGCTGGTGCTGTGGCGCCAGTGCGAGCTCGACCTAGCGTTGCGTTACTGGGCATACTGTTTCTGGCGCTGTGGCACTAAAATCCCAATGCCGTGGCATCCACACTTAGGCAGTTCTTTCTACTTGTGTTTCACGCCCCTCCTCGTTTTCGACTTCTCATTTCACAGTTCTTTTATTTATCTATTACATCTTTAACCATATGTCGACTCTTTCTTAGTCTCAAATTCAAATTCAAATTCAAATTAATACTTAATTTTAAGTCACCAAAGTCCAACATCTTCACATCTTCAATCATCATCATCAACATCTTAATTTGAAAACAAACTCGGTTAGTTAATTCCTTCAATTCCAGTGATTAGATAGTATTGGTTGAGTTGAGACATTACCATGGTTTATATAATTTCATAAGATTAATTAACTTTTCTTAGGGATTATTGAGGGAGGAAACGCCCTTCTCCCTTTCGAAGTTATGTTGAAGCGAAGAATCCAAAGTCCAACCTAGAACCCTAATCTCTTTGCACAGCGGAATAACCTGTTAATCAAGTAAAAATAACAAGAATCCAAAGCAGAATATAAAAGAACACAATACAATCTTACGTGGTTTGGCCAATTGCCTACGTCCACAGTGAATTCAAGGATCTTAGCCTCTCTTATTAACTCCCTCGAGATTTTACAAGAAAAACTCAATTAGAAGAACCATAAAAAAAACCTAATATTTAGTGAACCCTTACTCTACCACGAACAATGATCACCCAAATGACGGTTCCACCCTAGCGCACACAAGCACTTAGTGTCTACCCAGTTCTTTCCTTCTCTTAGAATCTCTCTTAATGCTTAATCTTAACTAAAGGGTTTACAAGTGTTTATATAGGGTGTATTTCGTGCCTACTAACCTTATTCATTATTAGAGTAAGAGTACACTTATTTTGGAAGTCCAAAACTTTCAAAAACTCGAAATCTCGAACCAAGATAGACATCTTGACGCGTCTGGGCATCGTGGAGCTGGGCAAAATCGCGCCCAACACCGCGGCGTTCAGCCCTGGCAACGCCTATCCCGCGTTTTCTTCGCGTCTTCGAGTCTCGTTTCTCTTCTTCCTTCGTGTCCCACATGTCCTAGACTTCTCCATACGTGTTCCATACGTTCTAGACTTCTTGTGACTCTCTACTTTGGTATTCATCTCAATTCTTATCAAATCAAAATTGTTGAATCACCAATTTTCTAACAGAGATTATTTCTTGTGAGTTAAGGCATAAAGAGATTGTCTCCATCCCCATAAACATGTACAAATGTCTGTATTTTATCTAGGACTGCTCAATAAATTTGCTCTACTATTTTTTTTTTAGTATATGAAATTTAAATCATATCTCTTTCTACTTTAATTTGCACGAGTTTGAATCCTAGATCTTTTTCATTCCACCTAAAAATGGTAAAAAAGATCTTAAAAGATATACGTACACAAATTTTTTGGTTGAATTTATTTGTGTACAATAAAATTTATTACTATAATATTTGCATCGAATTCATCTAATTCTTTTTTATTATTCACTTTCATTTATTCTCTCCATCCTAAATTTATTCTTTGTTCATGATATCCTAAAGTGCTTTCTAAATATATAAGCTTTACATTGTGGGTTCACTATTGCTTGTCATGCTTCCATAGAGTATCTTATTAGGTTTACTTCCCATTCTTATAAAATATATTTCCATCCGGTTGGCTTGTATCCTTGTAAAACTTAATACTAACAAATCTTTGGCTTCTGATCTTAGTTTCTAATTTTTTTTCTAATTTAGCTCTAGTTTTTGTATATTCTTTCTAGTTCTTTATAGGTAGTTTGACTATTAGAACTCTATTATTAAGATGTTTCTAAATTAGAAGGTTCTATTATGGGGTCGGGTGTTTTATTAGTACGATTTTCACTTGTTTTTAATTAATGGGGGATATATCCTACGATCGCAATCTTATCTTTAAGACCTACTTCTGCACTTACTATTTGTGCTTGTTTATGGTTATAAAATTTATCATCATATACTTTTGTATCTAATCCTTTTCTTATTTGACTTAGGATTCCTATAATTATTGCACCCATATGTCCATCAGTAATTTTTTTTGGAGGTTGTTTTAGGTATTCTCACCTTGACGGCTTCTTAATGTAATTTAACTGTTGCCATCCTTAGTTCTCATGTTTACAAACATACACACTGTTTTTAAATTTATCTAAAATTCCTTCACTATATAAATTAAAAAGGCCTGACTTGGTCTTAATATGCCTTCAACAAAGTGACTAAATAGACCCAACAGACTTATTATAGGCTTTAAAACCTCAGAAACAATTCAAGTTCTCTTATGACTATAGAGATTTCTCTAAGGATTAATATTTTTGTTTGATATTATACAACCTTCCGTCCCTTGGCTTTATTAACTTCCTTTTACCCCCCAAAAAATGCTTCCATATGTAAACCTCAAATGACCATAAAAAATTATGAAATTCTACAAAGATATTCTTTCTTATGTATTTTTAATCATATCCAAAAATTCATGATTTTACACCATGTGAAACTCAAGCTATGGAACAAAACATAATCAAATTTAGTAAGAATTACTTATATTTGATTTGTAAAATTAGAGTTTACATACACTTAAAATTAGGTGGTTATAGGTAGTTTCCCATTTAAAATGTGGAAATTGAGGAGTGTGTGGGTATTTATTATAAAATACAAATCTTTTTATAATTTCAAACCATCAATTTTTTGAACTCTTAATATATTCAATTTTTTTTTTTTGGAAATAAATAAAATTTTATCTAATAAAGTTTTCATAGTGTATAAATAATGTATATTACAATTATTATATATTTACACATTCTTCAAATTCATTGGTCCAAAAGGTCAAAGAACATTAGTTCATTTATATTCCCACTCTCTTTTGCACTATTGATTTCGTGTGAAAAATTAGAGGTATGTGAGTTCCCCCGCATACGGCTCAAGTGGCGAAGGCTAATCTGTCATATTTGAATTCCAAAATCATTTCAACCAAAATCACAAATTCAGTCCCCACAAACAACATTCCAAATCACAAACTTCAAACAAGAGCTCCTAATAATTTTCAGAGATAATAAAATTGACAATCGTTGCATTTAAAACTAACTAAATGAACTCAGAACAACTATATTTAGAAATTAACCACTAAATTGAAGATTAAAAATATTAATTATATAAAAAATATTAAAGTGGAAGTATACAAATAAATAAAATTATCCAAATAATATATGCAGAATAAATAATTAAGGAATAAAGAGAGAATAGGTAGAAGAAGAACACATAAAAAATTACATGGTTCGGCAACTTACTTACGTCCACAGCGGATCAAGATCATACTCTTTTCTTATTATGAATCATAAGGAACTCACAAAGTATGCATTTTACAAAAAATATCACAAAAAAAACTCTCTTTTTCACTTTAAGAATTTTCTCTCACAAAGAATCACAAAAATTATTGATGATCACTTAGATTATTATTTACAAGCCAATTGAGAGCCTTTATATAGGCTTTGGAACGTCCTACGTTTACCTTAAATGTGTGGGAGTTATTTTATGGAGTCCTGAAGCAAGTAGGAGACGAAATAAAGACGTTTCCTTATTTCGGGATACTATTCCCGTCTTCAGCGCTATGGCGCTGGGCTCTTACCGTTGCGGCGCTGATGCGCCCATCTGAGCACTGCGGCGCTCATCTCCTGGTGCCGCTGCACTCAGGTGCTAGATTGGGCGCTGCGGCGCTGGCGCCTGGTGCGCCCCTCTTTGTTTTTCTCCTCCTTTCGAGTCCGTCTTCGATTCTCGCGTACCCTACGCACTTGGCTTAATCTCCAAATCATATTCCAATGATTTTTAATCAATATTCTCACAAATACCCTCATTAATTCAAAATCATCCATAAAGCAACTCGATCTCTCATTTCTACATCTTCAGTCACTCTCACAAAGTAATGACTCCGGTTAAGTCCTTGCATAGAACGAACTTAACCGAGGGCAATGACTTAGTTAACATATCAGCAGGATTTTTAGATGACGCTATATTTGTTAGACTAACTTCACCACTTTGGACAATCTCTCGAATGTAATGGAGTCTCACATCAATGTGTTTCGACCTCTCATGGAACACTTGATACTTGTTTAGGTGTATGACACTCTGGCTGTCACAATATATGTAGTAACCACTTATTCAACACCGAAAAGAATAAATATAAATATATGTATAATATTCATATTTTATTTGTATGTGGATGATACTTAATTTATGTATTGTTATTAGTATTATTTGTATAGATGAAGGACATACTATTAGTATTGGGTTTATTTGCAAGACTTTAGATTTATTTTAGGGACCAAATTATAATACTTTGAAAGTTTTGGCGGCTAATTCGTAAATACTAGAAATTAGCCTCTTAGTATAAAAATACACATTTGAAACCCTAATTCACTCATTTTGATCGAGCTACCTCTTTTAGAGTGAGAAAAGAGAGAAAAAAAAGGGAGAGAAAGAGAAGAAGAAGAAGAAAAAAGTTAGAATTTAAGCTTTAAGAGGTATAACCCATTCTTAATTTCTTGGTGTTAAATTAGTTAATTCCTTTAAGTTTTAATTTCTGAAAATATGTACAATTGAGGATTTGACGTGTATTCGTAAGATATTGTGAGAATTGATGATGATCTATGTAGATAGCTTGATAAATCATGATGAATTGTAGAATTTCTACTTGATGGTCTCTTGATCCAGGAATTTTATAAATTGTTGTGCTTCGATTCTGATTTTAGATTTTGAGTATATGAAATTAGACATATTTAGAATTATTTAGGACTTTGAATCGATTGAAAATTTCAGAAATTAAATTTTTAGTAAATTTACCAAAATGACCCTAAAATTCTAAAAATTTCCTATGTTAACAGTATGATACTATGACAAATAATTTTTGGTTTGCTTAATGATCTTCAAAAATTACAAATTTATGGAATATGATAAGTTTATATGTCTAATATGATATACTTAGAATTGAGAATTTAGATTAATGTAGTTAAATTGCTATGATTTTCTAAAGAGTGTCAGCTCATTACAATATTTAATTAGCAGATTTTTAAAGTTATAGAATAAAATAGTTTTAAAATACTTTTGACAGTGATTTTGAAGTGCAACATTTATCATGGATTGAAATATGTGTCAAGAGTAATTATGTGGTAGTTTTATAATTTTTATTATTATATAATTTTATAAAATTGGGCGATTGAATATTATTAAGTAAATATCTAGATCTTGTAAGGATAATAGTTTGGATTTGATGGTGTTTATAGAATGGATTGTGTAGAAATTATAATGTAATATTCATAAAAAGAAGGATATATGAGTCAAGAATGATATATTCTGATTTTGAAATAATTGGACATCATTTGATGTATAAGAAAATTTTGTTAAGTGTAAGTGGTTAGAATGACAGGTTTTGAGAAATCAAACCAATTCGATGTGATAAGTGCAATATGTGTAATTTTATAAGCTATTTAAAGTGTTTTGTGTGAATGTTGAGGCTCATGAAAGGATTAATTTCCATTGATAGGTTAAGAAGATTTAAGTCTTGTAACTGAAAGTGTTAAAAGGTAAGTATATTAGACTTTTACTGAAATCACAATAAGCATAGTAATTGTCTATGTATAATTTTGTAAATGTGCTTAGAAATATGTTTATGTTATGCCAAAGTATATTTGATATGAAATATGAAAGACATATGTTTATGAATGTGAGCATTGACATTGAGCATGGACATTAATTATCTATCCAATATCTCCGCACATATGCCTTTTAACCACACGGCCTGTTTGATAGCTTCACCAACAGCTATGTACTCCGCCCTTATGGTAGAGAGTACAACCACATGTTGTAGAACTGATCTCCAACACACACTACACCCAAACACTGTGAATACATAGCCCGTCAACAATATTCTCTTGTCTAGATCACCTGCATAATCTAAGTCTATGTACCCTCTTACCATTTCATTGCTGTCCTCATCCCTCTTATATATCAACTCGTGATTTGACATCCCCTTGAGATATCTCAAAATTCACTTTACTGCGAGCCAGTGATCTTTACCTAGATCTGCCATGTATCTACTCACTGCACTCACAACCTGTGCTATGTCTGGTCTTGTACAAATCATTGCATACATGATGCTCCCCACAACGCTTGCATACGGTGCTTTACTCATCTGCAGTTTCTCTTCTTCAGATGTTGGCGACTGTACTGCTAAAAGTCTGAAATGCATGGCCAAAGGAGTAGAGACAACCTTTTTATTAGACATACCAAACTTCTCCAGAATTTTGACTACATATCGCTGTTGGGACAAGAAGATAACATCTCTTTTTTCCTCACAATATCCATACCCAAAATTCTCTTTGCTGCTCCCAAATCCTTCATTTCAAACTCGCCACTCAACTGCTTTTTGAGCTTCTGTATTTCTTCCATATTCTTGCATGCGATTAACATATTATCGACGTATATAAGCAAATACATCATCCCACAACTTATGTTCTTGAAGCACACGCATCCGTCATACTTGCTAGTACTAAAGTCACAAGCCATTATAAAATCATCAAATCTCCTATACCACTATCTAGGTGATTGCTTTAACATATATAATGATTTCTTTAGCAAACAAACATGATTTTCTTTTTCGGGCTCCTCAAACCCTTGCGATTGTACCATATATATCGTCTCTTCAAGCTCTCCATGTAGAAAAGATGTCTTTATATCCATCTGCTCTAGATGTAAATCAAGATTTGCACACATGGCTAACAAAATCCTAATAGATGTATGCTTGACAACTGGAGAGAATATCTCATGAAAATCGACTCCCTCTCTCTAAGTAAAACCTTGTGCTACTAACCTAGCCTTAAATCTTGTAGGCTCAATCTCTGGTATCCCCTCCTTCACCTTATACACCCACTTGCACCCGACTAATTTTTTTTGAAGTCTCTCTACCAACTTCTAGGTATTGTTCTTCCTAAGAGAACTAATTTCTTTTTCCATGGCCTGCTGCCATTCTTTCTTATTTTCACTCTTTATAGCCTTACCATATGTCCTAGGCTCATCATACTCAAGAGTGTAAGCAAAATTAAAAGCATGAGCAACTAAATCTGCTTGTGTATACCTGACTGGTGGGTTAATCGTTCTTCTTAGCCTGTCTTTGGCTAACTGGTACTCTTCAAGTTCCATCTCAGAAGTCCTAGTCTTTCTTTGGGTGGACTTGGAGGAACTCGCCGGTGTTCTTGGTTCATCTTCAAGGATCTCCTCATTGAAGTGTTGATCTGGGGGCATATCAGATCCATCAGGCTCCACTTCAACTTCTATTGACTCGGATGCTGAGTCTTCCTTGGCACAGGTTCTTCTTTCTCATCTTCTTGGGAGGTTTTCATCATCGTCATCTTATCGAACGTCACGTCACAGCTTATGATACTCCTTGGTGGTGTCAAGTCTTTACACCACACCTTGTATCCTTTCACTCATTCGGGATATCCTATGAATACCCATTTGATAACTCCAAGTTTAAACTTCCCCTCCTTAACATGTACAAAGGCAGGACAACCAAATATTCTGAGGTGGTTATACTTCGGAGGATTGTTAGACTATTTCTCTTATGGCGTCTTAAAGTCAATTGATGAGAAGGGACTTCTATTAATCAAGTAAGCTGCAGTCACTACAGCTTCTCCCCAGAATGTCTTGGACATATTTGTATTGGTAAGTATGCATTATCCCTTCAAGTAAGGTCATATTCATTCTTTCATCTACGCCATTCTGCTTTAGTGTTGATCTTACTGTTCTATGCCTTGCAATCCTATGCTTGGCACAAAACCCATCAAACTCTCTATTACAATATTCTAAGCCGTTGTCAGTTCTCAACCTCTTCACTCTTTTGCCAGTTTGATTCTCAACAAGAGTCTTCCAAGTCTTGAATACTTCAAACGTTTGATCCTTACTCTTCAACACATAGACCCATAACTTCCTTGAATAGTCATCAATTAAACTGAGAAAATACCTGACACCACTACGAGTAGCTGTCTGAGCTAGTCCCCAAAGATCTGAGTGTATGTAGTCAAGAGTCCCCTTAGTCTTATGCTCGCTGGTACTAAACCTCACTCTATGTGCTTTTTCAAGTACACAATGCTCACAAAACTTTAAGGGCTGAAATTTATCCTCACCAAACGCCTTTTGACTAAATAACTCCTTTAGGTTTCTTTCGCCTAGGTGTGCCAGTCTAAGATGCCACAACTTGGTTTGCATACTCTCATCATCTATAGAGAATAGTGTATAACCACTCACGACTTTACCCTTAAGCACATAAATACTTTTGCACTTCTCTCCTCTCATCACCACCATGGAACCCTTCAAAACTCTTAAAATCTCTCCGTCGATCCTGATGGAACACCTATTTTGGTCTAGAGTTCCTAGTGAGATCAAGTTTCTCTTCAAGTCAGAAACATACCTAACATCTGTCAATTTTCTTACTCGCCCATCATGTAGCCTAAGCTTAACACTACCAATTTCCATTATCTGACATGCAACGTCATTACCCATGAAGACCTTACCACTACTAATGGGCTGAAAATTTGTAAACCAAGACTTGTGCGGGCACATGTGAAAAGTGCAACTAGAATCAAGAACTCATTGTTCAAAGTTCTTACCATCAGTAGCGATGAGTATCTCTGCGCTATTATAGCTATCATCATAGGTAAGCGCAGTATCCGCTTTCTTCTTGTCTTGTGCTCTCTTCTCAGGATAGTCTTTTATGAAGTGCCAATCTTTCTTACAGCAATAGCACTTCCTAGGAATCCTAGACTTTGATCTTGAGCTATTTTTCTTCCCATTTCTATATAAAGGCCTTCCTTTTACAGATAAGCTTTCTGTATTGCCCTCAATTTGCTTCCCTAATAACTTTGAGTTTAATGATGATTTCACATTACTCATCGTTAAACTCTTTCTGCCGTAGAGTAACGTATCAACAAAACTCTCATAGCTTTTGTGAAGTGAACTTAGTAGGATAATTGCTCTATCTTCATCTTCTATCTTGATGTTGATAGACTCAAGATCAATGATGATCTTATTGAAGGCGTCTATATGATCTTTTATTGACGTCCCCTCTTACATGGACAACTGATACAGCTTCTTCGTTATAAGCAATCTGTTGGCCAACGATTTTCTCATATAAAGAGAGTCAAGCTTCTTCCAAAGACCTATTGCCATCGTCTCACCTGCTACTTCTTTTAGTACTTCATCGCTCAATGACAGAACGATTATGTTATGAGCTCTTTCTTGAATGTCCTTTCTTTCTGCTTCAGCTTTAGATGACTATGGCGCATTCTCTTCATTACTAGATGGAGCTGTAGTCTTCTCTAATGCCAAACCAAGCATTTGGCTCACCAACAACGCCTTAACCTTCATCTTCTATAGATTGAAGTTATTCGTACCGTTGAATTTCTCTACCTCATACTTAGGTATTGCCATGTTTGCTTAGAACCAAGCTCTGATACCAGTTTGTTGAAGCGGAAGCACACAAACAAGCAAAATCACCCAAGCAATATATGCAGAACAAGTAATTAAGGAATAAAGAAAGAAGAGATAGAGGAAGAACACACAAAGAATTACGTGGTTCGGCAACTTGCCTACGTCCATGGCGGATCAAGATCACACTCTTATCTTATTATGAATTATAAGGCACTTACAAAGTATGTCTTTTACAAAAAAGATCACAAAGAAAACTCTTTTTTTCACTCTAGGGATTTTCGCTCACAAAAAACCACAAACATTATTGATGATCACTTAAATTATTATTTACAAGCTAATTGAGAACCTTTATATAGGCTTTGGGACGTCCTAGGTTTACCCTAAACGTGTGAAAGTCATTTTAGGGAGTCCTGAAGCAAGTGGGAGACGAAATAAGAAAGTTTCCTTATTTCGGGATATTGTTTCTGTCTCCAGCGCTGCGGTGGTGGGCTTTCACCGTCACGGCTCTAGCGCGCTCGTCTGAGTGCTGCGGCATTCATCTCCTGGCGCCACGGCGCTCAGGTACTGGATTGGGCACTGCAACGCCCACGCCTGGTGCACTTCTTTTTGTTTTCCGCCTCCTTTCGTGTCCGTTTTCGATTTTTGCATACCCTACGCATTTGTCTTGATCTCCATATCATATTCTAATAATTTTTAATTAATATTCTCACAAAAAACATGTTAAAACATCAATAAACTTTGAATTATAAAATTTTTAAAATAAAACATAATCAAATTTAGTAAGAATTACTTACTGTAGATAGCCGGTATTGAAAATAAAACTATGCTTTAAGAGAATTTGAAATTTTTTTTTAGAAACGGAGTATTTGATTTGTAAAATTAAAGTTTATTTGCAATTAAATTAGGTGGTATTGATGCAAACCCAAAAAGTACTTTATAGGCTTTTTCATTTTAGGATTTTAGGCTTAATTGTGTTGTAGCTTATTTAAAAATTTTAATAAAATAGAAAGTTGTGTTATATTAAGATTTTTTTCTTTGTAAAGTTAGATTTTGTATAGAGTTTACAGCTTATAAATAGGTTGAATTTTTCATTATTTGGATTATAAGCAATTCAATACATATAATTTACACAAGCATCTTAACTTTTTATCTATTTTCTAATTTTTATCATTCAACTCAGGACTCTGCATCATTACTTGTTGAAAATTTCGTAGCCTTGTTGTTTAGAATTTCGATTGTCCTTCACCACAAAAGACCTAAGCCCTATGACATACTTGTTGCACGATAGCCCAGGTCTAGCGATAGACCTTGCTTACTGTATTTCAGCCCAGATTTAATAATAAACTCCGCTTATTGGTAAAAAGCCCTTAGCCTCGGTTTCTCTCAAATTCGTAGTGACTTTTGTCTAGTCAAACACAATGCATACACGAACCCTATTTTTAAAATGCTAACAAATGGTTATAGGTAGTTTCTAAAATATAAAAGTTGAAGAGTGTGTATGTCTATATTGTAAATTTAAAATTTTTTAAAATTTTAAATAATCAATTTAACTCTAAATGTATTCAATTTTTTAATTTTGAAAATAAACAAAATTTTATCTAATGAGGTGCGTGAGAATTAAAATAAGAATATTATCTATGAATTTTAAGAGTCTGATAATAATCCAACATGTATAGTCTTTTTAAAGTTTAGGAAGGAAAAAAAAACAAAGAGGGGAGACAATAAGAGAAAAAGATGAGGGGTAAAAGTGGGTGTTAAAAAATAAGAAAGTGAATCACAATTAAAGTTAAAAATTACTTTTCTAACAAATAAAACAAAGACATGTTTTATAATTAAATTTGTTTTTTATATTAAATTTATAGACAATGACATTTAGAATAAATCTTAGGTATTGCCATAACATTACTCCCTTTCCATTAACTTGTTCCCATGATAACAATTTAATGGAAAGCCAACATATTTTAGGGAGCACCCAAGACACACTTTAATATATTAACCACATATATAAGTTAATTTGGGACTGGCCATTATTAAAGAAGAACGAAAAAAAGAAAAAGAAAATAACAATATGTCGCATCAAGATTTGTTAGTTGATTCAAATTAAAGGTTATTTATTATTATTATTATTATTATCTTGTTCCATACGAAAGAATATTGGTCATAATAATGAGTTGAGCATGCTTCCAAATTCCTAATCTTAATGTTTGGCTTGGAAGACACTAATGCTTATCGTACGAGAAACAAAAGGAATACACACGGGTGATATAATTATGACAAATACGTAGTAAAGAAGGTGCGGTTGCTTACTTGCATGGCCTACCCTTGGAAGGGCATACAAATTTTTAATGCAAACGTAGAGAAAATGGGAGACATTCAACTTTGAAAATGTCAAATTTGCTTTTTGCAATTGCTAATTTATAAGAAACTTCAAGTTCAAAGCATCCCTATACATAATAAGGCCCCTCCTTGTGGAAGGAACTTCCGACGGAAACCACACCCATTGCCAACAAAATTTGATTTCCAAGATGATGGCAACGGGACAGGAAATTAAATATATCAATTTTCTGCTTCTCTTTATGCTGCACTCATGTGAAGTGCTATCAAGGATGCATATGCCCCATCAGTGATATTCATCAGCACATCATGTCTTCCCTTCTCTGCAATCACACCATTCTTCACTACAGCTATTATGTCGGCATTTTTTATCGTTGCAAGGCGGTGAGCTACGACCACAGTTGTTCTGTTCACCATCACACGGTCTAATGCATCTTGCACTACTCGTTCTGATTCAGCATCTAGTGCACTTGTAGCCTCATCGAGCAAAAGGATTTTTGGGTTCTTGAGAATAGCTCTTGCTATGGCAATTCTCTGCTTCTGCCCACCGGATAGCTGCACTCCACGTTCCCCAACATTGGTGTCATATCCCTGTGGCAATGCAGCGAGGAAGTTGTGTGCATTTGCTGCTTTTGTTGCTGCAATGATCTCTTCTTCTGTAGCTTCTCCTTGTTTGCCATAGGCTATGTTTGCTCGGATGGTTTCATTGAAAAGTATTGGCTCTTGACTGACCAACCCCATCTGCTGCCTCAACCAGCTTAGTTTGAACTTCTGTAATTCTACCTTATCCAATAATACGCGACCAGAATCGGGATTGTAAAATCTCTCTATGAGGCCGATGACAGTTGATTTCCCACTACCGCTCTCTCCAACAAGAGCAACAGTCTGCACAAAGAACATCGAAGCTTAACTAAGAACTCTATACCCTATAGTATGCTCAATGTATTTGGTGCCTAATACCTTTCCAGAGGGGATTCTCAAGCACAAGTCTCGGAAAATTTGAACATCTGGCCTTGTTGGATATTTGAAGTTGACATGTTCGAGTTCAATATCACCATGTACACATGATAGCGTCGTGCCCTCGTCGCTGCTCGAGTCAATTTTAGGCTTGCTGTCAAGAATCTCAAATATCGAAGCTACCGAATCCTTAGCTTTGTTGGTGTCTGGAGCCGCGGCAGTGGAATTGGAAACGCCAACAGCTGAAATTGTGAACGCAAAGAAAACCTGCAAAATCATCCTTATCCAAATTGTTAAAAACCAAAGAAATTCCGGTGTAGTAAAAGAACAAAAAGCTTTAAAATTTTACCTTGAAAACTTGTTCAAATGTTGCATTTCCGTTCTCCACAAGTTTTGAACCAATGTGGAAGCAAAATGCATTAATGCAATAGAGTACGAAGAAAGACAAGCCGAAACCTCCACCACTAACAAGTCCTAAGCGCACTCCTTGTTTCATGGGTTCTTCGCATTTCTTCTGATACAAGTCTAGCATCCTTGTTTCTGCACAATATGAGGCCACTGTTCTAATGCTTCCAACTGCATCGTTAGCCACTTGACTTGCATCTTCGTACATCCGCTGCATTTATATGACTTACACTCAAGTAGTTCCTTAATTATATGAGAATAAAGAACAACTAAGGCAACACTAACCTGTGCATCTGCACTGAAGCCCCTCATAAACTTTGCTTGAAGGTATCCTTGAATGAACATCAGTGGTGATACTGCTAAAATTATAAGAGACAACGTCCAATTGGCACTGAAGGCTATGAGTAGCCCCGCTATGATTGTTGCCGAGTTTTGGACAATGAGGGCCAAAGCATCACCGACAATACTTCGGACAATAGAAGCATCGGTTGATAACCTTGCACCAATCGCACCACTGAAAGCACCAAGTAGAAGTCAAAGTTAAAGAAGCCTAAATTCCGGAGCATGTGAATGTTATTGTTGACTGTTTAAACTCACCTTGAATTTGCAGGATCATCAAACCAACTGATTTCTTGGTGCACAACCTTTGCGAATGTCAGGGACCGAATCCGTTCTATCAGCTTACCTCCAGCAATTCCAAAGAAGTAATTCTGGACTGGAATAACAAGTAGAGTAATAAAACCCAAACCTACGTACAGAATTGCCCAAAACCTGGAATCCTTTCGCAGTTCATTCGGTGGTTTATAGAACATGCTAATAGATGACGAAATTAAGAGACCAAACACAGGAAAGACTACACCATGTATCACCGCAGCTATTGACCCGATTAACAAAACTGGAACCTCAGGTTTGTTCAGAGCAGCCAATCTAGTGAGGGAAACTTTATCTCTCTTCTTAGTCTCCACCGGAATTGTTTCAGTTCCGCCCTTCGGTTCTTCTTCCTTTTCATAAGCGCTAAAAGGAACCGGAACACCATGGCTTAAATCAAAGGAGACACTGTTACCAGATGAACCTCTACTTACTGATCTTCCCATAGATTGTCTACGACTCATTGTCCTTGGCATAGCCTTATCTATTGTATCGACCCTTTTATCTGACTTAGCTGCATCGATGGCTTGACCATCTCGAGATTCTTTGGCTCCTTCTTGCAGGCGAACTAGCTGGGAGTAAGCTCCTTCAGGATCCTTGATCAGTTCGTCATGTGTACCTAGAATTCAAACTTTTAAATGTCACATCCTGGAAAACAATTTATAAGTTAGAATACGAAAACACATAGGGTCAATTTTTGCTACCTTTCTCCACAATTTTCCCTTGATGCACAACTGCTATACAATCAGCATTCCTGATAGTTGTCAAACGATGTGCAACAACCACAGTCGTTCGATTTGTCATAACTTTCACCAGAGCATCTTGGACAATGCGTTCAGACTCGGCATCCAGGGCACTTGTTGCTTCATCCAGAAGAAGAATTTTGGGATTCTTCAGAATTGCCCTTGCAATTGCAAGTCTTTGCTTTTGCCCACCAGATAATTGAGTTCCATGCTCACCCGCCATTGTGTCAAGGCCCTGGTAAACACAATTAATGCTCTCATCTCATTTCTAACTAGAAGAATGAAAGAAAAAGAATTAAGACTTTTTGTTAACTTAGAAAAATGGGTTTACCATGGGCAGCTTGTTGATAAATTTTGCAGCATTAGCAAGCTGAATTGCTTGTCTAATCTCCTGATCAGTTGCATTTTGTTTCCCGTATGCTATATTCTCCTTCATTGTAGTTGTAAACAGAATAGGTTCCTGACTAACTAGACCAATCTTCTCTCTTATCCATCTTAGCTTGAAATTTTTTAAATTAACACCATCTATAAGTACTTCACCAGCTTCAGGATCATAGAACCTCTCCACTAGTCCGATGACTGTTGATTTCCCGCTTCCACTTTGACCAACTAAAGCTGCTGTTGTGCCGCTTGGGATGTGCATTGAGAATCCTTTAAAGATCTGCACTTCCGGTCTGGCGGGATATCTGAAATAAACATCTTTCAGTTCAATCTCACCCTTAAAATTTTCCAATGTTATCCCGCTCTCATCATAGGGATCGATTTTTGGTATGCGGTTGATTGTCTCAAACATCTTATATGCTGCAGCTTGCCCTGCCGCAAATGCATTTATACATGGAGATGTCTGGCCCAACGACCTATTGAAAAGAAAAACCAATTCTGGTATTAAATTTAGATGGTGTATGTATTAGCAACTTATAGCATGTAAGTTACAGAATTAAGTGTTCGAATAAACTTACATTCCTCCTGTCATGACCGCCATTATAATGTTGATGACTGCACCGCCGTTGTATCCTTCCTCTATGATCAATTTGGAACCATACCATGTAGCAACTCCATAAGTGCAGAAGATAATAAGCATAAGTGAACCAATTCCTAGGCCTGAGGCTAGCCCTTGTTGAACAGTAGAAGTGTATGCAACTTTGAGCTTGCTCTCATATTTGCTCACTGCTTGCTTCTCCCCAGTGAAGGATGCAACCTTTTATAAACAATCAAGCAAAGTTGGCAATTCAGATGCAAGAACGTAAATCTGTGTGGAGTTAAAGCAGGATGATCTTTAAGACCTACCGTTCTAATAGCTCCAACTGTTTGCTCAACAACATTTCCCGCCTCTGCATAAGCAATTTGCCCGCGGCTTGACATTCTTGCTATAATCGTTGCCATGACTCCTCCAGCAATAACAATAGCAGGAAGGCATGAAATCATAACTAGGGTAAGACGCCATCCTTTTGAAAAGGAAACTACAAAGCCACCCAAAAAAGTTGTCATGAGCTGAATGAACTTCCCAACCTGCCGTATATATAGATACCGTGTATTAGTTATGATTCATATAAGAGGATTTTCAAAACCAAGAACTAATGATGTATCCGAAAAAGAAGCTTATGTACTTTTTCTCCCATGGCATCCTGAATGAGTACTGTATCTCCAGACATTCTTCCGATGACTTCGCCGGTTGTTGTTTCGGTATCAAAGAAGCCTACGTCCTGTCTCAGTATTGTTTTCAAGTACAAGCTTCGGATTCTGGCGGCCTGCCTCTCTCCGGTCACCATCCAACAAGACAGCTCTGATATAGTAATGCACAAGATATGGTAATAATTGAGCATGTTGCAAGTGTACTTATAACTTCATGAGAAATTCAGTGATCATTGATATTAAGATGATGTTCAACGTCGTTGCAGTTTCATGTCGATTATCTTGCCATGATTCTTATCAGATACTTACGTAGAAATGAAGCAATGCCGCTGCCAATTGCCAAATACACAAATGTCAAGGCCGCCTGAAAATCATATATATTAGCTGTTTTTCCATCAACCATCTTAACGTAATAGAATCAAAGGAACCAGAGATATAAAAAGACCCTTCACCTCTGCCACTGCGTCTACAACATGGGAAGGATCGGAGGAGCCAAATGAGTTGACAAGTTTGCCGAAAATGAGAGTCATTAAAGGCTGCGCTAATCCAGCAGCAATGGAACCCAATGATCCCACAATCATCAGAGTGAGGTCCTGTTTGTTCGCAAATGTAAACAGCTTATAATATGCCACTTTTTGAGCACCCTCATCAGCTCCTTTCTTGTCATCACCTCCTCCATTTCCTTTCATTTTCTTTTGCCCCCGTTATCTCTCTTTCTGTAAACTAATATCCTATATATTTATTTTTCAGCAATCATGAAAGCATCAAGATTTGTGTCAGTAATGAGATAATCAAGAAAATGGGATTACCATGAAAATTGAAACTTGTAGAAACAGAGAAAAAGAAAAGAAAAAGTTACCCAGAAAGAGAGATAGAACGAAGTGTGATGATGCGTTGCAAAACTAGGTACGTAGGCATTATATATGGTGAGAATTTATCGTTATTTTTGTTTCTTTGTTCTAAATTGGGAACTAATTAATCACCTTTTTATTGTTATTTTTGTTTTCTAATCTAGATCTACCTGAGTCCATTGTTTATTTTATTTGTTCTAAATTTGGAATTATTTTGTTAACTTCCAAAGCATGTATGCGTTGCTCTCTGTGACTCCGCCATGCATCTTTTAGAAATGTGACAGAAAGGATTATGCAAATATGCATTTTCTCTGTTCTCTAGAAATGTCAATTATTTGTGTGTACACATATACATATACATGAATTATTAATTGCAAACAATTTGTGTGTTAAAACGCAAATGTAAAGAATGTCGCCCTTTCTATTGATGAAATTCTTTTATGAGTTGATTTTCAATTAAATTCGACTGGCAATAATTTTTATCTCTGCACAAGAATGGACAAAAGATTTTACATTACATTGGTTTAAACTGAACTTAATTATAAATATCTTTAAGTGAATTTAAAAAAAATATATTAATGACGAAAATAAAAAAAAATGTACTTAATTAATATAAATATCTTTAACTGAGCTTTCATGGTATGAATCAATTTTATTAATAAAGATAATAAAACACATAACCGGCTAGAGAATATAATGAACTTTACCTCTCAAAAGCCATAAAAAAATAGTAATTTATAGAATAAACTTGTGAGATTCATACAAAAATAATGCAAATTTAATTATTTAGTATTATAACAATATTTATATGTGGTGTATATACGAAGACATCGTAAAATGTTAAATGCTTATTGTAATACCCCGAAACCGATATACAACTATTGCACATCGAAATCCCGTGTCCAAAGTTAGCAAAGATTAAACAAATCTAACATATTCTATAGGAACTCCAAAAACTAAAAATGAAATACTTCAATTAAAAACAAGTCTTACATAATAACTATATAAACTTCAAAGATTAAAAAGTCTTCTGAAATAGACGTCTAATTAGCTCTCATATGTCCTAGATAGCTTAACTACATCAAACAAACTAAACTAAGTTTAATTTAACATAGTCAGAGTTGTGCTCCGATTACATAAACAAATGAAGATCAATCACCAAAAAAAAAAAAAAAACTAAATAATTTTCAAAGGACTATCAATATTAATATCGAGCAAGAATTCAACTACTAGTCATCACTGTCCTTTGTAAAAACTTATTGACAAGATGTGAGTTATCGATTCAGAAGCAAAAACCACACACACCTTTTTTAAAAGAAAGTTAATATCAATAAATATTATTAGACAAAACAAATCTTGTAGATATAATAAAACTCGAGCACAAACTTGTAAAACATATTTCGAACAAAACATTTCAATAAGTCCTCCAAACAGATCCATCTAAAAACTAACAATTTTCTTAGTAAACAAATTCTTAGCAACAAATTCTTAAAACCATAAACTTATCAAACATATCGGAACAGCTCATGTCAAGTTGTGTAACCTACACTTACAATAACCTGGATATAATTTATGGATGGCATTATGGCCTATACACTTATCAAAATGGATTGTGTTCTTTCTAAGCACAATTTAATTGTAAGTATAAGTACAACAATAAGTAATATAGTGTTAAAATTGAATGTCAGACCCACAAAGAATTAATTTGTATTTAGATTAAATACTAAAATTGTATCTTTTTATTTTTATTCAAAAAATTAATTTCTCAATTGAAATTAAAATTAAGCTAAATTAATTAATATAATAAATCTAAAATTACCATAACTAAGTAAATAATGTAAAACACAATATAGAGAAAATTTAGGAGTATAATTATCCCTCAATATATATATTTTTTTCTAAGGATACTACTATTAATATTTAATCCATCCGTTCTATTATTAATCAAGATACTAACTTCTTCATTAACCTCTTCTGACGGTTAAGTGAATATATGTTAAATTACCAATTACCTATATTCTTATGGTAATTCGATAAAATTAAGACTTATTAAGTTTAAGTTCTTTTAACTATATATGCCATATAGGTATATTCTTATCCTATATCAAAACTTATAAATATTACTCTATAATTATGTATCAAATTATCCTAAACTAAATATAAGAATGCATTTTTTAAGTTTATCAATGTGTTCCTCAATCAATCAATAATTGGTCAGGTATATTAAAAGCATTAAAATAAAGTAATTTGAATAATAAAAATTGAGTTCATAAAATATCAAAAGTATAATAATTTAAGTACACATATTGAATTCAAACTATAACTCTAGAAAATAAAATTAGTTCACAATTACAAAAGAATAAAGGCTAGAAATAATTAAAAATATTATACAATCAGAAAGAAAACCAAAATTGATGTCCTTTTGATCCACCTTGCAATTGGTTTATCAGACACAAATACGCAAAAAAAATCCCTTACTTCTCTTGACATGTACGAAACTCTCTATAATAGCACTAAATTTTACTTAATTTTCTCTAAAAAAAATCTAAGTTGTGAATGTCAATAAGGCTAAGACGAGTGATTTTTTTATAGGGAAGCTTTGGAGTCATATTTAGAATATGATTAGGAAAAGTACTAATGTTCGGGCATTCTTTACTTTTATCGTTGCTTCGAAAAGTTCTATTGCTACAGTGGTGATTACTTCAATGCTAGGGCGATGAGTTTTGGAAATCAGGATTTTAAATTTATTTACATCGCTAAGGTGATGACTTAATGGCTCTGAAGCAGTGCAAGTTCTGGAATTGTCGCCCATCATTTCCCATCTGTTGTTGATAAAGGTATACATGTACTAGTATATTTTGTATCTAACTTTCATATTACTCCAAATCATGAATATTTGAATATTTAATTATTTTTTTAATCATAAATAGGTGTGTGACGAAAAATATGATGCATAAGAAAAAACAGGAGGCAAAACGGACACAAAATGAGCGAGATGCACTTATTTTACCGAGACCTGATGAAACAAGGCTGGGTGCTACAACGCCCGATTCCCGAGGGTGGAGCGTTCGGTGCTCATTGCCCAGTGCCATAGAGCTCCAGCGAAAAAACAAATTTTGCGATTTCCAAGTATTGGCGCCACAACGTCCTTACGATTAAGTGTCAAAATACCTCATTTTGAGTCTTATTTCGACTTAGATTCAAATCTCCCCGCCCTTAGAGTTTTCAATACCTATAAAAACACTCAGGGCCAAAATGGAAAAATGAGATAGTAAAAAATTTAGGAAAAGAATTCACAATACAAAATCAAATATCAAAACTAAAGATTGAAGAACTATAATTAAGAATTCAAGTTTCAAGTCAAAAAAGAGCAAAAAGCATATCAAGGAGTCACTTTGATTAGTTTTTATACTCTTTTATTATCATTATATTCTTATTCTTGTTGATCTTTATGGATTGGTTTGATACTTTTGGTTTTGTGATGAGCTAAATTGTTCATTTGGGGTTAGACTATGTGAACTTAGTATGAATTTAGATTTTGTTAATAGTTAGTTTATGAACTTAATATATATATATATATATATATATAATTGATTAATTCTATCTTGTGTTTATTGTTTTCATTATACTTGATCAATATTATGAATGATTAAGGAACCATGATAAACTCGACGGATGTAATCATGTGTTTAGCTTATAATAGTTTGATGCATAATCATAAAGTAATAACTATGAGTTCAATCTAGGATAGACATATATTTAGATGGCATATATGGCATAATTTAGACTTTATCTTAATGAATTACATTTTGATTTGATTATCATAAACATATAGGTGATTGTTAGAATGTGTAATATAGTCACTAGACTACCAACAGAGGCTTATGATGAAATTAATGTCTAAGCCAATAATTAGTATTAAGAGATTAATTAAGAGGTTAATAAATCGAATGAAATATTATGAGACAAGTCAAAACTCTAAATTATCTTTATTTGTGAATTCTACCATTTATTTTTGTATAGTTTAATTGATAGAGTTAGATTAGTTAATTAAATTTTAGATTTTAGTTTTCTGAATAAAAATTAAGTAGATACAATTTTAGTACTTGATTTATAGAATTAGATCGTATATTCCCTGTAAGATTAATACTTGAACTTAAAATCATATATTATTTTATATGATAACATGCACTTGTGCTTAACTATTATAGTACCAATCAATTGCGGGACCATTCTTCCTCTTATGAATGCTAGAGTGTTCAGCTTCTTGTCACTGCAGTGTTCATCCTTATCTTTCTGTTGCATTTTAGTCTTGATTTTAGATGTAGACTCTAAATTCTGTAGTTTTGCTCTAATTTCTTTATTTTTCATCTTTTATTATTCAAATCCTATAAAATCAACATTAAGCACATAAATAACCTTCTATTCCCTTAAAAATAAATATTTTCTAAATAAATTAGAGATAAAATATAGATATATTTTGCTCTTATTAGAATGTGCATTGATATTTAATAGAAATTCACTAGTGAATGTCACTTATATCTACGATGACCTAGCCAGACAGAACTTATAACAAAACTATCAACAAAGAGTCAAAATAAAATATATATTTAAAATATAAATTCACTTATTTAGAAAGAGTCCCAAGTCGATGTTTAGAACTTAAAAAAAAACTTGCTTAAAGAATTCAAACATCGTAATATTTTCATAAATAAATATGCACTTAATAACTTGTTGGAAATTTAACGTAGTAAAGCTATTTTATCAAAATTATGAAACGAAAATATTTTAACCAAAATATTAAATCAAGACATGGATGGATCTACTTATCTCAAACTAGTACAATAAATCTTACTTGCACATACTAAATCAACAAATTAAGAATATTTTCCCAAAATCATGAAACAAATCAAATATCTATCAACCAATTAGAACCCAATTTTTTATTTAAAAAAAAAAATTGACAGCCTTACAAAACTTGAAAATTATCAAACTTTATAGTAAATTAAAGCTCCATATAACCATTACAAACCCTCTTGAATTCAAGATTTATCTCTCATATCTCAAGAAATATGGTTTTCTAAATAAAATATGTTCAAATAGTAAGAAAACAATCATTACTCCCGGGTGGTTACAATTAATGTTCACTTATCCCTTTTTAATTTAAAAAATGACTAAAACCTTCCTATTGTTAAAAATTTTCTATTATATTTTAACTGTTTACATGATTTTATAATTTTACTTTTAATAATGTATGATTTGATAATTTTATCTTAAAAATTTGATAGCAAAATAAAAAATTAACTTTTGAAGATTTGAATCCATGACCTCCAAAATAAAAATATAAAAGTTTCACCACTTGGCCAAACTTATAATTAACGAATATTTTATGAAGACTAATATATATACTTAATAAATAATTAGATGAATTATTAATTATAAGTTAATAAAATATTGGTAGTCAAAATCATAACGTTTAATTCAAATAAGCTTATAAGAAATAAGTTTTTTTTTAGAATTCCATTATAAACATCTTCTATTTTTACTAATTATTCTTAAATTAATTAAAATAAAATTAAAAGCTATTAATAATTAAATTAATTATAAAAATATTTTTCCAACAAAAGTAAAAAAAAAATATTTTCCATATTTAGTCATCAATTATCATTTTTTTACTTGTGATATAACATAAATTTTTATTAGCATTTGTAATAATAAAATTCATTTGAGAGCATAAAAGAATTTATCATTATTTGTAATAATTTATTTTAATTTAAAATTGAAGAAAATAAATTTCTTCTGAGTTGAATATAATTCTTAATATTTATTATTTACAAATTAATTTTTTTTTTTGTGAATTCCCATAAGTTATAGTTTAAATCTAGAATTCTTTTATGAAAATTTATTTTATTATTTAATATTAAATAATAAATATTTATCTATGAGCATGAAAATAACTTTATTTTAGTATATATTATATTTTAGTATTTTTATTTTTAGATTAATTTAGAAAAAAATATAAAATAATTTATTTTTATAATTAGTTTTTAAAATTTAATCTTTAAGTCTTTTGTTATACATACTTTAATTGAATTTATTATTTGTGAAAATATTTTACACTTATTATTATTTATGATTTTTTGTTTCAAAATTTATTTAATTTATTTTATAATTAATCTAATTTATATATAAGATATATATTAATCTTCATAAAGTTTTCATTAATTATAAGTTTGATCAAGTAGTAAAGATTCATAACCTTTTTTTTTATGTCAAGAATTCAAATCTCCTCAAACTCAATTTTTTTATTTTGTTCTAAAATTTTTTAAGGTAAAATTGTCTAATTATATATTATTAAAGATAAAATTATGTAAACTATTAAAAGATAATAAAATATGGGAGTTAAACAGTTCCAACGAACTTAGAGCTTAAAAACCTTTTAAAAATTTAAGATCACTACTAAGTTTTTATGAGTACAGAGATTTCTCTATGGATCAAAAGTTGTTTGATTATAAAACCTTTTGCAGCTTTATTAACTTCCTTTTACGAAAAAAAAAAATTGCTTGGAAAGTAATGGAAAAGGTTCTTACTTTGAGAATACTTTTAAGAAACTTTTTGCTATTAAGTACAAGTGCTTTTTCTTTAAAAAAAAAAAAATAGAAGTGCTTTTCTCTATGTTCTTCATCTTCCAACAATACTGTTAATTATTTAAAGGGACTTTTATAGATAAACGAACACTTGGTTGAATTTTTTTATTGATTAAAAAAAAAAATTTATTAATTTTTTTTTAAATTATGTGATGGCAGTTAGTTGTAATTAAAAAAAAATTTGAGATTAAAAAAAATTATTTTTTCTCTACTTATAAAAATTTAAATTTTATATTCTTGAGAGTAGTGTTTTTAGAAATTTTTTAATATTTGTGTAATATTACATATATCTAAATAATATTTTCTTATTTTATAATGTACCCTTAATAAAAATAAATTATATTCAACTAATATATTTTTAATATTTTTTTAAATGTTATCATATTTAAGATTCTCCATATCTGAATAGGCATTATATTTTTATAAAAATTTATCAAAATCTTTTGTTAATTATTTTATTTTTAATTTTTGTATCAAATACAATAACTTATATTGATTTGTTGATTACTATACATTAAATTTACTTGATTCTTATGTTTTAAAAAATTAAATATGAAAAAATACATAATAAATGTAAACTTATATATAAAATATATTAAATTATTCAAAATTTGATTATAATTTTTATTAAATGTCTTTTTTTTGATAATTTTATAACAGATAAACACTTTTAATAATATATAATTAAATAATTTAATACTTTAAAAAAATTTAATTAACAATTAAATGATTAATAATTTTTCTTAAAAATTTTACTTTTAAAAACTCAATTTAAAAAATTTAATAAAACAAGCTCAAAATAGTTTTTTTTTTTTTTTTTATAGATAGACTTCTTCTATTGGCTTTGATCATCACTAGGATAAAATTAAAAAGTAAAAATAAATCTTCAATCTTCTTTTACTTTTCCTTGCCGACATTGTTGTCAATATTGTTAACATGCTATATCTAGATTGTGATAAGCAATGTCATCCATTATATTACTTGCATCATTATCATCATCTGGCGTTAGCTCTTTATCCTACTGTTGGGTTTTATTAAGATAATTGTTTGTTTCGTAGCTCAGGAAAATCCAAGGTGTTAGAAAAAATGATGTATCTTTCATCAAGGCATCTTAAAAATATGGACGTGTGTGGTGTTTATTCTAATAATCTCAGCCTTGCATTGTTGATGTAGTCAAAATATTTTTGTGATCTATACCTTTAGAGATTTTTAATTGATTCCTATTATAATATTGATAATTTCAATTGATCTTGGTTAAGAATGAAGGGTTATCCATTAGTTAAGGTGTTTACTCTATAAAAAATTAAAATTCATAACTTGGTATTAAAGCATTAGAGATCTTAAGGGCAGCAAGTGAACTAGAAAATCAGAAAATCAAACATTTATCATTATCCAAGTTAATTCTTAGACAAGTCTAAGAACCTAATGGCTTTAAGTAGTTTTATAGCACCTTCATCTTTAACTTTCACTGGTGAGAATTATCTAATATAAACGGTAAAAATGAAAGTATATTTAAGGGCTTTTGATTTGTAGGAGACAATAAATACAAGCAGAGAACTTCTAATTTTGCCACAAAACCCTACTTTAGCACAGATTAAATAGCATAGTAAGGAGGGTATAAAAAACTTTAAGACCTTATCTGTAATTCATGCTTCTGTGTCAGATACTATTTTCACAAGGATAATGACTTGTGAATTTGCTAAACAAGCCTGGGACAAGATCAAGGAAGAGTTTCAATGTAATGACACTAAAAAGTAAATTGAGGTGTTGAATTTATAGAAAACATACGAGGTTTTAAAAATATTGGAGAATGAAACTATTCAAGAGTATGCAGACAAACTCATAAAAATAATTAATCATCTCAGAATACTTGGAGAGAAATTACTAGATAAAAGCGTTGTTCAAAAGGTACTGGTAAGTATACTTGGGAGGTTTGATGCAAAAATCTCATACTTGAAAGATTCAAAAGATCTTATAAGAATGAGTTTATCAATCTTAGTGAACTCATTCAAGGCCATAGAACAAAGGAGGGCCATTAGAAATGAAAATTCAATAGAACAAGCCTTCCAAGTTTCATTTAAGAAAAAATAAAAAAATAATCATGTTGGTGCAAGCAAACAAATAGGGAAGAAGCCTGGAAAAGAGAAGAAGATTAGTGAAGATCATAAAAAAAAGGGTAAAAAAGGCAAGTATCATCCATGTTCACACTGTAAAGTGAAAAGTCATTCTTAAATTTTTTGCTGGTATAAGCTGGGGGTACAATACAGAATCTATAGTCATTTGGCCATATTACTAAGGTTTGTAAAAATAAGGAAAAAGCACAACCTTAGCAGGCATAGATAGCAAAAGACAATGACAGAACTAGTGACCAACTGTTTGTAGTCGTTGGTTGTGAATCAAAGGATGTTGAACATATGTGGCTTATTGATAGTAGATGTACAAATCATATGGCTTCAGATGAGGATATTTTTGAAGTCCTTGACAACCTAGACCTCAAGAGTGGTAATGGAGCATGGGTTTAATTCAAAGGTAATACTAGTAGTCTGCAACCATCACATACAAAAATAATCTCGAATGTTCTTTTATTTCTGAGATTAGTCAAAATCTATTGAGTGTTGAACAATTAATGGATAAAAATTTTACCTTAAGTTTTAAAGGATAGAAGTATATTGTATATGATCTAGAAAGGAGTGAACATATGAGTGTTATGATAAAGGATAAAGTCTTTCCCTTAAACTGGAAGCAAACTGATATATGTGTATATACCAGTAAACTTGATGAGTCAGCCTTATGGCATAAGAAGCTTAGGCATTTTATTTATGCAAACTTAAAAAAAATGCATGAAAATGAGTCCATATTGAATATGCTTGTTGTAAAATTTACTAACTATTTGTGTGATATCTGTCAATATGGAAAGCAAAAGAAATTGCCTTTTACACATAGTAGCTGGAGAGCTTCAGAAACATTGTAGCTAATACACTCAGATATATGTGGTCCCATGAGTGTGTCTTCTTTGAATGGAAGCAAGTACTTCTCAATCTTCATTGATGATCACATAAGGTACTATTGGGTGAAGTTTTTGATGCAAAGATCATAAGTGTTGGCTGAATTTTAGAAGTTCAAAGTTTTTGCAGAAAAATAAACTGGTTGCCAAATCAAAATTCTAAGAACAGATAATGGATCAGAATATGTGTCTTCATAATTTAGAAGTTTCTGTAACAAAGATGGTATAAAGCATCAATTAATAGTGCTTTACACTCTTCAATAGAATGAGGTAAGTGAGAGGAAGAATAGAACCATAATGGAGATGTTAAGATGCTTGATGTTTGAGGGTGGTATGCCAAAAATGTTTTAGGCTGAAGCTATCAACACCTCAATCTATATACTGAATTTGCTGCTAACCAAAGCTTTAATTGGAGTAACTCCTCACCAATACTTGATAAAAGAAAAACCCTCAGTTGATCATTTGAAAGTTTTGGTTGTTTATGCTATTTTTATGTCCCGGATGAAAAGAGAACCAAGCTAGATCAAAAGTCTGAAATTGGAGTCTTTATAGGCTATAGTAATGTTACAAAAAAAATATAGAGTCTTTAACTTAAACACTAGAAAGGTGATTGTAAGCATAAGTGTGAAGTTTGATGAATCAACAAAATAGAATTAGAAAGAAAATAGAGTTAAAGTTACAAAGTAAGATTAGAATTAAATGTTATCCCAAAACTAATATGTCAACAGTTCAGATAGTAATGCAGATTCTAATAAAACTATCAGAGGCATAAGATCATTTGCAGAGATCTATGAAAGGTGCAACTTAGTCACCTTAGATCTTGTAAATTATGCAAATGCTATAAATTTTGATGAATTGAGGAGTGCCATGAATGAAGAGATAACTATGATAGAAAAGAATGGGACTTAGAAGTTAGTTGATGCACTTGCAACCAGAAATTTTTAGGGGTAAAATGGATCTATAGGACCAAGTTAAATTCGGATGGCTCAGTAAACAAACTAAAGGCCGGGTTAGTAATGAAGGGATATTCTCAACAATCAAGAATAAAATACATAGATACCTTTGCTCTAGTTGTAAGGCATGATACAATTAGATTTCTTGTTGCACTTGCAGCAAAACTTGGCTGGAAAGTATATCACTTAGATGTCAAGTTAGTTTTTTTAAATGACTTACTTGAGGAAGACATATATGTTAATCAATTAGAAGGGTTCAAGATGTAAGGCAAAGAAAAGAAAGTCTATAAGCTTCACAAAGCTCTATATGGTCTCAAACATACTCCAAGGGCATGGTACAATAGAATTCACTGTTACTTACAACTACACAGTTTTCAAATGAGCTTCAATGAAGCTATATTGTATGTTTGTAAGCATGATAGTATAGTTAATCTCATTGTATTCTTGTATGTTGATGATCTGCTAATGACAGGAGGAGATAGAAGTGCAGTAGAGTAGTTCAAGTTAAAAATAAAAAGTGAATTTGAGATGTCTGATATGGGTTAATGAGATATTTTCTTAGAATGGAGATTCATCAAGCAATAGATGGAATCTTCATCTCATAAAAGAAGTATGCTAATGAAATGTTATAAAAATTCCACTTATACAAGGCAAAACCAATAACTATACCACTGGTTGTAAATGAGAAACTGAGAATCAATGATGAAGAAAAAAAGATAGATGGCTCGGCATACAAAAGCATCATAGGCAACTTACTTTATTTATCAATAACTAGACCTGATATTATGTATGTTGCAAGTCTGCTATTAAGGTTTATAAATACACCAGGCAAAAAACATCTATGGGCAGTTAAAAGAGTTTTAAGATATATCAAGGGGACAAGTGATTATGGCTTGTGGTTAAAAAAGGCAGAAAGTTATCAATTGCAAGGATAATTTGACAATGATTGGGTAAGGAGTATTGAAGATTCAAAGAACACCACAGGCTATGTCTTCTTATTTAGAAGTAGAGTGTTCACCTAAAACTCTAAAAAGCAAAAAGTTGTGGCACAAGCATCAGCAGAAGCAGAGTATATCTCTACTGCAAATGCTTCTAATCAAGCTATTTGGCTTAGGAAGATTCTATTTGATCTTGGGTAGCAACAGTCAGCTAGTTTAGTTATCTGGGTAGACAACAAGTCTGCTATAACTATTACAAAAAATTCAATTTTACATGGCAGAACTAAACACATTGGTGTTAAGTATCATACTATAAGGGAAGCTGAAAGATCAGGGGAAATAAAGTTAATGCACTGCAACTCTGAAGAACAATATGCTTGATAGAACTTGACCCAAACCCTCCTCGAGAATCGAGGTAAATCCTACAATGACATGTGACTAACATACTCTTTACTCATATATATGATACAATCAGGCTACCTACCTCAATAAAATGTGTACACGTGTACTCCAATATACAAAAAGATATATAAATACACAGATTGAGACATTTATGCAACTATGCGTGTCGTGGGCCAACCTCCAAATGTGATGACTGTATCACACTGCACGAATTCCTGTGACAACCTAAAAAAAAAAATAAATAGGAAAAAAGGGTGAGCTTGTAGCTCAGTGAGTGGATATAATCTGAAAATATTATATACTTTATATGTATTGTACACGTATAAATTTGTAAGATAAAATAATCATGAAACTGTATACTGAGTAATCAATAAATTTGTACTGAAAGTATGAGCTGTCATAAAATCTATATTAAAACTAAAATCATGATATAATATTGGGGATTTGAAAATCTGAAAGTATAAACTATCATAAAATCTATTATCAAATTGAATATATGTAACATAGCTCTGTAAACATATACTACATATATACTGAAAACTACACTAAATTTATACCCGGAGAAAATCTGGTCTAACCTGGCGGAGTAACTCATGCACAGGCAAAGCGGGGGATCTGAGCTGGTCTAACCCGGCGGAATGCTGTATCGCTCGGGCAGAGCAAACTAAACTGGTCTAACGCATGCGCAGAGCAATTACACTAAAGAGGAGGGTACGCATGTGGTGGTTAAAAAACTACTACTATATAATACCATGAAAGCATAATTGTTCTAAAATAAATATTTCTATACTGAACAAAATCATAAATTATACTATAATAAATTCTAAAATATTTCTGAATATGTTAAATAGTATAAATATTTATCTGTTTAAAATAAATCATAACTAAATCTGATAACGCGTAATTTAATCATAATTGGCTCTATTAAAAACATATAAAATATATATAGTTATCCACTCATAAAAGTACGCTAATCTTGAGCTGGGTTTGAATTCTGAGATTTACCTGCTATCGACACACCTCTTATAGCATAGGGTATAAAAATACATTATTAATACTGATATGTATTATAAATATTAAAATATAAATATTCTAATATCGTAAAACTATTACCCATTTAAACATTGGGTATAAATCTAACTACCCAACTAAAATTTTCTATTTCTTTTCTTTTCTTTCTCTTTCTCCTTCTCTTTTTCTTTCTTTTTCTCTTTGCTTCTTTTCTTCCTTTCTCTTCTTTTTTTATTTTCCTTTCTTTTCTTTTTTCTTTCTTCTTTCTTTTCTCTCTTTTCTCGGCTTTCTCTTCTTTCTTTCTTTCTCTGTTTCAACTTTTCTTCATCTTAAAAACAAACAGCATGCTTAATATATATACAGCGGCCACCGCTTCAATTTCTTCTCTATTTTTTTTTTTATGCCCACCAATCAATATATATATGCTACCCGTGTATTACAATGCTGATATACTGGCTAAAGCCATTCCAATAACCAAATTTGAATACCTTAAAGGCAAATTGGGAGTTTCAATTGAAAAAATCAAGGAGTGTTATAATATTGATAATTTCAATTGAGCTTGGTTAAGAATGAAGGGCTATCCATTAGTTAAGGTGTTTACCGAGTCAAAAGTTGTAGTTGAAGTATTTAACTGAGTCCTTGATTTCAGTATTTGATTAGTTCAAATTCAAAATAAATTGTAATGCTGTACAAACTGCTATATAAAAGCAAGGCTAAATCAATGATGTATGCCTTTTGTTCCTGTTTTACTCCCTTCTGCTTAATTGTTTACTATAAAAAAGCAAATTTCATAACAATTCCAAAAGAATAAGGCTCTGGAATTGGAGGCTCAGTTCTAAATGCAACAACGTAACATGATCGAATGGTATAAGACTATATATATGATGATATGAGGGTGGAAGATTACCTTTACCATTACTGGGTGCCGAAATCAATATCTAAACAAAATCCATACCTTCCTGAATATTGTTTGATTATGCTCTAGAGTTTTCTAGGGAGCCAGGAAATGTTTGATGTTCTATTTGCACTAAGACTGTCAATGATTCCATAATCGAATAATTCTTCAATGGAAATAGTATCAGATACGTTAGGAATTCTTAGCTTTGTGGGATCATGGTTAAGAACTGCTTGGACCATTGAAAATTGAAAATAAAGCTTTCTGTTTGGTCAATAGCTCCTATAGTGTAAAATAATCATTTCTTGGGGTAGTTCTTTGGTTGAATTAAGGAATTGTTAATGTTCTTTTTACAGTCTTTGCTTCCAGTATCTTGTTGAAGATCTATGGGTAGCTTTTCTACCAACTTTTTAATTCTCTAGCTTTCCCACTCATTAGTCTGACATTAGAAATGCCTAGCTTTTCTAACTCCTTTCTTTCTTGTTGTTTCTCTCTTTCTTGTATTTGGTTCTGGAGATCTGTAATTTTGTCTTCGTAACTCTTTAGTAAATTTCTAGCTTCTTCGAATTGGGTTTCAAGGGTGTTACCTCTTTGCTCAAGAATTTTTTTTGCTCCATTGATTGCTCTAAAATGGTCCATAAATGCTATATCCACCTTTTTGTTTTTGTTATGAAAGAATTCTTTTAATCAGAGCTTTTTTCTTTTTGATTTCTTATAGAATTCTATAATATAATTATAATTCGTTCGTATTGTGAATGTATGATTTTGTATATATAAATGAAAAGAATTTAAATTCCTGAAAAAAAGAAGAAGATAGATTACGGACTAAGCAAGATGATTCATTGGTTAAATAATGGCACCCCCTGCAGAGCCAGAAAGAGTCAATATTAACTCGGATGCTGCTCTCGCTTCTCCACACAACAAATTTGGTATTGGTTTTGTAGTTTGTAAGCATTTGGGTGAGGTAATCATTTCAGGAACCGAGAAGATACATGACTTTTTATTCTGTTCCAATGGCAAAAGCCATAGCCATTCAGAGAGAATTGAGAGCAATTAGTCATTTGAATATCTCTATAGTTGAAATAGAGTCGGAAGCAGCTGCGGTGATTAGTAATCTACCGTAAAAAGTAATTGCTCTCTCAAAAATTGGAGCAAGATATTTTACCTTGCTTAAGAGTCATTTAGGTCATGTAAAATTTTTTATACACCTAGAGGCATAAGTAGAGTTGCGCATGATTTAGTTAAATTGGCTCTAAGTTCTTTAAATTATCTTATTATGAAGAAGCTTTCTTCTCGTAATTTAAGTTGTTCAATGCAATTTTCCTTCAAAAAGAAAAAAATAAATTAAAACTAAACTTGAACTCAGGTATTTTCAACCCATGTGAGTCATGTGAACTCAACCCGATGCAGGTGCAGATATTTTTGTCGACACTAATTTCACCCAAAAGGCTTTTACCTAACAAGTAACTGACACCCATAAATAAATACTCTAATATTATTACTTGTTAGCTGTGTTCTTCTGACAATAAAAATACATACATTAATTAATATTACAGTGTGATGCTAATTATATATATATATATATATATATATAATGTAAGTTACTCGGAATTTTGCATTTTGCAAATAACCACTTCTTCGTTTGTATTTGTATTCTTTAAAACATTATCTTGAGAGGCACGACACTAACATGGAATCCATTGAGGATACAGTTTTAATGCCTCTTGAATTCAGTATTCTTGATACCTACGCTTAATCCCAAATTGATCACATTAATCATAACTCCAAAAAATTTGATTAAAAAAAAATCACAACTCCAAAAAAAAAAAAGGTTTAATTTTTTTTCTTTTTTGAAAAATTTGTGTACATATATAGTGTTAATCTATGATTATAATAAATTTAATTCTCTATTTCTTCTTTTCAACAAAGGATTAAATTAATCCAATCAAAATTATGAGAGAGATGATCATCTATTGATTTCTTTACCACCATACAACATGTGTATTGGGTTGGTTGACAACCTAAAAGTATAATAAATTAATTAAAATGTATATCCTTTGGATCGGAAAAGGGAGAAGATTTGCCTCTTAGTTGTCTCCTACTTGTCAATAATATCAATTCAATTCCTAATTAGTTAGTAAATGATTGATAAGGAAACCACGATAATAATAATAATAATAATTAGATAATTTTGATTGACAAGGAAACCAAGATAATACTCATTAGATTGACGACAATGGATCTTATCTTTTATATGTTTCTTAATAAGGAAGATATTTCGTAAACTTTTGATGATTCGTGTTTATAAAAAGAAAGCTTTTTGGTACTTGCACGAGAGACCTAGTTATTTTTTTGGTCTTTCATTCTATAATTGGAGGATAATGAATGAATATATATATATATAGGAGAAATGAGCGTTTAATTTTTGAGTTTTTCTTAAATTATTTATTAGATTTTTAATTTTTTTGAAATATTCAATTTAATTTATATTTTTAAGAAAAAAAGTTCGAAGCATACTTTTTAAGATAAATAAGGTAGATTAATATATTTAATTATGATCAAAACAAAATTATGTATTTTAAAATTTTTAAAAACTTAATAAATAATTTTAAAAAATAGAACTAAACCGATATTTTCTTATATATATACAAAAAGTGAATGCACACTAATTATAAGGTCTAATTTAGTAAGAACATATATGTAATAAATCTAAGGTTTTTTTTTTTTGACATATAAGAGAAAAACTCAAGATCTCAATTTTAGTATATGATTAATACACTCTAAACTTTTTAGCATAGAGCCATTCAAGCAAGCAAGGTAAGTTTTTTGTTTTAATGTTTTGTCATTTTTATCACCACGAGGAACTTGATTTTATTATCAAAATTATCAAGTACAATTAAATAGTTAAGATATAAATTTTATATTTTAATTGATTTAATACTAATAAATTATAATCATTTATCAAATAATTGTAAACTTTTTTTTAATTAATATGGTAATATATAATGCCAATAGATAATAAATATCACAGGATATAGTTATATCTTAATTATGTAAACATAAAATTATTCTCTCTATATATATAGTTTATTCTATGAACAACATAACTTATCATACATGAATATTTTGATACATGATATGATTATGTAATATGTTATAAATAGTACAAAAATTAGAAATTAACCAAATACTATTACGTTTATTTATATATATATATATATGATAGGATCAAACATGCATAATTAATGCACTGAATTTAATACATATTTAAAATTTGATCTAAATTATTATTATGTATTGATTTAATGATTTAAAATTATATAAAATATTGTGTAAAATGTACGGTGACATTGTACTAACCACTCTCTCTCTCTCTATATATTACTACACCTAAAACAATAATTGTCTAAATAATTGAGCAAGTTGTTGGCGTAAACAAGACAAAACAAAACACACTATTAAAACACACATTTCATTCACATATTCATCATCTACATATCCAATAATGCCCAGCTCCCACCATTCATTTGACATGGACTTACATAATATTCTCTCATTGTTCTTGTTGATCTTTGCCACTCACATCACCACCACCACCACCACCACCACCGCCGCCACCAATCCTTCACATGCCGCTGCAGCAACTGCAACTGAAACTCCAAGTGATTACAAGGCAACAGAGCTTGTCAATCAAGTCTGCAGACAAACATCAAGCTACAAATTCTGCGTCGATTCTCTCTATTCCGATCCAAGAACCCCAGATGCCGACAGCTTTGCACTCGCTGACATCTCGTTCAGGCTAGCCTATCGCAACGCCACCAAGACCCAAGACCACATAACCCAGTTGCTTAACATCTCCGGTCAGGGCCATGATCGCGAGAATCTCCTAACATGTCAACGTGATTACAAAACCGCCATTAACAGGCTTGCCTCTGCCCTCAACGACTTGAATTCCGAGACATTTTTCACCCTCGCCGGTTATGCAAATGATACCGCTAGTGCCGCTGATGACTGCCGTGCTCACTATCCGCCCTTGACAACCGCGGCTCGTGATCTTAAGTCTCTCTGTGAAATATGTGTTGTCGTCTCTAAATTATTTACTGGGTCGTCTAAATTACTTACAGAGTCATATTAGAATTGTTCAAAAACGATAAATCACTTTCCAAAAGTATCCTCATTACCGTGCATATCGTGATCAAGCTCTCACAATTTCCGTGACGACCATATCAATTATATTTCTTATTGACTCTTTTATCATTTTCTTTTTCCGGAAAAAATTAACATAACTTGATATTACAAAAGTTTTCCATGTAATTCTTATGGTGATGAAAGCGTTTTTGTTCTACTATCATTTGAGTTTGATGGTCGTGAATGCTTTTTGCATCTGCCATTAATTAAATTTAAATAAAAAATTAATATTTAATAAATTATAATTCTTAAAAAAAAAATTTCCTATGGGATGATTCGTTGGATTCATCCTAGTGATGATAAGCTTTGTGGACCAAATAATGTCATGACAAATAATATAAGCACAAGATGGCTATTGTGGCTTGCATTCCAACATGATTGATTGATAAGAAATTGCAGAAATATTTTAATACATAAAAAATAGTGTAATTATTTAAGAGAGAAGTATTTTTATTTTATGAGTTTGATTTAATTTTATTTTACGAGTTTTAAAAATTTAATTTTGTTTTAATTTTTTAACAAAATTTTAGTAAATTTAACTAAAAATCTTTTTTGATTGTATATTGATAAATTTGTTCTTAATTATTATATTAATTAAAAATGATGATGTGAGTACATAATATAATATACACGTGCTGGTTATTAACAGGCTATTAAAAATTTAATATTCAATAAAATTTTATTTTATATTAAAAAATTAAAATAACTAAAATTGAATTGTTAAACCCGGCAACTGTCGTCGTTAGCCATCATCAGTTGTCAGATTCTGGTAACGAAAATAGGTAAAATTTATGTCATTGGATTCTATTTTTTTATATTTACACAATAGTAGAATTATTTTTGTAAAAAAAAATAAGGTGGCCAAAAAATAGATTGAAAATAAGGGAAGAGTGGCGGCCACCACACGCCACTGTGGAATGGTGGGGTGGTGGCTTGCATCGCCCCCATTGTTGGACTGATCAACGGTCGATCTATCCCATTGTGGGGGTGGTGTATGCTATTGTCCCACTGTTCGACGACGATCGGCGACCGATCTATCCAACGGTGAGAGCAGTGCACGCCATTGCCCAACTATTCAACCCGTGATCGATAGTGAGGGGTGGTTGTCGAATGGGATGGCGGTGGCGTGCACCGCCCCCACCGTTCGACCAATCTGTCTAATGGTGGGGGGTGGTGCATGCCATTGCCCCACCATTCGACGACAAATGGCGGTAGTCGCCGTCTCCCACAGTATTTATTTTTCACTTTTGGCATATTTACGGTACTCTGTTGATCAAAAAAATCATACCATTGTGTAGATCACAAAATTTTGAATCTAATGATGTCAATTTTGAATCGAATCGCAATTGGTCATCGGTGGCCAGTCAACTACTGACGACGGGGGTGACGACTACTCTCTTTTTATTTATTTTATTTTATTATTTAAGTGACAAATCAATAGTTAACACGTGAATATATTGTGTCAAGTTATTTGAAAGTTTCGTGTAGAGTAATTGTTTTACCCCTCCAATATTAAAATTAATAAAATTTAACTAACGAACTAAAATAAAATTGTATGAGAATAAACTAATCTCATTATTTAATCATGATATGATATATGTACTTTTATTTTTATAGTTATTAATTTTATTTAATAAATTTTAACATAGCCATATTGCCATATATTATTATTTTACAAAATCGAATCCATAAGATTTCATCTTATATGTTACTCTATTACATCGAATCCATGATTTAAATATTCTATAGAAATAGGATAGCCAATAAATACATATTTTTATAACTGCAATTGGTCGATGGAATCATTTTATTGCTCTTGTTTTTTTTTTTCTGGGGTAGTTTTATTAATCTAGTATTTAAAAAATAAATAAAATCTTCACAGATTCGTTCTCTTACTTACCACTCATATTTGCTTTCCTTTTCCCTTGATTATATCGTCAATCAAACACTAAACCTAAAGATAGATGAAAGATTTGTGAATGTTTTTATCCTTAGTTTATAACAATATGAAAAATTTGTACCTAGAGATAGATGAAAGAATTTTTAATGTTTTTATCCTTATTTTATAACAATATGAAAATTTTGTAGATTTTTCATCTTTACTTGTTGATTTGTCAAATTAATATGTTAATTAATTTCTACAAAGTATTGGTTATTTCGTTAAAGTAGGTCTACATATATCAATTAATTTTACATTATTTGTTATCTATTTTGTTGCTCATGATAAAATAAAATTTATTTATTATAGAACGTTTAAGGCATCACATATGACATGAGCTTAAATGTGTAGAGATCAAGTTATTTTATTTTTATTTTTATGATGGAGTAAAATAAAATAAAATATTATAAATAATAGATTGAGATTCTCAGTCTAAACTCTAACGTATTATTCATTCACATCTCATCAGTGAATGACGATAGTTTTTTTCTCATAAAGAAAATATTTAGACATGGAAGGTATCAAACACAATATATGTAATTTTGGTTTGGGGTAGATATTCTCAAATAGGGATGGGGATCCCCATGGTTACTTCATACCCATTTTTTTTTTTAATTTCTTAAATACACTTTTATTTGTATTGATTTAATTTTGTGAAATAGTTTTTCACCTCGTACAATCATAATATACCCAAAAAAAATTATAAACATTATGTAAAAATATATATTATATCAAATCTTTAAGTCTTCGACTACTAATTTTTAAAATCAATAACATGAATTAAAATTTAAAAATTACAAAATTTAATAATTTCTTTAAACTTTGACATCTAAATTATCATACTTCATTTGTAATCCAAATATCATGTCTCTATTAAGATTTCTCACAAACCTATAGCATAAAGTAAAAAGAAATTTTGAGTTAGATTAGTGATGACTAAGAAACTAAGAATAGTAAAAAATCATATATCTATTTCATTTGTTCTTCTTCATCTTATTTTTCTTCCTTAATAAATAAGTTAACTCCAATCTACCAGCAAAGGTATAATATTAGATATAATTTTTAAAAAAAATTAAATATTAAATATATGAATAAAAATTAAATTTTTTAAAAATATAATGTAAGTAAATTTTATACCTCTAGATTTAGTATGTAACTAATTTTAATTTGTATAAATAAGTAAAAAAATTTCACACTAGATTTTTTTGTAATTTTATTTTTAAATCAAGTATTTAAGACGGGTCTCAAGAAATTAACTTATCCCTAAACTTGAATTTAATTTGAATTTGGATTACTGTACCCAAACTCGCTCTATCCCCAAAAAATACTGAAAATGCAATCCAAATTACTTCTCATTTAAGACAGATCCTCACAAGACCCTAATTCCATAGGAATTCTACCACCCCTCCTCATAAAGCAAAATTTTGATTGACTTTATTGCTCTAGTTTGTATGATCAAATTCAAATCTAACATAATTAAATTAGATTTAAAGTCTTTCTAGAATTTTAATCAAGTTAATTTTATTTAATCAACCTGATTAATTATCAGATCCAGATGAGTTCACTAGTGTCAATTCTAATTTAAAAGTTCACACTTCTAAGTTATATTATTTTTTATTTAATTTTTTGAACCAAATATTCACACTCCTCACTGTTTAAACTAAAAAATTCCACAACAATATTTGTTAGGGTATGTGCTTACGCGCCATCCCAGTTTGTATGAATATTTAGTTTGTAATATTTATACAATGCATATTTTATTAAATCGCTAATAATTTTTATTAAATGGTAATTAAGCTTGTAACATTATAAACATGATATGATCTGAAAGAGTTCATATCTGGTTTAAAGAAGTTTAGACTAGGGTTAAGAGTTAGCAAAGCTGATAGTTATAAATGCTAAGAGTTAGCAGGTTATAATAGTCAGCGAGATCTAAAAAGTTAGAACCTAATATATAATGTAACAAAGACCTGAGAATCTACTAGTAATGACATAGTTGCAAATAGGTGCAATAGGAATTAAGAAATGTCATTATGCAAGTATCTTCTCAAGTAAAGAGTTCCTAATCTACGTTCACCAATCAGGGTCTATTGGTGAAACACAATAAAGATTAGTGTATGTCTATATCTGTATTGTACAGATGATTATTCTTAGTTAACCATGAGCTTGGTTGAAGCTCATATAGATATACAGGTATTCAGTTAGGACTGGATACTGAACTGACTCACGAGGACCCCAATAGACCTCTTATGAAACTGTCAAAGGAAGGTCCTCTCGAGTTGAATAGTATTTGTGGTCCTTCGACCTGAGCGCCACAGTGGGCTTGTGGGAGATCCACCATACTTTGATTCCACGTATGTCAGAGACCTTTCATGGTCTGACCGCTACATGTCGCTGGATATGGTCCGATGCTCATGGAGTTCGGTGTGTGTAGATACAGAATCCGTCAGCTTACATAGATAGGTTGTATATTCGATACTTCGAGATTGTATCTTGTAAAGTCTTATGGTCGTAAGCAATCAACCTGGAAAAAGAGTTTCCTATAGGTTTAAACATTATAGTAAAAGTGTTTGCGTATATTGTTAATTAAGATACGAATCTGGAGATAAAGTAAATAGATGAAATTATCAGAATTTGACGGTAATAATCTATATCCCGTTCATCCAGGATAGAATGACGAAAGGATTATATGAATATGGAGTAACCTCAACATGTATGGTCTAACGCGCTAATTTGTAATATCCGTAACGTGTGCGTGGGGCATCGATCACGGACTTATGAAATAGTTTCATTTGACGAATCGGGCGTGGACCTAGGGAGTCCCAATATGAAATGTACTCTTTGAGCACTTGGGCAGCGTACCGTATTGAATAGTTCAATACAGTAAAATTCAGCAATTTACTAAGGTTACGTTAACTAAAGTATATGGTCAGATGGTGAGACCCACTTTAGGTTAACTTGGTAACCGAGTAAGGACATAATTGTAATTTTACTTGATAATTATTTAATTGTTAAATAATTCAAATAAATATTTATTTATTTAATTGTTGAATAAATAATTTAAGTTTAACTAAGGTTAAGAGTTAACCATTTAGTTAAGTTAGATTAACAATACTTAATGGTTAAGTAAAAGTCAACATAACCATGATTAAGTTAGTTAATTATGGTTAAAATATTTAAATGTTCTTTAACTTAACTAAAGTTAAGTGTTAACTATAGTTAAAATATTTAAATGTTAATTTAACCTAACTAAAGTTAAGAGTAAACTATGATTAGGTTAGGTTAAATTCAAATTGATATTAAGTGAAATTAAATGTAATGAAATGAAATGAAATTCATTTGTATAAATAAGACAAATGTAAATTGATTTCATAAGTTTTTGTTAATTTGATTTTGCAAAAATTAGGTCAGTCATTTCAAAGCGAGAAAAGAGAAATTGTTTTTTAATTAATGGATTCAAGAGTTGAATTCATTATTTTCTTTTAAGGCATAAAACTAATTTAGCAAAATAAGTTTTGATTAATTGTTAATCAAAAAGGAAAAATCAAGAACATAAGTTTAAGTGGTTAAACTTCTGCTGGATCAAAGGCTGTCATTCTAGATAATCAAACCCAATATTGTTGATTACTAGAATTGATCAAAGACAACATTTTGGTGGACTTCAACAATCTTCATCCAAAGGCTTCAAGGGTTATTCCTCAATTTCGTTTCTGTTAATTCCATTAATATATTTTGATTGTGTCTACTGCAATGTTTTAACCTTCCGCTGCTTTATTATATATATGAGATATGTATATATTGTTGTTAAACACAAAACCCATATGCAAACACCCTAAAATGAACAACTCCTAACAATATTTATCCTAAAATCACATTTTAATCTACCTCCTTTTAATTTACCATAAAAAATTACTCATCAAATAATTTACTAACTTCTTATTGTAGGTTGTGTTTTATTTATATATAAATCATTAACTAATAAAAAATTTGTTATAGTGTTGTTATCTGTTGCTTGTCTTTTTCATGGTTAATGCATGTGTGTGTGTGTTTTTTTTTCTTGTCTTCTATCTCAAAATTAACATATTAATAAATTGTTAGGTTAAAACATGAACGAATTCATTAAATTAAATAAATAATCATAAAAATTATTATTATTATTTTTTAATATATATATTTTACTTGTTGGCCTCATTATCTGAAAGCCCAACTAGCTCTCACATAGTCCAATTTTTTAAAGGACTCAGCTTAAATTTCATATTCAACATATCAAAAAATTGAACCTTTTAACTCATAAATCCCATAAACTGGTCACATGCATTATAAGAAAGTGAGAATAGATTAAATTTTGAATCATATTGTGATTTTAATTAATTAATTATTATTTTATATAAACAAAAATTTCTCACAAGTGAGTAAATTCACTTAAATTCTTCTCTTTGATTAAAACGAATTAAAATTTTTAATTAATTCATATTTAATTAAATTGACACATTGATACAAATTTAGATTGATACACTATAAATGCATAAAACCTTGCTCATAATTTATTCGATTCATTTAATTCATTATATTCTCATTCATATTGATCATTCAATTCATTTAATAGATAATTTTTCATATTCAATTTCAATTAACTCAATTGATTCAATTCATATCATTCAACAATCATTATCACTCTCTTGCTTGCCTCTAAAACACTCCCTACACACAAAGCATGTTCTTTATTGGATAAACACTTACTTAAGTACTTGAGTATTTTTTTAATAGGAAAATGGCACATCCCCATAGTTTTTATGAGTAAATAAGTACAAGAAGATAATTTTCTTGAGGTTTTATAGTTGGAGAACTTTATCACCAATTAATATATTTAGCATAAAATTATTCCAATTATTTCTTTGTTTGTTTTTGTTGGATAGAATTAAAATTATTCTAATTCTTAGCACAAAATTAACTCATTTGTTTGTTGTTATTTTGAACTAATTATTTCTTTCTATTATAAATATAAATCCTATTGATGAAATGGACCACGTTTCGAAAAAAAAAAGGGACTTAAGCCCATTTCTTTAAAGCCCATTAAAACCTCATTTCTTTTTAAATTAGGCAAAATGTTAAAATAAAGAAAAAAAAAACAAAAAAAAAGGGCAAAACTTATCTTTTGAAAGTGTTGTTGCCAAAAGATAGAAAAGGTGAGTTTCATGACTTTTTCATTAATTTCTTCATTTGTTTTTGTTGATTTAAGTATGATTATGCGTTATATTATTGTGGATGAGATTTTAAGCATAAATTAGGATCCTTAAGTGTTCAAATTTTTTTAATTAGAGAAAAATTTAGGTATTTAAGATTTTAGAGAGAGAAAATTAGTGTGAGGAAGAGTGTTAAGCTTATGGAAGCAAGATTATCACTCTAATTTAGGATTATATATATATATATATATGCTGCTAGAGAATAGGATTTCATGAAAAGAAAGTGATTTGAGTTTTAGAAAAAAACCTTAACCCTTTGATGTAGGGGTAATTATGAATTTTACTAAATTAATAGCTTAAATTATTATTTTTCTTTATTTTAAGACCCATATACGATTTACGTAACTCGTTGGACCCTATACTGCAAAGTATGCATCAGTTCAATGAGTTAATAAGTATATAACTTGTTATATTATCGTTTTGTATAATACATTTTTATTTAGAATCGTCAAAACGGGTATTAATTTCTTTATCGATGAATAATTATATATTTTATCTTATTTATGAGGCTTCTTGAACGTGACGTGCCCCGATAATACATTTCTATTTAATCACATTTTATGAGTGAGATTTATATTATATATGTACATATATGGTTATTTTCTCATATTAAAGATTTCATTTATTATACATTATTCTATAACTTCAATGAAACATGTTGAATATTTAAGTTTTAGGTAGATTATTTATTTTACGAAATAAATTAAATTTTTTGAACATATTTAATCTAAGTATTTATTTTACGTTATGAGAAACTCATTCATATTATGATTTAACTCCTCAAATATTTGTAAGTGACCTTATAGATCATCTATATCGATAGAAATATGTTTAAACGATTTATAAGTTTAAAGTATAAAGTTTAAGATGAGGTTCTCTGAGTTTATAATTGCATAAATAGAAGTGGTTTTCAAACTATTAAGTAGTATCTTCCTCCTTTAAATAAAAATATGAGATTCATGCATTTGGGGTCCATCTGTACACACACATAGGTTTGGGCCATGTGTATGGGTGTTGTACTATTTGGGAGCCAATTTACTATGTGCATGCATAAGACGAGAATATGAGATGATATAAAAATGAGTATGTTCAACGCTCTACCCGATGGATATTCTAGGTACGACAAGGTTTCTCATTGAGTACTAATTTAGTATAAGGTTTTTAAAAAATATTTAATTTCCTTGACATGTATTGCATATGAATTGATTTATGAAAATATTTATAAGATCATATCAAATTTTGTAGAACTTCTATATGTAGCATAAATAAAATGAGATTTGATGGTTCTTATAACGCTTTGAAATATTTACATCATTTACGTTAAGATTGGTATCAATAGTATAAAAGTTTTATTATTATTATTATTTTATGTTGAAACTATTCCACTCACCAAGTTTGTAAAAACTCACCCCCTTATTTTTTTTTTATCTTAAGAGATAGTAGACTTCCTCAGCTCAATAATTATGTTAAAGATATAAAATATCAATATATTAATCACCTACCATATATATTCTATATTTAATAGGTTATATTTGATTTCCTTTTATGTATTTATATTTTCTTATTTATGTTAACTTAAAGCCTATATAAAGGTTGTTTCTGCAACATTGTAAGAAAAAAGGATTATAATAACAATGTAGTCTTTCAAGTTTTTTAGTTTCTCTTTATTATTTTTGTTATCTTTTTCTTTTATATTTTATCTTTTCTCACATGGTATCAGAGCCAGGTTGATTTTTCTCTATCAACGCGTTTGCACTCACAGTGGTTGACAACGCACTTGGACTCGCAACAGTTGATTTTCTGTTTCTTTATCAACATGTTTGCACTCACAGTAGTTGGCAACGCACTTGCACTCGCAACGGTTGGTTTCAAGTTTCATTCAACGCATCTACATTCGCAAGTGATTGATTTTTTCAATGCCCACCATTACAATAAAAAATATTCTTTTTCAAACTCAAGCTTCTACTTGAATTTGAGAGGGGATGTTAAAGATATAAAATATTAATATATTAATCACCTACCATATATATATTCTATATTTAATAGGTTATATTTGATTTCTTTTTATGTATTTATATTTCTTTATTTATGTTAACCTAAAGCCTATATAAAGGCTGTTTCTACAACATTATAAGAAAAAAGAATTATAATAACAATATAGTCTTTCAAGTTCTTTAGTTTCTCTTTATTATTTTTGTTATCTTTTTCTTTTATATTTTATCTTTTCTCACAAATTAGTTGAAATAGGTCACAAGCCATTTAAGATATATGGACTCTCTTATTCTTTTTAGGCATATAGAAATTTATTGTATTAAACTTATTGACTTTGGATTATGTATTATGTTATTTTTAGGTATTTGATGCCATAATTTTGTTAACTCTATCCTAGATACTTGGAATATGTTGATGTATGAGTTATAGATATATTATTATTTTTTATTTGATATTGATGATTGTGAATTGTGAATGAGACATGAGAAGTTTAGAAGAATGGTTGTTAATGTTAATTTATAGAAGTGTAATTTTTTAAGTTGCAAGTTTAGAAATGTTCATAAAATAAAAGAAATTTTGTCAAAATTTTTATAAATTTCCTACTAAGTAAGAGTTCATAAATGTTCACAAGATAACATTTTAGATACACCTTAAAGTTTATAGAAAACTGCGATATAGGTCATTTCAATTAATGCTACTGTTAGAACATTGTGACTTTGTGAAATTATTTTTGTATTTTAATTTATTTATTGGTTTAAATATATAAATAAAAAAAGTGAAAACAATTCAAATTTTATACTAATAATTTTTTTATACATTTAAATATAACTTAATTAACCCAATCCAACTTAACCTAATTATATAAAGGTTAAACTGAATTACATAGTTATTAAATTAGATTGAATTAATTTTCTCCTATCTGATTAAGAAGAAGTTGGAGATCAAGATCTATATAAACTCGATGCAATTCAAGCTGTGATATTCCGAGGGTCGTTGCATCATATTTTCTCAAATTTTCAATTTAATAATAAATAAAAAAGTTAATTTTTAACAACTTTAACTACTTGGGGTTAAAATTTTCAACTTGAATAATTTTAATTTTTTTAAAGTTTTCTCTAATATCTTAAGTTAATTATCTTTAATTTTTTTTCTAATATCTCAATTTCGTTTACAATGCTTTGGTTTTACCTTTTTTGTAAACATTAAAGAATCAAGCCAATAGAAAAAAGAGAAAAAAAAGAAAGAAAGAGAGATGTCAAAAGTTTAGGAAAATCTAAAAAATGAAGAAAAACATGGCCAGTAATTAGAATTTGTTATCTTTCTTTTTCTGAGATAATGTTCTTTTTTTTTAAGATTTGTGAGACTATATTAATCTTTTTTTTTGGAAAAAGATTTGTATAGGTTAATGGTGGGTCTACAATAAGGCCTGTGGTTAGGGGCTCTCCAGGCCCCGCAAAAACATTTTGGTTAATATATTTTTTCCCCCTTCAAAGTCTGCTTCATCATGCTTCGGCCTCCTAAACATTATGGCATCTATAATATTAGACTTTACCTTAAATAGCGGGGAAAAGTACCACTGAACACCTACTCAATGAGGATATTAGTAAATTTTGTTTGTTTGAACGGTTTATTTTAGCTGCATTTTCATAACAGTGTTTGTTTGTTGACATTATTAGGGTATAACAATATTGTGTCTAAATTTTTTTTTAAGATTTTGATGATTTTAAATAATATAGTAAAATAATTATTTTTAAAAAATAGAAAGGTATTTTAGGTATAATGACACTTTATGATACTAAATTTGTACATAAATTTGAATCAATAGAAAGATAATTTTATAAGCTTTTTAATTTTTTTTATAAAAGTTAATTTACAATTTTTTATGATAAATTATGATCAAATAATTCAAACATGCACAAATTAAAAAATGGCAAAGTGATTGTGCCATTTAATAGTCAGTTTAATAATAGGTTTAAATAAAGCTGAATTTGGGTCAAACCAAATCTAATTAATTTTATTCAAGTAAATAAATAATTTAAATGCCTCTCAACCTTTTAAATGGAGGCGTCTCGTTAGATATTTTTAAAATTATAAAATCTAAATATCCTTTTAATCAAATCAAGGGGCTCCAATTATCTTTTTTCTTTTCCTATAATAGTTTTTTGAGCACCTCAAAGTAAATTTGGTTTTACATCAGTCTATAGGAATATAAAATTGGATTTTCTTAATAATAACTAACTAGAGATGGACAAGCGCTTGGGCAGCTTGCCAACTTCCTATAAAGCGGTTTTCTTTATTAGGTCAAGGTTTAAGTCCGACATATATTAAGATAATTGATTTATTTTTATTTTTTTTGGTAAAGACTTTTTAATTTGATTTCACCATCCTTTATAGTGAACACTTAATAAACACTTCATAAAAAACTTATACTATTCCTTAAAATAAAGAAATGGGTAGTTTATAAGTTTTTGTTTAATTATCCATTATATATGGGATAATTTTAGCAATGCCTTTTAAATAAGGTATAATATATGAAATACCCATTTATTTAAAAAGTACCAATGCCCGATAATTAAAAAATTTTCTATTAAAATTAATAAAAAAAAGAGTAATAAAATAAAATAAAATAAATATTTAAAATTTAAAATTTAAAAATATTAAATTTTAAAAAACTTAAATTTTTTTACTTTCTTCTTTTTAAGAACCTAACATCCTCAAACTACTAATTCCTATAATTCCCAACCTCTGTTAGCTACCGCTGTCACCATAACTAAATTTTAAGCCAAGCCATGTGTAGTTAAGGGTAGGTAAAAAAAATTGGTAACTAAAAAATTGAATCAAATCAAATCGATTGATTTAGTTCGGTTCCATTGTTTTGAAAAAATTGACCGGTCCAGTTGGGTTTAAAAAACCTAATTATAATTTCATTAAATAAGAGAATTTTATTTTATGGATATTGTTAGAAATTAGTATATTTTTAATAAATAAAAAGTTTAAATTTATCTTAAATTAAGTAAATTGTAATTATATTAATATGAAATAGACATAAAAATTAGGTCAAAAAATGATCTACTAAATTATTTAGACAAATAAATTAAAAAAGCATACAATTTAAAATTAAAAAATCGAAAAAGAACTCAAAAACTAGCCCAAAATTTTAAAGACTTATATAATATATATGAACAAATTTAGTGGTTTATGTAATGTATAATGAATTTTTTTTATTATATAATACATAACGTGTAATGTAACGTGTACTATATATTAATTTAGTCAACTTAAATTTTTAAGATTCGTATAATAAATAAGAATAAATTTAGTGGCTTATATAACATGTAATGAATTTTTTTTTACTATAATAAATAACGTATAATATATAATAATTTAGTCAATTTAATTTTTTAAAGACTTATATAATATATAAGAACAAATTTAACAGTTTATGTAATGTGTAATTAAATTTTTTTATTATATATATATAACGTGTATATTATTTAATTTAGTTAATTTAATTTTTTAAATACTTATATAATTTATAAGAATAAATTTAGTGACTTATATAACGTGTAATGAAAAAATAATAAATGATTTAAAATAAAATACTAAATTATTTAGATAAATGAATTAAAAAAAAGCTCACAAGTTAAAATTAAAAATTAAAAAAAAATCGAAAAAATAAAAAAAAAACCGAACCAAAAAAAATATGTTTTATCCGGTTCGGTTTTACTTATTGACAAAATTGAATCGGACCATGCCCACCTCTATATATAGTGGCATGGCTTAGCTGTCAAGCCTAATGGCTTGGCTTGGCTTGCGTGACCTTACTAGCAAGAGTCAACTCAAGCTATCCTCAGAAGTAAAGACAGATCCTGCAATGAGATGTAACTAACATACTCTTCACTTATTACATCTGATACAACAAAATTAGTGTTTCAACAAAAATATACACGTATGTATAAATATACAAAACATAATAACTCATGCAGTTTTGCGTGTCGTTGATTAATCTAAAAATGTGAAGATTATATCACATTGCACGAATTCCTTCAACAACCTGAGAAAAATAAAAAAAAAGTGTGAACTAGTGGCTCAATAAATGAACATAATATGAAAATATTATATAATTTATAAAAACTATAAAAAATAACTTCTTAATAATAAATAATATTCTATATAATCAACATGTATAAATAAGTATATATAAAATAATCATAAAACTATATACCGAGTTATTAATAAAACTGTACTAAAAATATGAGTTGTCATAAAATTTTTTACTAAAGCTAAAAATCATAACAAAATACTAAGAAATCTAAAAATCTACAAACATAAATTGTTATGAAATCTGTGCTAAAATTAAATAAACATAACATAATACTGAATATATAATATATATATTGCATATATATTGAAAATTACACAATTCTTGTACTTGGAGAAATGCTGGTCTAACTTGGTGGAGTAACTCACACACAGAAAGCGGAAGATCTAAATTAGTCTAATCCGGTAGAATGCTACATTGTTTGGGCATAACAAACAAAACTAGTCTAACGTATATGCAGAACAAACTACACTAAAAGAGATGGTACGCATCTGATGGTTCAAAAACTATTACTCTATAATATTATGAAAATATAATTATTCTAAAATAAAATTTCTGTATTGAACGTAATTATAAATTATACTATAATAAATTTTAAAAAATATTTATGAGTATTCTAAATATCATAAATGTCTACTAAAATAAATCATAAATAAATTTGATAATGTATAATTAAATCATAAATTATCGTATTAAAAATATATAAAAATATATATTATCTACTTATAAAAGTATACAAATCCTGAATTGGATCGAGAATATGAGGTCTATCAGCCATTGATACTACTCTTATATTATAAAGTGTAAAAATTTATTATTAGTACTGATATGTATCATAAAAATAAAATAACAATATTCTAATTTCACGATATAAATCTAACTTTTTAAACTCATTTTTTATAATTGTTTTTATTCCTCTTTCTATTTTTCACTCGGTTCACTTTTTCTCTCTTCTCTTTTCTTCTTATTTTTTTCTCTCGAGTTTCCTCTTTTCCTCTTTTTTCTTTTTTTTTTTTTAAAAAAAAGTTCCGAAATTACTAAATAACGACTCTGGAACGCATTCAATTGTAGAAAAAGGGACTCCTCACGATTTTCTTTCTTTCTCTGCTCTCAAATTTGCTTATATTCTCTCAAGTGCAACTAACACAAATGAAAGAAATTCATTTCATTGTATAAGCAAGCCAGCCGCCCACTTCTCCAATCCAATGCCACCACTTGCTATATATTATCATTTCATTTTGTTTTAATTCTGAATCTTAAGCTTACTTCATTGCAAAAATGAAGTTGCCTAACACGTTTACATACTTAAACAAATGATAGACACGTATCTTACACTTACTGTTCAAATTTATTTTTATTTTATTTTTTTAAAATCTGAATTTCATTTTTTTGTTGTGATGTTGGATTAATTGGTAACCATTATTACTGTAATATTGATGTTCGATTAATTTTGAAGAGTGGTTGATGTTTATTGGATTAATTCAATACTATTAAATGATTGTCTTTGTGATCATGTTAAATAAAAATTTGAAGAAAACGAAAAGAAAAAATTATTATGTAACAAAAGATGAGAACAAAATGAATAAAGAAGAGTCTACCGTTACGAAGAGCAAAAGCAAGGCTAAAAAAAAAGATGAGACCTGCAAAGAGAAGTCTCTAAAAATTGTATTTTTATTCAAGATTACACAAACCAGCGGCAACAGAAGAGCAACAGAAGTCTCGTAGATTTTTGAATCTCAAAGTCCTGGAAGAGTATCAAGAAATGTACCTTCCTCGTGGCTGTGCTTCCCGATAAAAATTAACGAAATCGTCGTGTTCGAATAAATTTGACCAGTTTTTGAGTTGTGCATTATGTTGTGGGGAAGCGTTAAATTGAATAATAATTATATAAATTTATGGTGATAATAGTAGAGGAATGTAATAAAATAAATAAAAGGAGAAGATATAATATTTATGTGGTTTAGATTTAAATTTATATCTATAGGTAAAAATACAAAAAAATATTTTATTATAACAAATAAAATTATATAATTGTAGTGAAATAATCTTCATAATCCAAAACTTTAATATATCAATATCATTCAAAAGAACACTTAACTTATGAAATTACAATTTCTCTCAAATATTTCAAATGTTTTTAAATTTGTATGCCTTAAATGCTTGTGTCTCACATCTTTTGTCTTATGGATTTACCTCAATTTATAGCAAAATTATAGCACATAAATATTGACATTTGTGGATGAAAAATAACTTTAAAAAAATCAACTGTAGGCAAAATTTGGTGTCCACCATCTAAGACAAATGTTCACTCCAATTGTCAATATTTGGGTGCTCATATTTTGAATATTCGAGTCATATTCAACAAATCTCCAGCTTGACTTGAATAATTAAAATCTCAAGAGAAATATGTTTTAATGTCTTCATCGTTAATTTGCAAACTTCAAATTGCTAGAACATTGATCAAGTTAAGACAGTACTTAAACTTGATCGTTATTACCACCTTGGTCATTATATCCGCAAGATTGTCGCCAATGTCAATTTTTTAAAGAAGTATGTTCCCTTCTTCAATAATCTCCTACACAAAGTGATATCATATGTCAATATGTTTCGTATGAGCATAAAAAACTTGATTCTTTGCTAAGAAGATAGCACTCTGACTATCACAATATCTATTAATGTGCTTCTGACTAAGACCCAAGTTTTTCAGCAACCCTTGTAATCAAATAGCCTTCTTAACAGCCTCTGTAATTGTCATGTAATCAGCCTCTATGGTTGACAAAGCAACGGTAGACTGTAAAGTAGACTTTCAACTTACTGGACCTTTTGCAAGTGTAAACACATAGCCAGTAATTGATTGTCGTTTATCTTCATGACCAGTATAATTAGAATCAACGTACCTACTAACATCTAGACCAAGAGTATTATCCCGTTCAAATACGAAACCAACATCTACGGTATTTAAGATGTATCGCAGAATCTATTTCACTGCTTCCTAATGTCTTTTACCATAATTATGCATATACCTGTGAGTGATTTTAGACATAGGGTGCATGCATTTGGGTTTATGTCTATCATGCAAATATGTATATGTATCACATACATATATGCACAGCAGATGAGCATAATACTAATTTCTTAATGATAAACACAAATAAGTTTTATATGTTATCTTATAAATGTAAACTATATAAAGATTAAGAATTTATTATTTGACAAGCCTTTGGTTTTTGGTTGAACTAGAGTACCTGCCTTGAAACAACTCGTTCACAATTCTAGTTTCTTAACACGGTGGGCTTGAGGAAGCTAGAATAGCAGCTTTTTCAATAAAGAATTCAACCATTGAATCATTGTTTCTACCTTGTAGTATAGGTGTCCAAAAATAGAAGGAAAATGGAAGAAGTGTATTTTTTTACCTTAACAAGTCTTTAGTTTTTGGTCGAACTGTAGTACCCGCCTTGAAGTAATTCATTTACAATTCTAGTTCATCAACATAGTGGGCTTGAGGAAACTAAAATAGTAGTTTTTCCTGCAAAGAAGTCAACCCATGAATCCTTATTTTTACCTTATAGTATAGGTGGCCAAAAATAGAAGGAAAATGGAAGAAGTATATTTTGTGCTCTCAACACTTAGCCAAATTATCACACTTCTCTCTCCAAATGCCTTAACCGTATCTTTCAACTTAATTGGGCAACCTATTGCTCATTTATTTATTTTTCACTTAATGGACAACACTTGTCCCATTTAATTACATAATGTCCTCCATTATCTTGGTCAATGTTTGCCATTAGTGTTTTGTTTATTATTTTTTACAATAAACTAAATAAAAAGAAAATAAAATAAAAAATTATTTTAGATGAACTTGGCCTAAATCTATGCCAAATGAGAAATATTTTCTAACTAATAAGAAATATGTTAAGGCCTACTATTTACAAGTGCAACCCATTAATTCTTATTATATCATTTTGTTAAAAAAATTGTTTGATTTTAATTTAAATAATAATATCATATATTATTATTATTATTATTATTTTATTCAATAAATATTTTAATGAATAAAATAATGATATTATTTATCAAACAAATAAGGTCATTTTGATAATTTCAAAGTCAAATAATAATTGGCTCATAATGTGCCATGTGTCGACATTCTATTGGTCAATAATTAATTATTAACTAATTAATGTACTTAACTCTTAAGTCTTGACACGTGCACGACCGGAGGAAGACCAAAGTAAATGTTCGATCTGCTAGAATTTTCTGGATCGAACTATTCAATATGGTACATTGTCCTAGTGCACAACAAATATACTTCATATTGCGGGACTCTTTAGGTCCACTCCTGATTTGTCAAACAGAACTATTATGTGAGTCCGAGATCGATACTCTACGCACATATCACGAATATTATAAATCAGTGCAGTATACCACACAAGTTGAGGTTATAGCGCATATATATAATCCTTCCACCAATCATATCTTGGAAGAGGGGGGATATAGATCACTGCCGTCAAATCCCTATGTGCTCATTCGTGAACTTATTTCTAGACACGTATCTACATAAACAATATATGCAAACACCTTTACACTATTGTTTAACCCTGTGAAAAATTCTTTTCTTGGGTTTGTTGCTTATGGCCATAAAACTTTTTAAGATATAATCTCTTAGCATCTGGATATATAACTCATCCATGTGAGTTGACGAATTCCATATTTGTACACATCGGACTCCATAAGCATCGGACCATACCAAATAGTTATATTATGAAAGGTCTGTGACATGCGTGGAATCAAAGTATGATGGATTGCTTACAAGCCCACTGTGGTACTCGGGTTAAAGGATCACGTATACTACTCAACTCGAGAAGACCTTCCATTGATGGCTTCATGGGATGTCTATTAGGGTCCTCGTTGAGTCTGCTCAGTATTAAGTCCTTATTGAATACCCATATATTATACGAACTTTCAGTAAGCCCATGGTCAGCTAAAAACAATCATCTAGACTATCTAGGTATAGTTTACACTAGTTTATGAAAAAAGATTCCACCGACAGATCTGCATCGATGAATTAAGAACAAGAACATATAATTTGATAATAGACTTACATAATAACATTTCTTAGCACCTATTGCAACTCTTGCAATTATGTTATTATTAATGTACTCTCAGATCTTTGTATTGTTACAAACAAAGTTTTAACTTTTAGACTTCAGTAATTATTATAACATGCTAACTCTTTAGCATTTATAGTTTTTCAGTGATGCTAACTCTTAGCATTGATCTAAACTTTTTTAGACCAAATCTGAACTCCTTTAGATCATATAATGTCTATAGTGTCACAAGTATTGAACCATTTAATAATTGTAATTAATAATTTACCAAGTAATGTATTTTATAAATATTATAAAATAAAATACTCATACAACAATGGAATGGCACGTGAGCATAAATTCCAACAATACCTATTAACTATACTAACAGTTTGTGAAATATCAGGCTTTGTACACACCATTGTATATATCAAGCTACCAATTGCATTAGAGTGTGGAACTTATAGGATGTACTCTTTTTTTTTATTAGTAGTTGGAGACAATGATGCAAAAAGCTTGAAATGAGAAATAAGTGGTGTACTTATAGGTTTAAATTGCTCGTTCATGTCAAACTATTGTAACACCTTCTTCAAATATTATCTTTGGGATAGACTAACCTTACTTCTAGCTTTATCTCTGTAAATGTTTATACTAAGAATCTTTTTGGCTTTACCCAAATCCTTCATTTTAAATTCTTGATTAAGTTGAGTCTTCAACATTTCAATCTCAGCTTTGCTCTTAGATGCAATTAACATATTATCAACATACAAGAGCAAATATATGAAGGTTTCATCATGTAGCTTGTGAAAATACACAAAATGATCAATTTTATTCATTGTGTACCTTTGACTCTTCATAAATTAATGAAATTATTTGTACCACTGTCTCAAACTGCTTTAGGCCATACAACGATTTCGTCAATTTGCAAACCCAATCTTCTTTTCTAGTAACTTTAAAACTCTCAGGTTGAGTATATAGATTTTTTCTTTTAAATCACTGTGTAAGAATACGGTCTTCACATTAAGTTGAACTATTTCAAGATTAAATTGCGTAACCATGGCTAACAACACCTAGATGGAAGAATGCTTTACAACTGGAGAAAAGACTTCATCTATAATCAATTCCTTCATTCTGAGCATATCCCTTAACTACCAACCTAGCTTTGTAACGAACTTCATTTTTATCAAGAAATCATTCTTTCTTTATATATATATATATATATATATATATATTTGCACCCAATTACCTTTTTACCCTTGGGTAGTGTAGTTAACTCTCAAGTCTTGTTTTTCACAAGAGATTCCATTTCTTCACTCATAGCTTGCTTCCACTATTTACTTATTGCACTGCAAAATTACTTCTGCATAAGTGGAAGGAATATTGTCATCTGCAATTGGAAGTGTATAAGCCATCATATCAACAAATCGAGCAGGTTTACGAATTTCTCTTTATGGCCTTCTAACTGCAATTGAATTATATTGTTGTGAAGGTTCTTAGGTTAAAATCTCTTCTTCATCTTGATAATTGTCATCAACTAGATTAACTAAAACTCTTTCTAGCTCTATCTACTGCAGAGTACCACAGGACCTGTCTTCCTTTTGAAAATCTACTTGATCAATTTGTTTTAATATAATAGATTCATCAAAAGTTACACCTTACTGAAGACTGTTTATCTTGAAATAAGACACCAAAGTTGATATCCCTTCACTCTCGTAATTATACCCATGAATAATGCTTTCTTGGCCCGTGGGTCTAACTTAGATTTCTTTACATAATAATAAGCAGTGGATGCAAAAACATATAAAGAATCATAATCAGTAACAGGTTTATCAGTCCAGACATCTATAGGAGTTTTGCCTTAAATAGAAGCTGATGGCAAACGATTAATATGATGGAATGCATAAACTACTACTTTAGCCCAAAATTCCTTGCCCAATCTAGCATTGGACAACATATACCGGACTTTCTTCAATATAGTCTGATTCATGCATTTTGCCACCTTATTCTGCTATGGTGTATCTCTAATAGTGAAGTGTCGAATAATTTCTTCTTCTTGGCATTCTTGGAGAAATTGATCATTCTTATATTCACAACCATTATCTAATCGAAGCCTTTTAACCTTTATGTTAGTTAAATTTTCTACCATCTTTTTTCATTTAAGAAAAATACATATGACTTTACTTTTATTCTTCATCATATATATCCATACTCTTTTCAAAAAATCATTAACAAAAGTAGCAAAATAATGCATACCTCTAATCGAAGTAGTTTTTGTAGGTCCCTAAATATCCGTGTGAATATAATCCAAAATCCCTTTTGTGGAGTAGATTGCAGTATTAAACTTCACTCTAGTTTTCTTGCCCACTATACAATGTTCACAGAAATCTAGTTTGCAGGACTTTGCACATTTTAATAAGCCTTGCCTTGCCAACATTTGTAAAGCTTTTTTACCAGTATATCCAAGACATATGTGCCATAATCTAGTTGCATCTAAATTTACATTTTATTCAAAAATTGATGCTATAGATCCAATACTCAGGTTTGCAGCTTGATAAACAACCTCTTACTATTAAGGTTCCCCTGATATATCAAAGTAATCTCTTTCATCTTTCTTTCGAGTTTTACTACTATGCAAGGCTATGCATATAGCATCAAATGTAACTTTATCCTTCCCATAAAGCAAAGAGGTGGTGAAATGATCATATTCATCTGGAATAGAGTTTAGTAGCAACAAAGCTTTATATTCATCTCCAATTTCTTTATTAAAATGGACTATATTAGCAATTATCTTGTTAAAGGCATTTACGTGATCATCCATAAACATGTCCAATGTGTATGTGATTCGAAACAATTTTTTCTTTAAATAAAGCCTACTTTCAAGGTTTTTCTTTCTACGTCTCCCACAATTTCTTTGCTGCTGTCTCCCTCATGACAAAGTATTTATGCTCTTTAGCAAGGCATTGTCGAATAGTACCATATGCTTGCTTGTTGATCCTTTTTTACTTTTTGTCATTCATATTTTTAGTATTTTCTTCAAAAGCTATGTCTAAATCTTGTTGACATAGAACATCAAGCTCTTCACTTTGCCACATATCAAAATTATTGGTACCATCAAATTTCTCTACTTTAAATTTGGCATTTATCATCGTGTACCTTGCTAATGAAGACTTAGTTGATGTATCAGCCATTTTTCATACACGTGAATAGCACTTTCGTCTACATGAACAATACTATTTACAGTATAAGTGAAAAGTAATTATTACTTAACTTAATTCAACAACACTAAACTAACAATGCTTATATGTTTATTCATATGAATTGTACACCAAAAAAGTTTTCAAAAAAAACTAGAGGGGTACCAAACGGTCCTATTTAAAATTCAAACTCCTTAAGCAATATTAGCAATTTTGATAGAATTTTTCTAGACATGGACCATCAACACTATTACACCGGGCTCTAATACCAATTGTTGTGCGGAAGTGTTGGATTGAATAATTATTATACAAATTTGGTGACGGTAGTAGAGAAATGTGGTGAAGTAAACAAAAAAAGAAAACATAATGTTTATGTGGTTTTGTTTTAAGCCTACATCCACGGGTAAAGACACAAAAGAATATTTCACTATAATAAATAAGTGTATACAATTGTTATGAAATAATTCTCACAATCCAAAATTTAATACACCCAATATCACTCAAAAGAACACTAGACTCGTGAAATTATATAAATATACAAATTTTTTCAAAATTTTCAAATGCTCTCAATTTTGGATACCTAAAACGCTTGTATCTCTCACTTGTGTCTCAAACCTTGTGCTTCATAATTTACCTCAATTTATAGTAAAACCATGACACACAAATATTAACATTTGTGTGTGAAAAATAACTTGAAAAATTCATCAATTGTAAGCACATCTAAGACAAATGATCTCTCCAATTATTAATATTTAGGTGCTCACTTTTGAATATTCAAATCATATTCAACACATTAAACACTTAAAATTCTGTTGTCTCTTCTTTTTTTTGGGTTAATTTCGACTTTCAGTATGTTTATCCTGATTTTTATTTGAATTAAATTAATGAATTTTTATTTGAATGAAATTATTGAACTTTCTTCTTCTCTGTCTGATTAATTCGCGTTAATTTTTATCATGCAAAAGTAATTGATCTTATCATCACAAAAATGACAACCGATTACTGGCCCTGGGCAAATAATTAGACATGCACATATACAATGATGAATTGAACTCCATTTTGATATATGCTGCAGGCATTTTATTCCAACCAATAATAATAATAATAATCACAAATCCACAAGGATTAACGAATAATGAAGAAACATTTTCCTTACCCTACTTCATAATCAGTGTTTTGTTTATTATAAAACACTTGCAAAACAGAGATGATCTCAATCTCAACCATTAAAAAGAGATTTAAGTAATAATAATTTTTTTTTTGTTTTCCTTTAGAGAAAGAAAGTTGTTTATCCACCACGAACAGTTCGACTGGCAAAGCAGTGGGAAGTTAAGCAAGGACTTTATGTAGAACTTAGGTTTGAGTCTCTTTTCCTTTACGGACTTGGTGGACTGTTGTGGCACCTTAAATGATCCCGTATTGAAGTAGGGGCCTTGACGGTGAGTTGTTGGGCTAGTCTCCCTGTAGTTTACCGCAACGGTTCCCCATTCCCAAAAAAAAAAATAAAAAAAAAGGTAGTTGCTCGCATATTTACAGCAATTGGTGTCTTGAAACAAAACGCGTATCCAAGATGGACGGCAATTGTCACACGTCCAAAAAAGAAAAAGAGACGAAGAACCGAAAAATATTTGAAATGGCCAATTTACCTTATAATATTGATTTCGAGAGTTGCTAAGTGTTAAGGCATTTCAGCCATTTAAATTGCTAGGATCACACAAGCACATGGCAATAGCTCTTCTTCCCTCCAAATCCAATTCATTAACGTTTGGTCCTTCGAATTGTGTTGATTAATACAGTAAAACAAACGCAAAGCCAAAATACAAGCATATGCATGGCAACTTCCAAGATAGTTCTTTTTTTTTTTTATAAGCAACTTCCAAGATAGTTCTAACCATCTACTCGTTTTCAATTGGTACCCAGAAGAGGAAATTTCTTTCTTTTTCTTTTTGTCACCAAAATTCATCTATATAATATGTTTTGGTTTTGTTGCAAAATCACCATCAAATCAACTGACCAAGCATGAGTGCTAGTCGTGGTGACCAAAGAGATATTGAATCTCAGCAAGAGGTGTTGCTCACAGCCAGCAACCCTCCGAGAGACCGATGGCGGGGGATTCTTCTAATCCTCCAGGCATGTCAGATTCTCATCTCGAGAGCTGAACAAGCTCAATAGGATGCAGTAAGTCCCATATTATCTCTATATAATTGATTTGAAAACTAACTTATCAACTTATTAATATTTTGCAGAACTTAGAACTAGCAGAAGCTTTTAAAGACTTACCGGCATCAACTCAAGTTTCAGCTGGTGTCTCTACTGCCACTACGGACGAAGAACTCCAACGTGCAAATATTGACAGGATTGTTAAGGAAAAGGACACAGGATCCCTGCGTGCATTTGGAGGCATCCAAGTCATTGCAGAAGCTCTTGACATTGATTTGGAGAAAGGAATCCCTGGAGATGAGGATGATCTATGTTGCCGCAAACATAATACTACATTCTCCGAAGCAGAAGCTCCAACACAAGGATTCCTCCGATCTATTAAAATCATGCAACAACTACGTCATTTTTCTCCTTTTCCTGTCCGCAGTGATGTCAATCGGCTCCGGAATCAAGGAGAAAGGTCCGACGACCGGTTGGTGTGAGGGGGCTATCATAATTCTGGCCATCATCATTCTTGTGGTTGTCCCATCAGGACGAGACTTCTGGTCTCAGAAGTACTCAAATAGGCTGCCAGAAGAGCAGAAATCATCAGAAAAGAAGCAGCTGGTAATTGATGTTCTTAGAGGAGGAACCATGCAGAAAATAAATATTTCTGATGTTGTAAGTGGTGATATAGTGCATTTGAGAAGGGGAAATAAGGTACCTGGTGATGGTTTGTTCATATCTGGTGATGTCTTGATGATTGATCATGATTTAACAACCGTTGATGAAGAGAACCCTTTTCTCTACAATGGTGCAAATGTGGTTAAAGGGCATGGTCACAAGCTTGTGACATCTGTGGGCATGAACACATTATGGAATGAAAAGATGAGCCAGGTTACTGAGACTCCAAGCATCGCCACCTTAGCAGCTCAACTTGACAATGTGAGCCTACGCAGTCAAATTCTTGGGCTTTTAATCTCGACCCTCGTCCCTGTTGTAGTGTTCCTTCGTTATAAATTTGGTGTTGGAAAATTAGTGATTCAACAATTTTAATTGGATAAGAATTGAAATAAATACTAAAGTGAAGAGTTACAAGAAGTTTAGAACGTGTGAGATACGTATGGAGAAGTCTAGGACGTGTAGGACACGAAGGGGGAAGCGAAACAGGACTCAAAGACGTAAAGGAAGCAAGAAAACGCAGATAGGTATACAGGGCTCAGCGCCATTGCGCCCAGGACAATGACCCAGCGCCGCTGATAAGAGTAAATTATATCTATTATTTTCACTCCCTTAACTTAATTAATTACTCATTTTAATAAGAATATTATACATTTTATATGTTTAATTATTATTTTGTAGCTTTGGATTCAATGGATCAATTGAGGATAAAAATCTAAGAAAAATAAGGAAAAATAATGCTACAGTGTTTGTAAACAGTAACACTTGAACAGTATTTCATAAACGGTAACACGTGAACAGTATTTTATAAACAGTACCCCCGCTACAGTGCTATTGGATGAGTTGTAGAATTTTGACTCTTCTTTCCATAGGCACTAATTTCATGCAAATTGGATGAGTATCCAATGAGATATGAGCAAAATTCCAAAGATACATCAAAATTCGGCCAACAACCATTTTACCCGCTTGCAATGCGATTTGGTCCATGATAACGGCTGATTTGGACTTTACCATAAACATACGAGTTGTTGATAGTTAAGTCAGCAATTCACAGCTTCAAGAATTATACCAATTTAGTACTTATTTTGTGAGATACGGTCCAAATACGTGAGTTGGGTCAAGCTGGGTAAGAGTTGTAGTCCGATTTTGTTGTATCTCAATTTTTGGCCCATAACATGTTGGATTTGGCTTTTCCACTATTCTTCAAATTTGTGTAAGATTGAGTCATGTTGCACCAGGTTCAAGAATTTCTTCATTTCAATTTCTACATTGAGAGTTATGTCCAGTTTACCTAAACTTGTCCAAATAACATTCATTAATCACAATTTAAGGAGAACACTTTATTTCAAGCTAAAAATACAGAAAATACTAAAATTAGTGACATTAAATGGTGATTGAATCTCTTAACAACATGCATTTTCATGTGTTCATCAATTATCGAAGTAATAAATAACCCGATGAGAACGGGGTCGATCCACAGGGAAGTAGAATTAAAATTACAAATTATAAACACTTTAAAGATAATTAATGCAGTATAAGATGTTTGTAAATATTATTTCAATTAACCAATTCAAATAAAAAGTTAAGGTTACGGGGATTCACTCTTGGCATAAGAAGTAAGAATATATTTAACTTTTTATTTTTTTATAACTCAATTGGAATCCTCACACAAAGGAGGTTCCAACCGGAAAATATAGCAATTAAAGTTCATTATCATTTATATATTGATTAGTATTTATTTCTTTCAATTATTATACACCAAATCTTATAAATGGGTTCAAGTATTTATAATGCCAATCTTTATATTTGTCTACAATAAATTAAGACTCCCACTTTACAAGAAAGGTTATATAAACCAAATCTTGTAAATGGTTTCAAGAATTTATTGTGCCAAGTATTAAGTTTGTCAATAATAAATCAAGAATCACCACTTTTGAAGAAATGGTATTAATTCTACAAACAAAATAAATACATCATATATAAATTTGCATAACTTAAAAATGAAGCATTAAATTCATGAATAAATATTAAACATATCTTATTACCTTGCCAAGAGCTTCACCCTTTCACCTTAGCTTAAACAAAATTATTTGGACATAATAAAACTAAATGAAAAAAAAAAGAAATGGAAGAAGAAATAACATGACTTAATAGTAAACAAGAGAAATAATAGTACAAGGAAATGGATACAAAGAAAAAGTATTTTGAATTAAATTCTAACTTTCTAATTACATTCTTTAGGCATAAACAAGCCACCTATTTATAGAAAAACATGGATAAATTGAGACAAATTTGGAGGGAACCACTTGGTTGATGAAAGTCAAGAATGGTGGCAAAATAATTTGCATTCATTATCACTTGGGCACCCACTTGATTATCCAATTTGGAATTGATGTGATCCGAATTAGCTGTCACTTAAAACATAAAAATTGTAGATAAGTCTCTTATCTTTCCAAATTGAGTGATCTCATACGTATTAGATACGTATTTCTATAGTTATGGGCCAAATACGGATAACTGTTCAAACTGGGTCTGTACTGCAGATCAATTCTGTTCTAGGTCAATTTTCACCCTCTAAATACTCGAATTTCCAATGCTTTATGAAATACAATATGTTAGCCCATTGAGTCAGCTCTACACAGAATTAAGAATCACCTCAATTGGATCTTTAGGTAGAAATTTATGCCCATTTTACCGAACCTGCCACAAAACAGTTATAAGATAATTAAGTACAATATTGTAAACATACTTAAGTTAAGAAAATTAAATACACTAGTAATACAAAACAATCATGTAAAACTCTTATTAAATGTGTAATTTCAAGTGTTCATCACACCCCCCAACTGGCTTATTGCTAGTCCCTAGCAATTCGAGCATAAATAAAATTTGAACACTACCTAAGTATTTCAAACAAAACGTCAGTTTTAAAATCACAATCGCTATAAAGGTTATTTCAAACATAACTTCCAAAAATATTTTTGTGTGTGTGTGAATTAAGCCAAAGCCTTCTTACCACAAACCACAACATATATAGCCTTAAAAATGTTCCAAGTAAAAGCCTCAACTCCATATCCTTACAGGTGAATAACTTGTTTAATGACTTAGGATTTCACTCATGGAGTTGGAAAACAGATAATCGCTCAAGAAAAAGTTACATTTAAGGACAGATAGACAAACTAACATTGATCCAAAGATAGGAAAATCAAATATTTAGAGTCAAACCATTATTGTCAAATGCCAGCTTCAAGACTTTAATTATTTAATGCGAATCTTACGAATATAGAATTCGGTGATAAGATTGCTTCCTAATGACTTTAATTTTCTAAAATTGAATGAAGACTTTATTGAACTGAATTGACTTCTTTTCTTTCTTTTTTTTTTCTTTTTTTTTTAATTTTTTTTTTACTCTTTTTTTTTAAAGACATAAGGAATCATTACAACATAAGAGCAATTTATCACCATAATACTTTTCTAATTTTTTTTTTATCCTTCAGCTAAGCAACCAAATCATTCATCATCCCAAATAATGTCATTCCAAATAAAAATTAACCATTTTAAAGGATCAATGAAAGTTCGTAAGCTGTTATCTCAAACCTCTCCACTCACTCACAAAAGATATGTGAGTTTAGAAAATAATATGTATACTTAAACATGGAAATTCTCTTGACTATATATATTGAATCATCCATCTTACCACAAGGCTTAGTATTGTTCTCAAGAAATAATTTCAGAAGTTATTATTTAGTAACCTAAATAGAGAAAGTGATTTAAACTAAACAATTTTGAAATCATACATCGATAGTAAAGCAAATTTATTTACGCAAGAGTTACCAAAAACTTAAGCAACAAACAATTATACATAAAATGCATTAAAAATAAACCAATTAGAATGTGTTTCAAAAGTTTATAATGTACTCTTTACTCTGCCATTCTAGAACTAGAATGCGTCTCAAGAATACATAAATGAACATTTTACTCACGCCATTCATGATAATTTTTTTTTTTTTACATAACAAAGTGATAACAACAACAAAATAAAATAATTAACACTAACATTATATATCAACTATCCTCCCCCCAACCAGATTGAGACATTGTCCTTAATGTCAAAATATAGAAAGAGTAAAATATAGAAGATATCACCTGAAACATCTTTTATTGAAAATTAAACCTGCAACAAAATAAAACAAGCCACACAAAAAAAAAATAAAACAAGTCACACAAAAAAGCTTTAAAATACATAGAAATAGATAGGCTACAGACGAAGCGTCAAATCTATCCTGCGTTTCTTTTCACTGTTATCAGTATAAAAATCTATCTGACTCATTGTTGGATCAGATAGAGGTGTAAAAGCTTGTAGTTCATCGAGTAACTGATCAACAGTTGAAGCAGAAATGAGGATCTGTCGTGCTGCAGATGAGACGAATTATTTTTCCACCGCATAGTCAAGAAAAGATAACAACTCATTATAAAAACCATCAACGTTTAACAAACCAATGGGTTTTTTATGGATTTGCAATTATGCCCATGAGACAATTTGAAAAATTTCCTCCAATGTTCCGAAACCTCCAGGTAGAACTATGAAGGCATCAGCATTACGAAGCATAAAAGAAATTCGTTCATGCATTGATGATACCTGTAACTCATCCCCAATTGTTTTTCCTACAATGTCTCCAACAGCTAGAGTTTTTGGTATGATACCCAAAACTCGACTGCCATTATTTTGTGCAGCGGTTGCCACACGTCCCATTAATCCAAGACTACCTCCCCCATGTATTAAATGAATATTGCGCTCAGCTAACATCTTACCAAGGGTTTCTGCTACTTCTATAAACTCACTAGTTTTTCCAGGGCTGGATCCACAAAAGACATAAATTTTTATGAATTTACGAGTTGATGATCCTTCCATGATTACACTCACCCTCTCTCTTGAATGATTTTGAGTTTGTACAAAGATGCAGAAATAATGCAATGTATTTATAGAGCCAAAAGGTATTGTAAAGTTAAATCACATGGCTATTGGCTTGAAATACAAGATTCAATACCTTTTACCAATTTTCAATTTGTTAGCTGGAAAAGTCACATGGGTTGTCGGCTTAAAATGCAAAATTTTCAAAAAGGATTATAGGTGGTTGATTATTGAAAAAACATTTGAGTTTGAAATGAAACATTTAAAAATAACAGCTATAGTAAATATATACAAGTAGTTGTGATTGTGGCTCACATCTTCCTCTGATTTTACGTCCAGTAACGGCTTAAACGCCCTCTATGGGTCGGGGATAGGCTTTCCATCCAATTTTCTTATAAATTGGCAAACATGGTCTTTTAAAGTCAGATTCCCGAGACTGTACCGCTCATGTTCTTTTAGGAATATGTCCCATAATTCATGAATTGCAATATGCACATATCCACTAGGATGCGTCTCAAGAGTCGATAAGATATTATCTAAAGACTCCTTACTCAGGCCATCCTTAATGAACCTAATTTTATCTTCATAATTTACAGACACCATTCCTAAAGTGCGGCAACGTGTGTTGCAAGTCGTGCGTGCACACTTGTAACAAACATTTAATCGTTTTGCTCTTCATTTTTTTTGAAAAAGAGCTTTTACCTAAGCCAGGCATGTAGGAAATTATTGAGTCTGAAAATTCACCTGTCAATCTAACTTTGGCTTCAATTAACCAACGTAAATCAATAGGTATATTCATAATCATTAATAACCTTAATCTTTCACATCTTGCTTGATAAATTTTCTTCAAGGAATTTTGAGGCAATGAGGGAAAACGCTTTTTCAAATTTTTTAGAATGTCATCCATTTTTTTTTTTAAGAAAAGGGGGAAGAAGAGAAGATATCAGTAATTATGGGAAACTGACAAAATCGATTTGAAATATCACGGAGTACCGTTATCCACCGCTTAACCGGGGTGCAAAACAAAACTTTAACAAAACTACTAAATTAACCTGCAAGTAAAAAAAATGTTAGAAGAAGAATAAATATATATAAATATGTAAATATATAAAACAAAGATTAATTGGTCTCGTAACAAGGATCCGACAGGAATGTAAATTCTTCATGAAAAGCTTGGTTTTCTAGAAACGGCTTGAGTCTTTGCCCATTTACCTTAAACACATTCCCATTTCTAGGATTTTCAATGTCAATTGTTCCATAAGGGTACACATGTTTCACAATAAAAGGGCCACTCCATCTTGATCTTAATTTTTCAGGGAATATGTGAAGTCGAGAATTATAAAGCAAAACCTTCTGACCAGTGTCAAATGTTTTTCTCTGAATTTTTTTATCATGAAAGGCTTTAATTTTAGCTTTATGAATTTTTAAATTCTCATATGCATCATTTCTCAATTCTTCAAGTTTATTTATTTGTAATTTACGTATGTGTCCAGCAGAATCAAGATTTTCATTGAAAGTTTTAATAGCCCAGTAGGCTTTATGCTCAAGTTCCACAGGTAAGTGACAAGATTTTTCATAAACTATCCTATAGGGAGACATACCCAATGAAGTTTTAAAAGCAGTTCTATAAGCCCACAGTGCATCATTTAGTCTTAAAGACCAATCTTTGCGATTTGGGTTTACAGTTTTTTCTAAAATTTGTTTTATCTCCCTATTTGCTAATTCAACTTGTCCACTTGTCTGAGGATGATAAGGTGTGGCAACTTTATGAGTAATACCATATTTTTTCACTAATGTTTCAAATGGTCTATTACAAAAATGCTTACCCCCATCACTTATAATGGCTCAAGGGATTCCAAATCGACTTAAGATATTTTCTTTCAAAAATTTTATGACTGTTTTATGGTCATTATGTCGACATGGAATAGCCTCAATCCATTTTGAGACATAATCTACTGCAACTAAGATATACGTAAATCTAAATGATAACGGAAATGGTCCCATGAAATCTATCCCCCAACAATTAAAGATTTCAATAACAAGAATGGGGTTCAAAGGCATCATGTTTCGTTTTGAAATTGATCTCAACTTTTGACAATTTTCACAAGTTATACAAAATGCATGTGTATCTTTAAATAAAGTGGGCCAATAAAATCTACACTGTAAGATTTTTGCAGCTGTTTTCTTTGATGAGAAATGTCCCCCACATGCTTTAGAATGACAAAATTCAATAACTTTATTTACCTCATTGTCGGGTATGCATCTTTGAAATATTTGATCACGACAATATTTAAAGAGATAAGGATCATCCCAATAAAACTTTCTCACCTCCGTTAAAAATTTTCTTTTGTCTTGAGCATTCCATTGAGGTGGCATTTCTCATGTTACAAGAAAATTAACAATATTAGCATACCAGGGAATTGTAACAGTAGAAAATAAAAATTCATCGGGAAAAGAATCATTAATAGGTGTTATTTCTGTTGATGAATCTGGTGTGAGTCTTGATAAGTGATCTGCAACAACATTTTCAGCTCCCTTCTTATCCTTGATAGTGATAATAAATTCTTGAAGCAATAGAATCCATCGAATCAGTCTTGGTTTTGCATCCTGTTTTGACATTAAGTACCTTACAGCAGCATGGTCAGTAAATACAATAGTTGAAGAACCAATTAAGTAAGAACGAAATTTGTCTAATACAAATATTACAGCAAGTAGTTCTTTTTCAGTTGTTGTGTAATTCATTTGTGCACTGTTTAAAGTTTTACTCGCGTAATAAATTACATAGGATTTACCTTCCTTTCTTTGTCCTAATACAGCACCAACAGCGTAGTCACTAGCATCACACATGAGCTCAAAAGGTAAAGACCAGTCAGGAGATTGTATGATAGGAGCAGATGTTAAGAGGCCAATTAATTTTTCAAATGAATTTTGACACTCTTGAGTCTACTTAAATGATACATCTTTTGCTAAGAGGTTACAAAGAGGTTTAGATATAGCACTAAAGTTTTTTATGAACCTCCTATAAAATCCAGCATGTCCTAAAAAGGATCGGACTTCTCTGACTATTTTTGGTGGAGGCAAATGTGTAATGAGTTCGACTTTTGCCTTATCCACTTCAATTCCTTTAGAAGATACTATATGTCCCAAAACAATTCCAGAAGTAACCATGTAGTGACATTTTTCCCAGTTCAATACAAGACTCTTTTCTTCACATCTTTTTAAGACCTTTTCTAAGTTTTCAAGACAATTATCAAAAGAATTTCCAAACACAGTTAAATCTGTTGGGAGTTGTTCATTCATGGGTGTTTGCATGTGGGTTTTGTGTTTAATCACAATTTATACATATCTCATATATATAATGAAGCAGCGGAAGCTTAAAGTATTGCAGTAAACACAATCACAATTTATTAATCAGAAACGAGATTGAGAAATAACCCTTGAAGCCTTTGGTTGGAGATTGTTGAAGTCCACCAAAATGTTGTCTTTGATCAATTCTAGTAATCAACAATGGTGGGTTTGATTATCTAGAATGACAGCTTTTGATCCAGCACTTGTTTAACTACTTAAACTTGTGTTCTTGATTTTTTCTTTTGATTAACACTTAATCAATTAATCAAAAACCTATTTTGCTAAATTAGTTTTAAGCCTTAAAAGAAAATAATGAATTCAACTCTTGAATCCATTAATTAGAAGACAATTTCTCTTTTCTCTCTTTGTAAAATGGCTGAGCTAATTTTGCAAAATCAATTTAACAAAAACCTTATCAATTTAATTTACATTTGTTTTATTTATACAAATGAATTTAATTTCATTTCATAACACTTAATTTCACTTAATTTCAATTTGAATTTAATCTAACCTAATCATAGTTAACTCTTAACTTTAGTTAGGTTAAACTAACATTAAAATATTCTAACTATAGTTAACTCTTAACTCTAGTTAATTAAAAGAATATTTAATTATTTTAACCATGGTTAACTAACTTAACCATGGTTAGGTTAACTTTTACTTAACCATTAAGTATAGTTAATCTAACTTAACTAAATGGTTAACTCTTAACCTTAGTTAAACTTAAATTATTTATTCAACAATTAAATAAATAATTATTTATTTGAATTATTTAACGATTAAATAATTATCAAGTGAAATTACAATTATGTCCTTACTCGGTTACCATGTTAACCTAAAGTGGGTCCCACCATCTGACCATATACTTTAGTTAACGTAACCTTAGTAAATTGCTGGATTTTATTGTATTAAACTATTTAATACGGTACACTGCCCAAGTGCTCAAAGAGTACATTTTATATTGGGACTCCCTAGGTCCACGCCCGATTCGTCAAATGAAACTATTTCACAAGTCCGTTAACGATGCCCCACGCACACGTTACGGATATTACAAATCAGCGCGTCAGACCATACATGTTGAGGTTACTCCATATTCGTATAATCCTTCCGTCATTATATCCAGGATGAACGGGATATAGATCATTACCGTCAAATCCCGATAATTTCATCCATCACTTTATTATCTTCAGATTCGTATCTTTATGAACAATTTACGCAAACACTTTTGCTATAATGTTCGAACCTGGAGGAAACTCCTTTCCCAGGTTAATTGCTTACGGCCATAAGACTTTACAAGATACAATCTCGAAGTTCGGATATACTACCCATCTATGTGAGCTGACGGATCCCATATCTACGCACACCGAACTCCATGAGCATCGGACCATACCCAGCGACACGTAGCGGTCAGACCATGAAAGGTCTCTGACATACGTGGAACCAAAGTATGATGGATCTCCCACAAGTTCACTGTGGCGCTCAGGTCGAAGGACCACAAATACTACTCAACTCGAGAGGACCTTCCTTTGACGGTTTCATAGGATATCTATTGGGGTCCTCATGAGTCTGTTCAGTATCCAGTCCTAACTGAATACCTGTATGTCTGTATGAACTTCAACCAAGCTCATGGTTAACTAAGAATAACCATTTGTACAATACAGCTATAGACATACACTAATCTATGTGTTTCACCGATAGACCCTCATTGGTAAACGTAGATCAGGAACTCTTTATTTGAGAAGATACTTCCATAACGACATTTCTTAGTCTCTATTGCAACTCTTTGCAATTTTGTCATTACTAGTAGATTCTCAGGTCTTTGTTACATTATAGATTAGGTTCTAACTTTTTAGATCCCGCTGGGTATTATAACCTGCTAACACTTAGCATTTATAACTATCAGCTTTGCTAACTCTTAGCCATGGTTTAAACTTCTTTAAACCAGATATGAACTCATTCAGATCATATCATTTTTATAATGTTACAAGCTTAATTACCATTTAATAAAAGTTATCAGCGATTTAATAAAATATGCATTGTATAAATATTACAAACTTAATATTCATACAAACTGGGATGGCGCGTAAGCACATACCCTAACAAAATCATCCATGAAAACTTCTAAATAATGCTCAATCATGTCACTAAAAATGCTTAACATACATCTCTGAAATGTTGCTGGGGCATTACAAAGTCCAAAGGGCATTCTTCTAAAAGCAAAGGTTCCAAAAGGACATGTGAATGTAGTCTTTTCTTGGTCTTCTAGTGCTATAAGAATTTGATAATAGCCAGAGTAACCATCTAGAAAGCAATAGTAGGGATGTCCTGCAACTCTTTCTATAATCTGATCAATGAATGGTAAAGGAAAATGGTCTTTTCTAGTGGCCAAGTTCAATTTTCTATAATCTATGCACATCCTCCAACTAGATGAGACTCGAGTTGGTATTAACTCACCTTTTTCATTTTCAATGACTGTGATTCCAGATATTTTTGGTACTACCTGAGTAGGACTTACCCACTTACTATCTGAGATCGGATAGATAATTCCTACTTCAAGTAATTTGAGAACTTCAGCTCTCACTACCTCTTTCATATGTGGATTTAATCTCCTTTGAGGTTGTTGGGAAGTTTTGGCATTATCCTCTAGGTGTATTCTATGTGTGCAAATCAAAGGATTAATACCATTTATGTCTTTTAAAGTCCACCCAATTGCATTTTTATGCATTTTCAATAATTCAATCAACTTATCTTCTTGTTCACTTGTGAGTATAGAAGCGATTACCACTGGGTAAGTTTGTTTCTCTCCAAGAAATGCATATTTCAGTCCTTCAGGCAGAGGTTTTAACTCCAACTTTGAAATTTCGTTCTTTTTATCCTCATTTTCTCCCAATTCTTCAAACTTTAGTTTCCATCTTTTATTTTCAATCACCTGTGCACAGTCAAGTAAAGAACATATGTCAGAGATTTCAGGATCTAATTGTATATTTGACTCAAATGAATTTATTAAACACATTTCTAAGGGATCGGTAGAACTCCCTTTTTGAATATGATCCTCCACAATCGTTTCAATCATGTCACCTTCTTCACTTTCATCCTCCTCTTCATATGGTTGCTTACACATATTAAAAACATTGAGTTTAAGTATCATGTTTCCAAATGAAAGCTTCATTACTCCATTCCTGCAATTAATCAAAGCGTTAGAAGTTGCTAAAAATGGACGACCTAAAATAACAGGTATCGGATTACATCCTTTGACAGGTTCTGTGTCCAAGACGATAAAATCCACAGGATATATGAATTTATCAACTTGAACTAAGACATCCTCCACTGTCCCTCTTGGTACTTTTATTGATCTATCAGCAAGTAAAAGAGTTACAGATGTTGATTTTAACTCCCTGAGATTGAGCTGCTGATAAACTGAATACGGCAATAAATTCACACTAGCACCAAGATCAAGTAAGGCTTGTTCAATTTTATGACTTCCAATAATACATGAAATTGTAGGACAACCAGGGTCTTTATATTTCAAAGAATTATTGTTCTGAAGAATGGCACTTACTTGTTCAGCTAAAAATGCTTTCTTTTTCACATTCAGTTTTCTTTTTACTGTGCATAAGTCTTTCAAAAATTTTGCATAAGATGGAACCTGTTTAATAGCATCCAGTAAAGGAATATTAACTTTTACCTGTTTGAAGATTTCAAAAATTTCAGGATTGTGATTCATCTTCTTAGTATTACGTAATGCATGAGGAAATGGGGGTGGAGGTGAAGGTTTGGTGTTTTCTTCATTAAGTGTAGGTTCAACACTTTCCTTGCCCTTAGAGATTGATTCATCGCTCTCATGAGGTTCAGGAATTTCTTTTTCAACAATTTTACCACTCCGAAGAGTGATAACTGCTTTAACTTGATCCATGTGTTGGCTTCCTGAACTACATGCATTTGAGTTATGTTGTCCTTTGGGGTTTGGCTGTGGTTGAGAAGAAAATTTTCCTTTCTCATGAATGTTCGATGTAAATTTAGCAAGAGTATCTTTCAAATCAACAAATGTTTGAGCATTTTGAGAATTAACAGACTCTTGTTTTTCAATGAATGTATGCAAGGTTTCTTCAAGATTTTTCCTAGGAGGTGGGACATATGGTGCATAACCTTGATGATTTTAAAAGTTTTGGTGTGGTTGGAAAGGTGGTTGCGAAGCCTGTGCTTGAGTGTCATTCCTCTAACTAAAATTCGGGTGATTTCGCCATCCAGGATTATAGTTTTGTGAATATGGGTTATTGTTTGACCATTTGAACGTGTTTAAAACATTGGCTTGTTCATGGAGACATTCCCTAAATGCAGACAAAGTTGGGCAATCATTGGTAGGGTGATCATGGGTTTCACAAATGTGACACACAATTTCTTGAACAGATTTTATTTGACCACTCTTTTTCATTTCTAAGGTTTCGACTTTTCTAGCAAGGGATGCTAATTTGGCTTGAAGGTCATGGTCTTCCTTAAGATGATAAATACCCCCACTAGATGTAGTGGTTTGATTTTTGCTAGGTGCCTCACAGATACCAGCAGTGTCCCAATTTTGAGCATTTTCTGCTAGTAAGTCAAGATAGTTCATTGCCTCTTCTGGGTCTTTTTCCTCAAATGTTCCATTACACATCATTTCTACCATTTTCCTAACTTGGGGTGTTAAGTCCTCATAGAAATTTGAGACTACTCTCCATGTTTCAAAACCATGATGGGGACAGGTATTAAGTAATTCTTTATACCTTTCCCAACATTGGTAAAGGGTCTCTCCTGGTTTTTGGACAAAAGTGGTGATTTGTCTTTTGAAAGAATTTGTTCTATGGGAGGGAAAAAACTTTTTCAGGAATTGTTGTTGCATCTCGTCCCATAAAGAAATGGATCCTGGCCTAAGGTTTTGTAGCCATGTTTTAGCTTTATCTTTTAAAGAAAAAGGGAAAAGCTTAAGTCGAATTGTGTTCATGCTACAATTTTGATCATTATACGTGTTACACACTTCTTCAAATTCTCTTAGATGTAGATAAGGGTTCTCTGCATCTAAGCCATGAAAAGTGGGTAAAAGTTGGATAATGCCTGGCTTAAAATTAAAATGCGTTGCATCCGGTGGAAAAATTAAGCAAGATGGTGCACCGGTTCGTGTAGGGTTCATATAGTCTCTAAGTGTCCTAGGTCGGTTATGGTCATTATGTTGGGACTGATTGTCTCCTGGGTCTATGAGTCCCTCAATTTGATTTTCGCTCATGGTGTTACTTGGTGAAGAATGAGAAGATGAAGGAGAATCTAACAAATTATCAAATGAAGTTTTGAAATTACTTTTTACTAAACGATGAGAATTAGGATCTCGAAACCAACCGCTCATAAAAAGAAACAAAACAAAATACAATAACAATAATACAAATAAAATATTAAACATAGGTAAATAAAATAAAATATTACACACAAGTAAATAAAATATGTAAAACTAAAAGCAAAATAAAGATAAATAATTAGAAGTTAGATTAGTGATGTTAGATTATATAATAAAAAGTTAATAAATAAATAGTATGAGGCTTAGCCTTCCATTAAAATAAAAAGCGAAAATAAAAGGCGAATAATAAATAAAGTAAAATACGTTAGGAGGCTCGGCCTTCCATGAAAATAAAAAAAAATTACAAAAACGAATAATAAATAACGAGTAGGAGGCTCAGCCTTCCATGAAAATAAAATAAACAAACAAACAATAACAAAACAAAATATTAACGTTAACTCCCCGGTAACGGTGCCAAAAGCTTGACACGTCCAGAATATAGAAGTTATTCCCAAGTGCAGGATTGTTGTTTACGCTCAAAATATAACGCGGCTATCGCAGTATAGATTGAGGTGTCGATCCCACGAGAAAGCTCTTGGCAAAATAGGTTAGTGAAGTAAAATATTAAAGCAGTAGCAAATGGTTAATTGATTTAAACGGATGAGATAGAATTGTCTATGAATTGAGGAAAATGTCTTATGATGATTTAAGCAAGGCTTTGAGAATCACAATTATGCTTTATAAATCTACTCTATACTTTGATTCGATATTTATAACTCAACTGAAAGTTTCACATCCCAAACAATCAATCGGAAAGTATGTAATATATAGCACATTTGATAACACATGTATTTGATTTAGTTAAACTCTTTGCAAGCATTAACACACATCATGTTATTTATACAAGTTATCTAAGATCGACAATATATCATTTTGAAAATATTGCAGTAAAAGATTAACTTGAATATCAAACATTTATTGTCCTTACATGTTATCCAAGATCGACAATATATCAAATTGACAATACTGCAGTAAAAGATTAACATATAAAACAATGTAACCAGTAACAATTATAAATCAACATGAATCACATAACAAAAGCATGACTGAACATATATGAGACATGAGAATTATAACCTCTGGATTATAGAAAATAAAATAGATCTTGACACCGAATCAAAGCATGGAAGTAGATTTACTACACATAAAAGTTCATCTCTTAGCCTTGCTAGGAACTCTAGCCTAAATTACAATACATGTTAATGAGAATAAAAGAAGAGAGAATTATCTATTAAAAATGTCCTAAGGGTCTCCTTATATAGGCAATGAATGGTCATATGTCATGATTGACATCAATCTTCAATAATTTTAAGCCAATAACTCGTGTATCCACTTGCAGCACATTTTTGATAATGTAAATGATCAATTTAGCTTCTACAGCCGACATAAAAGTTGTAGAATTTTGACTCTTCTTTCCATAGGCACTAATTTCATGCAAATTGGATGAGTATCCAATGAGATATGAGCAAAATTCCAAAGATACATCAGAATTCGGCCAACAACCATTTTACCCACTTGCAATGCGATTTGGTCCATGATAACGGCTGATTTGGACTTTACCATAAACATACGAGTTGTTGATAGTTAAGTCAGCAATTCACAGCTTCAAGAATTATACCAATTTAGTACTTATTTTGTGAGATACGGTCCAAATACGTGAGTTGGGTCAAGCTGGGTAAGAGTTGTAGTCCGATTTTGTTGTATCTCAATTTTTGGCCCATAACATGTTGGATTTGGCTTTTCCACTATTCTTCAAATTTGTGTAAGATTGAGTCATGTTGCACCAGGTTCAAGAATTTCTTCATTTCAATTTCTACATTGAGAGTTATGTCCAGTTTACCTAAACTTGTCCAAATAACATTCATTAATCACAATTTAAGGAGAACACTTTATTTCAAGCTAAAAATACAGAAAATACTAAAATTAGTGACATTAAATGGTGATTGAATCTCTTAACAACATGCATTTTCATGTGTTCATCAATTATCGAAGTAATAAATAACCCGATGAGAACGGGGTCGATCCACAGGGAAGTAGAATTAAAATTACAAATTATAAACACTTTAAAGATAATTAATGCAGTATAAGATGTTTGTAAATATTATTTCAATTAACCAATTCAAATAAAAAGTTAAGGTTACGGGGATTCACTCTTGGCATAAGAAGTAAGAATATATTTAACTTTTTATTTTTTTATAACTCAATTGGAATCCTCACACAAAGGAGGTTCCAACCGGAAAATATAGCAATTAAAGTTCATTATCATTTATATATTGATTAGTATTTATTTCTTTCAATTATTATACACCAAATCTTATAAATGGGTTCAAGTATTTATAATGCCAATCTTTATATTTGTCTACAATAAATTAAGACTCCCACTTTACAAGAAAGGTTATATAAACCAAATCTTGTAAATGGTTTCAAGAATTTATTGTGCCAAGTATTAAGTTTGTCAATAATAAATCAAGAATCACCACTTTTGAAGAAATGGTATTAATTCTACAAACAAAATAAATACATCATATATAAATTTGCATAACTTAAAAATGAAGCATTAAATTCATGAATAAATATTAAACATATCTTATTACCTTGCCAAGAGCTTCACCCTTTCACCTTAGCTTAAACAAAATTATTTGGACATAATAAAACTAAATGAAAAAAAAAAGAAATGGAAGAAGAAATAACATGACTTAATAGTAAACAAGAGAAATAATAGTACAAGGAAATGGATACAAAGAAAAAGTATTTTGAACTAAATTCTAACTTTCTAATTACATTCTTTAGGCATAAACAAGCCACCTATTTATAGAAAAACATGGATAAATTGAGACAAATTTGGAGGGAACCACTTGGTTGATGAAAGTCAAGAATGGTGGCAAAATAATTTGCATTCATTATCACTTGGGCACCCACTTGATTATCCAATTTGGAATTGATGTGATCCGAATTAGCTGTCACTTAAAACATAAATATTGTAGATAAGTCTCTTATCTTTCCAAATTGAGTGATCTCATACGTATTAGATACGTATTTCTATAGTTATGGGCCAAATACGGATAACTGTTCAAACTGGGTCTGTACTGCAGATCAATTCTGTTCTAGGTCAATTTTCACCCTCTAAACACTCGAATTTCCAATGCTTTATGAAATACAATATGTTAGCCCATTGAGTCAGCTCTACACAGAATTAAGAATCACCTCAATTGGATCTTTAGGTAGAAATTTATGCCCATTTTACCGAACCTGCCACAAAACAGTTATAAGATAATTAAGTACAATATTGTAAACATACTTAAGTTAAGAAAATTAAATACACTAGTAATACAAAACAATCATGTAAAACTCTTATTAAATGTGTAATTTCAAGTGTTCATCAGTCAGTTATAAGAATTGGTAGATAAGGGTTTTATCAGACCTAGTGTATCACTATGGGGAGCACCGGTATTGTTTGTTAAAAAGAATGATGGAACTTTGAGACTATGCGTTAATTATCGGGAGCTAAATAAAGTCACTATACACAACAAGTACCCACTCCCTCGCATTGATGATTTATTTTATCAATTACATGGTGCAAAGGTTTTCTCAAAGATTGATCTACGATCAGGGTATCATCCGTTAAAGATCAGAGATACTGATGTGTCTAAGATTGCATTTAGAACTCGATATGGGCATTATGAGCTTTTAGTAATGCCATTTGGGTTAACTAATACTCCAGCTGCACTCATGGACCTTATAAATAGAGTATTTTGTCCATATCTTGATTGATTTGATATAAATTTTGTTGATGATATTCTTGTATATTCACGTAGTACAGAGGAACATGCAAAGTATTTGAGGATAGTGTTACAGATTTTGAGGAGTAAACAGTTGTATGCTAACTTTAGCAAATGTCAGTTCTGGCTAGATAAAGTTATATTTCTAGGTCATGTGATCTCTGTAGATGAAATTTATGTGGATCCTCAGAAAATTAAAGCTGTGGTAAATTGGGAACGACCAGCTAGTGTGACAGAAATTAGAAATTTTCTAGGTCTAGTAGGTTATTATCGGAGATTTGTTAAAGACTTCTCTAAGATTGCTGCACCGCTTACAAAGTTGATTAGAAAAAATGTAAACTTTATGTGGACTGATGAATATGAACGTTATTTCCAAGAACTTAAAAAGAGATTAACTTCAACTCCTATTCTTACTCTTCCATCTGGTACCGAAGGATTTATAATTTATAGTGATGCTTCTAGACAGGGATTAGGTTGTGTATTGATGCAGCATGGTCTGGTGATAATTTGTGCTTCTAGGAAGCTTAAGAAGCATGAGTTGAATTATCCAACCCACGATTTAGAATTGGCAGCAATAGTATTCGCTTTGAAGATTTAGAGACATTATCTATATGGTGTTATATGTCAAATCTTCATTGATCACAAAAGTTTAAAGTATTTGTTCACACAGAAAGATCTGAATTTGAGACAACGGAGATGGTTAGAGTTAATAAAAGATTATAACTGTACGATTGACTATCATCCAAGTAAGATGAATGTGGTAGCAAATGCACTCAGCAGGAAGTCTTCTAGCTCTATAGCTTATTTGAAAGTGACTTATCTTCCATTGTTAGTTGAGTTAAGGCCTATGAGGGTTGAATTATCTGTAGATGAGTCTGGAGTCCTTCTAGCACATTTTTCAAGTTAGGTCTATGTTGATTGATCAGATTCAAGAGATGCAAGATCAGGATACTAATTTAGTTAAACTTAAACAAAAATTAAAGAATGAAATGCAAACTTATTTAATGTTGAAAACTGATGGGATATTAGTTATGGGTAACAGGCTTTATGTTCCGAATAACTCAGAGTTGAAGAAGCAGATTTTAGAAGAAGCTCACAGCTCAACTTATACTATGCATCATGGCAGCACTAAAATGTATCGTACTCTGAAAGAACATTACTGGTGGCAAGGTATTAAAAGAGAGATTGCAGAGTTTGTATCTCACTGACTGATTTGTCAGCAGGTTAAGACGAAACATTAGAGGCTAGCAGGATTATCTTAACCACTTCCAATTCTTGAATGGAAGTGGAAACATATCATCATGGACTTTGTTATTGGGCTTTCTCGTACTAAGAGGGGTCATGATAGTATTTGGGTGATTGTTGATCGACTCACAAAGTCTACTCTTTTCTTACCTGATTTGTCAGCAGGTTAAGACGGAACATTAGAGGCTAGCAGGATTATCTCAACCACTTCCAATTCTTGAATGGAAGTGGGAACATATCACCATGGACTTTGTTGTTGGGCTTTCTCGTACTAAGAGTGGTTATAATAGTATTTGGGTGATTGTTGATCGACTCACAAAGTCTACTCTTTTCTTACCTTATAATATTTCATACTCATTAGATAGATTAGCTCATTTGTATGTGAATGAGATTGTACGGTTACATGAGACTCCAGTGTCCATCGTATCAGATAGAGACCCTCGATTTACTTCTAGATTCTAGTATAGCTTACAGAAGGCGGTAGGCACTAAGCTAAACTTTAGTACAACTTTTCATCCTCAGACAGATGGGCAGTCGGAGATAACTATACAAATATTAGAGGATATGCGCAGAGCTTGTATGTTGCAGTTTAAGGGTAATTTGGATGATTATTTACCATTGATGGAGTTTGCATATAATAATAGTTATCAGTCTAGTATTCAAATGGCACCGTATAATGCTTTATAGGGAAGAAAATGCAGAACTTTGATTTGCTGGGATGAGGTAGGAGAAAGAAAATTGTTGGGTCCAGAGATTATCCAAGCCAGTAGTGAGAAGATCAATATTATCAGAGACTGACTCAAGGCAGCTCAAGACAGACAGACAGACAGAAGAGCTATGCAGATAAACGTCGTAGACAGCTTGAGTTTGCAGTAGAAGACAGAGTCTTATTACAGATCTCACTATGGAAAGGTGTGCTTCGTTTTGGAAAACAGGAAAAATTAAATCCTAGATATATCGGGCCATATGAGATTCTAGAAAGGGTTAGTGTAGTTGCGTACCGCTTAGCATTATCACTTGAGTTATCACGTATTCATGATGTGTTTCATGTTTCTATGTTGCGGAAGTATATACCTGACCCTTCTCACATTCTAGATACTCAGCCAATTCAGTTGAGGACAGACTTGACTTATGACGAGGAACCTGTTTAGATAGTGGACTATCGCCAGCAAGTACTACGTAATAAGACTATTCTATTAGTTAAAGTCCTATGGAGGAATTATGCAGTAGAAGAGGCTATATGGCAGCGAGAGGAACAGATGAGAGTTCAGTATCCTCATTTGTTTCAGAAAGGTACATAAATTTCGGAGACGAAATTTTTATAAGGGGGGAGCAATTGTAATACACGTGTATGCTTAAGTTGATTGGTAGTAGAAAAAAAAAAGGAAAGAACAGAAAACCGAGAGAAAGGAACAGAGAAAGAAGGGGAAAAAAAAAGACAACCGAGAAAAAAAAAGAAAAAGATAAAAAATAAGAAATTTCAGAAAATTAGTTTGGGTAATTAGATTTATACCCAATGATTTAGCGGATAATAGTTTTATGATATTAGAATATTTATATTTTAATATTTATAATATATATCAGTACTAATGATGTATTTTTACACCCTATAATATAGGAGGTGTGCCGATAGCGGGTAGATCTCAAAATCCAAACCCAGCTCAGGATTAGTGCACTTTTGTGAGTGAATAACTATATATATTTTATATGTTTTTAATACAGCCAGTTATGATTAAATTACGCGTTATCAGATTTAGTTATGATTTATTTTAGACAAATAAATATTTATACTATTTAGTATATTCATAAATGTTTTAGAATTTATTATAGTACAGTTTATGATTATGTTCAGTATAGAAATATTTATTTTAGAACAATTATGCTTTCGTGATATTATATAGTAATAGTTTTTGAATCATCACATGCGTACCCTCCCCTTTAGTGTAGTTGTTCTACGCATGCGTTAGACTTGTTTAGTGTGCTCTGCTCAAGCGATGCAATATTCCGTCGGGTTAGACCAGCTCAGATCCCTCGCTCTGTCTGTGCGTGAGTTACTCCGTCAGGTTAGACCAGTTTTTCCTCGGGTACAAGTTTGGTGTGGTTTTTAATATATATGTAGTATATGTTTACAGAGCTATGTTACATATATTCAGCTTAATAATAGATTTTATGATAGTTTGTGTTTTCAGATTTTCAGATCCCCAGTATTATGTTATGATTTTAGTTTTAGCACATATTTTTATGACAACTTATATTTTAGTACAAATTTATTGACTATTCAGTATACAGTTTCATGATTATTTTATTTTACAAATTTATACGTGTACAATACATATAAAGTATATAATATTTTTAGATTATGTCCACTCACTGAGCTACAAGCTCACCATTTTTCCTATTTTTTCCAAGTTGTCACAAGAATTCGTGCAGTGTGATACAGTCATCACAATTTGAGGTTAGCCCATGACACGTATAGCTGCATAAGTGTCTTAGTCTGTGTATTTGTATATCTTTTTGTATATTGGAGTACATGTGTACACTTTTTATTGAGGCAAGTAGCCTCATTGTATCATACGTATGAGTAAAGAGTATGTTAGTTCCACATCATCGCAGGATCTGTCTCGGTTCTCGAGAAGAGCTCGAGTCATGTCCTGTCAACATCTAACATGAGGTGACTATGTTATTGTCGGGCTACTTGTAACTGTTATCACCACAATTACCTTCGGGGATAGCCCAATTACGGCCATTCAGTAGTGCTAGGCAAACCTAATGGTTGCCATTTTAGGTGGCCTTGTCTTATTGACAGAGCAATCAAATGAAAAACTGTTAGAAAAACCGCCAGTTGGGTGAACTGATGCATTAATTACCAAGGCTATATGGAGAAACATAATCATCCAAGCTTTGCTTCAAGCTGTCATTTTAGTGACCTTTCAATTCAAAAGAAAATCAATCCTAAGGATAAATGACAATGTAAGAGAAACCATGGTGTTCAATAGTTTTGTACTCTGCCAGGTTTTCAACCTATTCAATGCAAGAGAGCCTGAGACGAAGAACGTGTTCAAGGGCATCCACAGGAACACATGGTTTTGGGTGGCAGTGAGTGTTGTTGTGCTACTACAAGTGATGTTCACCAAGACCGTGCATATTTTGGCTGGTGATGCTAAGTTAAATCGCAAAGAGTGGAACATTTATTTTCTAAGCAGGATTCTCTCATTGGCAATTAACTATGTTGGTAAAAGCATATTTGTTAGAAAATTTTAGGCTCCAATATCATTATTAAAAAAATTTAGAGTGTGACATTATTGTTTGATAATTTTAATGCCTAGATAATTGTTTGTATTTTGATAGTAAATTAGCTTATGAAATAAAGTAATTGATTATTTAATGTAAGTGATATTTATAATAAAGGTTGTTGAAGCGAAAGCACATAAATAAGCAATATCACTCAAGCAAATAGAACAGAACAAGTTATTAAAGAAATAAAGAGAAAATAGGTAGAAGAAGAATACACAAAAAATTACGTGGTTCGGCAACTTGCCTACGTTCACGGTGGATCAAGATCACTAACTTATCTTATTGAATCACAAGGTACTCACAAAGTATGCCTTTTGCAAGAAATATCACAAAGAATAACTCTCTTTTACTTAGGAATTTTCTCTCACTAAAAATAAAAAAGAAGGCTAAATCACAAAGAACAATGATCACTAAGATCTATTCTATGATCACTAATATGTGTTTACAAGTCAAATGAGAGCCTTTATATAGGCTTTAGGATGTCCTAAATTTATCCTATACGTGTAGGAGTCATATTAGGGAGTCCTAAAGCAAGTGGGAGATAAAATAAGGAAGTCTCAAATTGAAAAACTGTTCTCGTGTCTAGCGCCCATCGCCGCGGCGCTGGTGAACCCTCCTGGGCAACGCAGCGCTGATCACCTGGCGCCGCAGCGCTTAAGTTCTAGTTTCAACACTGTGGCCCCCACTCTTAATAGCTGCAACGTTGGCACTTGTTACACTTTTCTATGTTTTTTTTCTCCTTCTTTTGTGTTCGTCTTCGATCTTTGCGTACCCTACGCACTTAGTTTGATCTCTGAATCATATCCCAGTGAATTTTAATCAATATTCTCAAAAATCCCTTCCTTGATTCAAAATTATCCACAAAGTAACTCGATCTCTCATTTTCGCATCTTCAGTCACCCTCACAAAGTAGTGACTCTGGTTAAGTCCTTGTATAGGATGAATTTAACCAATGGCAGTGGCTTAGTCAACATATTAGCAGGTTTTTGGACGACGTTATCTTTGTTAGACTAACTTCACCACTTTGAAAAATCTCTCTAATGTAATAGAGCCTCACATCAATGTGTTTCGACCTCTTATGGAACACTTGATGCTTGCTTAGGTGTATAGCACTCTGGCTATCACAATATACACCGGTGTTCACATCTTCACTAGCTAATACATTCACACATAGGCCTTTCAACCACACGACCTCCTTTATAGCTTCACCAACAGCTATGTACTCTGCCTCTGTGGTAGATAGTGCAACCACATGTTGTAGAACTAATCTCCGACACACACTACACCTAAACATTGTGAATACGTAACCTATCGACGATCTTCTCTTGTTTAAATCACCTGCATAATCTGAGTCTACATACCCTCTTATCATTTCACTGTTGTTCTCATCCCTCTTATACACCAACCCGTGATTTGACATTCCCTTGAGATATCTCAGAATCCACTTCACTGCAAGCCAGTGATCCTTACTCGGATTTACCTTGTATTTACTCACCACACTCACAGTCTATGCTATGTCTGATCTTATACAAACCATTGCATACATGATGCTTCCCACAACGCTTGTATACGATACTTTACTCATTTGTAGTTTCTTCTCTTCGGATGTTGACGACTATGTTGTTGAAAGTCTGAAATGCATGGCCAAAGAAGTAGAGACAGCCTTTGCATTGGACATACCAAACTTCTCTAGAATTTTGAGTATATATTGTTGTTGAGATAAGAAGATAACATCTCTTCTTTCCCTCACAATATCCATATCCAATATTCTCTTTGTTGCTCTCAAATCCTTCATCTCAAATTCGTCACTCAACTGCTTCTTGAGTTTCTGTATTTCTTCCATATTCTTACATATGATCAACATATCATCGACATATAGAAGCAAATACATCATCCCACAACTTATGTTCTTAAAGTACACGCATTCATCATACTTGCTCCTACTAAAGCCACAAGCCATCATAAACTCATCAAATCTCCTTACCACTGTCTAGGTGATTGCTTTAACCCATATAATAATTTCTTTAGCAAACAAGCATGATCTTCTTTCCCAGGCTCCTCGAACCCTTACGGCTGTGCCATGTATATTGTCTCTTCAAGCTCTTCATGTAAAAAAATTATCTTTACATCCATCTGTTTTAGATGTAAATCAAAATTTGCACACATGGTTAAAAAAATTCTAATAGATGTGTGCTTGACGACTGGAGAAAATATATCATGAAAATCAATTCCTTCTCTCTGAGTAAAACCTTGTGCAACTAACCTAGCCTTGAATCTTATAGGCTCTATCCCCGGTATCCCTTTATTCACTTTATACACCCACTTACACCCAACTAATTTATTTTGACGTCTCTCCACCAACTTTCAGGTATTGTTTTTCCTAAGAGAACTAATTATTCTTCTATAGCTTGTTGTCATTCTTTCTTGTTTTCACTCTTCATAGCCTCACCATATATCCTAAACTCATCATACTCAAGAGTGTAAGCAGAGTTAAAAAGCATGAGTATACCTGACTAGTGGGTTAATCGTTCTCTTTGACCTGTCTCTGGCTAGTTGGTACTCTTTAAGTTCTATCTCAAGAATCATAGTCTTTCTTTGGATGGATTTGGAGGAACTCATCGGTGTTCTTGGTTCTTCTTCAAGAATCTCCTCATTGAAGTGCTAATCTGGGCACTTTCAGTCTCCACTTCAACATTTATTGACTCAGGTGCTGAGTCTTATTTGGGCACATGTTCTTCTTTCTCATCTTCTTGGGAGGCTTTCAACATGGTCGTCTCATCAAACGTCACGTCATGGTTTATGATACTCTTTGGTGGTGTCAAGTCTTTACACCACACCTTGTATCCTTTCACTCATTCGGGATATCTTATAAATACCCCTTTAATAGCTCTATATTCTAACTTTCCCTCCTTAATATGCATAAAGGTAGGGCAACCAAATATTATGAGGTTGTCATACTTCGAAGGATTGCCAGACCATTTCTTTTCTGGTATCTTGAAGTCGATTGCTGATGAGGAACTTCTATTAATCAAATAAGTTCCAGTCATTACAGCTTCTCTCCAAAATGTCTTGGACATCTTTGCATTGGTAAGCATGCATCTAACCCTTTTAAGTAGGGTCCTATTCATCCTCTCAGCTACGTCATTCTGTTGTGGTGTTGATTTCACTGTTCTATGCCTTACAATCTCATGCTTGGCACAAACGCCATCAAACTTTCTATTGTAAAATTTAAAGCCGTTGTTAGTTCTCAATATTTTTACCATTTTACCAGTCTAATTCTCAATAAAAGCCTTCCAAGTCTTGAATACATCAAATGCTTGATCTTTGCTCTTTAACACATAGACTCATAGCTTCCTTGAATAGTCATCAATTAAATTAAGAAAATACTTGGCACCATTACGAGTAGTTGTCTGAGTTGGTCTCTAAATATCCGATTGTATATAGTCAAGAGTCCCTTTAGTTTTATACTCGACGGTACTAAACCTTACCCTATGTGCCTTTCTAAGTACACAATGCTCACAAAATTATAAGAGCTGAAATTTATCCTCACCAAATACCTTTTGACTAAATAACTCATTCAGGTTTCTCTCGCCTAGGTACGCCAGTCTAAAATGTCACAACTTGGTTTGCATATTCTCATCATCTATAAAGAATAATGCAAAACTACTCATGACTTCTCCCTTAAGCACATAAACGTCTTTGTGCTTCTCTCCTCTCATCACCACCATGGACCATTCAATACTCTCAAAACTCCTTCGTCGATCCTAATGGAACACCCATTCTGGTCTAAAGTCCCTAGTGAGATCAAGTTCCTTTTGAGGTCAGGAACATACCTAACATCTGCCAACTCTCTCACTCGCCCATCATGTAACCTAAGTTTAACACTACTAATTCTCATCATCTGACATGCAACGTCATTACCCATTAATACCTTACCACCACTAATGGGCTGAAAATTTACAAACCAAAACTTGTGCCGGCACATGTGAAACGTCATTACCCATTAATACCTTACCACCACTAATGGGCTGAAAATTTACAAACCAAACTTGTGCGGGCACATGTGAAAAGTACAACCAGAATCAAGAACGCATTGTTCAAAATGCTTACCATTAGTAGCGATGAGTGCCTCTGCGCTATTATAGCTATCATCGTATGCAAGCGCAGCATCCACTTTCTTCTTGTCTTGTGCTCTCTTCTCAGGATAGTCCTTTATAAAATACCCTTCTTTCTTGCAACAATAGCACTTCCTAGGAGTCCTAGACTTTGACCTTGAGCCTTTTTTTCTTCCATCTCTATATGAGGGCCTTCCCCTTACAGATAAACTTTTTATATTACCCTCGATCTATTTTCCTAATAACTTTGAGTTTAATGATGATTTTACACCACTCATTGTTAAACTCTCTTTATCGTAGAATAGCTTATCAACAAAGCTCTCATAAGTCTTGGAGAGTGAACTCAGCAGGATAATTTCTCTATTTTCATCTTTTATCTTGATGTTGATAGACTCAAGATCAAAGATGATCTTATTGAAGGCGTTTATATGATCTTTCATCGGCGTCCCCTCTGACATGGACAGCTGATACCGTTTCTTCTTTATATGCAATTTGTTGGCCAACGATTTTCACATATAAAGAGAGTCAAGCTTCTTCCAAAGAACTATTGTCGTCGTCTTACCTACTACTTCCCTTAGTACTTCATCGTTCAATAATAGAACGATTGTGCTATGAGCTCTTTCTTGAATGTCTCTTCTTTTTGCTTCAGCTTTAGATGATTCTGGCGTCTTCTCTTCATGACTAGATGGAGCTGCAATCTCCTCTAATGCAGAGCTTAGCCTTTGGCTCATCAACAACGCCTTTACTTTCATCTTTCACAGATTGAAGTCATTCGTACTGTTGAATTTCTCTACCTCATACTTGGGTGTGGCTATGTCTGTTTGAAACCAAGCTCTGATATCAATTTGTTGAAGCGGAAGCAAATAAACAAGTAATATCACCCAAACAAATAGAGCAGAATAAGTTATTAAGAAAATAAAGAGAGAAATGGTAGAAAAAGAACACATACAAAATTACGTGGTTCAGCAACTTGCCTACGTCCACAGCGGATCAAGAGCACTCATTTATCTTATTGAATCACAAGGCACTCACAAAGTATGCCTTTTAAAAAAAATATCACAAAGAACAACTCTCTCTTGCAATCTAAGAATTTTCTCTTACTAAAAATCACAAAAATTTCTTCAATGATCACTAAGATTTCTTCAATGACCACTAAGATATGTTTACAAGCCAATTGAGAGCTTTTATATAGGTTTTAGGATGTTCTAAATTTGCCATATATGTGTGAGAGTCGTATTAGAGAGTCTTGAAGTAAGTGGGAGACGAAATAAGAAAATCTCAAATTAAAAAATGGTTCCCACATCCAGCGTCGCGGCGTTGATCATCTGGCGCCACTACGCTCAAGTTTTGGTTTCGGTGCTGCAGCGCTAGCACCTGTCATGCCCTTTTTCATTTTTGTTTTACCTTTTCTTGTGTTCATCTTTGATCCTTTCACACCCTACGTATTTAGTCTGATCTCTAAATTATATCCTAATAATTTTCAATCACTATTCTCACGTGTATATTTAAAGAATAACTACAGTACTTATTTTATTTTACGTGATGTTTGAGCTCACATCAATTATGCACTTATATTTTATATCTATTTATATATGTCATGACCGATTTAAGTGTAGAATAACATCTACACATTTTCACCGATTTATATGCACTACATTTCATGTAATGTTTGCTAAACTTTTCAAGATCATGCCGTGTAGGATTATCAACACTTCCATTTATTTGAACAATTAATACTAGAATCTACGTCTATTAAGTTCCACCATTAAAGCATCGTGATCTGTGTAGCTGAGATCGAGAAATATCCCATTTCAGATCAAACAATCAGTAAAATGATTAATGACTCTAGAACAGGACAATTACTAGATGATCCACAGTTTTACGTATTTTTTTTTTTTTTGGGTAAGGAAAGAATTTATATAAATGCTAAATCCAGCAAGTATTACAAAATAAAGATTCAAAAGAGAAGAAGTAAGACATTACAACCCATAGACGTCTAGCCACATTTACCAACCAGCTGTAATATGGTCAATCCCTTGGCCATTGACAACACTTATACATCTAAGCCAAATAACATCCTTAATCTTTTGATAGACTTCGCTTGTAGAAGGAGTTTTCTGTTGGAAGACCTTCAAATTCCGTTCTCTCTAAATAAAATAGATTGTAACACAGAACGATACTCTTCTGATCTTACTGAGGATAGATTTTCCTTTAGATTTTCTGCAAAGAAATGAGATCACTCGTTGCCATCTGTTCAGGCATTGATTGAATTGACACGCCCTAAGTACTTTGTACCAAATTTCACTACAAAAGTTGTATTGGAAGAATAAGTGTAGAATTGTCTCCTTGTCTCTACCACAAAGGGGGCATTCATCTAATAGAATAACCTCTCATTTTTTAAGTCTCTCTCTAGTAGATAATCTGTCCTTCAAAGCTAACCAAGTGACGAAGCTATGTTTAGGTATATGTTGCGTTCCCCATATCAGCTTATACCATCCCACCTTAGCCTCATTATTCTTAAGACATCTCCAAGTACTCGCAATAGAAAACTTGGCATTGGAACTTGCGGTAAATGAAATTCTATCATCTCTTTCAGAAATTGAAACATTTTTGTGGAGATAATCCCATACTTGAGCAGTGTACTCATCTAAAGGGTAAATGAGGTTCCAATGACCATGCTGCCATAGCTCATTAACGTTAGCATCCTGTGGAACATCTGCATCAAAGATTTCTATGTGGGGGAATTTATTAACTATTGATTCTCCACCCAGCCATGGATCCCACTAAAATTGGAATGACTTGCCGTTGCCCAATTCATATGAGAACAATTGCTTTATCTGACTTCTCAATCCAAAGATCTTCCTCCATGTCCAGCTATCATCCATTGGCTTTGTGATACCTAAAAAACTTAGTCTCCGCAATTTGTTATCAGTTACCCATTTTCCCCACAAAGAGGATTTCACAACAACCAACTCCCAGATGTGTTTGGTGACTGCCGTTGAATTTCACAAGCTTATAGATTTAATGCCAAGTCCTCTTTCTTTTTTACCTTTGCATACCTCATTCCAGCCCACTAAACCTCTCTTCCCCTGTTGGTTATTTCCATGCCATAAGAAATTATGGCATTTACTTTCAATTTCTTTGATGACTGACTTAGGCAGGGTGAACATAGAACTCCAGTAGACATACATACTCATTATGATAGATTTTATTAATTGCAGCCGCCCCGCATAACTCAAATATTTCACAGTCCAACTTGAGATTCTAGCAGTTATCCTATTAATAAGCTCCTGACAGTGGTCTTTCTTCAGAGCCCCTGAGATTAAAGGGATGCTTAAGTATTTGATAGGCAACACACCTTGCTGAACAGAGTACATTAGAGGATTGTCTCTTTGGTAGGTTGAGGAACATTTCCAAAGAAAATGAAGCTCTTGCCAATGTTAAGGTGTAGTCCTAAAACCATTGAAAATTCATCAAGCACTTGCTTAAAGTGGCCCACTAACCTGTCATCGCCATGTGAGAACAATAATAAGTCATCTGCAAACATCAAGTGGTTGAGTTTCAGTCTGTTACACCCCTTGTGATATATAAACTGGTTCTGAAGAATACAGCTTAGGCTCCTACTGAGGTATTCCATGGCAAAAAAAAAAAAGCAAAGGGGATATGGGATCCCTCTGCCTCAATCCTTTCTTCCCCGAAAAAAAGCCTTCTAATCTGCCATTTAAGACAACTGAGTACATGTTTGTTCTGACACACTTCATGATAATGTTGATAAAGTGATAAGGAAAATTAAGCCTCATCAATACCTCTTTTAGGAAATCCCAGGATACCGAATCATAAGCCTTGTGGAGGTCTATTTTAATAGCACATCTTGGGCTCCCGCTGTTACGATCATAACCCCTCACAAGCTCATGTGCCAGTAAAACATTATCGGTTATCTGCCTATTAAAAATAAAGGCTGATTGACTAGAGTTGACCAACTAGCTCACCACTCTCCTCAGTCTACATGTTATTATTTTGGTGATACATTTGTAAAGGACTGTACAACATGCAATTGGTCTATAGTCCCCCAAGCTATGAGGATTATGAATCTTAGGCACAAGGGAAATGGCAGTGGCATTTATGTAGAATTGACCTAAAGAGAAGAAATATTGCACAGCTGCAGTAACCTCCCTTTCAATAATATGTCAGCATTTTTGAAAAAAATAACTGTTATAACCATCAGGTCCTGGGGCTTTATCACCATTGATGCTGAAGATAGCACTTCTGACTTCTTGTGCTGTGACCGGGGCATTCAACATGTCTCTATCGTCTACCTTCAGCTTAGGGCCAGCATCTATGATTCTCTTTTGTATGGATGCCCTATAGAAAGTGGGGGTACCCAATAAATCTTTGTAGTAACGGACAATGGCATCTTTCACAACCTTGAGATCTTTCACAATTTCCCTATTTGGGCTCTCAATCTAAATAATTCTATTCCGAGCTCTTCTCTGCTTAACTGACTTATGAAAGTAGGTGGTATTTGAATCCCCCATTTGAATCCATCTAATTCTTGATTTTTGCCTGATAATGCTTTCTTCAGCATAAATAAAATTCCTTACATGTTGATAAATGCCCATTTCCTCATCTTGAAGGATTTGGTTGAATGGGTAATGGATCAGTCTACTCTGTAAAGAGGCCAACATCAGTTTATAATCTTCAATCTTTTGCTGGATGTCATAGAAAAAGACTTTGTTGAGCTTTTTTAGCTTAGGTTTTAATAGCTTGAGTTTGAACCATACCCAGGCCATTGGGGGGCCATAACAATCATGCTGCCACCTTCGCTTGACTGTAGAGAGAAACTTATAGTGAGTGCATTAGGCGTTGAAGAACTTAAAGGGACAATACCATTATATGATGCTCTAGAGATGGAGACCACAAGAAGAGAGTGATCTGAAATGCCCGCTGGAAGAACTTTACACTCAGAAAACTCCAATGCATCTAGCCAATTTCCATTAACAAATGTCAAGTCAATTTTTCTCCAAATTCGTTGTCCTCCTGTTTAATTGTTACACCAAGTGTAGTGACAGCCATGGTTCTTTAACTCGAATAACTCTAGTCTCGACATCCAATTTTTAAACTGTTCCACCATGTTATTATTAACCCATTGACCACCAATTCTATCATTGTTGCTGAGGACATTGTTGAAGTCTCCTTAGATTAACCATAGTGTAGTGTTGGGAGTCAAAGCATCCCTAAGGCCCTTCCACATGTTCTCTCTCTCAATAATGGTAGATGCACCATAAACCAAAGTCCAGTAAAACATAATGCCATTAATAATAACTCTACTATGCATGAATTGCTGGTGCTTTTGTAAGATCGTGACATTGCATCTAGCAGGATTAAAGGTGATCCAAATACTTCCCATATCTAGACACTCAAAATTATTATCTAGCTTCCACTCTCGTAGTGCCGATTTCTTCCAAATGGTATCTAGATTAGATAGTTTCACTTTTGTTTCTAACAATCCCAAAATACATAATCGATAAGATTTAATCAGAGCCCTTACCTCTGATTGTTTACAAGGGTCATGAAGACCTCGAATATTTCAGCTTGCGATCATTGTCCCCTATATGGGGGATTTAGAGCTCCTTTTGGCATGTCAACCCTTCTCTATAATTCCCACATCATGTGTCAAAGTAATAGTCTTTCTTAGGTTGAATCTGTCCATTATCTGAATTACTTCTATTCCCCCGCTTCCTGGCGCTTGTTTTGTTGCCTTATCTGTAGGGCTATACACCTCATTGCCCTCTGTTATCTGTGTCTCCCCTTCTGCTTTGCCTATATTTAGCTTTTTTTGTTCTGGCATTTCAGGGTGAATAATAGGTACTTTAATTTCTCCTTGATTGTTCTGATCCTTCTCTTTTGCTTTCCACACTTGTTTCATCCCTGTCAAACAATCTTGCCCATTATGACCAACCTGTTTACATTTGGTGCATACAGTAGGCTTCCACTCATAAGTCACCTCCTGACTAACCATGTTACCATCTTCGTCCTCTAAGGTAATCATGAAAGGGAAATCACCCTCCACATTCATGTCCACTAGGACTCTCGCAAATGCCAGCCTTATTCTATTCAAAGTACATTGGTTGCTAAATTTAGGGGATTCCAACGAGCTAGCAATACGACTCAATAATGGGGGGCCTCCAGAATTCCCAAGGTAATCTTGGGAATTGCACCCAAATAGGCAAAGTTTCGATAATGGCTACATCCATAACCATTCTGGGTTTCCAAGCTTTGAGGATCAAATGGCGTTTATCAAATATCAGTGGTTCATCCTCAAGAACTTTCTGTTGCCCAAACCATTCTCAAAATTAAACAAAAACAACTCATATTCGATAGAGTGAATCGGTACAAGGCTAAATTGCTTTCAACGACGCATTATAAAAGCTTAGAGAGGTTGAAATTTAGGAAATAATCCATACACACACATAATTAATGCATGCTGCCACCTTTTCTCTTCTTCTTTAAGTTCATTACAGTTGAATTTCACAATTTTCTTATCGTTTGAAATCGTCGGGGGGACAAATTGTAGTTCACTTCCATGGCTTTGAGTTCAGTTGTCAGTAAATAAGGATACCCACAGCTTATTGGATTGCACGACCTTGCAGCCCGCACCATCTGCCACTGTAGCAGCCGGGCCCACAGTAGCAATAGCAGCAGCAGACGTCGCACCGTAGCCTGGCCCAAAACCAGTAGACGTCGAAACCATGTACCTGTTGCTGTCAGCCATCGCTGCGGGATGACCGTTGCCTTAGCGAGCGGCCGCTATATCACCCGTAGCCACTGGAACCACAAGAAGAGCCCCTTCGGCCAGCCCAGATCCAACAGAGACCAGAGCCAAGGTGGCCAAGGCAGCCGCAGTACGACAGCCATTCACGAGCGACGGCGCGGTGCTTGTTGAAGCTCCACTCATAGGGGTTGAATCTGCATGAACATCGGCAACCACTGCATAAACATCGCCAAACTCGGTCGACACACATGCAGCAGCACCAACACCCATGGGATCACCAGAAAACACAGTCGTCAGCTCGGCCGAGACTGCCTGAGCTCCCCCAGACCAAGAAGCAACAATCGGAGGAACAGCTGCGTAGAGCACTAGCGACTGTCCTAACAATGGAGGAGCGGTAGCAGTGGGAGGAGCGGTAGCACTCGTTCTTCAACACACCAAGTTGAGGAGAGCGATCCAAGCTACAGCGAGCGGACGAAGGCGGCGGTGTTTTGCTCAATTTTTTCTTTTCCATGGGATACGGCGTAGATTAGATCTGTGCGCCGGAAAAAAAAACCTACTTTACCACGTCAGCTTTATATTGTTTACCTAATGTTTCAAAATTACAGTTTTACGTATTATATACATATATATACGTATGTAACTTTGACATGACAAAATATATAATTAAAAAGAGGTTCATTAATAACAAAACACGCTAGCAAGTTCATATAATATACCCAGTCAATATAACAAGACAACAAAGCTGATAAAGCAGCGTATATGTTAAGAAACCGATGTGATATAAAATTAAGGCAAGAGATGAGCTCACCTTATCAGAATGCTTTAAAAGAGTTGGAGATGATGAAGACTGGAGGTTGACGATCAAGTTGTTCTTATATTGACTTGAAGTCTTCGGTACAATACAAATATTTGTTTAGCGTAGCTGACTTCAGATGGACTTTTTTAAAAATATATATAAACGCTCTCATTTCACATCTTTCTCTTTGCATTTCCATAAAACTCACCGTTTTAAATTGGCGAGTGAAAACTGAAAAGCCAATCGTCTTGTTATTAATTTGGGTGTGGCATTGGCTGTCTATTTTTTTTATTAACACATGCAGAGCTGCTCTTAATAAACTAAATTATTACAATCTATTCAATTTTTTTTTTCTTCTTTTGATTAGGCAAAGTGAATAGATTGTAAATGTCATTATCAATTGGAGCACGTAATAATTAATGGGTTCAACTTCACTATAATGAAATTTAGATTTATAAATATTAAATCAAATATATATATATATACTTTAAATACATGCAAGACACATATCCAAATCTCAAGCATAATAAAAACTCTCTTTTTATAAAAGATAGTTCATAACTTATGTTCTTTTGAACTTTTTAATATTAAGGAAGTTTAACGAATTCTATCCATCAATGATGTTATAAATTATAAAGATCTTTTACATTTCTATTACTTAAATAAACACTTAAATACTTGCTAAGTACTTCATAGGTATTATCACCATCCCTTAAAAGTGAACACTTCGATAAAAAATTTCACTATCCCACAAGATAAAGAGATAGATAGTTTATAATTTTTCTTTATTTAACTATTTAAAATATATATATATATATACACCATATAAACAAAAAAAAAATCTTATAAATTATCCATCTTACTCCTTGGAGCCACTTTGGCTATTGCATTCTTGTTAGTTGAATTAATTTTATCACATAAAACTTCATAGTTACTCACACATGTAAAGAGAATAATTGATTAATTTTTTGGCTGATACCTTAACAAACATGGGGCTTAGTTGAGATGATTGTACTTAGTGGGATGAAGCTCTCGCAAATATCAAAAAGTTATTGACAAAGAATGATCTTTGGTTCTTAATTATAATTTTGTGTTGTTTTTGTATAACATTTTCTCATACAATTTTCATCTAATACTGAATTAACTAGTTTTAATGCATATTTTAAAAATTGAAGACTCATTGCGACCCACTTCTTTTTTTTTCCTTTAATTTAAAAAATTTTTCCATCGAGATTAACCAAAATAAAAATGAAATAAACAAACAACGATATTTTAATTTTGTAAATAAAACATAAAAGAAACAAAAAGAAAATAAGCAAAATTAAGATAAGATTTTTAGTCGACAATTAATTAAAAAGCATGCGGATTCCATGCAACTATCAGTAAGGAAACTCCTACTATGAGAAGTAGGATCAAGAACTCCTTTTACCTGCGGCTCGGACTAGAATTATACTCGAAGCTTCACAAAATTAAAAACCCACTTTAAATACCTGCTCTGTGTGTGTGAATGTGATATATCTTTTGTTTCATTCACTTCACATACGTACACTGAAGAAATTCCAGCAACAAATTAACAAAGAAGAAGAAGTAACTAGGGTTTTGTGAATATGGATGTGGATAACAGAAGCTCGTTTAATGAAGACGAATATCAAGTCACCTTAAAAAGACTCGCGGCAAATGTTCCGCAGGCAGTAAAGGACAGGAAGCTCGTAGATGAGGCTATGAAGAAATGGTTGTTGGAGATGATCTTCTCCAAACCCTCTAATGCTCCTCATATTGACAACGAGAACGAAAGAGAACATCAAGTACATGAGAATTATATTTCTCAAGTATTTGCAAAGAAAGGTGAGACCAAAGATAGGAGATTTGTCCCCAAGCCTCTAAAAATTTGCACTAATATTCAAGATTACGGCCGAAAGCCAGCAGTAGCAGAGGAGCAGAAGAAGTGTCGAGGTATTTTAAAGCACAAGACCTGGAATAATATCAAGGCATGGAGCTTCTCCTTAATCCTTTTGGCAAACCTCATGGCTGTGCTGCCCCGATAAGAATTAAATCGTTTTATTAGAATTGAATTATTTTGTCAGTTTAGTGCTTTAGACTCTTAATCTTTTATCTTTTAATTGCAATCTTTATAACTTAAATGAATTATTGAATTTTTCTAGTCAATAAATTTAATCAAGAGCTTGAAATAAGTCACAACTCAACTCGTAGGAAAATAAAAGAAAAATTAATAAAAAAACAGGAAATTTATAAAAATTATATTACAATTGAAGCATAAATGACAAGTCTCACACGCTTCTTGGTTTGATCAACTTCCTGGAAATTTTCATTTGAAGAAAATGGAACAGCAGCGAGAGATTCTCCTAGTCAAAATCAAAATTACCCCACGAATGCTTCAGAATTTTTTTTTTCCTATTTTAATAAATTTCTCAGAAAATCTAAAAGGAACGAGAAAACGAACTTCTCAACAAGAAATACACCCGATTTTCCGGATTGCTCAGCTTCCCGGAAAGTTAAAAGTTTACTATTTTTGAAATTTCCTCTCTCTTTCTCTTCTTCCTTCTTTTTTTAAAAATATTTTTATATTTGGGTAAGTTTATTTTCTTTTGGAGAATTGCATTAATTCTACCAGATCCATCAATTTGATTTATATTCATATATAATTTTTCAATGATCTCATGATGGTAGGTCACATACCCATTGAATGAGAAAATGCAAAACGTAATTCACATAATTAAATTTGCTCAGGATTTTAAAACCTGTCACAGCCCTAATTAACCTGAGAACAAATTAAACTGCACCTTCAACCAAATTTCTCATAATGTAGTCAATGAACAGCCCTGGAAATTCCTATTTTAATAAATTCTTATCAGAAAAAAAAGAAAGAGAGCTTCTTCGTAATTGTATATGGATGATCAGCTTCCTGGAAAATCACGTTTACTACTATTGAAACAAGGAAATTAAAAGCCCTTCTCAACCAATCACTCAAAAAATTAACCAAAATTGGCTTTCTCTTCTTTTTGATTTTGGAATTGTTTTTTCTTTTTAGATTAACATTTCTGCCATTAATTTGATGAAAATTTATGTGATATTCTATGTTCTTGTGATATCAAATCCCTATTACATTATTTATTTATTTTCCTTCTTGACAACTTGTCTATGATTTCTCTTTCAAGATTCATCAACCCCATAAACTTGTGACCTAAGTTAACATATTTAGTTTATTTATCTTATGGTTTAAATATGGTGTTAGGATTATATATTAATTTCAGATTCCACAACTACGTTCATATATACATTAAGAACCGTGTTCTCTCTTTCAATTCAGGATTCACTATGTACGTTTAATTAAAAGACATTAGGTTTTCCTTTTGATAAATAAAAGTCAATGCAAAGTATAAAATTAGAGATAAGATGAGAAGCCTAAAGGCTTTTGCATCATCGGACGTCCATCAAAACGCGCAAGGAAATTTGACAAATCTTCTTCAGTCAATGGGGAAAAAAATTGAAAAAGAAAAGAATAAACACAGAATATAAAACCACATTCCATGCAACTGTCAGTAAGCAAAAACATCTGTTTCTAGAAGCAAATTCAGCGGCATGTCATGGATGAATCAGTGTCATGCATGACACGTAGCTAAATTGCCATTGACTTGGATGGAATTTTTACACTACATATGTCAAACCCTGAAGGCAATCAGATCAGAAACTGAAAATAGGACCATATAATATATATATATATATATATATATATATGTATATATGGAAACTACACTGCAGCTTCTGGTACTCGGCTCTGAATCACGACCCCTCCTGTCCCTCAGGCCTCAGTTGTAATCTCTCTCAGTTAAATAATAATAATTAAAATTAATTTTTTTTAAAGAGAGAGAGAAATGGAGGACGTACCTAATCGGAGATGTATAATACTTTACGTCATCAATCATCATGGATCAAAAACGCTACTAATAATAACGTGGACAAATCATTTTATGAAACGTAGCTGAGTTGTATGGGAATTTTCACTATTAACCATCGAGCCATGCTGAGTTGTTATGTCCCGAACTTTGGTCGGCTTTTCATGGAGTTGTGTTTATTTTCTTCTCTTACAGCAAACAGAAAAGTAAATATGCAAAATATGGAAATTACACTGCAGCTTCTTTGCAAATACTAAAAACGTGTACAGGCACAGTTGCCTTTGTATGCTCAAGCTCAATCCCACCTATATAATGAAGATAATCAGAATCAACAAACAAAGCAAACTACCATCCATTAGTCTTCACCAGGTCGCCCAATTTTTCTCTCTCTCTCCAGCTAATAACATGAATACAAGTACCCTCTAGTTCTGCATTTTTATTCATTTTCTTGATGTTGTACCCCTAGAAAAATCTTTTTCTTTCAAGCAAAGTTTCAGGCACGTAAAATCAGAAAATCAACACTCAGAAGACCAACATTTCAAGCTTTGCATTGGCAACACTGAAGCCAAATTCTATCTCCTGAGTACTGTTTCAGCATCAAATACATACACCACAGCCTACAGGTATCTTGTTCTTGGTTTTTTTTTCCCGTAACCTATATACAGTATTTCTCCTTCGGCTTCTGATTCATTGTATGTGGTTTTTTTTATTATTTTCTTGATTGGAGTACAAAATATATAGTCTGTTTTGGAAAAATTTGGTGCAAAATCTTCAAAACAACATGTCAGGCGCAAGCTCTGGTCATAATAATACCGACATCGAGTCTCAGCAGGAGGTCTTGCTTATAGCCAGCAACCCTCCACGAGACCATTGGCGGTGGATTTTTCTGATCCTACAGGCACGTAAAATTCTCATCTCAAGAGCTGCCGAAAAAGCGAAGAAGGATTCCAATATTCCCCCTTATGATGTCATCAGCACTGGCAATGAAGAGGATGCAGTAGTAAGTACATTATCTCCATAAACTCTGTTCGAGTTCATGAATATTATTACATAATAAAATATAACTCAGCTACCTGATTTTTCTTTTTCTTATAATTTTAGGTAAGATTTGAGTTTGTGAGTTATACCAGCACTATCCCACCCCCTCATCACTACAGCACTCATTGCACTCACAAATTTTCACCATCCTCAGTTTCTTTCCGGTTAGAATTGAAGGATTTGTAAGATTTGAGAATATATTTGTTATTTTAAATCTACACCAACAATTATTTTGTCCAAAAGTTTCTATTTTCTAACTGTAATCATTTAAAAGTTGCTATATCAACTCATGGTGGAAGAGAGTTGGATCTTATCAGTTCCTGGAATGGCACAAATAGGTTCTTCATGCTGGTCTCTTGTTACGCAACTAGAATAACCACCTATTCCTTGAGTCTCTTATAACATTTGGGTCTACAATCAGGAGATTTTGGTGCCATGTCTCTTGGAAGAATTCAGTACTCAATAAATTTGATCAGCATAAATTTCTTTAACAGAAGTACCAGCCGGATATTTTAGAAATAGCCATCTCTAATAACATAGTTAAAGTTTACGTCTTTTTGAGCATCTACCTTAACATATATATTTGATTTTGCAAACTAACTTATCTATGAATTAATATTTAGCAGACTTTCGAAATAACAGAAGTTGTGGAAGTCTTACACGCATCACCTCAACTTTCGGCTGGTGTCTATTGTGATGGCTCAAATGACTCAACTGATGGTGATGGAATACTCCAACATGCAAACATTGACCGGATTGTGAAGGGAAAGGATTTAGTTTCCCTGCGTAGATTTGGGGGCGTCCAAGGCATTGCAGAAGCACTTGACACTGATTTAGAGACGGGAATCCCGGGTGATGAGGATGATCTATGTTCTCGACGCAAAATCAATACACTTTCCACAGCACAAGCTCCTAAACAAGGCTTCTTTCAGTTGCTACTAAAATCATGCAATAACTACATCATTGTTTTCCTTGTCGCTTCTGCAGCGATGTCAATCGGCTTCGGAATCAAGGAGAACGGACCGAGGACTGGTTGGTATGAAGGGGCCATCATAATGGCTGCCGTCATCATTCTTGTGGTTATCCCTTCGGTACGTGACTTCTGGAAAGTAAACTCAGAGAACCTGCCAAAAGAACAAAAACCATCGGGAAAGAAGCACATGGTAATTGAGGTTCTCAGAGGAGGAACCTTGCAGAATATATCCATCTATGATGTTGTAGTTGGTGATATTGTGTGTTTGAGAAGGGGAAACAAGGTCCCTGGTGATGGTTTGTTCATATCTGGTAATTTGTTGAAGTTGGATGATGGTTTAGCAACCATTGATGATGAGAACCCTTTTCTCTATTATGGTGCGAAGGTGGTTAAAGGGAATGGCCGCATGCTTGTGACAGCTGTGGGCATGAACACATTATGGAGTGAGCTGATGAGCCAAGTTTCTGAGGCTCCCAGCAAGACCCCCTTAATGGCTCAACTTGACAAGGTGAGCACTACCACTCAAATTATTGGGCTCTCAATCTCAATCCTCATCCCTGTAGTGGTATTCCTACATTATAAGCTTGCAAACCAAAAACATGACAATGGAGTCTCTGAAATTAAAGGGAAACCAACTCCAATCAAGGACTTAATGGATGCCATCAAGAGAATTGTCATGAAACCAAGTGGAAATGTCAGTTCCTTGACGACTTCACTTACTATGTTGGTGGTAGGAATAGTGGAAGGAGTACCTTTCATTGTTAGCCTTGCCATCTTTTATTGGAATAAGAAGGCACTTGCCAAGGCCTTTGCTCAGGAGTCACTGGCTTGTGTCAGCATGGGCTCAGTCACAACTATTTGCACTGATAGAGTTGGTGGGCTGACACTGAACCAACAGGAAGTTGGTATGTTCTGGATTGGTGAGGAAGCCATCAATGAAGACTCTGAAATTAATGCAAATGTTCTTGAAGCTTTGTCCCAAGGAATCATCACAGATGCTCTGACACAGGACAGTCCTAGTAACTCAACAGAGGATCCAATTCTTTCATGGGCTACATTGAGCTTGGGGATGGAACTGGAGTTGAAGCAAAGCTGCACCATTGTTGACCCCAAGGAACCTAGATCTAGCAAAGAAGAAAGCAGAGTATTGTTAAGAAAGGAGAGAGATAGAGAAAGTGGTATGTGCTTGCATTGGAAAGGACCTGCGAAAAACATTTTGTCCAAGTGTTCGCACTACTATGATAGTAGTGGAACAGTGATGATCATGAATGATGAAAAAAGTATTGCTTTTCAGCAAATTATTGAGAATATGCACTCCAAACATCTTCAAACCATTGCATTTGCTTACAAGCAGGTTGATGGTCCGACATTTGAAGATGACAGTTTAATACTGATAGGACTGCTGGGCCTAAAAGATATATGTCGGGAAGAGATAATAAACGCAATAGAAGCTTTCAGAAATGCTGGTGTTAATGTCATGCTGATTTCAGAAGCTGAAGCATCAGTGATGACAACCATAGGTGAATTGCCTTGCAACTCAGGTAGACTGGTGCTTGAAGGTGAAGTTTTTCGAAACTGCAGAAATGATGAGAGGACGGAAATGGTAGATAAAATATGTATCATTGGAAACTGCCTCCCATCCGACAAGCACGCACTGGTGCAGTGTTTAAAGCAAAAAGGCCACATGGTAGCAATGGTTGGAATCAGAACAAATGAGACTCCAGCACTAAAAGAAGCTAATGTGGGGATTGCAATGGGTGCTTGGAGCAGTGAATTGGCCAGAGAGAGCTCTGACATCATTATTTTGAACGGAAATTTTAGTTCCTTGGTCACCATTTTGCGTTATGGAAGATGTACTTACAACAACATACAGAAGTATATCCAACATGAGATGACCATGGTAATTGCGTGGTTACTAATGACAGCTATCACAACAATTGCCTTTGGGAATTGCCCAATTACAGCCATTCAGTGGTTCTGGGCAAACCTGATAGTTGCCATTCCAGGTGGCCTTGCTTTATTAACAGAGCAACCAAGTGAAAGATTGATGGAGAGGCCGCCAATTAGGCAAACCGATGCATTCATTACCAAGGCTATGTGGAGAAACATAATCACCCAAGCTTTGTTTCAAGCTGTCATTTTGGTGACTTTTCAGTTCAAAAGCAAATCGATCCTAAGGATAAATGACAAGGTAAGTGAAACCATGATCTTCAATAGTTTTGTACTCTGCCAGGTTTTCAACCAATTCAATGCAAGAGATCCGCATATGAGGAATGTATTCAAGGGCATCCATAGGAACCCATTGTTTTGGGTGGCCGTGAGTGTCACTCTGGCATTACAAGTGGCGTTCATTGAGATTGCTCATATCTTGGCCGGTAATCCAAATTTAAATGGTGAACAATGGGGCATCTGTTTCCTAATTGGGATACTCTCATTGGTGATCGATTTGGTTGCAAAGAGCACAACAACTTTCATCGTGAATTGGATTCCTTCACCACAATGTACACTGACTGGATCTATGGGTATGACACACTCAGAATCTGCTTCTAATCTCGAGCTCCCACTCATCAACCTAGTTTCCTCAGCAGACCCATGAATCCCTCTCAAATTGTACACGTAATAGTTTGTACTAATTCTCATGCAAGTAAAGGATTATCAACATAAATTCTCTGTATCAACACTAATTATTGATAAGAATATCCATGTAATTATTAATTCCACCACTAAGCATAATGATCTATGTAGAGAGAATTCTCCCATTTCAGATCATGCAATCAATAAATACTAATGACTCTAGAAAGGGACTAGTCCATCAATAACAAAAGAAATGGAGCTACATTAATAACATAAGAAGAAAATAAAGTAAACAGGGCTGCCTGTTACCTGTAAATGATTATCTTCTGATTCTTATATTTTGCCAAAGCAGTGAATTCCATGCATTCCACATCAGAAGGCTCTCCGATGTTCATTACAAAGCTTACCTAGAGTTACATTCTTAAAAGAACATTGAAATGTGGTCTCATACATGGTTGAAGAAATTTACCTGTGTTTCAGCAACTCTCTTCTCTTGCTTGGAAATTTCAACAACACAAAATGCTACAACTAGAATAAGAGGCAAAATGAACAAAACGTAAAAGTTCATAATGATGTGCAATTATATGTTAAGAGACAAACATAGTGTAGAGCAGAGCCAAGAGATCATAAGTCACCCTTTAGATTGCATTAACAGAGTTGGAACTGAAGCTGAAGCCTGGAATTGAGAGCTCACAAGGTTGACTTCTAGTTCTATCTATCAAGTCAAAGTCTTCGTCGTCGTGCATGTTTTTATTTTATTCCATAAAAACGCACCGTTTTGCAAGTAAAAGATTTCATTCTTTATGCTCAAATGCACGACGTGTCAGCCTTACTTTTATGTCTAATACTTGTCGGATTTCCGTATATCAAGTTCACGACATCTCATCCTTGGTTTTACGAAAGAAAAGATTTGTGGTAAGATTGATCGGTCGTTTCCACGTATTTCAAGCGGACGACTTATCAACCTTTATTTCCATGATCAACGACATGTCGTCTGACTTTACCCTAGGTTTTGCAATATAGTAACCAGTTGATAAAAAACACCTTTAGCTTTTCTCTTGGATTAGTTTCCCTTTCAAGAGTGTTACCATTTTTTTTTTCCTTTTAAATCTATATTTCAAACCTATGATGTACCTGAGCTATAGTTTTTTGATTGAACACTCACAATTACCATTGAATTTTTTATGGCATTAACATTATCTATAAAGTTTGTTTAATCTTCTTTGCTTATACCCAATGCAAATGGCTAATGGGTTAAAGGATTTAGAAGTAGTTAATCTCAATCCAATCTCACAAACTTCAAAGTTCCAAATTAAATAGTAAAAGTATATGTTAAAAGGGGGAGGAGTGGCAATGTGGCACTTGTGCTTGCACAAAAGAAGCATCCAAATCCAATCTTAGCAAAAGCAGGACTGTTTAGCAATTTCAGCATCTGCAGCTTTCATTTCTGCATGCCATTCCCATCCAAAAACATCACATATACCACAGAGAAAAAGAATGTTGGTATTTGTTGTCTTTGTCAAATACATTACTTGCTCATCAATCAAGTTTCATCAAACCCTTCATCATACCTCCTAAGACTATTATTGTTATTCCTCTTCTAACGCTTGTCTCTTTTCCCCCTCACCACCTCGCCACCACCAATGCAAAGATTGGAAAGAGGGATTTTTTTTTCTTAAAAAAAATATTTTTGAAACATAATTTTAAGAGTTTGATGTGCATACAAACTAAAACACCCCACCAAGGGAGAAAAAAAATTAAAAACAAAATAATTCCTCCATCATCATGATCATCAGTTCATCATCTCCAAAGCTCAAAAAAGAGGAGGCTATTAGCTTTTTAGGGACAAGCTGACAGAGCATCATCCAACTTATTATTCGTCCAAACATACCCTTCCATTTGCTAGTTTCTAACATTCTTTTGGCTTTTCCTTTAGACCCTTTTCTTCTTTAGCATTGTTTGTGCCTTTTCTGTTCACATACACTCACTAAATCAAAGTACTCTTCTTAAGATTGGCCTCTCAACTTGTTCCCCTTGGCCTTTTGCATCTTAGCTGCGGATTCTCATTCCCCCTTTTTAAATCATTTTAGAATTTTTTTTCGATGGACTAAATACACTTGAAATTTTAATTGAAACATACTAACCGTATACTATAGCCTTTACCAACTTACTATATATACATAGTTGTGTCACTGAATTCTCCTCGTAGAGGCCACTCTTTTTCCAACTTACATTTTTGCTAAATTGCTTGAGAGTTTAAGAGAATTGAATTTGCTCAAATGGGTCGCGTAAGCAACGATCCAAATGTCATTCAATCTTCTATTGCCTTGTTGCAAGAGAGATTTAGACAGTTGCAGAGAGTTAAAGAGATGAGGGAAGAAAGAGAGCTCCACAGAATGCTTGTTTATGAACCAAAACTATTAAACAATCACACCAATATGCATTATGAGCCATCGAGGCTTTTCGTTCACTTCCTATAAAGTCCTCAACATCATCATCACCTCAAGTTTCGCTATCACTTTGGTCTAACTCACAGGGCAAGCTGCATGATAATAATGATGATGATGATCTTGATCAGTGCATGGAATCTACTCCTCTGATCATTAGTTTGCGGGCGAGACACCATCATCTATGCTGCATGCTTCTGCTAAGAAATTTGAAAGTTCTAACAATTGTGATGATGTTGATACATCTCTTCATCTATAAACAAAGTTGCTGCATTGTCAATATTATTACTATCAGATATGGATACCCTTGGTGTATTTGCTTGAACAAGCTAAGCTAGCTAGCCTGCACCTTGAGATAACTGAAGTGTGATATCAAGGGTTAAAGGCTAAAACCCTAGAGCACTAGGTGCATACTGATAAGTGGAACTAAGATTTTGTTAGTGGATTAATAGGTCATTATCAATTTGTAGACACCTTATTACATTCATTATGTTTATCTCCTTTCTCTTCTATATGCTTCCATTAGGGGAATGATCTAATTATACGGTATCAATTTCATTTCAGACTTCCCATCTCCCTGAATTCTCATCAGCTGCATCTCCCTGACCTGAGATTTTGAGACATTTTAAAATGGTTTCACTGTATTTCTATATTCATGTGATCAAATATTTACTTTTCAGAGTTATTAGTCTTTTTTACTAAGTTAATCATAGTTTATAGTGACAACTTATAATCTAAGCAGCTTCAATTCTGCAACTTTCATATTTTTTCCCCGTTTCCGTCAAAAATGTCCACTTTCATTTCGGGTTATAGAGCGATAACATAGCTTCTTTATTTTGATGGGTACGAACGAAATTCCCTCTCTCTTATTTTTACTCAAAATCAACCGGCAACGACATAGTTTAAGTTTCTTGATTCTTATTATTTGATCCATTCTCATTTCGAACTTGAAGAGGCAAGCATCTCACCCAAGTTTCCGCTACCAAGTAAAAGCAAAACAAAAGATGAGGGTAAATAAATTGTCATATCAAAACGGGTAAAAAAAATTCCAAACATTAAAACAGCACTGAAAATTTCCCGGAAAATGAAAACAAAAAAGGGCAAACTCTGTTTTCTCTTACTCTGCTTATGCGTACCCCTTCTGCCTTTTTTCTTTATATATAAGAAAACAATTTTTAACCCATACCCAGAACTCAAATAACTCAGCTACAGTAAACAGTAAACATGAAAAGAAAAAAATTAAAAATAAATTTTAAAATGTGGGCATCATAGCGAGCCAAGAGCTGATGAGGGAGAAGAAGCACTGGCTTTCTGAGATGCCGCTTTAGTTTCAGATCCTCTTTGTAACAACTTTGAGTTTCAGACATCCAGCCGAGGTTTTACACCAACACAAACCGCAAAACTCAGCACTTGGAGTCTGAAAGAGGAACTCTCTGTAGGGTTTCAGTTCCAATGATGATGACTATTTATCTGAAAAACAGATCATGGGTCGGCTAATGTTAGGGTTTTACTGATTGTTGGATCAGGATTTTACTGATTGATAGGCCCAAGCCCACCTTTTGCCCGCTTTTGCAAGTGCCTTGCATCAATATGAATCCAAAAATATATTATCACTACTCTTTATATTTAATAATTATTTAATACATTATTATTTAAAATATAAATTTAAAATATATAATATACAAGGGAGCTATTCTAGGATTTGTAAGAGAACAATTTCATGCATGGCCATTGGAATTGGTGGGGGCAAAAGAAATTGAAAGGGAAAAAGAAAAAGAAAAAGAAAAAGAAAAAGAAAAATTAGCTGTATCCAATGGAAGTTGTTCCATCTTCTATCATCTCCCTTTCAGTTTGCTTAGAAATAGGGTCATCTTGATTCGCTCATTGCAGAAGAGATGTTAATTACAGGGTCTTGTCCCTTTCCTCTTTGAGCAAATACCAATATAATCCACCATTAGCAATTGACACTAAACCAATTTAAGAGTCAGAATCTTCCTTGAGAAAAATGGAATCAGCAAGAAATTTAAAGTATGTTTCAAGTCTTACATCTTGGGAACATTAGAACCCTAGCCAAGCAGTGTGATTATTATTTGAATAATGTAGTTGTATTTTCATAATTGTCAAACAAGTGCTTTTAAAAGCAAGGGTATTGAATAGTGATTCCAGTCAAAAGAAATTTTTGAACTGTTATTTCGTAAGATCCAAGGAACTCATTGAGAGAAGAATCTGAACTTTGGGAAAAGCCAAGAACTTCTTTATTCTCAAAGATGTACTTCATAAATATTACAAAGCAAATCAAGCTAGCAAGCAAACCAAAACTATTCGGATCAGTTCTAAGTTCTAGGTTTTAGATTTAGCAGAAGCTCCTGATTTACAATGTCATCTGCTTTATTAAGAGCTCTACTAGCTTTCCTTATTGTTATTTCAATTCTGCAAAAATCAGGTAACTTGGCGTCATGATCTATAATGATGTGTATCCACTTAATGGAGGGGTTTCATAGTTTCAAATTGGTCATCAATATTAACTATTTGCTTGCTCTCAAAAAAGCAGATGGGCAATTTGTGGAGTGGTGCATAGCTGATGAACAAACCCCAGATGAGGAGCTGCAAAGGGCACTTGATTGGGCTTGTGGAAAGGGAGGTGCAGATTGTACCAAGATTCAAGTGAACCAACCTTGTTATTTGCCCAATACTGTCAGGGACCATGCCTCTTATGCCTTTAATAACTACTATCAAAAGTTCAAGCACCAAGGAGCCACTTGCTACTTCAGTGCTGCTGCTATGATCACAGATGGTGACCCAAGTAAGATGAGATATTCACAAAACTCATTTCATCTTCAATTAGAATGTGATAGTTGGTTTTAGAATCTTAAATCATATGGCCTCTTGAATTTGATATATGCCATGACCTTCCTTTTTCTTTTCTCTGCTGTGATTGCAGGTCGTGGTTCATGCAAATTTGAATCTCATCCATGAATTTTGAAGCCTTGAATATTTTTGTCAATCTTCTGATTTCTTTTTAATAGTAATGTTGTAGATCTTGTATTTTCAATTAATCCTTGCAAACTGCAGTGGCTTGTTTTGGTCTTGCTCTGGCTGGACATGGACAATTATTCTCTTGGCAAAGTCCTTAATTCAGTAATCTACTAAAGATATCTAATGCAAATAGCATATTCATATCAAAGTACCATCAATTATCAACATTCTCGACAGCTTAAGCAATAAACCCATCACAGAAAAAGGCTAAATTTGTCAGAAGATTGTAGCAGCATTGCTAGAATTTACGGCACAGTAGCTGCCCAAAGCCATAGATGATCATCATTATTATCCAATGATAAGGCTAATATTTCTTCTCTCTTGTTCTTAGCAGAACAACTTGCTTGAGCTAGCAGCATCAGCTCATATCTGTCATTAAATTTCCATGATTTGTGGGCTATCTCGACGCCATTACTTTGAATGTCAGGGATAGTAATTGACAGACATATCATGAAAAAAAATTAATAATAAATGTGCAGTTATTTTATGCATTTATAGAACATGGGGAGGCTCATCATTGTCAAATCAATTCTCAGCCATATATTTTAGAGGGGCAAAATGCAATTGCTATTTTATATTGGTTATTGTTTGGTTCACATTCTAAGGGCTGGCAATCAATGGCATTGGCACCGTCCTCTGAACTTCAATCTTGGCCATCGAAATTTCTACATTGTTCTTGCCTCTCTTTCACCAATACATACTTCAATTAATATTCAATACCCATGCATGCAATTGTAGAATTTGCACACATGCATGCAATGCAAAGAACCAAGGTATGGCCAATGTGACAATACAATTCCATCACCTTCCATACTCAACACGCCTCCCAAGCCCCATTTTCGAATTTAGGAAAAAATTTGAAGTTACTGTAAATAAAGCATTACAAGTGGGTACATAAATAAACAATGGGTGTAAACAGTAAATGTGGTCCTTGACCAAGATTCAGAAAATGGGAGAAATCTTTATGTGCAAAACCATATTTAACATGAGCAGAAGGGTCTCCTACAATGCTATTTGTTACATATTACAGTCTAATTCGTTAATATAAAGAGTAATCATAATAAGAGTAGAAAACAAAAATATATAAAATTTATTTATAGTAGCTCATTTTCAATTTAAGAATAAGTTTACTTTGTCATTGCAATTTTTTTACTATAATAAAAAAGGATTATAGAATATAAGATATTATCTCATACTTCTCTTTTATGCATATAAACAATCCTCTTAATATCTTTGATCCAATAAAAAATAAATGAAGACAGTATTCATAGTTTAGTTTTTTTTTTTTAAAGAATAAGGATAATTTTACTTAATAATTTTACTTAATTGACAATTTTGTCTTAATTATTTGAAATATTTAATTTTACTATAATTCATTATTTTTTATCATTAATTTAGACGGAAATAATAATTTTAATATACAATAACTAATTTATCTTTATTGTTTGCCCTTTAATTTTAGACACATGGCACAAACTCATCTAGTCACTATTTTTAAATATGTGGCGCAATCTCATTTATTTATTTATTTAATTATAATTAAAATAAATAAATTTTAATAAAATAACACTTATCATAATATAATATGATAATGATCTTTAATAATTTAAGATAACATCTTTAATATAATAAAAAAATAAACAGCAAATTGAATTTTTGAAAGAATTATGTTAATATTGTTGGAGTTGGTGCTCACATGCCATTCCAATATTGTATGAATATTAATTGTTAATATTTATACAATAAACATTTCGAATAAAGATTGTTAATATCATATTAATATGGTATAATGCTTGTAACATTATAGACATTGTATAATTTAAAAGAGTTCAGATCTGATCTAAAGGAGTTTAGATTAGAACTAATAGTTAGCAAAGCTGAGAGTTATAAATGCTAAGAGTTAGCACTGTTAAGAGTTAGCAGGTTATAAGAGTTAGCGAGGTCTAAAGAGTTAGAACTTTGGCTATAATAGGACAAAGACCTGAGAATATACTTGTAATGATATAGTTGCAAAGAGTTGCAATAGGTGTTAAGAAATATCATTATGTAAGTGTATCTCAAAGATAATGTTCCTGATCTATAATCACCAATGCGGGTCTATCGGTGATTCACTTTATATAGATTAGTGTATGTTTATATCTGACTGGTTCAGATGGTTGTTTTTAGCTGACCATGAGCTTAGAGCTTGTACAGGCATGCGGGTACCCAGTCAGGACTGAATACTGAACAGACTCATGAGGACCCCAATAGATATCCTATGAAACCGTCAAAGGAAGGTCCTCTCGAGTTGAGTAGTATTCGTGGTCCTTTAACCTGAGTGCTACGGTGGTCTTGTGAGTGGTCCATCATGCTTTGGTTCTACATATGTCAAAGACCTTTCATGGTCTGACCGCTATGTGTCGTTGGGTATGGTCCGATGCTCATGGAGTCTGGTGTGCGTAAATACGAGATCCGTCAGCTTACGTAGGTAAGTTGTATATCTGATGCTCCAAGATTGTATTTTATAAAGTCTTGTGGCCACAAACATAAATCCGGGAAAAGAGTTTCCCACAGGGTTAAACAATATAGCAAAAGTGTTTGCGTATATTATTTATCGAGATACGAATCTGGAGATAAGATTATGGATGAGCAAATGGGGATTTGACGGTGCTGATCTATATCCCCGCACATCCAGGGTATAAATGATGGAAGGATTATATGTATACGTTATGACCTCAACTTGTATGGTCTTACACGCTGATTTGTAATATTCGTAACGTATGCGTGGGGCATCGATTACGGATTAATGGAATAGTTCCATTTGACAAATCGAGTATTGACCTAGAGAGTCCCAATATGAAATGTACTCTTTGAGCACTTGGGCAATGTACCGTATTGAATTGTTCAATATAGTATAATTCAGTAATTTACTAAGGTTAAGTTAACTAAAGTATATGATTAATTAGTGGGACCCACTTTTGGTTAACTTAGTAACCTAGTAAGGATATAAAAGTAATTTCACTTTATGATTATTTAATTGTTAAATAATAAAAATAAATATTTATTTATTTAACTGTTAAATAAATAATTTAACTTAACTAAGGTTAAAGGTTAACCATAAGGTTAAGTTAGTTAACTTTACTTAATGGTTAAGTAAAGGTTAACCTAATTAAGGTTAAGTTAGTTAACTATGGTTAGAATAATTAAATATTTATTAACTTAAAGGTTAAGTTAAAATAATTTAACTATAGTTAAATATTAACTAAGGTTAGGTTAAGCCAAATGAAATGCAAATGAAATTCAAATTAGTTTGGAATTAATGCATTAGTATATAAAGTGAAATGAAACTGAAAATCATGGAGTTTTGAAATTGATTTAGATTTTAGGTTTTGTATTTTGGGAGCCATTTCAATTTGAAAAATTAAAATTCTTTGTTTTATGTTTTAAGTGTTAGAACAACAAAACAAATTAGACAAATGGTTACTAAATGCAATAACTAAAAAGGAGATTTGTTTTATTTATTCAAGAGTTGAATAAAAGAAAAAACAAATTTAATTAAGTTAAATAGTTTAACTTTGAATAATGTTTAAGAGTTAAACAAATATGTTGGATTAACATACTGCCATTCTAAATAATCAAACTCACCCTTGTTGATTGCTAAGATTGATCAAAGATTCATTTCATGGTAGACTTCAAGCAAAATTAATCCAAAGGCTTCATTGGTGATATTTCTCAATCTCGAATTTCAGTTGATTAAATATGTATTTTATGTGTTCATTGTATGTAATCTTCCGCTGTGCACATATATGTATGAGATATGTATGTTTGTTGTAATATGGTGAACACACAACCCACATGCAAGCACCCTAGTGAATTGTACAACAACACCCCAACAAATATGTATGATGTATTTGTTAAGAAATTAGGGGGTGATGCAGGGTCGCAGCTAAAGCGAAATTGAGAAAAATAATAAAAATAAAAATAAGACAAAGCACAAGTTTACGTGGTTCGGCTTTTAGCCTATGTCCACGGGCGAAGACAGAAGAATCTTTTACTATTATAAATGGAGAATACAAGTATTGTAGTGTTTTAACCTTACAACCCAAAACTCTAATACACCAAATTCTCTCAAATCTTCCTAAAACTCTCTTAAAATTCTTTTTTTTTTTTATAATAGAATGAATTGCTAAACTCTCCCATTTATAAGGAGATTTTAGCATGGTGGACAGCTAAGAAATGGCTTTCCACCATTGTGTAATTGCTAGCACCGTATGCCAACAATTATGTAGCTGGCACATGGTGCCAGCAATTATGTAGTTGGCACACAGTGCCAGTTACTAACAATTCTCCCATTTGGAGATTTGATTGAGAATCAATCAAGTCTCTACACCATTCTTTCTTCTTCGCCAAAGTCATATTGCATACGTATCTACTAGATCATATAAGGATCTGCCTCATTCAAACTTGTTGGTATTAGTGGGCCTGGTCAACACATCTGCTAGGTTATCATCTGTATGAATGTTTTTCATATGCACACTTCCATCTTCTACCACTTCACGAACGAAGTGATATTGAACACTTATGTGCTTCGTTCTTGAATGAAAAGCTGGATTCCTTACAATGTGCAAGGCACTCTGACTGTCACAAAATAATTCAACTTTCTCTTGCTTATACCCGAGCTCCTCCAGTAATCTTTGTATCCAAATTGCTTCCTTGTAAGCTTGTGTAGCTGCTATGTATTCTGCTTCTATAGTAGATAATGTCACAACAGTTTGCAGTTTCGAAACCCAGCTTACAGCTCCTACTGCAAGTTTAAACACATAGCCAGTAGTGGATTTTCTTTTATCAAGGTCTCCTGTAAAATCTGAATTCATCTAGCCCTTAATAATAAAATCTGAACCTTCGTAACATAAAGCAACATTTGAGGTACCCTTAATGTATTTCAGGATCCTCCTGACATAACCACAATGTTCTTTACCAGGATTCGCTATGTATCTACTAACTGCTCTCACTGCTTGTGCAATGTCTGGTCTAGTACAAATCATAACGAACATTAAACTTCTCACTGCTGATGCATACAGTACTCGAGATATCTCCTTCCTCTCTGCTTCTTTGCTAGGACACATCTTAGAGGATAACTTGAAATTAACAGGGAGTGGGGTACTAATTGGCTTACAATTTTACATGTTGAAGCGCCACAAGATTTTCTTTAAGTAGTTCTTCTAAGAAAGCCAAATCTTCCTGTTATTTCTATCTCAGTGAATTTGCATCCCTAGAATCTTGTTTGCTGGTCCCAAGTCCTTCATATCAAATTTCCTAACCAACTGTGCCTTCAATTCTTGGACTCAATCTTTGTTGGGGCCTGCCACCAACATGTTATCCACGTACAACAGCAAAATAATGAAATCATTATCATCTTCAAACCTTTTGTAGTATGTACAATGGTCTGAATTAAGTCTGTTGTATCTAAGGCTGATGATATAAGAATCAAATCTCTTGTACCAATACCTTGACGCCTGTTTGAGACCATATAAAGATTTGTTCAACCTACAAACCAAGTTCTCTTTTTCTTCTTCTTTAAAACCTTCTAGTTGGAGCATATAAATTTCTTCTTCAAGTTCTCTATGAAGAAAGACTGTCTTCACATCTAACTACTCTAGATGTAAGTCAAATGTAGCACACATTGTTAGGACTATTTTGACTGTCGTGAGTCGAACCACAGGAAAAAATATCTCATTAAAGTCAATACATTCTTTCTGAGCACAACCTTTTACCACCAATCTCGCATGATACCGCTTCACTTGGTCATTACCATCCCATTTGATCTTGTAGACCTATTTGTAACCAGTGGCTTTTCTTCCACGTGGTAGTGCAACCAGTTCCCATGTTTTGTTTTTATGCAAGGCTTTAATTTCTTCTTGCATTGCTGTCATCCATAGAGAAACATCTTGACTTTTAGAAGCCTTCTGAAAAGTTGTTGGCTCTCCATCCTTTGTTAAAAGGCAGTATGCAACATGAGCGTCCATGACATACTCTGAGTGCCACGCTGGTGGTCGTCTCTTACAAGTTGATCAACGATCATCTATAGCCTCAGACTCTATTGGTTCTTGTTCTTCGTACTCTAGTGTTGCTTCAGAAGAATCTGAATCTTCTTGTACTTGATTATTTTTCATTTATACCGTTGTAGTCTCTGGATTTTCCTTCACTGTACTATCATCTTTATCATTCCTTTACAGTTTATCTTCTGCAAATATCACATCTCTGCTGATGACGACCTTGTGGGTAGTGAGATCCCATAGGCGATACCCTTTGACTCCATCAGTATATCCCAAGAAAATGCATTTTCTGGATTTTGGATCCAGTTTTGTTGTTTCTTGAGGATTGTACATAATGTACACAGGACTTTCAAATATATGAAGGCAAGAATAATCAATTGGTTTCCCAGTCCACATCTCTATCGGTGTCTTTAACTCGATTGTTGTTAAGGGTGACCGATTTACCACATAACATGCGATTTTGACTGCTTCTGCCCAAAATGCCTTGGCTAAACTTGCAGTTCTCAACATAGCTCTTATTCTCTCCAATAAGGTTCTGTTCATCCGCTCTGTTACTCCATTCTGCTGAGGCGTATAAGCTGTGCTGAACTGCAGTTTGATGCCTTCTTGTTGACAGAATGCAATAAAATCCTCACTAGTATATTCTCCTCCATTATCTATCCTTAAACACTTGATCTTCCTTTCTGATTCAAGTTCTACACGCGCTCTGAATATTCTGAAAGCTTCAAACACATATGACTTCTTCTTGATTAGATACACTCAACATCTCCTAGAGTAATCATCTATAAACGATACAAAATATCTCGCTCCCCTTAAGAACATCGCCGGTGCTTGCCAAACATCAGAGTGGATCAATTCTAAAATTTCTTTACTTCTAGAACTGGATGTGTTAAACTTTAATATGTGCTGCTTACTTGTGACACATTGCTCATAGAAAGGTAAATGAACCGATTTGATCTCAGGAAATAAATTTTGATCAGAGAGAATGTTCAAACCTCGTTTCGACGTATGGCCCAGTTTGCGATGCCACATTATCGTCGACTCTTCTGCTGAACTAGTTGATGCAACAGATGCATCTCCTTCCTACAGTGCTTCTCCATTAAGCATGTACAAATTTGCAGCAACCTTTTCTGCCTTCATTACTACAAGCGCGCTTTTGAGAATTTTCATTATTCTATTTTCAATTTGGGTCTTACACTCAGTGTTATCTAATTGTCCCGATGACAAAAGATTCTTCTTGAGGCCTTTCACATGTCGCACCTCTTGGATAATACAAACAGTACCATCTTGATAGATCTTATTCTAGTGATTTTCAAAGCATGATCGTTCCCCATATATACAGATCTTCAAGAGGTGGGTTCATATTGATGGAACCATTCTCTTTTAAATGCCATGTGCCATGTAGCTCCAGAATCCATGAGCTATACATCAGAGAACCGTTTTCTGCTTTCAACAACTGTTGATGCCTCGCTGTATAAAATTTTACCATCATCTGAGGTGCTTGCAAAATTCCCTTGAGGTTTGTCCTTTACACTTTTCTTCAATCCCCGGCAATCTTTCTTCATATGGCCTTTCTTGCCACAATGGTAGCACTTAATGTTCTTCTTACTTCTGAATTTTGGTCTACCATGATTTTGACTCCCACTGAGGCCACATTTTGTTGATCTACCTCTCATCATTGTCAAAGCTTCTGCTTGCTGCGAACATTCCTATTTGCCTTCTTTATTTTTTCATCTTCGTTCTTCTCCTAGTACAGCAGCTATAACATCATCAAAAACTAAGAAGTCTGTTAGGATATTATTCGTCAAGTTGATGATGAGTTGATCATATGAATCTGGTAGGCTTTGAAGCAGAATCTTCACACATTCACATGCCTCTATTTTATGCCCCAAGGAAGTGAGTTGGAAAAATAGAGTATTTAATGTATTGATGTGCCTTGTCACTGAAGTGGATTCTGTCATTCAAAGAGTGTACAATCTCCTTTTTAAGAAGATCTTGTTATGCAAAAATTTGGCCTCATACAATTTTATGAGAGTATCCCAGATCTCTTTTGCTGTCTTCTTTTCTACTACACTGGATATCACATTATCAGCAAGTGCTAGATGCAGATCAGCAACTGCATTACTGTCGATCTCATTCCACTTGATATCATCAATGATACCAGCGGGCCTTTCATCAATTGCTTCTAAGCACTTGTTTTTCCTTTAAATTGCCTTTATTTTCATTTTTCACAATGTAAAATTACTTCCATTAAACTTCTCAACTTCGTATTTTGTCGCCATTGCTTTTCACCACGGACTGCTTTCTGCTAAGATCGGCTCCCACCATTTTACATAAATAGTAACCGTGTGTATGAACAATGCCCGTATACATGAACAGTGATTGTATATATAAATAGTAATCATACACATAAATAGTAACTTCATTCAACCAGAAGCTCTGATATCACTTATTAGGAAATTGAGGGGTGATGCAGGATCGCAGTTAAAGCGAAATTGAGAAAAATAATAAAAATATAAATAAGACAAAACACAAGTTTATGTGGTTCGACTTTTAGCCTACGTCCACGAACGAAAACAGAAGAATTTTTTACTATTAAAAATAGAGATTACAAATATTATAATATTTTAGTCTTATAACCCAAAATTTCAATAAACTCAATTCTCTTAAATTTTTTTAAAATTCTCTTAAATTTTTTTTTTAATAATAAAATAAATTATTAAACTCTTACATAATAAATAATTAAAAAATAACTGTCTATAATTATGTAATTATTGACACCGTGTGCCGCCAACAATTATATAACTGACATACGGTGCCACTAGCTACTATCAGTATTTACATCAAAATGACAATAATTAAACTCTACACATCCTGTACTATTTATATTAATAAAAAAATTAGATTGAATTTATCAGATAAAGAAGGTAGAAAGCTGAAGCTGTTAGCTCTATCTTTTGCTGCCAAGTAATGTCATGGATTTGATCATTTGAATATAATGATTGCTGAGACTCTTTGTAATGATGGAACAGAAATATGGTGCAGTCAGTTCATTAGGATAATGATGATGGATTGAGGCAGTTCATGACATTCTTGTAAAGAGATGAAGAAGTCGAAATTTTCCACAAAATCGCGTTGGAACGCTATCTTTCTTTGACAACTGGAACTGGTGGTAGTGGAATTAAGTTGTTGGAAGTGGCTTTTAGGACTTAATCTACTGCTTAAACAAATGAGTAGCAAAGGATAAAAGTTTCATTTTTATCTTTAAATGGTCACACTCCGTCACAGAACATGTGAATACAAACCGATAACCTACCCCCTTAATGGCCCACCACTAAGAAAAAATCTGCATCAAGAATTCCACTTCAATCATTTCATCGTCAGCTTTTTTCGATCGGGAGTTTTGTTTCAGCCTCAAAGTTCAAAGTAACAATCAAATTGGCACATCTTTTTCTCATTTTTTTCTTTCATCAGTTTTATTTTTCTAACAAGACTCTTGACTCTTGTTCTATCTAGTATGTCCTTATATGAGAGAAATGACCAAATGGGTCATCATAAATTTCAATAAGAGGATTTAACTCAACATTTAAGACCCCCCTCTTTCACCTTATCTGACACCCCATTCTTGGGACAACAAACCGTGGCCTTTTCCTAGAAAAAGGAGCTCTAAAAAAACACATTTGGTTCTGAAAAATTTTCGCCTTTCACATTTAATGCTTTGCTTTGTTGTGTAAAATGAGGTGCCTTTTGTCTGTAGGACTCGGTGTATTTCTACACCCCCCTCCTTTTACCACTTGGCATCCTCCCAGCCTTTTCAGTCCCGTAAGTAGCATAGCTCCTCTACAAGTATTTTAATATTGAATATTCATTAAGAAAACCAAAACCCCAGAAAGGAAAAATTAAAAATATATATATATGTTTTTTTTTGTGTCTATTTAAGAAGTGGAACTTTATTGTTGAAGTTGTGTTCAGTGAACTCCTTTCTTCTTCTTGTCCATCTTCTTTTGTTTAGAATCCTTTTTTCTTCTTCTTTTTTTGAGTGTTGTTAATTTCTTCAGAAGAGATGAGTTACTTGGGCGTTGGTGTTAGTCCAGGGAATGTGCCAGTGTATCATGGCACCATTATGAAGGTGGTTGATGGGAGAATAAGGCTTGTGGAGTTGGTTCTGAGATGTGTGATCTGTGGCTTAGGTGTTCTTGCTGCCGTTCTTGTGGGGACTGATACCCAAGTCAAAGAAATCTTCTCAATTCAAAAGAAAGCTAAATTCACGGACATGAAAGCTCTTGTGTAAAGCTTCGAAGCTCTCTCTTAAAAATTTGAGCTCATCACGTGGCTAAACAATCACATATTTCTCATATTCTTGCTCTTTGTATAATTCAGGTTCTTGGTGACAGCCAATGGAATAGCTGCAGCCTACTCTTTGCTGCAAGGAGTGCGCTGTGTTGTTGCTATTATTAAAGGAAGTGTGCTATTCAACAAGCCTCTGGCTTGGGCAATTTTCTCTGGAGATCAGGTACTTGATTACTGCTTCATGTCCTCAATCTCTAGGCTTGTCCTTTTACCCATCACACATTATTATTGATTGGTCCATGTTCAGCACTTGAATTTCACTATAGCGGATTATAGCTTCAAACTAAAGAGTGGTACTTAAGAATGCTGCAGCTTAATTAGCATTAAAAAGCAAAACATGATTAGGTAAGTTAAATTCAACCCATATTATCATTATTGTTCAAGGTTGGTTGGGAACCATAATTAAATGGACAGATCTTGTTGAATCACTTATCTTCAAGTTGCATTTGCATATCTAGCTACAGCTTGGAAATTGATCGATCTCGGAGCAGTAATGATTCTTAGAAAAACTATTCAATGCGATGGTTGTGGTACAAAGTATTATGTTATTAGACTCTGGCCCTCCTTGTTTTTTAATGTGTTTTCTGAGTTGGACAAGACAACTTGGCGAATGTTTGAAAATATGCAAGTGATACTTCCCGAATTAAATATCTAGTTTGCAGCATTATTTATAAGCTACAAAGGAATGTCTTACAAGCTAAATTTGGTTGTTAGCTTCCATTCATATTTTGACAATTGAAGGACAAGTTGTAATAGGCTCTCCCACATGAATCGTGGATCCGGTTTTAAGATCCCAAGAGACCGAAACAAAGACGAGAAAATATGCTTAAGCTATTAGGCAATGACTCTGTATTAATATTAAAGACAGGCTTTAACAGGCTATACATTTTGAATAGGGAAACATATCTTATGTCGGGGCGCTTCTTATTCAAACTTAATCAGTGCTAATAACCATCTAAATGCATCAATATGAACTTGTTTTGTGCAGTTGGTGGCATACTTGACAGTAGCTGCAGTGGCTGCTGCTGCACAATCGGCAGTGTTTGCGAAGTTGGGACAACCAGAACTACAATGGATGAAGATATGCAACATATATGGGAAATTCTGCAACCAAGTTGGGGAGGGAATAGCGACGGCTCTGTTGGTTAGCGTAAGCATGGTGATTCTGTCTTGCATCTCTGCTTTCAGTCTCTTCCGCTTGTATGGCGGCAGCAAGACCAAAAATGGCGCAAGGTGGTAGCCATTTTAGCATAGCTCACTGATCAACCTATACCATTGCTCTACTTTGTGTTACCCATAAAAGGTTGGTTTGTAGTGCATTTTGGTGGTGATGTTATAAATGAATGATAATCAAGATGATGATGAGAAATGAGTATGTGACTGTCTTCTCAGCTACTTGATATTTGACAATAAAACAATCCAGAGTTTTTGTAGATTACAATCCATGTATGTAGCTTTGTATCTTTTTTCAATTTTCAGCTTGTTTGTCAAATGCTATTGAATAAATGTCACCAGCAAATCAGAGTTTTGTCATTTTTCATATTTCTCGTTTTACAGTTCACAAATTTAGTGCATGGTTCATGATTCATAATGTTTATTAGTTTTTGAATTATGAATTCATAGCCATAAAACATTAATAATGAGAAATAAAAAATTAATAATTATTTAATAAGTGATACTTATAGTGACGCAATATAAATTTTATATTTAGACTATTTATATATCTAAATTATATAAGTGAATTGTGGGAAATTGGCTAAATGAAGGTTCAACTTATTCATAAATTGTCCATATCTAAATTATATAAGTGAATTTGTTTTTTTCCTTCTCGTTGACAAATGCTCCAAATAAGGATTACTAACCGATGCTATGGAGCAAAGCATTCTCAATCAATTACGGCAAATCATCGACTTGCACCTTCTTCAACTATCGTCGACTTTTTTATTCGCTTTTGGTGCATCTTTACTAGAGCTCAATGAGTCACTTCCAATTATGGAAGATTAGTTATACAGGAGTTCAACATATACATAAATTGTTTATTTTGTGATAATGTTAGTGAGATGGTGGTATATTTATTCTTTTAATGCTGTTTTGTAGAAGGTGTATAAAAAAAAATTTTATTGACATATTATATCAACAGACGGCCTAACACTTAAAAAAATGAGATATTCTATTTTTATAAAAAAATTAGAAGTAAATTTTTATTTAATAAAATTAAAAAAATCGTTTTGTATATTTTCATCTATTCAATATAATAGAAGTGCAAGTAAGTGATGTTTTAACATAAAATACAAAATATAAACGATGTATTTTAATATGTTAAAGATGTAATTTAAATTAAATATTTATCTATTATTTTTAAACAAAATATAAATTATATTATAATTAAGTGGTGAGCCATAAGCTGTATTTTCGTACTCTTTAAGTTATGGCTGCACGATCATCTATATTTTGGACTTTTATCAATAAATATTTGCAAGACTATAAAAAAAAAAAAATTATGTGAGTAAATTGATTTCAGCTTAAACATAAGATAGCACACAAAATTGTGCGCTACTCACTTGCTAAAGCCGAGGGCTAACTGTGTATGGACCGTGGTCGACACGAGCCTTAAGAATATAATAAATCAGAATCTTACACGTCAGCAACTTAAACATTCCCTTTAGCTTGACTTTCCCTTTTCCACAAAACCCTCAAATCTCATTGGCTACTGGAATTTGCGCGTTTCACAAGATTGCTCCTCACCGCTTTTGACTTGCCGAACATTTGCTTGAACGCCTCAAACCTCTGTTATCTCTGTCCTTAAACTTTCCCCAAAAATAGAAAGAAAAAAAACCGAAACCCTAAAATTGAGCTCTGAATTAATCGCTTAATACTGAGCAATTGGGCATTTGCAGTGTTAAATCGAAAGAGATAGAAATGTCAGAGAAGTTTTCGCCGACGCTAAGAATCGGGGATCTCAGCGATTTTATAGCGCCATCACAGAATTGCGTGGTCTCTCTTAAAAAAACCACCTTTAGAAACCCTGATAAACCCCAGGTTAATTAATCATTTACCCTTTTGATAAATTTAATTTTGATGGTTTTTTATGAATATAGATAATTTTGAATTTAAAGTTTTGATTTTGTTTTTGTTATGGTGAAGGTTTCGACTTCTAGTAAGCAGAAGCAGCAGACTGAGCCAGTGAAAATATCACTCAAGGATTGCTTAGCTTGCAGGTAAATTGATTGTTTTATGCAGGTTTTGTTGATTTTTAATGTTACCCAGTTGAAAAGTTTGGAATTTTATTGTGTTTTTGGGCCCTTTTTAGTGGATGCATAACATCAGCTGAGACAGTGATGCTTGAGAAGCAGAGTTTGGATGGGTTTTTATCAAATCTTAATCAAGGGAAGGCTGTTATTGTTTCCCTTTCTCCACAATCAAGAGCTTCCCTTGCTGCTCATTTCGGCATCTCTCTGCTGCAGGTGAAGTGAGATTCAATTACTTGGATTTTTGTTGTCTTAGTAAGAATTGTATGCTTCTCAAGTCGACGATGGTATAATCTTAGGATTTGAGCTATTGGGTAATTTACTTAGTCATGATAACGTTTAAGATTGAAATGTTGTGAATTTTGTGCATGTATGTTAAAGGTTTTGAATGATTAGTGATTGCTATGTGCAGGAAGTTGCATTAAATGTGACACTGACATTTATTTGTAACATTTGGTTTATAACTTTCAGGTTTTTAAGAAACTCACAACATTCTTGAAGTCTTTAGGAGTAAAGGCAATTTTTGATACTAGCTGCAGTAGAGATATAACACTTATTGAAACTTGTAATGAGTTTATTGCTCGGTATAAACAAAGTCAAGAATCTGATGATGAAAGGTCCAAATCATCCTTTCCCATGCTGTCATCTGCATGTCCAGGTATATATGTCAATCTATGTTTAGAAACTTTGTGATGGCTTATTCATATTGGTTGGTTAGAGAGCTGCTGAAGAATCCCTCACTGGTGAAAACAATTATACAAACATCTTCTTTTGATTGTAGGTTGGATATGCTATGCTGAAAAACAACTTGGATCTTATATTCTGCCTCATATATCTTCTGTAAAGAGCCCACAGCAAATAATTGGAGCTACTATCAAATACCATATTTACCAAAAATTGGGTCTCAGGTAATCCTTCCTTTAAAATTGGGGCCCTGAATAATTTTCATTATGATGCACGCCATTTTATTTTACGAATATCAAATTTTAGGAGAAGTGGAAGAGTTTCATTTTTTGTGAATCTTTTGAGTATCTGTAATGTCTGTTCATTTATGTAAGTGAATCATTTGATTGGTGAATACTTGTTAATAGGCCAGACGAGATTTACCATGTGACTGTGATGCCTTGTTATGATAAGAAGCTAGAGGCTGCTAGGGAAGACTTTGTTTTCCAATTGGAACCTCAGGAAGAAACGTGTAAAGATGAGGGACCTAGGATTTCAGAGGTTGATTCAGTCTTGACAACTGGGGAAGTTTTAGATTTGATACAGGTGAGATGAAGGTTTAGATTGATAGTAAATTTTATAAGCACTTCAATTGTATGCAGTTTTTGGTGTTTTAAAATTATAACTTTGTACTACTTTCTGTCAATTTATGCAGTTAAAAGCTGTGGACTTTGAAGCATTAGAGGAATCTCCTCTCGATAGATTGTAAGAACCAGAATAACTGCTTTAAGGCTTCCTCCACATTCTGCTTAGAGTTGCTTATTAAAAAACATTCTACTGCAGGTTGACAAATGTTGATGAAGAAGGACATCTTTATGGGGTCCCTGGAAGCTCAGGGGGTTATGCTGAAACAGTGTTCAGATATACTGCTAAAGAACTATTTGGAAGAGTTATAGAAGGCCAACTTAACTTCAAAACCATAAGAAATTCTGATTTCCGAGAGGTGGCTTTGGAGGTAAGTTTTTCCGTTTTAATCTTGATCACATTTGTAGATGTGAGAAGCTTATCTTGAAAGCATAAGATTTTATAATGCACAATAAAGTAGATCAACTCTAGTCTGAGAAGCTTTCTGGTTTTCCATAGATTAAGATAAGACGAATTTAATATATGTTCATAGTTTACTTTAACTGCATCTTTATGCACATTGTTGCTGTACTGAACTTCATAGAATTGAAAAAATCTTTAGGCATACATATGTACTGCATGTTATTTGTGTTGTTACATTTTGTTCCATCTTGTTGCTTAGGTGGAGGGAAAAACGGTGTTGAAATTTGCCCTATGTTATGGCTTCCAGAACCTGCAAAACATTGTCAGGAAAGTGAAAATGCAAAAATGTGACTATCATTTTGTGGAGGTCATGGCATGCCCTACAGGTCAATCTTCCTTCTATATTTTTAATTCATCAATATTCAACTTGGCTGTTTGCTTCTTCTGTCCAGCCAAAAAGTTTAGGGTAGATATTAATGTACGGAGCTATCTGATTGAGCAGGTTGTTTGAATGGGGGAGGTCAAATCAAACCAAAGCCTGGGCAATCTCCGAAGGATCTGATTAAGACATTAGAAACCATCTATATGGAAAATGTAAGTTGTTCATCTGTAAGTATTGACATTTTTTTCATGATTTGTGGTGTTTTTTGGGTCTACTTGTTTTCAAAAATACAAAGGTTCAGATAATTTTTGGTTATTCCACCTTTTTTTCAAAACCCTTCTTACATCAAGTACGCGCAGTCATGAGCACAGTTGGTGCCTGGTTTTGTGACAAACATATTTCAATGACTATACTAGTTATTTTAGCTTGACATTGTGATTTAAATGGACCTATGCCAACCAATTTGTAAGTGGATGTTTTCCAGACTTCGTATGCTTACAAGTATCAAAAATCATTCAATGATTCGAGTAATAGTTTGAAACACTTTAATGGTTGAAATTTATCCAACCAAAAATGTAAAGCTTGGAGTTCTGTTGTACTTGCTAGCAGGATCTGTTTGTGTCTTTAGTCTGTAACTGCTGCTTGTGATTTGAGCTTAATTTCAATTTTGACTGATTGTTCTTTAATAAATAATAGGTGTTGGTATCTGATCCTTCCAAGAATCAACTAGTGAAAAGCTTGTATGACGAGTGGCTTGACCAACCTGGTTCAGCAACAGCTAAAAAGCACATGCACACAGAATATCATCCTGTGGTGAAAAGCATCACTGCACAGTTGCACAATTGGTGAAAACTTTTACTGTTCCAACTCCTGATTCTTCACAACTTTAGAACTTAAAAAACTCTCTTCCTGTGCCCCATTCCCTCCTCCCTATGTTGTAGCAAATTTGATGATGGCGCCTCATAACTGCTGGTGGCCATTGCTTCTCAATCAATGCGGCTGCATTAGCAAGGGAGAGTACAATTTTGATAAGTAAAGATCTGTTATTTATTTTTTAAATACTTTTACTCATGTACATTCACTGTATTAGAAATGTTATAGAGAGAAGAAAATAATTTATTTGGGCCTCATGCCCCTATAGTACTGTCTTTCTTTCATTTCCTTATATTATGTTTTGTTAGTTGAACAGTCCAAATAAGGTTCCCTTCACTCGCGTACATACCATTTGTTTTGGAACCTCTTAATTCTCATTTTTGTATAATCGGAACAGGATTTGGAGGATGTTTGTGCCTGCCCTGGAAACAAAATTATAGTGTTGTATGAGCTTATTCTAAATAATGGAATATGGGAAATTTTCAAAAGGTATCGTTTCTAATTGTCGAATGCATAATGCAAAATTTCCTTGCAGTCATTCAAATCTTCTTGAATTACTTTAGAACCAACAAACTTAATAATTCTACCTATAATCCTAAAGCAATTCAATCCTCTTTCACAAGTGCATTTCAGCTTTGGCATATCAGCCTAGACTTTCAACAAATTAATCATAATCAATGTGAAGTAAGTTCAAACATAACTTGAACTTGTTCGCAGTTAGTTCCTTGGTTCCCGTATCTGCTAGATTGTGCAGTTCAAGAACTTTTATACAACCACTTCTCTAATGAAATGATATTTGGTCTCTACATATTTGGTCTTATCATGAAAAATTGGATTTTTATAAAGATGAATGGCACTTTAGTTGTCAGAATACACCCTTGCAACAGTCTTTAATATGCCGAGCTAATTATCATTCTTTGTAACCGAAGTGCTTCTTTAACTGCTTCAGTTGTAGTAATATATTATGTTTCAGTACTTGATAAAGCAACCACGGGCTGCAATTGTGATTTCCAATTGATGTAGCTACCATATAAAGTGAAATAAAATGTTTCGTATCATGACAAAACAATAAATCATAATCAAATGTTTCATCGATATATCTAAGTATTCATCTTATTCTAAGTTAATGCTCTGTGTCTGAATTTGACACATGTTTGCTCAAGACACTAATTGAATGTGCAGGATTAAGTCTTGGACAAATCATTGCATAAATAATAGAGCCAAGTATTCTTGAATATGGAATTTTAGCCATTTGCTACTTTTTCTTCTCTAGTATTGAAGCATTGCTGTGCAGAAAACTTAAAATGAGCTGCTTGGAGAAGATTGATTAGTATGCAACAGTCCAAAGTAAACCTTCCAAGGATTTTCTTCCTTCAAATAACCCTGCTGACTTAATATCAATTTCTCGTTTCGTCTGTTTTTGATGATTTCTATATCCAAGATCCTTTTAGCTCCACCAAGATCTTTTATATCAAATTTAAACTTTAATGAATTCCTCGTGTTCTGAAGTTTAGCTATATAATGATTAGCAAGCAATATTTCATCTACATAAAGTAGTAAATAGAAAACTTTCCCTTCACTTGGATTATTAAAGTAGAAACAAGTATCTAGCCGCTTCTATTAAATCCAATCTTGGTTACGGGAGTCCTAGTATATTTTCATCTCCACTCGTCTCAAGTTCAAATCTTCATCTCCCATGTTAATAATAATACATCCGAACACACCCAAATTTCCGAGCAATCAAACATTATTAACTTAAAAACTGTCATTTACATATTTATTAATCTATATTTATTAACATAAAAATAAAAATAAAAAGAGAGAGAGGGGAAAAATACAAATTGAATAGCCTAGTAAGTATAGCACTCTCTGTTAAAGATGGCAAAATTATCCGTATATCCACTAAAACTCACGCACATTGAGAAAGATTTAATAAAGTTGAAAGCAGATTTAATATGAATTTGGTATGAGTATAAATTTGGTAAAACATCTGTGGATACCTGTAATAAATATCCACACATATTACATTTTTAAAAAAAATTAGAAAAAAATAAAAATATGAGTTGCTTTTTTTTTTTGTATTTGTTATTAACTCACATCAAAATATTTAGATTTTGTTTGACATCGCTCGTATCATTAAATAAAAAATAAATAAAATTAGTTCAAATTGACTAATGATAGAAATTAAAATTATAATATTTAACGTAATTAGAATTCGAATTAGAATATTTAATATTTAACGTAATTAAAATTAAAATTGGAATTATAACATTTAACGTAATTGTAATTGAAATTGAAATTGAAATTGAAATTAAAATTGAAATTGAAATTGAAATTGAAATTGAAATTGAAATTAAAATTGAAATTGAAATTGAAATTGAAATTGAAATTATAATATTTAATATAATTGAAATCGAAATTGAATTTGAAATTATAACTTTAACGTAATTGAAATCAAAATTTGAATTATAATTATAATATTTTAATGTAATTGATATTAAAATAATACTTAGTGTAATTGAAATTAAAATGAGAATTAGAATATGACGTAACATAATTAAAATCAAAATTGAAATTGCAATTAAAATTATGATATTTAACATAATTGAAATTAGAATTAAAATTATAATATTTAACGTAATTAAAATCGAAATTAGATTTAAATTTGAAATTATAATATTTAACATAACTGAAATTAATATTATAATCAAAATTATAATATTTAACATAATTAAAATTAAAATTAGATTTAGAATTATAATATTTAACGCAATTAAAATTAAAATTAAAATATTTAACGTAATTAAAAATGAATTTGAATTTAAAATTATGATATTTAACGTAAATTAAATCGAAATTGGATTTAAAATTATAATATTTAACGTAATTATAATTAAAATTAAAATTATAACATTTAACATAATTATAATTATAATTGATATTATTTTAATTGCTATATTTTATAAAATTTTAATTAAACTAAGATTATAATTTTATTTTTTTATTATATTAATTAAAAATTAGCTTAAAATCTGCGGATAACCCGTTGCGAGTTTTGTAATGAGTACATGTCTGTTAGTGCAAGTTTGGTAATGAAACTTCAAATCCACAATAGGTTTAAAAAAAATTTGGTATTTCATTTTTTTAAACGGATGCGAATACGGGTTTAGAAAAATTCATCACAAATCCGATCCGCTATTATCTCTGAATTTAAAGTTATAACATTTAACGTAATTAAAATTAAGATTAAAATTGAAATATGACGTGAAGTAATTGAAATCAAAATTAAAATTAGAGTTATGACATTTAACGTAATTAAAATAAAATTTTGAATTTAAATTATAATATTTAACGTAATTGAAATTAAAATTAAAATTATAATATTTAATGTAATTAAAATTGAAATTAAATTTAAAATTATAATATTTAACATAAGTGAAATCAATATTAGAATCAAAATTATAATATTTAACGTAATTAAAATTAAAATTAGATTTAAAATAATAATATTTAACGTAATTGAAATTAAAATTAAAACTAAAACTAAAATATTTAACGTAATTGAAATTGAAATTGAATTTAAAATTTGAAATTATCACATTTAACGTAATTAAAATTAAAATTAGATTTAAAATTATAATTGATATTATTATTATTACTATATTTTATAAATTTTTAATTAAATTAAGATTATAATTTTATTTTTTTATTACATTGATTGAAAATTTATTTAAAATATATAAATAATTTTGATAATGAGTATATATTCACTAATATAAATTTGATAATAAAACTTTAAATCTGTAACATATTTAAAAAAATTAATATTTCACCTTTTAAACAATGTAATTACAAATTTAAAAATACTCAACTCAAACTCGACTGTAAATCTCCTCTATGCTTATTTAGTAATGGTTTTAGTGGTTTGAAAGTGACTGAGGCGAGCAGGCAAAACCAAACAATAAAGCAGGCAAAAAGGGTTCCGTTTCGGACACGTAAGAATTATAAAACCAGGACACCAGCCCCATGTTTTTGTTTCTGCTTAAATTAATTAATAAATCAATATATTACCACCTCCTTTTGTATTTCTATAAACTCATAAAAGGTCCACCCACCAAAAGAAAGGGGGAAGATGGTATTTCCTTTGTTCATCCTAAGCAAGAATTTTTATTAGTAAATTTATTTTCATTATTTTCCCCTGATTTGTCTTTTATTTTTGGTTGATTTTGATCAAATTCTGGGTTTTGGCAGACGACCTCAAAGCGGCTGGCAGAGAGGAAGAATGCAAAGTTTCAGAAGAACGTTACAAGGAGAGGATCAGTTCCTGAAACCTCTGTAAAGAAAGGATATGATTACCCAGTTGGCCCAATTCTTCTTGGCTTCATCGTCTTTGTTGTTGTTGGATCATGTATGTCTAATCTTCCTCAAAAACATTTTGATATAACATTAAAAAGATACCCTTTCTGCTTGTTGAAAATATTTCAATATTTGCTTGATCAAATTTTTCGTGTTTTCCTGGTTGGCAATGGCAGCTCTGTTTCAGATAATCCGGACAGCTACTAGTGGTGGCATGGCCTGACTGAGCCTCAGGAGGAGTGTTGACAATGGAATTGTGTAAGAGGCTAAATTCACAAATCATGCAATAAGTTGTTAAAAAAAGGTGATGTGAAAAAATCATTACTTTGTTTAATGTAATAACATCTTCAAGTTCGGTAAAATATTTTCCAGTTTTTGCCATCTTTTATGCTTTTGAAAGCTTGTGACCTTACTACCTATCTACGTATCAATGCTACTTTTAGAACATGATTTAATCATACAAATTTTTTTATGCTGGATTTTTTTTTTTTTTTGGGTTCTTGTGTTAGTAAAAATTGGAAGTTGATGGATGCTTTTAATGGAGTAGGACTCACATATTATAGGTTATAACCTAAGGTTTGCAAAATTACATTGTGCATAAAGAAATTTTCCACCCCTCAAAGAACATTATTTTGGTTTAAACAGGCTATAGTTTAGTCTACCCTCTAGCATTTAATGGTGTGGTTCTATAAAGGTGTACTTCTAAAATAAAATTTTAGAACAATTGTTTTTTCATATTCATTTTTAATAATAAGTGGCTTTTATTTAAAGATGTCAAGTATCTTTTTATTTAAAGATATAACCCTTCATATACACTTCTTAATTCATAATCATTTGATCAAAATTTAAATTTAATCAATAATTTAAAATGAATTATTATCTTTTTAAATTATGAGATGTTATGAATAATTATATTATTTAAATATAACATAAAAGAAGATAACTACCTGAATAGTTGCATAAATAATATGAAAGGAGATCTCCCTTAATTTTAAAATTCAAAAATAAATATAAAAAAATATATATAATTCAACGTATATGTATTAATATTTTTTAGGTTATGAACTAACTATTGGACAACTAATCGTATCTCATTGAAATTTGGTGAAATATCAAGTTTCTATAAACCAATGTCTCTTTGTGTGAGTTAGAAGACTAACTACCCTCATTAAATTTTCTACAAGTGAGTTATTTTATGGTTTGACACTTTATAACCCTATGCTTAGTTGAAATTCATGAGTACTTTAAAGATTCTTACGTAAGTTCTTATAATAACTAACCTAATTTTATACTTATATAGGTGAACTTCTATTAAATGTGTTTTGTAATTTAAACATATCACCATATTATATTAGACTATAGAATTCGTTAAGAGTTTAAAACTTAATCTCTTCACTATAGTTAAGTACTGTCTTGTCTTAAAAAAGACTCAAGATAACAAATGACTTGTCTTATATTATAGGCATAGTTCATTCTCCCTTGACATTGAATCACTAATCTTATTTAGTGATTTTATCAAAATATTAGTCAAATATAACTCTAACCTTATAGTATTTGGCTTTTATAGCCAAATATATAAGCAATTCTTAATTTTTAGATCACTTGTTTATTTTTTCTATTTTGATATTCAATCATAGCATAAATTTATTTTGAGCCAAATACAATTCTAACCTTATAGCATTTGACTTTTATAGTCAAATATAAGTAACTCAATTAATTTAATTTAGATAATTTGATATAAATTTATTTTGATATAAAATTATAGAAAAAAATACTAATTGTTAAAAATTCATTTAGACCGGAACATGCTTGAACAAGACAATCAACGTACTTTAAAAGGCAATTAATTCGATCTCTTCCATAAATCAAAATACACTTCCAATATAATACATCTTCATCAATGTAAAAATATAATGCACCAATATATTTATCTCATGAGTCATTTATGAGGAGATTATTATATAATTGTTTATTGTCATTGGTGCCTTCTTGATCAAATTATAGGCAGTCCACAATCTTTAATTTTTATTATAACTTCAAAATGTATTAAATGCTTATAATACACTTAACACAAAAATAATGTCCAAATATTTTGAACTCAACTGAAAACAACTAACATTTTCTGTTAGAATAACAATTAAGCTAAAATCAACCACCATTGATAATTTTTATGGACCCAAATTAGCCTTTCTTCTTCATTTAACATATTTTTAATTTTCTATTTTACGAACTCACTAAAGCATGAGATATTTGACCGTCAAAAACATAACTATTGTCCCTTAAGTGATACCCATTAAAAGCCCAATGTATATATGAGTAATATTAGAAATTTTAAAATTTTATTCTAAATTAGATTTAAAAAATAATGTGTTAAATAAATATTAAGTAATAAAATAAAATAAATTTTAAAATTATTTATTACATCTAATATTTATTTGATAAATTACTTTTGAGATTCAATTTAAGACAAAAATTTAAAATATTTAATATTACTCTATATATTAAAGGACATTTAGCATTCACAGACATAAAATAATGTTTGTTATATTTTTGGATCTCTATAAAAGACAATTTTGAAAATATATATATATATATATATAACTTTGTAAATAATCTATATTAAAATCTTGAACCTACCTCACAATCAAAAGTCCATTTTACTTTCAGATGATACCCCACTCCGAAAGCCATAATGAGACCTTTAATTCGATTCTTGTCCCACATTGAAAAATCAATTGCTGTTACATTCACTTACCGGTAAAGTGCGAGGCAAAGAACGAAACAGAGATGGATGGAATCAAAGCAAATCTAAGGCCTAAGGCCTAAGGCCAAGTTCAAGTTGGATTTAGAAATAATATTTAAATTTGTGATTTAAAATTATATTTTGGGTATAATTTTAAATTGAAGATCAATAAAAAAATAATATAGAGTCAAGAACATGTTGAACAGATAAAAAATAATTAAAAATTAAAAATTAAAAATAAAGAATGACTCAAAAGCATAAGAGTAGTCATTTTAAGTCTCAACACCACAACCCAAATTTTAAAAATTAAAAATAAAGAATTGACCTTGGTGGAAATTAAGCGCCGCGACCCAAATCCTAGCCACAACAACGCTATAGCATCAACTTTTGAGAATTTTTTTTAAAATTAATTTAATTTATTTGAGTCGGTTTTAAACTCTTATATATATATACTCTTATTCTAATAAGATATAAGATTTTTAAAGACGGTTTAGAATTTATATAAATTTTTATAAAGCCATTAGAGATAAGGCATTTAAGAGAGTGCTGAATAAAGAACTCGTTTGAATGTTTGAGTGCAGAGTACGCGAGAGAGTATTATAAAAGTGTTAAGTGCATAAGAGAGTATCGTATTAAGAGCACTTAAATATTGAATGTGCGAAAGAGTGCTAATAAATTTTTAGGAAAACTCGTTCTATTATTGTCTTCTTTGTATCACTTAAGAGATCTTTATGGTTTAAGAATTCTTTGTGAATTACGTAATAAAGAAATTAAAATTTCATAAGCTATTGTGGACGTAAGTGTTTATCGCCGAATTTCGTAAATTTTTTGTCTTAATTATTGTCTCTACTTTATTTTATGTAATAATTTTTTTTTTGTTTACTTATAAGTAAAATCTTCTATATGCATTAAAATTATACTATGCTTAAGAATAATTTCTGTCCTTCAAAAATATTATTCCAATGCAAAGACTTTATAGTAATCTATCATTCAACATTCAGTGGTTAGATTCTATAAAGTGCACTCCTAAATATAAAATTTAAAACAATTATTTTTTCACTCATTTCTAATAATAAGTGATCCTTATTTATAGATATTAAATACACTTATTTAAAAAACAACCCTAAATATAAATCTCTTAGTTTATAATTGTTAAATCAAAATTTAAATTTAATTAATAATTTAAAATGAACCATTACTTTCTCAAATAAAAATATGTCATGAATAATTATATTATTTTAAATATAATATTAAAATAAACAATTACATAAATAGTTGCATAAATAATACGAAAAGAGGCCACTTTTTTACTAATGTGCATTTTAAAATATTTATAAAATATCCAACATTTTGGATAAGAGAATAACTTCCATATCACTCTTCACTCCTTATTGGGCTTATCAAACCGCAGCATATACAGCAAGGAGCTATTGCCATGACTCTAAATCAACCTCTGTCTAACTGGATATTGATCTAAAGAAATTTTTTTTTTAAAAAGGACAGACGAGACAACAGAAGGTGAAAGGTTGACAAGCAATTAGAAAACTTTATGGAGCATTTGCTTGCTGCATGTGCGTTTGCTGTCATCTGAATTGCGAGCTACTCTGGCCATTCTGCTTCCTGTGTTGGACTTGGAACTCTGGCAACAGTCAGAACTTTTGGATAACTTCCTGTCATGAGAATTGAATCCAAAATCACTGCCCATTTGCACACTGTTCTCTGAATAGCTTTCCTCTTCAAGGGAATCATACCCAATTGTCCCAAATGCCTATAAGAGATCCATCAAGTCAGTTGATTATTATGATATCGGGAAAGTTAGAAAGGAAAATGCAAGAGGGTTTAATTGCCTACCTTGATCTTTGACTTGGCAGAATATGGTGTTAACAAGGGATTCAAATCCTTGAGAAACATGTCATCTGGACTACCGGGCGTTGTTACATCCTCGGAGCTGAATTCCTGGAAAGTTTACAACAATAATTAAAATTATGAGTCCTGTCGTTTACTACCTGTATTCTGTGTAGTGGAATGTCTCCAACAATTTCAACTAGGTATAGCGTTAAATTTCAGGTTTGGCAGCCACAAGAAACACAGTTAGAAATCCATAGAACAATGACCGTTTTGATTGTATATATCTTGGCTTGGAGTTCGCATCAATGTACTTGATACCAAACAGTTTTGATTGTAAATGTTTTGGCTTGGAGATCCATCAACTTACTTGATACCGAGAACCTCATGTTAGAGGTATAATGTTATTTTGTGTACTTAAAATATGTATAATATTTTATTTATATATATAATTATACATATATTAATAAGTTTATATTTATAAAATATATAATTTATGTATTAGACATATAATACTAATACAAAAAATATAAATTACGAGTTTTTTATGTAAAGTTGTAATTTTTTTATTTTTTATAATGAATAATTTATTTTGATCATTAAAATAAAAATTTTAAGTAAAAAAACTAATGTATATAATACATTAAACAGGACTACTGTGAATTTCAATTAGGTTAATTAAATATCATTAATTTTAATTTAAAAAAGTTTTAATAAATTTGATTGACTTTAATTTTAAGTAAATAATGAACTTAAATTAATGCGTTGTATTTTTTAAGTTATCACCGAGTAAAATATATATACAGAAAATCAAAACCTCGATAACTTGAAATCATAATTTCATAAGTCGTAAAAACATATATTTGCAATATAAAATTTAATAAATAATACCCACCTAAAATATTTACAAAACTTGATCATTTAAATTTGTAACCCTAATTTATTTAATAAATTATTTATTGAATAATAATTTTTATTTATAAATATATACATTAAAAAATAATTATTAAAACATTCAATAACTTAAAAATAAATAAATAATTAAAATAGTAAGATATTTTTTCATAGCATAGATTTAATTATGAACACCAATTAAAAGATCAATTAAATGGTTATTCTTGATCTAACAATCAAGTCTAATTTAATTAAAATATTATTAATTAAATTAAACTTGACTATTAAACCAATAATAACCACTTAATTTATGCTTTTTTTTATTAACATGAATTACTAAACTGCAACCTTTAACTTTTAGTGAAATAGTTTGAAGTTAACTCAGAAGAATTGATAGGTCATAAGATGACTAAATTAAGCCTTTTAAATTAGAATTAAAAAGCTTATAAGTCTTATAATCCCTCTAATATTTTAAATCCTAATCAAACTCTAAAATCTTAATTTTAACCAAACTCTAAATAACAATAGAAATTCTTCTATATAGAGGAGGTAAAGAGTAGTAAAATAAAAATATAACAATAATGTTTTATGTATTTTTACATGAAAATAAAATTAAGTTACTCCTATTCTCTCAAAGGTTACTCATGTTTTTTCTATTCTCTCAAATTTAAATACGCATATGTTTGAAAATTAAAGAAAAAAGGAAGATTCACGTGTTTACACATATGAGTTTGAAGATTAAAAATAGTAAAAAAAATTACTGTCATTTAATTCAAGTTTAATTAAAATAAAAAATTGAAATAATTATTAACAAGACAATCTAACATCTACTGCATTTATTTTATTAAACAATTTTTTTCCTACTAACACCTTTCTAATGGATTAAGAGAAAATCTCAAGAAGAGAATGGTTGTCTCGGTGTGTGTTCTATTATTAATTCAATGTACATTACATTACAGATGTATTTATATTGGATGGTAAGGGATATTCATCATACTCTTAAGAGATGATCATCTTATCTAAACAAAGTTTGATAGTATCGTGTCATACAAGAATTCTATTCTATTTGATTAGATAGAGCTAATCCAGAGAATGTTCATCTAATACAGAAGATGTTTATCTGATCTCATAATCATTTTCTAACATCCCTCCTTAAGCTAGAGTGTGAGGAATAGACCTTCAACTTGTGTTTGAGATAATGAAACTTCTGCCCAATTAAAGCCTTAGTAAAAATATCAACTATTTGTTCAACAGAGATTTGATGCTGCAAAACAATTTCCTTATTGTTGATTTTGCCTTGAATGAAATGAATAACTATCTCCATATGGTTTGTTCTTTCATAAAGCATAAGATTGAAAGCTAAAGCTATTGCACTAGTGTTATCACAGAAAATTTGAGAAACATTAGTGAGACAAACTTTCATCTTTGTCATGAGGGATTTTAACCAGCACACTTCAACTGTTGTGTGAGCAAGAGCTCTATATTCAACTTCACAACTTGATATAGCAACTACTGTTTGCTTCTTTAAAGACCAGGAGACTAAATTATTGCCTAAAAAGATGCAGTACCCGCTAACTGATTTCTTATCGGTTATATCACATGCCCAATCAGCATCACTGTATGCTGTCAAAGATATTTGGCCATGAATGCTAAAAATTAAACCATGATCTTTAGTTCCTTTCAGGTACCTAAGTATCCTTTTGCATGCTTGCTAGTGAGTAGCCAAAGGACACTCCAAGAATTGACTAAGTTTGTTAACAACAAAGGCTATTTTTGGCCGAGTTATTATGAAGTATTGAAGTGCTCCAATTGTGCTTCTGTATAATGCAGAATCTAGAAAAGGATCTCCTATATCTTTGTTGAGTGTTTGGCTAGTAATCATGGGTGTAGGACAACTGTTTGCTTCATTGAGGTTGGTTCTATGTAAGAGATCAATGATATACTTACTTTGCCACAGCTTCATCTTTATCTCTTGTGACTTCAATCTCAAGAAAATAATGGATTGCCCCCAGATTTTTTAAAGTAAATTGCCTATTAAGATTTGCAATAACCTGTCCTATAGTTGTTGGATCACCAGTGACAAGAATATCATCTACATAGATGAGTATATAAGTAATATGGCATTTATTTTGTTGAATAAACAATATATGATCTGATTGTGCACTCGAAAATCCCCAACTAAATAAGGCTCCCTTGAGTTTTTTGAACTAAGCTCTTAAAGCTTGCTTTAAACCATACAAAGCCTTTCTTAATTTGCAAATATGGTTTGGCTATAGCATGAACACATCTTCTTATAGTTCTCTATGTAAAAATGCATTATTTACATCCAGTTGTCAAATTTTCAATTTTTGATTACTGCTAGGCTCAGAAAGACTCTGACAATTAGTGATTTTGCAACTGGACTGTAGATTTCATTATAATCAAGGCCTGCAGTCTGATGATACCCTTTAATGACTAACCTAACTTTAAGTCTTTCAATGTGACCATCAGGTAGGTATTTTATTTTGTATATCCATTTGTTTCCAATGAGTTTTTTATTTGAGTGAGGCATCAGATCCCAAGTGTACTGTTTCATCAGTGCTAGGAATTCTATTTCCATTGCCTTTGTCTATTTTTCATCTGCAAAAGCCTCCGCTACAATTAAAGGTAATGAGTAAGTGACAATTGTAGTGGTTTCTGTGTTGCTGAGGAAAGTTTTGGGCTTAAATATTCCAACTTTGGCCCTGATGGTCATATGATGTGTAGGTTTAAAGATGTTTTTGTTACCTCTTGTTTCTGATGGTTCTAATCTACCATGAGGATTAGAGGGTTCATTTAGAATAGGGATGGGTTCTGTGTTTCAAGCCAATAAGGGTGTGATAGCAAGTAGTGGATATTGATTATCTGAGGCTTGACTATTTAGTGAAAAAGTAGAGACATCTTCAAGTGATACTGGAGTTCTTTACTGTGGTGTGAGCTGTTCTTGTTCTCCTATCATAAAGTGTCCCTATTTTTAATGCAATGGAGGACTAAATGTGATGGTAAGTTTAATGGTAGTTTGGTGACCAAAGTTTGGATTTTCTTTAAAAGAAAATTCTTCTTCATTGAAGATGATACTTTTAACAATATAGAGTCTTCCTGAGTCACTAAAGCATTTATACCTTTTATATTTGGAGCTATATCCAATAAAAGCACAATTACTTATTCTAAATTGTAATTTTGAACTGTTGTAAGGTTTAAGGAAAGGATAACATATGCAGCCAAAATTTTTGAGAAAGTTGTAATCAAACCTAGCATGGAATAATTTGTGAAATGGTGATTATAGGTTTAAAGTAGGAGTTAGCATTCTATTTATTAGATATGCAGCTGTTTCTACTACTTCCCACCAGAATTTTATTGGCATTGATGCTTGTGAGAGTAAAGCTAATACAATTTCTAACAAATGCATATGCTTTCTTTCAATGTTTCCAATTTTGTGATGAGTGTATGGGCATGGATATCTAAAATTAATTCCTTGTTGGTTCAAATACTTGAGAAGTAGTCTAAATTCACCACCCCAATCTAATTGGACTCCTTTAATTAATGTTTCAAATTATTTTTCAACAAATGTTGAGTTTTTACTTTATTAGTTAAAGGGTATACCTATATGTATTTAGTGAAGTCATCTAGAAAGCTTATGTAGTATTTATACCCTTGAGTTGAATTAATGACAGCAGGCCCCAAAAAATTTGTGTGTATTAGTTTTAAGGGTCTTTGTGTTTTATGCAAAGAGTTTTAATAGTGTAATCTATGAGATTTTTCATATTGACAATGTATGCAAAAATTGAGATTAGGTTTTAAAAGAAATTGAATTTTATTGAATTTACTAATGTCCTTACAAGCTTTTACAACTTCTTTAAGTGTATTATGGTTAGGATGACCTAACCTTTTATGCAGTAAGTTATAATCACTTGTTGCCTTATTTTCTTTTAAGCTAGTGTTTAAAGAAGCTCTGGAACTAACACCTAAAGTATGTTCTGGACTTGTTATGAAGGAGTCCTCTTTATTAACTTCAGCGGAAAGTGAGAGTTTTATTTAGCACCTTTGAATAAGGAGTCTTCTTGAGAGGTAACTGATACAGCCCATCCTTAGCATAGCTTTCCAACAACACTTTTCCCTGTTTCTTGTCCTTAATGACCCAAAAATTATTATAAAATTCAAGAAATATAAGATTATCAACAATTAACTTATAAACACTAATTAAATTCTTGAGATTTTAGGCACACAAAGTATTTGGTTTAAAAGAATATTTCTATGTGTGTTTGTTGACAGAAAGATGAGAGTTTCCAATGTGAGAAATAAAAAGTTTATTACCATTGGCCACTGTCACTTGTTCACTTCCTCTATACTCATTTTTGGAATTGAGATTGCTTGCCTTATTAGTTAAGTGGTTTGTAGCACCACTGTCCATATACCACCCCTGATCAATAGTGTCATCGAAAGCTATCATATATGCTGATGGTGAAGGGCAAATTGCTTTCATGCTGTCCTGTGTAACTGTCATCAAATCTGTGCCAGCAAGTTGTTGCAGTATGGCCTGGTTTACCACATATTTGGCATATTAGTCTTGGATTAATGTTATTATTGTTGGTTTTATTTTTGTTGTTATATGCATTCTTGACACCAGATAGTGGCTTGCCTCTTCTTCTTCCTCTAAAATTGTTGCTTTTTTCTCTATTATTTCTCTTTTGCCCTTCTTGAAATCGACTAGAATTAATACTGCTTTGGACTGAGTTAGCTTGTATGTCAATGTTCGAGTGGGCAGTAAGTTGATCTATCCTACTCTCATGATTAAGTAACATGGCAAAAACTTCTTAAAGTGAGAGTAGTTCATTTTTAGAAGTGATATTGACTATTATTGAGTCAAAATCTAAGCCAAACCCAGCTAAGATGTATAGAATTAAATCATCATCAGGAATTTGATTTCCTGCAACAATAAAGTAGTCAGCTAAAGTTTTCATTTTAGAGAAATAATCACTTATTGATAATCCACTCTTTTTGGTGGTTTGAAGCTGCATCCTCAACTACAGTATTCTAGCTTTTGATTATGAGTATAAACTTTCAATAACAGTCCAAAGTTCATGTGATGTGGTGCAATTAATCATAATTCCAATTATTCCTTATGACATAATTGACAAAAGCCAACTTAGGAGTAATTAGACTTGTTTTATCCAAAGAGCATGTTCAGGATTGGAGTTTATGATGGTGTTATTCTGCTCATTAGTTGTAATGGTAAAGAGTTCAGGCTCTTGGCTATTCCCATTAATAAAACCTTTAAATCCATAACCACGAATGGCTGGCAATATCTGGAATTTCCAGATCAAGTAGTTTTGTCTGTCTAGTTTGAGACTAGCAAGGTTGTTTAATAAAGTGGTGATGCTGGTCTGGCTTATAGGATTGTTTGGTGATGCATTAGTTTGGTTGATCATCTGTGAGTTTGCAAATTGTTCTGAGATGGCCATAGGATTGAGTAATGCTCTGATACCAAGAGAAAATCTCAAGAACAGAATGGTTGTCTTGGTGTGTGTTCTATTATTAATTCAATGTACATTACATTACAGATGTATTTATATTGGATAGTAAAGGATAATCATCATACTCTTAAAAGATGATTATCTTATCTAAACAAAGTTTGATAGTATCGTGTCATACAAGAATTCTATTCTATTTGATTAGATAGAGCTAATCCAAAGAATGTTCATCTGATACAGAAGATGTTTATCTGATCTCATAATCATTCTCTAACAGATTACTTGCTGTTAGCAGTGACTATATTATGATTATTTGTCAATTGTAATTCAAATGCAGAGCTTATGAAGTGTGCTTACCAAAGAGTTAGCAGCTTCTTCATGATCATACGTGGGTGTCCTTGGGCAGCTGCCATGACGCTGTACACCTTTACTGGCTGAATATTTATCTGCTTTCACCTGCTTAACAATTCAACCAGCATCTTAAACCCAAACAGAGTCTCCATTTGAATAAATGAAAAGGAAGCTCACTTGTATAATCCAAATATCAATGATTTCATTGATTTGATTCTGAATAATAATAAAGAACAATGAATGAATGAAGTACAATACCTCAGCAAGATCTTCTGCAAGGCTCTGGAGCTGTCCTGTGAGAGAAGTAACCTGCCTTTGAAGAGATGGAACGACCTGTTTTGCTTGCTTCAGCTCAGAACCCTGCTTCTCTAGAAGTTCATGAAGGTGAGAATTCATAGCATCTGGGAACAATATTGCACTCTTCAATGCCTTAATTTCTTCCCTCTGCTTCAAGCACAAATCTTTCAGCTTCTCAACCTGCGTTAAAGTCCATAGAAAGTCTTAAGGTCACATAAGAAACCTCATTTCAACACTTGCCTAATTAACCAAATCAGACTCATCGCAAAAATCACAGCTCAACATATACAATTGATCCAGTATACAGAGTCATCTTAGGCTAGCACCATTAATTTACACAATTATTACAAGCATTTAATAAGTCACAAACTTAATGAAAGCAAACATGTTTAGTCATATAGCCAAATGGGTCAATCCCAATCTAGCAAAAACCCACCAGCACAACCTCAAAGTTAGGATCTTTAAGCAATTAATTGGGCAATTTCCTGATAACAAAAACAAACTCACTTCATTGTTCTTCTCTTCAAGCAACATCTTAATATTATCAATCTCAATTTCTAGCTCCTTGTTAGCATTCAAAAGCTCTCTTTCACTTCTCAAGACCATGGCCAACGTCCTCGTATTCGCGATGTTACTCCCACCCTTCACTTCCATCAAAGCTTTCACTTCACTCTTCTTGTTCTTCTCAGCTTTATAATTATTCCCAAACAATTTCCTCTGCAACCCACTAAAACTCGTGCCTTTCCTCGCCGTCTTCTTCAGATCCTCCGCTATCACATCCGCCGGAATCACCAGCCCCACTGCCGTCCCCCGATTTGACGACGATGACTTTTTCTCCATGAACTTCTTCACCATGCTCGTAAAGTTCCCATTTTTATTATTGTTATTGCTTATGGAGGGCTTTGATTTGACGAGTGCGCGTGAATTTGAAGAAGTGGGTGGTCGTTTCTGTTTCTGGATTTTGAGTTCAGTCGACGAAGATGGATCTGAGAAGTACGAGGATGTTGATGAACGTGAATCGTACGAATTGTACCTCGTCGCCATTTTCGGTTTCTGGTTTTGGTTGGAGTTCAAAGATTTGAAAGTTCGAAGAAGAAGAAGAAGAAGATATGAATCTGATTGAAGATTACGTCTGTGTGAAGATGATTTGAAATCGTGGACTGAGGGTGTTAAGGACAAAGCTGATTGATGACGTGGGATTCAAGCAGTCACTGTCTGAATTTGAATTTTTTGATTTGGCGTCAAACGCGCGGGATTGTCGTAATGTTGTTATTTGAGCTTCATGATTTTGAATCAAAATCGGGTTACGAGAGTTTTTGCCCATTTGCAACTTGATCAACCCGAAGGGCCGACCCGTGTTGATTTAGGCTCAAGAAAAGCTATCATATTTGATAGGCCCAGTTACCAGTTAAACTTCTTAAGTTTGACCAGTCAACTCGTCCAAAATTTAAAATATATGTATTTTTAAATTGAAGTGTAGTATCACGAATTAAATTAATAATATTACAATATAAGTCTTCCAATTTAAAATTAAAAGTTTATGAAACGTTATGTAAAAATAAAATAATTTTTTTATAGTTTGTTCGGATTTATTACCCTTTTATAAAAATAACATATTCACTTTAAAATAAAAAATTATTTCAATAAAAAATTATTATTATTATTTTAAAATAAAAAAATTTATCATCTCATGTGAGAGAAAAATATATCATCACGTAAGAAAGATAAAAATTATTTTTACGCAATGAAAATAAAATAAGCCATAATTTTTATTATAAATATCTTTTAACCAATGCAAATATAACTATATAATTATATTTCAATAATACAACAGTACATCGCAAGACAATACAACACAATATTAAATACATCTAATACATTGAGCTTAAGTTGTGTTATAAATTAAAAAAATTTGCAAGTTGGAGCAGTGCTCGAGTATCAAGACTATGTTAGTAGTGGTCGCCTACAATTGTAGGCTTCTGAAAATTGTTATCGAAAAATAAGAGCGGCGAAATTTGGCAACTATCCAACAGGATTCAACCAACATTTGATAAAGACCTAAAATATCTGCAGGTCAACCTCCATCTACACTATCCAAAATTTCAAATATTAAAACCCTTATTATTCATAATTGTAGCAAGATTTATATGGAATTATTTAAATAAAATCATTTAATAAGAATACCTCACTTTCTTTATAAAAAAAAAACTTTTGATATTATTATAATTAAATTCAGTTGGTCCAACAAAAGTTTGTCACTTATCCACTCTCTCAAATTTAAAAAGATATTACTTTAAAATAAATTACATAAAATCATTCCACTTTAAAGTCAATAAACATTGACTGGGTCTACATAGAGAACTTGTCGAATAGATACCTAACATAGAAATTTGAATTAGCTGAAAATAAAAGGGTCTAATCATACAACTAAAAAGAAAATTTTGAGGAAGGTCGCCTTTTCCCTCTAAATTTCGTCTATAAAAAGGAAAGTTTTCTCACTTTTAATTAGCGAAAGTTTAATTGTAAAATTTTACTCTTAATGTTACTTAAACAAAACAAGCTACTAATCTCAAAACACGGTTTATTTATTTCACCAAACAGATATATTACTTCACATTTTATTACTGTCATATTATACACAAGAGTAATGTTATGCATATATAATTGAAATACAAATTTTATATTTAAAATAATTTGACATTTGTTAATTATTATTGTATAATTATTATATAAATAAGAAGTAAAAATTTAACAATTACCTAACAAGTTATAGTTATTAATCATTGACACGTCATTTGAAATATAAAATTTGTATTCAACTATATATATATATATATATATAGCACTACTCTATTTTAAAAATATACTATTCTTATTCATTTGACTTGACTTTTAATAATACCCAAGACCATTTTTTTTTTATAATAATCTTAAATAATATGATACTAGTTTAAAATTTATGATATATTTTATGAACACACTTCACTTAAAATAAAAAGTAATAATTATTACATTTATTAAAATGTATAAGCTAGACTGGCAATTAGGTATAACTCATTTTTTCTTCCAACAACTAGGCCAAAAACTTCAACCATGTCAAGTTCCTGTGGTTGAATCTCATAGGGGAGTTTTTAATTGAAGTGGTAAAGGAGTTTATTTAAAGGAAGCTCAAGATTGTGTAAACCAAAAGACATGCCTCTCAGGATCATTCCAATACTCAGGGTCTCTTCCAATTGCCCACACATTGACAAACACTTTGGTTTTGATGGGTACTTTGTAGCCATTGATCTCTCAATCTTCCCGGCATTCTCTCGATCAGAATAAGAAAGGAGCAAGAGGGTGTAATCTCAGAGTTTCTCTGATGACTAACTCTAAGTAACTTAATTCCTGAAGATTTGACTCACTTATATATATATATATATATATATATATATATATATACAAAATATTTAACTATTGTAAAATTAAAAATATATCGTTTGTTTTTAAGTTAAACAACATTTTAGCTTTCTAAGCATAGTTAAGATGATCGTGAATTTATTTTGCTCTTATGGTCACTTAAATTTAAATATAAAAAAATAATATTTAATATTTAATGAATGAAATTTCACATCCCTTTCTGAATTTTAAAAGGTGTGAACCATGTTTACTAACAGATGCTTACCCAAATGACAGCTTTGACTTCTTTGGTAGCAAGAGGAATCTCAAGGCCGCCACTGTTCTGAAGCCTTAGGAGAACATCAACCAGGTCTTTCTTATGATCACAGTGATCACCGTTGCTCATCTTAATCTTCTCTTTATGCTCGTAAATGATACTGTCCAGGATCTTGCCAGCTTCCTCGTGAACCCTCACCACTTCAGCTTCCGTCAGAAAGAATTTAAGTTTGAATGAGATAAGTGTTTGGCTTTATGAACGGTGTATTTCATTCAATGATGATCAGGTATTACACTAAGGTATTTATACATCATAAGCATATCAGTAGTTATCTATTTCTACCTTATCTATTTAAGTTTTAAACTATATAAGATAAATTCCTTAATGAATAAGTATAAACTTTATCTTCAGGGATATTATCTTCAAGATGTAATTATCTTTATGCAGGATTCTGTTATTGGCTTCATCCAGGACTCTTATCAGATTTCACTTGACTTGTTAGTTCTCTAACATTCCCCCTCAAGTTGGAGAATGAGGTATGAATCTTCAACTTATTTTTGAGATAATGAAATTTGCTGCAACTTAGAGGTTTAGTAAGAATGTCTGCAATTTATTCTTGAGTGCACAGATGCTGAATTTGTATTACTTTGTTAAGGACTTTGTCTCTAATAAAATGGATGTCGATTTCAACGTATTTGGTTCGATCATGGTGAATAGGATTTACGACCATTGCTGCTGCACTGGTGTTGTCACAATAAATGATTAGAGTTGATACCAACTTTAGTTTCATTTCTGAAAATAAGGACATTAGCCAACAAATTTCAGCTGTTGTATTTGCAAGAGATCTGTACTCAGATTCATAGCTGGATCTTGAGACTGCTGTTTGTTTCTTGGATGATCAGGATATTAGGTGATCACCTAGGAATATGCAGTAACCTCCAATTGATTTTCTATCGTCTATGTCATACCCCCAATCTGCATCACTATAGGTTGTTAGCTTGATATCCCTTGAAGCTGAAAAAATCAGACCATGATCTACTGTATTTTTTAGGTATCGGAGAAGTCTTTTGCAGGCTTGCTAGTGGATAGCTGAAGGACTGTCCATAAATTGACTCAACTTGTTAACTATATAGGCTATTTCAGATCTAGTTATGGTAAGGTATTATAATGCCCCCATTTTGTTAAGGACTACTTTATTAAGGACTTTGTCTCTGATAAAATGGATGTCGATTTCAACGTGTTTGGTTCAACCATGGTGAATAGGATTTGCGGCCATTGCTACTACACTGGTGTTGTCACAATAAATGATTGGAGTTGATACCAACTTTAGTTTCATTTTTGAAAATAAGGACATTAGCCAACAAATTTCAGCTGTTGTATTTGTAAGAGATCTGTACTCAGATTCATAGCTGGATCTTGAGACTGCTGTTTGTTTTGGATGACCAGGATATTAGGTGATCACCTAGGAATATGCAGTAGCCTCCAATTGATTTCCTATCGTCTATGTCACACCCCCAATATGCATTACTATAGGTTGTTAGCTTGATATCCCCTGAAGCTGAAAAAATCAGACCATGAACTGCTGTATTTTTGAGGTATTGGAGAAGCCTTTTGCAGGCTTGCTAGTGGATAGCTGAAGGACTATCCATAAATTGACTCAACTTGTTAACTACATAGGCTATTTCAGATCTAGTTATGGTGAGGTATTGTAATGCCCCCACTTTGTTAAGGACTACTTTGTTAAGGACTTTGTCTCTGATAAAATGAATGTCGATTTTAACGTGTTTGGTTTGACCATGGTGAATAGGATATGCAGCCATTGCTACTGCACTGGTGTTGTCACAATAAATGATTGGAGTTGATACCAACTTTAGTTTCATTTCTGAAAACAAGGACATTAGCCAACAAATTTCAGCTGTTGTATTTGCAAGAGATCTGTATTGTATTTTTTAGGTATCGGAGAAGCCTTTTGCAGGCTTGCCAGTGGATAGCTGAAGGATTGTCCATAAATTGACTCAACTTGTTAACTGCATAAGCTATTTCAGATCTAGTTATGGTGAGGGATTGTAATGCCCCCACTGTACTTCTGTATTTTGTAGGATCTTCAAGTATATCATCTATTCCCTTGCTGAGTTTCTGTCCAGTCACCATAGGGGTATTAACTCCACTTGCTTGGCTCATGTGAGTCTTTTGCAATAGGTCTAAAATATGCTTGGCTTGTGACAGTTTCATTCCATTGATATCTCGATTGACTTCTATCCCAAGAAAATAATATAAAGAGCCAAGATCCTTGAGTGAGAATCTATTATTCAATTCTGAGATGACTTGCTGAATTTTAAATGAATCATCACCTGTAATTAATATGTCATCAACATAAACAAGAACATAAGTTGTATGTGAGGAACTATGTTGAATAAAGAGTGTAGAGTCTGATTTAGCATTGCTGAACCCCCAACTAAGTAATGCTCCCTTCAATTTTTCAAACCAAGCTCTAGGAGCTTGTTTTAGTCCATAGAAAGCTTTCTGCAAACAACACACATAAGAAGGGTAATTTGGATCAATGAAGCCTTCTGGTTGAGTCATAAGTACAGTCTCTTGAAGCTCTCCGTTTAGGAAGGCATTGTTGACATCTATTTGCCTTACATCCCATCCTCTTTGAACTGCCAAGCTTAGAATAACTCTAACAGTGGGTGTATTGGCTACTGGGCTGTAGGTCTCAAAATAATCCACTCCTGCAACTTGGTGAAATCCTTTAGCAACTAATCGTGCCTTATATCTCTCTACTGTTCCATCGGGTTTGTATTTTACTTTAAAAACCCATTTGTTACTTATCAATTTCTGATCAACAGTAGAAGGTACCAATGTCTAAGTATTATTGGCCATTAAAGCTTGATATTCAATTTGCATAGCTTGTTTCCATTTGTCATCTTGTAGAGCTGCTTGAACAAAGGGTGGTACAAGATGCGATGAGATAACAGTAGTTTTAGTGGTGCTAAGGTATGCCTTAGGTTTAAAAATACGAGCTTTAGCTCTAGTAATCATAGGATGAATGGACACTAAAGGCTGAGGAGAGTTTAATGGTTCAGATTGGGGTTGCGCATGAGTTGAAATGACATCTGGTGTAATTGTTTTAGGTGAGGAATTCAGAAAATGATCAGACTGATAGTTAGAGTGAGTACCTGATTTAGAAGGAGAGCTGCAAGCTAAAGTAGACACTGCTTCCGAATTGATTCTGTCACCTGCAGTTAATGATGCTTCTGTGGATACACTAACCAATTGAGGAAATAGAGTATGGCTTACAGAATGTGTATTGGCTAAGAATGATGAAGCTTATTTTTTATTAAAATTTAGGTTGAGTATGAAGGGAAATTCAGATTCATTAAATACAACACTTCTAACAATATAGAGTTTGCCTGACGTACTTAGACACTTGTAACCTTTATGAAAAGCACTGTATCCCATAAATACATATTTAGTTGTTCTGAATTTTAATTTGATTCTGTTGTAGGGCCTTAAGAAGGGATAATAAGTGCACCTAAATACTTTTAGGAATAAGTAGTCGGGTTTTTTATGGTAGAGTTTCTAAAAAGGAGATAGGTTGTAAAGAATTGGTGTAGGTAATAGATTGATCAGATAGGCAACTGTTTGAATAGCTTTCCACCAAAAACAAGAGGGCATTTCAGCTTTAGACAACAATGTCAGTGCTATTTCAATAAGGTGCCTATGCTTTCGTTCAATTTTTTCATTTTGGTGATGAGAGTGTGGATAGGGATGTCTAAATTGAATTCCTTGTTTCTGCAGAAACTGTGAAAGAGGTCTAAATTCCCCGCCCCAATCAGATTGGACACATTTGATTTTATCATCAAATTATTTCTCTACCATGTCTTTAAATTGAATGAAGATTGAGAAGGTGTCTGATTTAGCTGTCAAAGGATACACCTATGTAAACCTAGTAAAGTCTAACATGCTAATATAATAACTGTATCCTTGAGTTGATTTGATTGAAGCTGATCCTTATAGATCAGTATGAATTAATTCTAGAGGTCTGCTAGTTTTGGTGGTTGATTTTTCAAAGTGCAATCTATGAGATTTACCATACTGACAATATGAGCAAACATTTAGATTTGAGAAGGACTCAAGCTGGCTTTTATTAATATGAGGAAAGGTCTTACAATGTTTTAGTATTTGTCTCAATACATTTACATTGGGATGACCAAATTTATTATGCAATAAAACAAATTAATTTGGGATCTCCTTATTTTCTAACTCAATAGCTGAGTTTATTTCCGAGGCAGGATAAGTGACCTCTGTTGAGTAAGCCAATGGTTTATTGTGCACCTTTTGGAGAAAAGCATCCTTAACTTGCAGCTGACAGAGTCCTCCTTTAACAGTACCTTCTAGTAGTACTTGCCCCTCTTTCTTGTCCTTGATTAGCCAAACGTTTTTATGAAATGCAACAAAGACATTGTTGTCAGAAACAAGTTTTGATATGTTGATTAAATTTTTGGTTATTTTAGGCACAAGCATGGTATGTTTGAGTTGTAAATTTCTGTGTGTTTTTTAGCATAAAGTAACAGTGCCAGTGTGTGTGATGTAAAGCTTATTACCATTTCCAATTGTCACTTGCTCACCACCCTTGTATTCACTTCTGTTTTGTAAGTTATTGGCTTCAATAGTTAGATAATTGGTTGCTCCACTGTCTGTGTACCAATTTAGATCTGTTGGACATTCTAAAGTTGCTATAAAGGCTCCTGGGAAGTCTTGTTCTGTTGACCAGTGTAGTTATCATCAAAGCGATGCCAACAATTAGCTATTGTGTATCCTCTTTTCCCACATATTTGACAGGTTGGTCTGGTGTTTCCATTAGAAGAGTTCTTAAAGTTGACAGAGGAATTTCCAGAAAATTTGTTGCCTCTACCTCTGCCTCTATTTCCAAATGTAAAACCCCCTCTGTTACCTGAGTATCCTCTTCCACCTGTGTGTTTTTTTTGTCCTGTGTTTTGAGCAAAGTGTGCTAAAACATTGTTCTGGCCTGCTGCTGCTGGTATATCTAGGTTGGAGTGTGATGTGAGCTGATCGATCCTGCTTTCCTGGTTTAACAACATGGCATATACCTCTTGGAGAGGTGGTAAGTCATTCCGTGAGGTGATATTGACTACAATGGAGTCAAAATCTGAACCAAAGCCAACCAATATATAGAGAATCAAGTCTTCATCTTTGATTGCATTACCTGCTACAGTCAAGTGATTTGCAATAGTTCTCATTTTATCAAAATAATCACTTACTGTCATGCCTCCTTTCTTAGTTGTTTGCAACTGCATTCTGAGTTGTAAAACTCTAGCCTTATATTGTGAGGAGAACAGATTTTCTATGGCTATCCATAGTTCATGAGAGGTGGCACAATTGATGACCGTTCCCAGGATTCCTTCAGTTATTGTTGATAACAGCCAGCCGAGTAGGAATTGAATCTGCTTCATCCATGTTGAAAACACAAGGTTTGGTGTTGTGGTAATACTAGCATCTTCATTCGTCATAATGAGAACTGAATCGGGTTTTCTTATGGTTCCATTAATGAATCCTTCAAGATCATGTCCTTGTATGGCTAGTATGACTTGTGATTTCCGGATGAGGTAATTCTACCTATCAAGTTTCAAAGTTGTGAAATTGTTGGATAAAGTCACAACACTTGATATGCTACTGTTAGCAATGTTTAGATTATTGGATGTAACACCACTTTCATAGATTGCCGTAGCTTTGATACTAAGAAAGAATTAAGTTTGAATAAGATAAGTGTTTGGCTTTGTAAACTGTGTATTTCATTCAATGATGATCAGGTATTACACTAAGGTATTTATACATCATAAGCATATCAGTAGTTATCTATTTCTACCTTATCTATTTAAGTTTTAAACTATATAAGATAAATTTCTTAATAAGTATAAACTTTATCTTCAGGGATATTATTTTCAAGATGTAATTATCTTTATGCATGATTCTGTTATTGACTTCATCCAGGACTCTGTTCAGATTCCGCTTGACTTGTTAGTTCTCTAACACCGTCCCACTTACCATGTGAAGAATTTTCAGAGTCGGGGAATATTTCGGACAAACTAAAACCACCCACAAGTGACAACAATTTCTTGGTTAAATTTATAAGTGCAGGTTGGTCTTTGCATTTGCTGCCAAATGCCGCTCTACAAAGCATGTTACTCGTGAAGGAGTAAATCTCGAGTCAGATAGATTGCCACCGAATGATCAGCATCAGCCGCATCCGATGACCTAATTGATTCAACAAGATTCAAGGCCTCCTTTTCACGAAGAGAACAAAATGATTGGTCCCTTTTGTTGCTCGAGAGCTTCAACGCGCCCAATTTCCTCATTTGTCTCCAATAATCACCATAAGGAGCAGAGACAATGTCAGTGCCAGCATTGAGCAGGACTTTGGTTACAAGAAGTTGTGGCCTGTGGGCGAACGTAAGATCATGTGTCTTTATGATCTGCTCGGCCATTTTGGGTGAAGACACAACAACTATCGACATTTGACCGAGCTTCAGATGCATCAAGGGTCCATATTTCTTGGCTAGTTCACTAAGTGCAGGGTGTGGCAATTTGTGATCTAATAAGTTGTGTAAGTTTCCTGAAAGGGCCAGCTTTCGAGGCCCAGTGGGGAGTGTCTCTTTGGCTCTTTTGAGTTCAGGAGCTAATATTATAAACAAGAGTAAAAGGGACAGTAGGAAAGTGGTGAAAGAGAGGAAAATTTGGAGCTCCAGGGATCTTCTAATTTGAAATTTTTGAAAGAATATGGAGATTGGTGTGGGCTCTTACATTGGGATATTGCTCTAATGAATATATGATTTATATAAATTGGATTCATGACACTTTATTGTTTACATAATATCTTACACAAGTTTTAAACTTTTAAACCAATGTATATTTAATTACTTAGTAAATTTCAAATGTGCATTAATTGCACATATCAATAAAAAATTTAACTAAGTTTATTAATTATCAAAGTTATACTCTAATTATACAATAAAAACACGAGGAAGGAGAATATAATTAGAATGCAAATTTTGACTATTGATCACCTTGTGTAAAATAAAATAAAAATAATAAGAAAGAAAAAGCACCATACGAAAAAAAAAAAACTACTCTACACACAAAGAGAATATAATAAAAATACAAAATTTGACTATTGATCACTTGTGTAAAATAAAATTAAAAAAACACTATTCAGGAAAAATTATCCCACGAGAAAAAAAAACACTATTTTGAGATCCATTAAAACTTGAACTCTTGATTTAAGTTAGAAATGTACGCAAAACTTGTCATTATAATAAACACTTAAGTGCTTGTAATTAATATTTTTATTTTAACTGTTCACAAAAGTTACTAAACTCGTAATATTTTTTCCCTAATTTAAAAAAAAAAAAATTCACTTTTTTAGAGTACTACTAGCCATAATTGTTTATACTTTTAGTTTAATGATTTGAAATAAAAGTGTTAATTTATAAAATCAAAATCTTATGTTTTGATTTCTTCAACCAACTTGATGTTGAATTTAGATAAATAAGGTTTAAGAATCTAAATCTTGTTTAAAGTCAACTTTAATTTCATATTTCAGTATCTTAACATCATTATTAAATTATTAAAGTAGTAATAATATAATTACTTTCCTATTAGGTAAGAAAGCAGTTAAAAGCATACCGTTTCTTTTTGTTATTTTAATTTACCTTGTTTTTGACATTAACAAAAGTCTTATCAAAGTTTGAGTTGAATCTTGGAAATGCTCCAATTGATTAAAATATAATAATGAGATTTTTTTTTTAAAATGTAATATGAATAAGTTTCTTGTTGTGGAATGTAAGACATATACTCTTTATTTTTATTTAAATACAAGCATAAAGCATATTCATGATCATTTAAGTTACGCTCAGAAAATAATTATGAACTCTTATTTTATTTTTTTGTTTTATGAACTCTTGTTAATCGTATTTGGGTCAATATAAATTAAGGACAAATTAAAGAGAGAAAAATAGAAAAAAGGACAACATACTAATAAAATATTTAATGTATTAAATACCCATAAACCCTAAGTTAAATATCAAACATTTAGTGAGCTAATGATCAATGCAAAAGCTTGATATAAACCCTAAAATATCACTTATGATTTATTTGGTGCTCGAGAGAGTTGCAATCGTGACTTTTCACCATGATTCAGTGGATAATTTACAAGAAGCTATAACTTTGTTGGAATTCAAATGGTGAAGCCCGTTTTCAACAACTTTATTATTTTCTTAGTCAAATTATCAAATGGAAAACAAAATATAACACTTGTTTGTCAATGAAATTAGGGACGTAATCAAAAATTTATTTTTAACTGAGTTAAAAATTATTCGATTCTACAATAAATCAATTTTTTTTTTGAAGAAAAAGGTTTTAAAAGGATATTATTTCAATTTCTTTATTTAAATGCAAAAGTCTTATCAAACATTTCTTTTATTTAGATATATGGATTATAATTAATATTATTACCATTTTCTCTTCTAAATAAAACTATTTATTTTCAAGGGATAAAAATAATACAAATCCTCTTCTGATTTGTTCTTATATGAATTGATATTAAAATAATAAAAAAAACCCTAAATTGTATAATACATTTATAAGTCAACGTGAGAATTAAAAAAATAACGGACAATTTTCCTATATCACATTGGCCATGCAGAATTTGCAGATTTGCATGCTAATCACATGTAAAACAACATACAAAAATCCATGGTTTATGAAGGTTAAATAATTTAGAGATTAGAAGACGGCTTTGTCAATAGAATTTTAATACACAACCACTATGGTAGGTTTTGAGCGTTATAGTCAAGGTGGATCGATCTATAATTTAATCTTAATTATGTTTCTCATTCAAAACTAAAAAGAAAAAAAAAAACTATTGTTTCACTTTGTTCTTTGTGCGATTGTTGAATAAAAATCTATTGGATGTAATTCGGAACTTAAAAAGCAAAATTAATTCCACCCATATCAACTGTGCTAGCTATATATTTTTTCTTTATTCTATTTTGAAAAAATTTCGGTTATTGTTTGACATTTTAATCAATTTTCCCTCTGAGTTTTTAGTATGTAACATTATCTAGCTTTTAAAAAAGAAGAGAAATGATCATTTTAAAAAAATATTTATTAAAAAAAAGAAGAAAAATTAAGAAAAAAATTTGATGAATTGCCAAACAACAAGAGGTAACAAAACCCATTAAAGTTAATTGTTAATATAACAATATGAATAATACTACACTTTTTAAATGTTATTTTAAAATAATGTGTCAAATAATTATTAAATGATAAAATAATATAACATTTAAAATTATCTATTATACAATTTTATTATTTAATAATTACTTAAAATATCATCTGAGAAACGTAAAGTTTGTGATTAACTCTCCCTCGTAAATAATTCACAAACAACATTTTGATCATCCATTTTCTCATTTGTTTGATTACACCCATTAACATCACATGGCGATCTTTTCTCGTGTGGCCACATCAATATTATTCTTACACGACAATAATTTTTTTATGAACTCAAAACCTAATAGAGTTTGCATGATCTCTCACGGATCGTAAGGAGTGGGAATCAAGTGCAAGTCATTCTTTCTCCCACAAACCACACCAAATTTTGCAGTCATATCAAGATCATCTGGTTTCATCCCATAGGGGAGCTTCCAATCGAAGAAGTAGAGCAATTTAGCCAAAGGAAGCTCCACATTGGCTATCCCAAAATTCATGCCTGGACAAATCCTTCTTCCTGATCCAAATGGTGTGAATTCATAGTTAGTTCCCTTGTAATCAATGGGATTTTCAATGAACCTGTCCGGGATAAAACTCTCAGGATCCTTCCAAATTTCAGGATCTCTTGTTACTGCCCAAGCATTGAACAGTATTTTGGTTTTGGCTGGTATTACATAACCATCAACCTCAAGTGGCTCCATGGCTTCTCTTGGGAGTAACAAAGGACCAGGGATTCGTAGTCTTAGAGCTTCTTTCATGACTGCCCTCATGTAAGTTAAGTCCTGAATATCTGACTCGTAAATTTCTGTCTTCCCCTTGAGCTTTTCTCTTACCTCAGCTTGTACTTTCTCCATCACTTTCGGATTTCTCATCAATTCTGACATCACCCATAATGTTGTTGTTGATGAAGTATCCGTTCCACCAGCAAATACACTCTGGAATATGGATTGAAGAAAGTTTTCATTAGATTACGTGTAACACAAGGGAAAAAAATGTATCGAGAAGACGACGACGACGACGACGACGAAGATGATAGAATTGAAGTTAATTTATAGTTTTATACTCACCCAGATGACAGCTTTGATGTCTTGAGGAGTAATAGAGATCTCAAGCTCGCCAGTCCTCTCAAGCCTTAGCAAAACATCGACTATGTCTTCTTTATCGGATTCGCCTTCTTCGTATCCTTTGCTCTTCATTCTCTGTATATGTTCATCTATGATGACGTCCAGGATCTTGTCAGCTTCCTTTTGAATGTTCTTCAGAAAAGCCTTCTTCCCACTGATCACGGAAATGAATCCTAACAAAGGGAACATATCTGGCAAAGTACTGACAGCTCCCGCAGCCGCTACCATTTCCAGGGACAACCTGATGAACTTATCTTGGTCTTTGCACCCGCTGCCAAATGCTGCTCTGGCAACAACGGTACTTGTGTAGTGAGAGACCTCTTTGCTTAGATTAATCACTGAACCTGCCGATGCCCGAATGGATTCGATGAGCTTGGAGGACTGATCTTCGCGGATATAATGCAATGCCTGGACCTTCCTGACACTAAAGAGCTCCATCCTGCTTATTTTCCGAATTTGTCTCCAGTAATCACCGTACGGAACAAAGGCAATGTCTCTGCCTGCATCTTCCAGGACTCGGGCCACGTAAGGAACTGGCCTTTGTGAGATGGCAAGATCATTTTCCTTCATCAGCTCTTTGAACATTTTAGCCGAAGACGCGACCACTAGGGACATTTCGCCTAGTTGAAGATGCATCAGAGGTCCATATATCTTGGCAAGATCAGTAAGCGCATAGTATGGCAAATCAACGTTGCGCCCGAACAAGTGATGTAAGCTTCCGATAATTGGTAGCTTCGAGGGCCCTGGAGGCAATTTCTCGTCCGTGGAATTTTTCCAATCCCTTACTAATCTAAACAGGAAGAGAAAGAAGATAATGAAACTGGTAACGGAAAAGAAATCAAGCTGTAGCTCCATCATCTTATAAAATGAAACTGGAAATTAAATTCAGGAGAGATGGAATGGGATTAATTTCCTTTCCTTTCCTTTCCTTTCAGCTTGGAATAAATTCTAGCGAACAAGAACTAGTTATTTATATACTCTTTGAAATCTGTTAAATTAACTTGTCAAATATGGTGTCTTATAAAATAGTGATAATGTTTTGTCAAAAATGATATGATTTAAATTAAGGTATCTGATATATGAAGATTGGAAGGAATAAAAATGCCAATATCCCCTCGATGCTATTGATGGTAACATAAATATTAATTATCCAACAGGACAATTGTCATTGTATTTATCTTTGCTATAATTGGACAAGATTCTCAATTTTCAACATCTTGTAATAATTTGCATGAAAGACTTATTTCCTTTCTTAGTTTTTTTTTTTTATAAAAAAAACCATAAAAACCATATATATATATATATATCAGACCCAAGGCAGCCAGTATAACACATAGTTTTTGTTGGGATCAAATTCAGTTGGTCTAATGAGAGTATGTCACCTGTCCATTTTTTTAAACGAAAGTAAGCTGATTTGATACTGTGGAAAAGAATGCATATGATCACTTCTCTTCTCTTGAAGTCAACAAAAGTTGACTAGTTGGATTACAAATTTAGAAGGTCTAACGGATGGGAACAGATGATTAATGTGTTGGAGAAAAATTTTGAAAAATCTTTTTAGGTATTTCATAAATTTCATAATTTAAATATGTAGGTTACAAGTTATAAATTATCATTATATAATAATTATAATATATTTAAATTAATTATTAAATTTAGGTTAGATGTACGAGAATTATAATATTTAAATAATATTATTATTTAGAATTTTTATATTTTAAATTATTATAATAATTATAATATATTAAAATATTTTTATTAAATATTAAAATTAATACATAAACTACTTATTGCTTTCTTAATAAAAGTGTTTGAGAGAGAGGAAAAGAAAAATAAAAGTTAAAAGTATTTTATATATAAATAATATATTCTTTATAAGAAAGCGAAATTTGTTCGTTTTTCTAAATTGATTCATCAATCATTCGATCAATTAATCATATTCATTCACACGCATTCTTTGAACATAATCAACATTTTCTTTGACGTTCTTTTGAAACTTTTTAAAAGGAAGCAAACTCTAACTTAGTATTATAGCATTTTTTACAGGCACTCAAAAATGTGTTCTTGACTATTGGATGGCAGAAGGTTAATATTGTAAACTCACTCTTGAAGTTGGTTTTGGCAACTTCAGTTTTAATCACCAATATTTATCTCTTGAATAAATAATAGTAAATACTGAATTTAACAACAAACCAGAAAAAAAAAAAAAGGAAAAAAAATTTCTAGCCCGCCGCCATTGCAGAAAAATATTGCGGAAATAGCAGTCAGTCCTCTTTATTTTCTATATTCTTTCTTGGTAGCAGCTTGACTGATCAATATGCAGATGCGTGGAAATGGAAAAACATATTTTATCTTTGCTGCCTAAATATACTGAGCAACGTTCTATATATGTAATAATTTGCATGAAATGAAAGCATACTGCTGATATACACTTAGCTATCCGCCGTTTGGATGAGTCAGTAATTTGGCATAATTAGACCAAAACTTTTATACCTCGCCACTGTGGATGAACCAAGTGCAGAAGCTTTTACCTTTGTCTCGGCCAGAATTGGGACGAGGGGTTATTGAGTATTTTGATTTTGGCCATTCGGCTTCCCATAATTAGCTGCATGGGTGGCCAACTTTGCCATAAATAGAAGTAAATAACTTCATTTTTTATTCATTTGAACAGTGAATAAACCAAAGAAAAAAAGTTAATTGCCAGAAACGAAAATAAGAGAAAAGGGCAGAAAGAGAAGAGAGAGAGAGAGAGAGAGAGGGGAAAGAAATACGAATTTTGATAGAAATTTTTGAAAAGGAAATAAATAAAAAATTTTAAAAAATTAGTTTGAATAGTTAAATTTATATCTAATAATTCAATGGGTAATAATTTTACTAATATCAAAATATTTATGTTCTAATATTTATATTATATATTAATTCTAATGACATATTTTTATTCATATCGATAATTGATAGGCTTTCGAATCTAAACTATTAGCATACTTTTATAAGTGGATAATTATATATATAATATTTTATATTTTTAATATAACAGTTTATGATTTGATTATACATTATTAAATTTACTTTATTTATAATTTATTTTTAGACAAAATATTTATGTTAATTAATATATTAAGAATTATTTTTAGAATTGATTATAGTATAATTTATTATTATGTTAAGTATATAAATATTTAATTTAAAATAATTATACTTTCATGATATTATATAGTAATTTTTAAACCATCAGATGTATACCCTCCTTTCAATTTAATTTGCTCCGCGCATACGTTTGTTAGGTGTCGATTAAATCATGAGTGCATACATGTGATTTGTGTGTCCATCATTTAAATATATGCATCTCATACATACATATAGATAGCAGAAGTAAAAAATTAAATAATGAATACAAATTTGTACATATTAATCAAATTAATACAAATTGAGAACATCATTATTAAAATCTTTGGATTAAATTTTGTGTGGAGTTTACATGAAATGAACTCATCATCAATTCTAACAATCAACGGAGGTAGATTTGATTGACTAGAATAACATGCTATAATTCAATATCGGTTTAATAATTAAACTTCTTAAATTAACTCTTAATCTAATGAATATAATTTATTTTTACCCTTAAACAATTTTAAAAAAAATTATTTTTTTTTATTACAATAAGTAGCCTAAATTGAAAGTAGAATAAGATGAATTAATTTTAACACTTGAAATAAAAATTAAGAAAAAATTTATTTTATATCTTTCTCCCAAAATTTGGCCGATCACTTCTAAATTGTAAAACTTATGAATTTTGTTTCATTTAATAAATATATACAAATTTATTAAATTTCAAATTCATTTGCTTTTTATTCAAGTTTAATTTCACTTAAACCTAATCTTAGAGTTAATAATTAACCTAGGTTAAAATAAATTTATTTAATAATAAAATAAAATAAAATATCTTTATTTTTAACCTAACGCTATAGTTATCAATTAATCTAGGTTAAGTTAAACTCTATTTAATAAATAAATAAATAACTACTTTAACCTAACCTTATAGTTAACACCTAACCATGATTAAATTTACTTAACTCTTACGCAATGTAAATATCTTAATTATTTAATAATTAAATAATTAATTAAATAAAATTACCCGTATACCCTGAATTAACCTAAAGTAGATCTCACCTAACCTACACTTGAGTCAACTTAACTAAATGCTCACTATGCATCACATGGTAATATTTAATTGGTCAACAATAATTATTAACTAATTAATGTACTTAACTCTTAAGTCTTGATAAGTGCGCATCCCGAGAGTTTTTAAAACAAACATTTGATTTTGCTGAATTTTATTGGATTGAACTATTTAATTCAGTACGCTACACTAGTGAATAACAAGCACACTTCATATTGCGAAATTTCCTAGGTTCACGCCCGATTTATCAAATAAAGCTATTCTATGAGTATGTGATCGATACCATACATACATGTCATGGATATTGCAAATCAGCGCATTAAACCATACAAGTTGAGGTCACAACGACTACGTATAATCCTTCTGTTTATACCCTGGATGTGCAGAAATATAGATCAGTACTGTCAAATCCCCATAAGCTTATCTGTGAACTTATCTCTATATTCGTATCTCGATAAACAATATACATAAACACTTTTGTGATATGAAAAAAATCTTTCTCGAGTTTATTACTTATGGCCATAAAATTTGCTGGAATTTGTGCTTACGTGCTATCCCATAATGTATAAATATATAACGATAGTATTTATACAATTATTATTTCTAATAAAATCGTTAATATTATTTATTATTAAATGGTAAGATGCTTGTAACGTTTCAGACATTATATAATCTGAAAGAGTTCAGATCTGGTCTAAAAGAGTTTAGACCAGGGTTAAGAGTTAGCAACGCTAATAGTTATAAACACTAAGAGTTAGTGGTACTAAAAGTTAGTAATTTTATAAGAATTAGCGAATTCTAAGGAGTTAGAGCCTTGTCTGGAATGGGACAATGACCTGAGAATATATTAGTAATGACATAACTGCAATGAGTTGTAGATGGTGCTAAGAAATGTCATTATGTAAGTATGTTCTCAAACATAATGTTCTTGATCTAATTTCATCGATGCGGGTCTATCGGTGGAACCCATTAATATAGATTAGTGTATGTCTATATCTGGATGGTTTAGATGGTTAGTCTTAGCAAACCATGAGCTTAGTAGGAAGCTCGTATAGAGATGCAGGTATTCAGTAAGGATTGGATATTGAACAGACTCACGAAGACATCCAATAGACATCTCATAAAGCCGTCAATGGAAGGTCTTCTGAGTTAAGTAGTATTTGTGGTCCTTTGACCTGAGCGCCACGGTGGGCTTGTGAGTGATCCACCATGCTTTGGTTCCACACATGTCAGAAACCTTTCATGGTCTGAACGCTGGGTGTCGCTGGGTATGGTTCGATGCTCATGGAGTCCGGTGTGCATAAGTATGGGATCCATTAGCTCATATGAGTGGGTTGTCTATCCTGATGCTTCAAGATTGTATTTCAGAAAGACTTGTGGCCGCAAGCATAAATCTCAGAAAAGATATTCCGGAGGAATAAATAATATCACAAAAGTGTTTGTGGATATTGTTTAATGAAATATAAATTTAGAGATAAGTTCATGGTTGAGCAAATAAGAGATTTGACAGATGATCTATATCTCTGTTCTTCAAGGATATAAATGATGGAAGGATTATACGAATATGTAATAACCTCAACTTGCATGGTTTAACACGCTAATTTGTAATATCCGTAACGTGTGTGTGGGACATTGTTCACGGACATATGGAGGAGCTCTATATGACAAATTAGGTGTGGACCTAGAGAGTCTCACAATATGAAGTGTACTCGTTGCGCACTGGGGTAGCGGATTAGATTGAATAGTTCGATCCAATAAATTTCAGCAAAAGAGAACGATTGTTTAGGGATCCCTTGAATTGTACATTTGTCAAGACTTAATTGTTAAGTATATCATTGAATTAATTAACAAGGGTTGTTAAATAATAGAATATTAACAAGTGGCAAAATTTGTTCTATGATTTGATTTTACCTTTTTACCATTTAACCATATTAGTAAAATTTAGTAAGGTAAAAAGTAATTATTCAAAATTATTTTGAATAATTAAATTCTATATTGTTATTATATTATTAGATAATATTATAATATATATAGATCATAGCATGGTATTTTAATACAATGAGGGGCCTAGATGTTGGCCATTTAATTACCCATTATAATTAAAGTAATTATAATTGTTAGGTAAAGATTAATTTAGGTGGTTATTATTCTAGTGCTTGGTTTAATTAATCCTAAGTGAGAGACCATCAATAAAATTGGTGGAACATTTTCTTTTGTTTAATCAAAGTGTTGAATAAACAAAATAAATTTTGGCAAAACAATTGAATTGATTCATTCAATTGTGAAGAGAGAATTCGGCAATGGGAGGAAGAGAGGTAAGAGAGAGTTCTTTAAGTTTTATTCTTTCAAGTGTTGGAAAAAAAAAATTCTCTTCATCTCATTCTTTAATGGATGGCCAAAATGAATGAAAACAAAATAGAGAAAAATATAATTATTTTGCAAAGAGTTGTTCAAAATAATTATCATGTAGAAATTATTTCTAAAATTAATATACAAGAGTTGTATGTTAAATATTTTTAATTAATATAAGAGTTGTATATAAAATATTTATCATCTCCATTTAAGAAACAAAAATTGTATTCAAAAGAGTTTGAATACAAGTGCTGAAAATTCTAAATACTATGCTACCATTCTAGCTCCTTAATCCCACCAAAAGTTATGGACTAGAATTGTTCAACATATACTTCAAGGTGAGCTCTTCACATAGATTATTGAAGGACTTGAAGAATTTGTAAAGCTACCTTCATTAGGTGAGTATTTTATATTATGTTTTTAATACAATATTGTTCATCATACATAAATTGTATAATTGTTATACTTATATATATATGTGATATATGTTAAAATTGTTAAAATGGGGGTATTATGTAACATGCTTCCGTTGTGTATATTGTAATTTTTGAAATTACCTATACACTCGTATAATGTCACACACTCTATGATACAACCCAACATGAACACCGAACTCCATGAGCATTGGATCACACCCATCGACACGTAGTGGTTATGAAAGATCTCTAACATCCGTGGAACTAAAGTATGGTGAATCACCCATAAGCCTACCGTAGCGATTATGTCAAAGGACTATGAATACTACTCAACTCGAGAGAAACTATCATTGATAGTTTTATATGATGTTTATTAGGATCCTTGTGAGTCTGTTCAGTATCCAGTCCTGACTAGATACCCACATGTCTATACGAGCTTCCACTAAACTTATAGTCAATTAAAAATAACCATTTATACCATGTAGATATAGACTTACACTTATTTATATAATGGTGATTCACTGATAGACCCGTATTGATGAACATGAATTAGGAACATAGTGTTTGAGAACATACTTACATAATGATATTTTTAAGCACCTATTGCAACTCTTTACAATTATATCATCAGTAGTATACTCTATGATCTTTATTCTATTTCAAATAAAACTCTAACTCCTTAGATATCGCTGACTCTTATAATTTGCTAACTATTAACGTTGCTAATTCTTAACATTGATCTAAATTTCTTTGACCAGATCTAAACTCCTTCAAATCATACAATGTCTGTAGCGTTACAAGTATTGTACCATATATGTTTAATATTAACGAGTTTATTCAAAATATTTATTGTATAAATATTAAACAATTAGTATTCATATAATATTAGAATGACAGGTAAACACCAACTTCTATAGAATTAGACCAATTTATTTTGCTCTACCTGAGCGATACAATATGCCAACAGGTGAGACCATATTCCCCTACTCTATTTGTGGGCGAGCTACTCTGTTAGGTGAGATTACATTTTTCTTAAGTACTAGTTTTGTGTAATTTTGAATATGTATATATATATATATAGAGTACATATTCTATGGGCTACATTACATATATTTTAAGCTTCAAAATAGATTTTATGAAGTTTATGATATCATTACATGCTTCATGTTACCCAAAATACATTTTTATGATCTTTTTATGATTTCAAACTTGTGCGTGTGTTAGTATTATTCTCCAATACATTCTTATTAAAAATTTAGTATTGTTAGTATATATATATTTATGATGTATATAATATTGTCAAAACTATATCTACTCGTTGAGCCACAAGCTCACCATTTTTTTTTTTAAGTTGTCATAAGAACATCATGTAGTATAATTGTATTTCATATTTAGAGGTATAACCATCACATGTATAGTTGCATGTGTTGTCATATTTTGTATATTCATATATATTTTTATATATATTGATATACACGTATATACTTTTATTGAGGCACGTAGTCTTGTTTTATCAAATGTAATGAATATAAAGCATATTCATTATATGTTATCATAAGATCTGTTTCGATTTTTAATGAGGGCTCGGAACATGTCCTATCAATTAAGATAAAAGCAGTAACGAAAGTAAAGATATTTTTTGCTTTGTATTTTTATTCTAGAAAAATCTATTGATAAACAGTATGTTATAGCATGCACCAATATTGAGTATTGCTTTAAGATAATTACATTCGAACAACCTCTTGACTTTAATTCTGATTTGAGCTATTTTTTGACTTTCTTGTAAAATTTATATTACATTAATCTTCAAAATATGTATTGAGCTCTTTTCTGATCAACTTTGACCTTAAAATAACTTAACTTAACTACCTTTTTAAAGCTAATTGAGTAAAGTAATTTCCTCTAAGTGGTTCTTTACTTGCCGGCTTTGAATTCTAGTAATCTCTACTAAGTTATATTTTCTCGTCAAAAGAAATCCTTATTCATTTGTGCATTAGAGACATCTAAGTCCTTAACTTATCAAATTTGACTATAAATAACATTATAACTATTTTAAGTGGAAAATAGGTGCTCAAATAATAGATATAAAAAATGATATTATCATTTTCAATAATCAAATAAATATAAAGATTGATGCGGTCAAGTGTTATAAATTTAATGTTGCATAAGTATGAAAATGTAATATCTCTACACATATAATGCGAAATTAATATATAAACATTTTTCTCCTATTTGTACACATAATTAACCCTCATTTTTCTTTTTTGGATCCTAAATCAAGAAAGCTCCCTAACGTTTTTTCTTATTTATAATTTTTAATAAAATAATATATAAGCAAAATAATTTTAAAATATTAGAGAAAATCAAATGAAAAGTAGTATAAATAATTATTACTTTTATTAAATATAATATTAAATTTATTTATTTAATTTTTGTAATTTTCATTACATTAAATACTACATCAATTTTGCACTTGAGTACTTGTTTCAGTGACATACATTCTACACGTGCACCTCTTCGACCTTATAGTCAGAGTTCAGGCCTTGGCATTCAATAATTTCTCCCCTTCTTGTAGGGGGTCTTTTTTCCCTCTTTGACCCGTATCTCTAAATAGATTTCATTGCAAAGGTAATATAATGATGTGTGGTATCTATCTCAATTTTCCTTGATGTAATATCAAATTTTTAAAAAATAATGTCAATTTAAATATAAATTTTTGTTTCTTAGCCCTCAACGAGTTTAATGGGCAGACATGAGCCCATAATGTAATGGGGTCACGATCTGTAGATAAGAGGGAATTACATTCTTTTGTAAATACGCTATGCGATGCCTCGATATAATTGAACGATGTCATTTTAAAGATTTAAAACGGAGTAGGGTGTTTGCGGGAGAATTGCTCTGCTGATTGGAAAAAAAACAAAAAATAAAACAAGCGAGAAAGAGAGAGGAGAGATGTCATACCTGCTACCGCACTTGTTAAAATTACAATACCAAATTAAATTAATTACAATATCAAGTCCAAGATTAAGCCCAAATATTTTCAAGTCCAATTCTTGAAATTTCTAGATTAGGTAAGATATTTTAAAGTTAATAATTAAGGAGATAAGTATTATAAACTTGTGTGGTTAATAAATTTTTACATTATTTTATTAATGTGATTTTGGTTTGTTGTAATTAAGTATAAATACCCCCCTCCCTCATTTAGTTTTGCAATCAAGCAAGTTAAGATAAACAATATGTGACTACAGCTTCTAGAGAATGAACTATTGTCAATTGCACAACGCAACATGACGGTCAACCAATACTTCACAAAGGTAAAGTCCTTGTGTCATGAAATATCTGAGTTAGATCATACCGCTGCTATTGCTGAAATTAGGATGAAAAGAATTATCATCTATGGTTTGAGGCTCGAGTATAGAATTTTTGTTACTACTGTACAAGGCTGGCCAACCCAACCATCTCTTATTGAATTTGAAAATTTGCTTGTTGATCAAGAAGCGATTGCCAAGCAAATGGGTGGGGTCTCTTTAAAATGCGATGAAGAAGCACTCTACATTGACAAAAGGAAAGGTCAATTTAAACGACGTGTTGGTGGAAGATCTAAAAGAGATGTTGACAAGATAAAGAGTTATCACCAAGAAGGTAGCTCACAGACAGGGGGAGTATGGAGGACTCGCGGCAATGGTAGTCAGTCTAACCAAAAGAAAAAGTTTGAAAGAAAATTATCACGCGCCAGACCCAAAAGATCCAACACACGACATCACTTACATTCATTCAAATAATGTGCATTCATAAATAATATTACATAAAATTTTAAACTTTAATTCAACATAGGAATCCTTAGCAAGTTGCTAGTAAGTTCAACACTAAAATCAACCCATAACCTAATATATAAACATAAATTTCTATTGACAATATTTAAACATTTATTTCAATTTCTTTCTGAATTATAACAACTGAATTATAACTAGGACAATTAGTAAACCGGAGATACGCAGAGTTTTCTCAGAAATTAACACTCTACTACGTCACTAGTAGCAACTTTGTTACCGGAAGCCTAGGATATATTCATTACAAATTCTTACTTAAAATCAACTAATAACCACACTTGGTGAAACTTAAACCAAATCCAACCACACACAATAAAATAATACATAAGTAATTATTCAATAGGGACAAATTAAATATCTTATCCCACTTGTCCCCAAATGAAACACTCAGCAACCTAGCAACTTAGGGAACCCAAGGAACAATAGAAGTCTTGCCAAATCCGCTAAGCACACATGTACCTTATTTACCTGAAATCACCATAAACTATAATGAGTATAAAACTCAGTAAGCATACTAGTTTTTTATATATCAAATACAAATACATATATGTACACAATGCATATGTATGATATGCTGTGATAAATCAAAATCATAATCTTACAAAATCACATATCATATAAGCGCTTACACATTCTTTCAAAACATATAATAGGAATACCATCACTCAACTACTACTTAGTAGAACTTACATATCACATAATGAGCCAAATGTCACTCGTAGGTGAAATACTGTATGAGAGGAATAGTACAAGTGAGGGTTTAAATTACACATATATAATGCTCATGCCCGAAGGTAAAAGCCAAACCCTTACCCTAATCATCGGTGAGTCCTCTCACATGCACCAATATGCCACCACACGAATGTGATGACTCACTCTTCCTTTAGGTACCAATAGGATCCTTTCTACATACGGAACACATAACATATACCAATCCCGAAGGAAAAGCCACACATAAAGGCTCCACATATCACATAAAATACCTACTAAGTCAACAGTGAGTTCAAGCATCCTCAAAATACAAAATGTTTCTCATGGACATATTACACTTCAAAAGCTCTATTTGTTAAACACATTTCATTTTGAAAGCTCACTTTCAAAAACACTTATATGTCATGTGTGTCCATGCTCACATTCATAAACCCATGTCTTCAAATTTCATATCAAAATATACTTTGACATAACATAAACATATTTCTAACCACATTTACAAAATCATACATAACAATTACTATGTTTATTGTGATTTCAGTAAAAAGTCTAGTATACTTACCTCTTAACACTTTTAACTACAAGGCTTAAATCTCCTTAACCTATCAATAGAGATTAATTCTTTCATAAGCCTCAACATTCATACAAAATACTTTAAATAGCTTACAAAATTACACATATTGCACTTATCACATCGAATTAGTCTAATTACTTAGTTTCTCAAAACCTGTTATTCTGACCACTTACATTCAACAAAATTTTCTTATACATCAAATGATGTCCAATTACTCCAAAATTAGAATATATCATTCTTGACTCATATATCCTTCTTATATATGAATATTATATCATAATTCCTATACAATCCATTCCATAAACACCATCGAATCTAAACTACTAACCTGACAGGATCAAGATATTTACTGAACAGTATTCAATCTCCCAATTTTATAAAATCATATACTAACTCAAAAATTATAAAACTATCATAGAATTATTCATAACACATATCTCAATCCATGATAAATATGTTACTTCAAAATCCCTGCCAAAAGTATTTTAAAACTATTTTATTCCATAGCTTTAAAAATCTATAAATCAAATACTGCAATGAGCTGATACGCTTTAGAAAATCATAACAATTTAACCACATTGATCTAAATTCTCAATTTTGAATATATCATATTAAACATATAAATTTATCATATTCCAAAATTCATAATTTTTTAGGATCATTCAGCAGATCAAAAATTATTTGTCACTGTATCATACTTGTAACATAAGAAATTTATAGAATTTCAGGGTCATTTTGGTAAATTTACTACAAATTCAATTTCTAGAATTTTTAATCGATTCAAAGTCTCAAATGATTCTATACATGTCTACTTTTATATACACAAAATTTAAAATCAGAATCGAAACACAACAATTTATAAAATTCCTGGATCAAGAGACTATCAAGCAGAGATTCTGCAATTCATCATGATTTATCAAGCTATCTACATAGATCATCATCAATTTCTCACAATATCTTACGAAATACACATCAAATCCTCAATTGTACATATTTTTAGAAATTAAAACTTAAAGGAATTAACTAATTTAACACCAAGAAACTAAGAAAGAGTTATAATATACCTTTTAGAGCTTATATTCCAACTTTCTTCTTCTTCTTTTTCTCTTTCTCTCCCATTTCTTTCTTTCTTTTCTCACTTTAAAAGAGGTAACTCGACCAAAATGAGTGAATTAGAGTTTCAAATGTATATTTTTATACTAAGAGACTAATTTCTAGTATTTATAAATTTGCCCCAAATTTTTTTAAAGTATAACAATTTGGTCCCTAAAATAAATCTAAAGTCTTACAAATAAACCCAATACTAATAGTATATCCTTAACCTATACAAACACTACTAATAACAATACCTAAATCAAGTATCACTTACATACAAATAAAATATGTATATTTATATATATATATATAAATACATATTCTTACCGGTTGTGGATACTAGTTACTACAAAAATGCTACAATTGTGGAAAAGTAGGACATATGGCAAAAGATTGTTGGTCCAAGAAAAGGTCTGCTGAGGGTAATGCTACCACATCAAACTCAAAAAGAAAAAGTGAAGATTAGTGGGATGCTGAAGCATCTGTCGCTATAGAAGAAGAAGACCTATCACTCTCAGTGATAATGTCTGGACGGATTGATTATGAAAATGATTGAATCTTCGACTCAGGATGTTCAAATCATATGACTGGTGATGAAGACAAGCTACAAGATATGACTAAGTACAAAAAAAGTCGCATGGTGGTGACAGCCAACAACTCAAGATTACCTATAGCTCACATCGGTAACACAGTCCTTGCACCTCGTTACAGTCCTAACAAGGTAACACTTTAAGATGTCTATCATGTCTCCGACATGAAAAAGAATCTATTGTCAGTATCACAGTTAACATCTTCTGGACACTATGTCTTGTTCGGTCCACAAGATGTTAAGCTGTACCAAGATTTAAAAATCAAGGGAATACCAACAATGAAAGGACGACAACTATAGTCAGTTTATGTATTATCAGCAGAGTCAGCTTATGTAGATAAAACTCGAAAGAATAAGACAGTAGATTTGTGGCATGCATGATTGGGACATGTAAGTTATCATAAGCTAAAAGTGATGATGAATAAGGCAATGTTTAAGGGTCTACCTCAACTTGATATGAGAGTGGATATAGTATGTGCGGAATGTCAGTACGACAAGGCACATCAACTACCATATGAAGAGTCAAAGTTTAGAGCTAAAAAGCCATTTGAGTTGGTTCACTCTGATGTGTTTGGACCTGTCAAGCAGCCATTAATTAGTGGTATGCGGTACATGGTGACATTTATTGATGACTTTTCGAGGTATGTATGGGTTTTTTTATGAAGAAAAAATCAGATACTTTTTTGAAGTTCAAGGAATTTAAAAAAATAACTGAAGGAGAAGTAGAAAGAAGATTCATTGTCTCTGCACAGATAATGGAGGAGAATATACCTCTGACGAGTTCTCATAATATATTCAAGAAAATAAGATACGACATCAGTTCACATGTGCCAATATACCAAAATAAAATGGTGTTGCATAAAGGAAGAATCGACATCTTACAGAGATTTGAAGAAGTATGTTGCACGCACAAAATGTACCAAAAAGATTTTGGGCCGAAGGAATGAAGACTGCAACCCACGTGATTAATAGGCTTCTTTAACTAAGGTTAGAGTTCATATCACCTTTTGAGAAGTTGTAGGATATGAAACCTACAATGATTCATTTTCGAGTATTTGGTTGTATATACTATGTGTTTGTGCCAAATGACCTGAGAAACAAATTTGACAAAAAGGCAATCAAGTATATCTTTATTGGATATGATAAGACAGCTAGCAAAGGTTGGATATTATGGCAAATAGACGTAAAGAATGCTTTTCTACATGGAGAGTTAGATCGAGAGATCTACATGATTCAACCAATGGAATTTGAAAGAAAATTTCATACTGATTATGTATATAAATTGAGAAAGGAATTGTATGGATTAAAGCAAGCTCCAAGGGCGTGGTATAAAAATATTGGAGAATTTCTAACACATGGTGGTTACTCTATAGCACCAGCTGATTCTAACATGTTCGTCAAAGCTAATGGAAAGAAACTTGCAATTGTGTTAGTATATGTGGATGATTTAATTATCACTGAATATGATGAAGAAGAGATTCATTGAACAAGAGAGAATTTGGCGGTTCGCCTCTAAATGAAAGAGCTTGGACAATTTAAGCATTTTCTTGGGCTCGAAGTCTCTCGGACAATAGAAGGAATTTTTCTAGGACAACAAAAATATGCCTAAGATTTGTTGCAGAAGTTTGGGATGCTAGAGTGCAAGCATATCTCAATACCGCTAGAAGCCAATGCCAAGTTGTGCGGTCATGAAGGAAAGGATTTAAAAGATGAAATTATGTATCGAAAACTGGTAGGAAGTCTCATCTATTTGACATTGACTCGACCAGACATTTCTTATGCAGTTGGAGTAATAAGTCGATACATGCAAAATCCTAAGAAACCTCACTTAGAAGCAGCGTGACGGATATTAAGATATATAAGAGGCACAATTGACTATGGTTTCTTCTATAAGAAAGACCAAGAGTGTAAAATATTTGGCTATTGTGATGCTGACTATACTGGAGATCATGACACACGACGTTCGACCACTGGGTATTTTTTCAAGATTGGTTCAGGAATAGTCTCTTGGTGTAGAAAAGGCAACCGACTGTATCATTGTCAACTACTGAAGCTGAGTACAGAGCAGCAGCAATGACAGCTCAAGAAACTACATGGTTGATGTAGTTGATGGAGGATTTATATCAGCCAAGAGATTATAAAATGTCAATATATTGTGATAATCGATTAGCAATTTGTTTGGCAGAAAATTCAGTTTTCCATGCAAGAACAAAGCATGTAGAGGTGTATTATCACTTTATTTAGGAGAAAATTCTGTAAGAAGAAATTGAGTTGCCGTATATTAAAATCGAAGATCAAGTGGCTGATTTGTTCACAAAAAGCTTGGGTGTTGATAAGTTCGAAAAATTTCGAAGACAACTCAACGTGGTTAAAAGAATGGAAGTTGGTGTTGATGAGGAGTGTTAAAATTACAACACCAAATTAAATTAATTACAATATCAAGCCCAATTCTTGAAATTTTTAGATTATAAGATATTTTAAAGTTAATAATTAAAGAGATAAGTATTATAAACTTGTATGGTTAATAAATTTTTATATTATTTTATTTGTGTGGTTTTGGTTTGTTGTAACTAAGTATAAATACCTCCCTCCCTCATTTAGTTTTGCAAGCAAACAAGTTAAGAATAAAGAATTTATCAAGTATTGATCAATTGTTGAGAGTTTAGAGTGTTAAAGAGTTGAGCAAATAATAAGCTCAACAAAGAGTGTGTGAGAGCTGAGTTGTGAGTGTTGTATTGTAAGTGAGAAAGAGTGAGAGTTTCTAAAATTTGTATTGTAAGTTTTAAGTTTATTGTATTAATAAAAATGTTCCATTTGTGCTCCATTATTCTCAACAGCACTTGCACTCGGGATGAGCAGTAGATCAAACTATCATGGCTGAGGAAGAGTATCTTGTCATCATCCGATTTGTCACGACTGGGACGAAACCTTTATGCAGGTACTCATCTTCTAACTTTTTTAGGAACATCAATAATTTCATCTGCTTTAAATTTTTTTTCGCTTAATGATTTATGTAAGGTCAGCTAGGTTCATCTTTGCTGTCAATATACAATTTTCGGACGATTTGCCCAAAACTGTGTTGAGGGTGAACTGAATTTTTGCGAATTTCTGAGACAGTGGATATGGGAGCTCAGAACTGCATCGAGAAATTGAGAGGCGATGAAATTTTGAATGCCACAATTTTAGTAAAAGTGGCCATTATGCATAAGAGGGAAAATGGAGGAAAATATTGTTAAAGGGAAATTGATAACATCGGTGGTAAGTTACCAAGAAGATAGTGAAGAAGTATTGAATGTCCAAGCATTATTCGAAGAGAGTCTGAATATGAATTTAGAAGTGAAGTGGAGTTAGAGCATGCACTCACTACGGTGCCTAAATTAAATGAGGTTAATTATGAAGATGATTGCATCTTGGACTCGGGATGTTCTCACTATATGCAATAGTCAAGAAAAAAAAAACCATCGCCATTACTGAGGATTTCATGTGGTAGTAAGAGTGAACAACTCAAGGTTGCCAATTGCCTATGTGGGTCAGGTGACAATTGTTCCCCACTACAATTCATATGAGGTTCAGCTAGAAGACGTGTATCAAGTGCTTGGGAGGAAGAAGAATTTGTGTCACTGTTACAGTTGACAGCCTCAAGAAATTACATGTTTTTAGGCCCAGAAGATTTGAAGGTACAGTGAAAGCTTAAACCAATAGGTACACCAATGGTGAAAGAGAAGGAGTCTATCTACATGGTGTCAGCAGAATCATTGTACGTCGATAAAACTTGGAAGAATGACAGTCGAACTTTAGTATGCACGCCTTGAGCATGTAAGCTATCAGAGTTGAAAGTAATAATAAACAAGTCAATGTTGAAGGGACTCTCTCGGCTATAAGCACAAAGGGATAATTGTTTGAGCGGGTTGTCAATATCGAAAGGCACATCAACTGTTATTAATAAAATCAAAGTTTAGAGCAAAAGAACTTGAGTTGTTTCACTAACATGTGTTTAGACCAGAAAAGCAACCATCCATCAGCGAGTTTCAGTTTATGATGACGTTTATCGGTGACTTCTTGAGGCACAGTTTAAAGAATTCAAAGAACAAGTTGAAGGTGAAGTTAGGAAAAAGATTGTCTGCGTATTGATATTGGAAGAGAGTACACATCAAATAAGTTTTCAAAATATCTAAAAGGAATGCAAGATTCAATATTAGTTGACTTGTCCAAGGTCTCTACAACAAAATGGAGTAATAGAGAGGAAGAATACACTTCTTGCAGAGGGGAAGTTTATCAAAGAAAAGCCATACCAAATTTTGAGTCATGTCAAGCTGGTTTGGTTCGATCCCAGTCAAAGTGATAGAGCAATTGAGCAAAAGGAAGCTCTATGTTCGCCACAGCAAATGAGATGGCTGGGCGTATTCCTCTTCCTGATCAAAATGGAATGAATTCAATGTTAGTTCCCTTGAAGCTGATGGGATTGCTGATGAACTTTCAGGAATAAAACACTCGGCATCGTCGACCCAATGATCAGGATAGGGACCAATTGCCCGTGCATTTATTATAATTTTGGTTTTTATGGGTATTTTGTAGTCATTGCTCTGGCATTGCTCTCTGCATTCGCTGGGACTATTAAAGCACCGGGAGGATGTAATCTTAGAGTCTCTTTGATCACCGCCATCAAATAAATTAGTTCCTGAATATATGTTTTACATACTCTTTCCTTTTTGTTCAATGACTCTCTTATTTCCATCTATACCTTCTCCAAGACTCTTGGATTTCTCATCATCTCTGACAGCCCATATTACTGTAGCTGTTGAAGAATCGCTTCCGCCTACAAATATGCCCTGGATGTGAATATTACGAAGATAGTTTTAGATTATGGCAAGTATAGAGAAGAAAAATGCATGCAATAGTGAATGAGAGTAAATGGGAATCAAGATATATGGCTTAAATAAAGGATAGCTTTGATATCTTATTTGATGGTAGGAGCTTCAAGATTCTCACTTTTCTGAAACCGGAGAAGAACATCAAGGTCATCTTTTAGCTCCTCACCACCTTTGCCAGATTCAGGACTTGTCATTTTTGCATAATGCTCCTCAATAATGCAGTCCATGATCTTGCTTGCTTCCCTATGATTCTTGGCAAATTTACCTTTGATCCCACTGAAGTCATAAAGAAAATGTGAAGATGAGGGAACATTTCAGCCAAGTTAAAACCTTTTATCAATGATGACACCTCATAGGCTAAACCTACAAATGCACGTTTGGTTTTCCCTAATTTGCTGCCAAACACTGCTCTACATATTATACCACTTGTAAATAAGGAGATAAGTTCACTTAGATTAATTAATGAACCTGGAGATGATGATCGAATGGATTCAAAGAGATTCAAGGCCTCATCTTCCCTTAGAGAAGAGAATGACTGGACTCTCTTCGGATTTAGCGGTTCCAACGTGCACAATTTTTGAATTTGCGTCCAATAATCACTATATGTAGCTAAGTGTCACGGACTGTTTTCGAACCATGTGGCTTTAGACGCGTTGTGTGCTAAGCAGCCAAGAAAATCACACAAAGAGAAGAAAGAAAGGCACACCAAGTGTTTGCACGAATGTTCTATTATATTACTGAAGAGAAAACAAAGCTATGAGATGAAAAATACAAGTGAGGGTCTCCCACTTTTATAGTAGCAGCCTTATACAATCAATGGCTGAAATCTAACCGATCTAACGATGTACATACAAGATGAAGAATTATGCTCTAAAATATTCCTAGATGTCATTCTACCTTTTATAGAATTCTAATTAAGGTGAACTACCCTAATAAGTCACGGGTCACGCTCGGTTCTTCATCCAAACAGCGGGCCTTCTAGAAGCTCCAGTCCATGTAGCGCTCCATGGTCCAAGAGGCCTCCAGCAGGCCTAGTCGCGCACCAAGTGCTTGAGAGCACTTGGGGCGTGACATTTTCCCCCACCAAATTCACGCGATGCCCTCGTCGCATCCTTACTGGAACTCGCGCACCTTGTTCTCAAACTGCCACAGTGCATTCTCGGGTTCCCAGCTTGCTTCATTATTGGGCAATCCCTTCCACTTGACAAGATACTCATGATTCGGATGGCAGTTCTTCTTACGTACTGTCCTCACATCAAGGATAAGTTCAGCCTCCTTGTCATAAGATGTGAAAACTCCCAATGGTGCCCTAGTTTATGGCCCATGCTCCGTGTCCTCCGCATCACCATGGTTTGGCTTTAGGCAACTTGCGTGAAACACCGGATGTAGCCAAAGTCTCGAAGGCAGCTCTACCTTATACGACATTGCCAACCCTCTTGGCAATCGAAAATGGCTCCTCATATTTCCGAACAAGGCCCTTATGAAGTGGGCGCGTAGACTTGTGCTGCATCGGAAGGATTTTCACCATCACTAAATCCCTTATGCTGTACTCCACATATCTTCGCTTACCGTCAGCCCATTTCTTCATCCGTTTTGTCCCCTTGTCCAGACACACCCGCGCTTTGTCCGACTGTTCATGCCAAGATTTTGTAACTTTGTAAGCTACTGAACTCTTCCCTGTATCGCTGGATACTAGCGCATGCGGCGTGAGAGGTTGCTGGCTAGTAGCTAACTCGAACGGTCTCTGGTTCGTCGATTCACTTCTCTACAAGTTGTATGAGAACTGTACCACATCTAGTAAATGACCCAATCCTGCTGATTTGCGCCCACAAAGTGCCCTCTTTGATCTTATGACCCAAAAAGTCTACCTCCGGCTTGGCGAATGAACACTTCTCCCTCTTTACATATAGCTCATTCTCGCGGAGCACCTTCAAGACAGTCTTCAAGTGTTTCACATGCTCTTCGAGAGTGTTGCTGTAGATGACGATGTCGTCTAAGTACACGACAACGAATTTGTCGAAGAAAGGCTGGAGTATGTTGTTCATCAGTGTGTAGAAAGTGGCTGGCGCGTTTGTGAGGCCAAACGGCATGACAAGAAATTCAAAGGCCCCATAACGCATTACACAGGTGGTTTTTGGCTCATCTCCCTCGGCTATCCGCACCTGATGGTAACCTGACTGCAGCTTCGAAAAGTACTTCGCCTGCCCCAATTGATCAAACAGGTCAGCAATTAAAGGAATGAGATACCTATTTTTGACAGTGACCTTGTTCAACGCCCGGTAGTCTATGCATAACCGCAATAATCCATCGTGCTTGCGCTGGAAAAGCATGGGTGCGCCGTAGGGCGCTTTCGATGGCTGGATAAACCCTGCATCCAGTAACTCCTTGAGCTGCTTCCACAACTCTGCTATTTTTGGTGGAGACATTCAGTATGGGGCTTTGGCTGGAGGTTTAGCTCCTGGCTCCAGCTCGATCTCGTGATCAATTGCCCGTCTTTGTGGTAATTTCTGTGGTAGTGCTGCTGGCATCACGTTCTGGTGCTGCTTGAGCACTTTCGTGATTTCTGCTGGCAGCTCCTCTTCGCCCCCATACGCCTCATCATCTACCTCCCATATCGTGGCGAGGTATGTCTCTTCTCCCCGCTTAGCTCATTTCTGCAGTTGCATGGCGGACAGGAGAGTAGTGTGGGCGTTAGGCTTGGATTGCCCACTTGTTGGCTCCTTTACTATCGGCACCATGCATGGTCCTCCCTCCAGGATGCATACATAGTTGTGTCGGGGAAGTGGCACCATATTAAACTGCCGCAGAAAATCCATACCAAGAACAGCATCAAAATCATCGAGAGGGGCTACCAAAAAGTTTACCTTACCGCTCTATTTTTCAAGGCTCATTTCAACTCCATGAATGACCCCGTCCAGTGGCTTGATTGCGACGTTCACGGTCTTGAGGTAGCCAATCCCTTTCTCCACCTTGAGGCCCAAGTGTACTGCTTCCACATACTTCATAAAGTTGTGCGTAACTCTAGTATCCACTAACGCTTGAGTCTTCTTCCCGTTAATGTAGGCTTCAACGTACATCAGCGCCTTTCCTGCTGGCGTGCGGGCTGCCCGCTTGGCATTGAGCAACTGCAAACATCCCAATTATCCATGTTCGCCCACTTGTTGAGTCTCCAACTTCGCGTTGATAGCCTTTTTCTTTGGACAGTCCTTCACCCAATGATCCCCGTCGCAAAGGAAGCAGCTAGATCTCGGCTTTCTCCCGCCTTTGCGCTTTTGCTCACTCCCTGTGGGCAGTTTACCTTTCCCCTCCTTATCCTGCGGAGGTTGAGACTCCCTGGTTCCCCCACTTTTGCTGTGATTGGGCTTCGAATTTTTGGACTTCCCCGCATCACCCTTGCGGTAATCAGTGAGCATTTACGCCAATGTGAGAGCGTCAGATATGTTCTGCACTTCACGCCGCCTCAGCTCATTGGACGTCCGTATCTGTAATCCGTTGAGGAAATTGAACAGCAAGTCTTCTTCACTCATATTAGGAATTTGCAGCATTAGTAGTGAGTACTCTTCTACGTACTCGTCAATCGACTTAGTCTATTTCAACTCTTTTAGACGCTTCTTAGCGTCGTGCGCCACATTCTCCGGATAGAATTAAAGCTTTAGCTCATGTTGCAACTTTATCCAGGTGTTGATGGTGCAGGTACCCTTGCGAATCTCCTCGCTCTTCCTACGCCATCACAGAATTGCATGATCAGAGAGATATAGGGTCGCGGTGTTTACCTTATCTTCGTCCCGTACACCTAGGGCGTCGAAGTATCTCCTCATCTGCCAGAAGTAATTGTCGAGCTCCTTAGTGTTCCGTTTTTTGCTGAACTCCTTGGGCTTAGGAGCATTAACCCTCGGTGCAGACACCGTAATTTGAGTGGCGACAGACCCGTTCGCCACCGCCCACTTGCATAGCACCACATCCTCCTTGACAGTTTCGAGCCCACGATGTAGCTCCCCTACTTGGGCTTGAATACTGTTCATTTTGGTGAGGACACTCTCCTGAAAAAGCTTTAATCCAGTCTCGCTGCTTATCGGCGTAAGCCTCGATGGATGTGTTGATGAGGGAGTGCAGCTCGTCTCCTTGAGTGTCGAGGCCCCCATCGATCTTCTCTACTTGCTGCTCCAGCTCTCCAAGGCGATCTGTCGCCTTCTCGACAGTGCCGCTGAGTGCTCTCACCATACTCCCGACATCCTGACCTGGATCTATTGACTTTTCGCGAGCACCAGTGCCATGTTTCTTAGCTTTGGGGTTCCGACCCCTCTCTTCAGTCAAATTTGATGGTCCGCCGTCTTTCTCCATCTTTGAACCTGCTCTGATACCAACTGTCATGGACTGTTTTTGAACCGTGCGGCCTTAGACGCGTTGCGTGCTAAGCAACCAAGAAAACCACACAAAGAGAAGAAAGAAAGGCACACCAAGTGTTTGCACGAATGCTCTCTTATATTACTGAAGAGAAAACAAAGCTATGAAATGAAAAATACAAGTGAGGGTCTCCCACTTTTATAGTAGCAGCCCTATATAATCAATGGCTGAGATCTAACCGATCTAATGGTGTACATACAAGATGGAGAATTATGCTTTAGAATATTTCTAGATGCCATTCTACCTTTTATAGAATTCTAATTAAGGTGAAATACCCTAATAAGTCACGGGCCAAGCCCGGTTCTCCATCCAAACAGCGGGTCTTCTAGAAGCTCCGGTTCACGTAGCGCTCCATGGTCCAAAAGGCCTCCAGCAAGCCTAGTCGCACACCAAGTGCTTGAGGAAATGCTTAAGAACACTTGGGGCGTGACATAAGATAATGTCTATGCCGACATTAGCAGGGCTTTTGTGTCAACAAAATTAGGCCTTTGTGCAAAGGCAAGATCACGTGTCTTGAGAATTTCTTTAGCCATTCTGGGTGAAGACACCATATTGACAGACAATTCACCCAGTTTTAGATGCACGAGGTCTCCGTATTTCTTTGCTAGTATACTAAGACCCCGGTGTGGTAGTGATCCCATCAACGGATGCAAATTTCCAATAACTGGTAGCTTCCAAGGCCCTGGAGGCAATTTCTTAGCTGTGGTTTGAGATTTGGCTCTTTTGCATTCCCATATTAGTAATATAAACCGGAACTGAAGGAAGAGTAGGAAAGAACTGGCAAGAGAGAGAGAAATTTGGGGTTCCGTTTCGAAATGAAATTGGAGGTGGAACAATTTTCAACTCTTGTTAGTCTTACATATTTGCATCCATTTCAAACTTCCATTGAAAACAAAAAAAAGGAAAAAGGGTGAAATAGTAGAAAAGAAAAATAATACCAAACATATAATGTTCTGCTCACCCGTTTAAAATATAGGAGAAAATAGCCAACGAAATAAAAATCTTGATCCACAGACACCCAAGAGTTTTAACCCAAAACAGAACAGCAAAAACATGCTTGGTGCATCCCCATCCTTTTATTTAATGAAGTTAGGCATTAAACAAAAATGGAGTGAAAGATAATGAAAATCCTATATCCCAAATAATGTATCAATTATTTAATATCTCGAGCATTGATTGTGTTAGTCTTGACAAGCCCTCACTCCTAAGTGAAATCATACAGTTATCATTCAACTTAAATGTTTAATTATTAGGTGAAAATATAAGATTAATATTAAAAATGAGTTTTTTAATGCATTTTATGGTTAATTTTTGCAACTTTCAATATCACTCATTTCACCATATAACTTGAAATAAAAATATTAAAATTATAATTTAAGAAGTATAAGGTTACTCAAAATCTTTATAAAGGACCGGAATCAACTAAACTAGAGTGCAGCATTGACTGTGGCAAGAAATTCTACTTTCTTAATTAAGTTTTTAAATACCGAGAAGCAAAATTTTAAGGATTGAGGAGACAAAGTTATCAAACCAACTCAACCATAAGGTTGAATTTTCATATTAAAGGAGGAATGCTTCTTGTTATCATCACATAAATGGTCTCTCTCTGCCTCCAATTATTCTTGCAGGATTTCCTACTGCAGTACTTTTCGGAGGAATCTCCTTTAAAACTACTGAGCCTGCACCAATTTTTGCACCATCTCCAATTCTAATGTTGCCCAAAACCTTAGTTCCTGCTCCCAATAAAACCCCATCTCCAATTTTCGGGTGCCTGTCACCAGAGACTTTCCCTGTACCACCGAGTGTCACATTATGCAAAATTGTGACATTGTCCCCGACAACCGCCGTCTCTCCGATCACAACTCCGGTTCCGTGATCCATCAATATTCCCCGTCCAAACTTTGCTCCAGGATGTATGTCCACTGCAAAAACCTCCGAAACCCGACTTTGGATTAGTAGTGCCATGACCTGCCTGCCCTGTGACCATAATTTATGTGCCGCCCTGTGAGATTGGCATGCTAAAAAGCCCTTGAAGTTGAGCAAGCAATGTACATAACTAATGCAAGCAGGATCTCGTTCTCTCACAGCTCTTAGATCATCTCTAATCGCCGTCAGGATTTCATAATCTTCAGTGAAAACGCTGAAGAAAAGTTCCCAGAGTGTATCAGCCGAAATACTGGGGTTGCTTAACTTCATTGCCAGATGATTTGCTAGCGCAGATTCTAAAGAGCCGTGTGACAATACGGAAGCACAGTAGTAACTCAACAAAACAGGCTCCTGTTTCACATCCGATTGAGCCTCCTCCCGAATTTTCAACCATAGATCATCTTCGTCTTCATCATCAGGACTTTTCAGAAAAACCCCATTAGCACATTTGCTTGGAACAAGATTTGACAAACTGGGTTTGCATAATTTGACAAACCCGCAAAGGAAATCGCTGTCGAAGCAATATTGTTTGATGGACTCCGAAGAACACAATCGCCTGGCAGTTTCACAGCCCGAGTTGTCCGCACAACAAGCTGCTGCCATTGATTGAACAGAATCAGATGGTGATGATGTGTTTATTTGAGAATGATGACTTTAGTACCGAGGAATAAATGCGGTGAAATTGAGAGACTACGAACAAACCTGGATTTTATATATACATGGATAATGGATTGATAATGATATTATTTGACCAGAAATTACACGGAAACGGCTTCAAGAATAAACTAACAAACAAAATTCAGTGACGTGTGTCATGACGATTCTTTTTTCTTCAAAGTTTGTACAATAATTGCTACAAAAATTTAAAAATGGCGTTGACTGAAACGACTTAAATACAAAGCTTGTAAAAGAGGCAAAGTATTTGAGAAAATTTAATAATTGATGATGAGGTTACTTGTCAATGATAAATTGTGAATGTTTTACAAGTTTGTTAACTTATGAATGTTAATAATTGAAGAGAGAATGATAAATTGTTTTTCCTTTTTTCCTAATAGAGTCTATTTATAGATTTATATACTGATGCTTAATTAAATTCAAACCGTAATAGAAAATTTAATAAAATATGATATTGTTTCTCCTAGGCTTTTGAGGTCAAACCCGGTCATCGCCCTTTAAAAAATCATATCCCTAAAATTAAGAAATTACATTTCTAAAATTATTTAATTAAAAAATTAATTATAAACACCTTTTTAAGAAGGCTCTATTACTAAAATCCAAAACACTTATAAAAAGGAGTTCAATAATGGACAAGGGAGGGCACTCCATCATATTAATTACTTTGTCTATTTTTATTTTATTTTATTTTATGTTATAATAGCCATGGAGTCTTGTGCTACTGCTATGTAAAAAAATATATTAAATAATACATATAAGTAAGCACGTCAAACTCGATAAAATGGATATAAATTTGAATTGGGCTAAATAATTATATATCTGGTGTCTTTTTTTTTTTTTGTCTCTTATCCTTATTTTGTTAGTCTCGATCAATGAATTTTAACAAAAAATAAATTCAACTCATTTACTTGGAGATTGCCCAAATTTTCAGATTAATAGTTTGAAGCCATCTATGAAAAATGCAACAAAAACTCATGAAAACTAACCATGAAAAATAACAACCCAAAGATAAATTTTTTATTTTGATTAAATGCTAATGTTTGATTTTATACAAATATGTTCATCTCAATTAGACAACTTTTGATGCTAAGCCCTTAAACTGATTTTGGTGGTAAGGCGATTTTGCTCCAAGAAAAAAAAATTGTCAAGGGAAGATAAAACTACTATCAACTTAAGGGTGAAGAAAGAATTCTTTTGAATATAAATATATATATAAAACCATAGGGAAAATGACTACTACCAACTTCAAGTATCAGAGAGAGATAAGGGCTCCTCTAGTAAAAAAGGAGAAGAAAATAAAACAAAAATAAAAAAGAGAAAAAAAGAGAAGCAGAGTAAAAGTTGACATTCTTTAAAACAAAAACAAAAACAAAAAACTCTAATGAAAATAAAAAGAAAAAGACAAAAAAAAAGAAGTCAGGCTTCATTGAATTTTTCACGAAGGCTCTCTTTATTGTTAAAAAATTCATTTTTAACCTAATACTTTTAAAACTTTTACATAAAAGCCCACGACAGAATACTTTTCTCCTCGCAATCAACCATATAAGTCTACTATGAGGTCCTCACAGCTGATTATAAAGATTTTCCCTGAGGTCCACCACTTAGACTCTAACTAAGCTGATTACTTTAAAATTTCACCAAAGATCACAAGCACTTAAGCTCTTATTGAGCTTGAACACCTAGGCTCTCTTCGAGCCTTAACACTTAGGTTACCACCGAGCCCGATTACTTACTCTCATTAATGACCCCAAACACTCAAGTTTACCTTAAAATTAGTCATTTAAACTCTCCCTGAGGTCAAATATTTGATCAGTCAAGCCCTCTAAGTCTAAATATTTGATCACTTAAGCCTCCCCAAGGCTAAACATTTGATCACTTAAGCCCATTGAGGCTAAACATTTGATTACTTAAGTCATCTGAGGCTAAATATTTAATCACTTAAACCCCTTAAGGCTAAACATTTGATCATTTAAGCCCTTTGAGGCCAAACATTTGATCACTTAAGCCCCTTAAGGCTAAACATTTGATCACTTAAGCCGTTTAAGGCTAAACATTTGATCACGTAAACCCTTATTAAGGCCATCGTAAGTCCTCATTGAGGCTGACATAACCCCTCATCAAAGTCAACGCAAGTCCTCGTCAAGGTTGACGTAAGACTTTATCAAGGTCGTATAAGCTCTTATCGAGGCTATATAAACCCTTATTGAGGCCACGTAAGCTCTTACCAAGGTCATGTAAGTCTTTATTGAGGCCGCATAAGCCCTTTTCAGAGTTAATCATATAGACACCAAAGTTCTCCTTAGCAAAACTATCCAATGAGCATGTGTGTTCTCTCTAACTAAGTTCTTAAGCACATAAAATAAACCTAGTTTGATCTATGCACAAGGTCAAAATAGGCCAAAAACTCACACCACCCAAAGACCCAAAGACTAACCTAAAATCTAAGAGTAAATTCTCCAGCCCAAACTATAATGAAGTTTTTGTATTGATAAGTGCGGGTTATATATGATATTAGTACTCTCTTAACTTGGTATTTACTCATCACGAATATGAATATGTAGCTTTTTATACATGTTATTATTATTTTGTAGATTTTAATAAAATTAAGCAATACAAAAAGTAAAGATAAAGAAAAAAAATAGCAAAATGGTTATTTCACAAATCAAGCCACAGCCCCGAAGCATGAATGGAAAGAAGAAGCAACACCTCCAAGCTGCAACCTCAAATTCTCAGCCTGTAGTCCTAACACAAACTAGATATTTTCAAGGAAGATTGTGCTATTTTCTAGAGAAAGAAACTTAAAGGCAAAAGATTCTTGAAGAATCCAAGCTTTGAAGGTCATCTCCATAAGAGTTTTTATTTTTTAATCTTTTCATTGTCTTGAATTGAAATTTATATTTGTGAGATTGTTTTGAATATATTTGTACTTATGAATTTTTAGATAATTTTGGTTATGTTTACATCTATGCTTGAGTAGATTGTTATTCTAGAGCCTGACGTAGCTCTATTTATTACTATGTTTAGAATATTTAGTTAATTATTTATAAGTTTTAATTCAATTCATTTGTGTTACTCTATACTTAATACTTTTAATTTGTTGGAAAATAAATTAGTTATTTTAGATATATAAGTTTTAACACTAAAAAAGATTAATTGATTTATCGGATTTGAGAAACACAACATTAGTTGTTCTTAAGTCGAGAAACCATTAGCACTTTGGTAATTACTATAAGGATTTGCTTAATGAATACATAGGTAGACAAGTTAAATAGGAATATCAACTTGAACATTTATGTATAGGATCTCATTTGATACTTAGAAAAGGTAATGAGATTAATTTAAACTCTTGATTAATGAATTGTACGGAATTAGTTAACAATTACTAAATATGAAGAATATAGGAGAATATAGTGAAGTCAAGACCTTAGAATCCTCTTATTTTAGATTTTCATTTTGCAAAATTGTCTATTTTAAGTATTATTTCATTAATAGCCTTAATTAACTTAGTTAATTTAATTTCCTTTATTTTTTGCAATCGAATTTAAATTAAGGCAATCTGAATAAAATCAAGTTGTGAACACCTATAGTAATTAGCATTAATTTGAGAGAACAATGCTTGTGGGATGATACTCTATTTATCATTTTATTATTTACTTACAACCTGTGCACTTGCGATTTCGTATATGTGTGTGTCAGTGAATAAGTATGAACAAGTCAATACTGAAAATAGATGGAATCTTATTTCTCCTAAATTTTGGTGTCAAACCCAACCCTAAAAAAGGGTCATCATCACTTTGAGGAATTTAATTAAGAGATAATCACATTCTTAAAATTAAAATATTACATCTCTAAATTTATGCAAATAATCCAATTAAGTAATTAATGATAAAGACATCCCTAAGAGGACTCTACTATTAAGACCTATAAACACCTATAAGAAATGGGCTTAACAATGGAGAAAAGAGAGCTTTCCTCCATGTTAATTACTTTATCTTATTTTCTCTTCTTTTATTTATATTATGCTGGCCATAGAGCCTTGTGCTACATCCATGTAAAAAGATTATTGAATAGTGTATATAAGTGAGTCCATCAAATTCGGTAAAGTGGACGTAAGTTCAAATTAAGCTGAACTACTATGTATTTGGTGTTCTTTTTTCCTCTCTTATCTTTGTTTTATTACTCTCAATTGATGGTTTTCTAACAAAAAAAATGAATTTAACTCATTAGCTTGAGAGTTCCCAAATTTTCAATATAAATAAAAAAATCTAAAATAAAATAATATGTATAGAATAAAATATGATGAATATGGAATGCAAGTTTTTTTATAAAAAAATATATATGAGTACGTTTATAGGTCAATTTATGAATAAAAATTTTGAAAACTAATATTTACAATTTGATATCTTTAACAAAAAAAAAATAGAGAGAGAGAAAAAGAAAGTTTTCATTATTGTTAAAATGAGGTTTTGCATCCAAAAATTCATAATGAATTTATTTGTTTTCAATAATAGTATCAAACAAGTTTTAGCAATTAAATATCAAAAGTTTAGTTGATAATTTCAAAATAAACAAGTTTTAGCAATTAAATACCAAAAGTTAGTTGATAATTTTAAAATAATGTATTCATAATTCTTTGGATCAAACATTAAGAAAAAGGGCTAGATTAGTGCATAGTTTTAATACAATACTATCATTGTCATTAGCTCATTGTATTTAGATAGTGTTTTTTTTAGAGTAATGCTATGTTTACATAGTTGAGATACAAAGTTTATTTCCCAACTAAAATGGCGTCTGAAATATCTATTTTTAATTGGTATTGTATAACTACCATATTAATAACAAGTAAAAAATTAACAACTACTTAATAAGTGATAGTTATTAATTGGTAATACATCAGTTGAGATACAAATTTTGTATCCTTACAATGTATGTATAGCACTACTATTTTTTTTATTAAAAGTCGAAATAAATTTACATTTGATGATTTAAAATTATGTTTGAGAATAATTTTAACTTAGAGACCAATAAGGACTCGACACATAATAAAGAACGCGTTGGACGAACAAAAAATGGAGCAAAATAGAGAGCTGAAAGTATGAAAGATCTCAGAATGCGCAAAGGACGCCTCTTTAGGCCTTAGGGCTGCAGCGCCAAAGTGGCCAGGTAGTAGTGCCAATTTTTAATGTTTTCTCATTTTAAATGCAATTCAATTGGTTTGAGTCAATTTTGGATTCTCTTATACATAAACTCTTATTCCATCAAAATTTAAGGTTGCTAAAGATGCCCAAAGTCCTATATCAATCCTTGTAAAGTCATTAGAGTGACAATCTATTAAGAGTATCGACAAAAGAAATAATATAAACTTTAGGGAGGATTTAAATATTTAGTGCACAAGAGAGTATTGTATACTCTTGTGGAGCTCGATCTATTTGGTATTTCTTGAGTGATATTTGTAATTAGTAATCACTAGTTAATAAAAAAAAAGTCAGAGTCTTATAATCTATCATAAACATAAGTAAGTTATCAAATTACGTATATTCTTATGTTTTATGTATTTAATTATTATCTTTTTTTTATTATATGTGATCTAAAATTTTAAATACTTATAAGTAAAGACTTCCACATGCACAAAATTCCAAACATGATGAAAGAAAATGTTTAACTGATATGTTTGTTTTTCTTTTTAACGTCTAGAAATAAATATTTGAAAAAAATAGTCATTTAACATTTTCACCCTCTAAAATGTTTTGTTTATTTGTATTTTTATATTATAAAAATATTTTCAAGTTAAATAATTTGACAAAATAAATAGAATCGATTGAGTAATATAAAAAAGATATTTACTTGATTAAATAAGTTTCATTTAACTATTCATAAATAATGGAAAAAATATTTTATACAATATGTAAAATTATAAATAACACCCTATTCTTTTTATGGCATATGAAATTTGATTTAATTTTTAAAATCTAATTATAAATCTTCACAATAGATAAAAGACAAAAATTAAATAGGTGTATAGGAAAGACAAAAGACAAAAGACAAAAATTAATTAGGTGTAATGTGATAGGAAATATATTTTTGTTTAGATTCATTGTATAGGGATAAGTACTTTGAGAGCTTAAATTCAAGTAAAAAATCTTAGAAAAAATCAATTTGTTCATATGTAGATGTTTTAATTTCAGTTTTAAGTTGCAAAAACAAACAAGTTAAACAATTATATTCAAATTTAAAACAAATAAATAAACAAACAAACAACTTCTTAATCTCAATCGAAAGATGTATGACTTTTTCTCATTTCTTTTATTATAAATTATTGTAGCTCGACCTTAGTCTAATCTAACTCATTCATCCTTGTAAATCTTCAAAATAATAAATCGTAAAAAAAGTTCTAATCCCCTTGACTAATATTGAGATTCTAATTTTAATTCACTCTAAAAAACGAGGAAAAAATATGTACACTTTTAAATCTAATTTCTCAAGTAACCTCTTCAACAATAAACCCTTTATTAATAAACTCCTCACAACAAATCATTTGATTAAAAAAAAAAAATCAAGGCCAGGCCATTTATTCACTTATATTCAATTTGGAAGGATGCAAGTGTTGTAATTTAACAAATATTATTTATAGATGTTATATAGGCAACATTTAAGGGGGCGTAGGTGTTATTGTTCCATTAAAGTATAAAATATAATTTTTATGTTATTAAGATGGGAAATCTTGATAGTGTTATCAACAAAATGTTTTTGTTTTTAAGATATTAAAAAAGTGTACATGCTTACTAGTAGGAATTTTGTAAACTTACAATTATTATGCTTAAGATATAATTTATAGTAAAATATAACTAAGGTAATAAGTAGACAACGATAGTCTTATGTAAAATTCAAAAATTTTGAATTATATTTGGAACAAATACTTTTTTGATTTTAATGATTTGACTTCAAATCTTTCTTTCACAATTGTAAGAATTATCTTTTGATTTTTTGAAAGCAACGCGGAGTACTTGTAAATTAGGGGGAGGCGAATTTGGTTCTTGGCTGATCCGGTTTTGTATCAATTGATTTTAAGAGGTAGAAACTGAATCAAATTGGATAAGTTTAATTGAGCTCAATTTTTTTTTTAATTTTTCTCTAATTTTTTAATTTTTTTTTTAAAATTTAAATCGAATCAAATTAAATCCAAGATCGGTTTTATATAAATGAAACTAACCAAAAATCGCCCTATTTCAATTTAGTTCGATCAATTTAATTTAAATTTGTTCATCCCTACAAAAGACCTCTAGTAATTAAGTGAATTTTAATTATTTAGAAAGAAGAAGTCCAAATATTTCTGTAACAAGATTTTTATAATAAATTTTGACAAGAATTTTTTTTATTGAAGGTTTCTGGATTAAAACTTACGGATCTAAGTTGTGAGTCTCCTTCCTTCCAAATAACTAGAACATCTTCCAAATTACCTTTTAAGTTATGCAAACTCTCCCAACAAGGCAGAAGTTGAATAAGTGGCTAACATTTATAATAAATTTTAACAACAAATAACTAACTCTATTATTATGCTTTTGTGCACGTCGTCGACCTTACAAAAATAATGATACCATATCTTTATGTTATATTAGGAAAAAAATTATTTTTATTAATTTTATTTTATTTTTGTTAAGAGTCATATTTTGATATCTTATTTAAGTCATATTTATTTCCTTAACAAAAAGAAGTATCATTGCTTTATTGTAGATAAGATGATATTGTTACTCTAATTTTCACAATTTTGTTTTTGTAAACAATGAGTTAAATCTACCTTAAAAAATAATAATAGAATTTATATCTTATTATAGCGTTATCCCCTCTATTTATGATCATTGTATTCACTTTCATTTCATTTTCTCAAGTTAAATCCTTTGAAAAAAAATTTAAAAAAATAACAATAAAAGAAGTCGAAAATCCCAACACAAAATATATGAGATCAATCACATATTGCTTAAATAACTTCATTCAAGTTTTAAAACTTTGATTATCTCATCATGAAACTTGATAACCGAAGTTTTTCAATATGAAATTTTCACGTAATTACCTTTTCATATTTGCGTTCTCTTTGAAATATGAAAAACGCACTATTTTTTATATAAAAAAAATACTCCAACACTTAAATTATTATTTATTTATAATTTAAGTGTTGTGTGAAGAAGTATTTACAAAGGTAAGTAAGAATATGATATTGAATATTTAATATTGAGTAATATGAATTAAATATAATATAATAGAATGAAATTTTTGGTGAACAAAAAACATATTTATTTATAGTGCATATGATCAAATCTTTTTAAAAATATGTATGCTTGAATATGGATTAATTATCATCCTTTCCGGTGATATTTAATAGTGTTTGAGATGTATTTTAATCCCTTTTTTTTTTTAATAAAAACTCAAATAATAATGCAAATGTAAGCAAAAATCATAATTTGATCATTTTTACTTTTTCACATAAACCTCTTACTTGTTTGTGAAAATTCATGGACGGTTGAATAAGATTACTTGTTTGTTGGGTACTAGATTTAGTTTCTGACCTTTTATTTATGTGGGTTTTCTCAATTCAAAATTTTAGGTCGCTTCCTTAACTTGTAAGATGTGAGACTTTATAGAGTCACAGATTAATGAGCATGTTTAAGTAATAGATCCAACAATAATCATAATTTGTAAATTATAAAATAGACATATAATTTGTAAATTATAAAATAGACATATAATTTGTAAATTATATGCAAATTATATGTCTATTTTGTAATTTATAAATTATATGTTTATTTTGTAATTTGCAAATTATACATCTAGTTCTCAAAAATCAAAATTGCATATAATTTGTATATTATAATTAGGGTATATTTTAGTCTGTGATTGGAGGCTATGTATAATTTAAAATAAGAAATTTAAAAATACAAATTATGTAGACATATCATCCAAAAGCTAATTGATTAGAGTATACTTTAATCTGTGATTGGAGACTAGGTATAATTTAAAGTAAAAAATTAAAAAAAAAAAAATTATGTAGATATATCATCCAAATAATACCCAAGTTTGCATAATATACCTTGATTATAATATGCAAATTATATACAATTTTAATTTTTGAGAATTAGACGTATTATTTGTAAATTATATGTCTATTTTGTAATTTATAAATTATGCACAAATTATTTTCTAAATTATGTCTGTTTTATAATTTGTAAATTATATGAAAATAAAAAGGAAAGATGTTAGGATAATAGTTTGAAAAAAAAAAAGACAATGGTAGGCTCAGGTAAGTTGAAAAAAGGAGTGAATGAACAGTAATAAACAGTATAAAATTTGATTAAATTTAATAAAAAATTTAGTAAGCCCACTTGATTTGGTGTTCGTTGAATTAAATGTTGATGAACATCTGAAAATTGATGTCTATATTTGTGTTAAGTTTGTGTTAAATTTTTAAGTTAAAATAGCTTCACGGTAAGTAATATCCAATAATAACCATAAGGAATTGTTTTTAAAACAATATATATATATATATATGTTGGAATACGGAAATAACAAGCAAACGAGAAAATTAATGGACCAAAACACAACTTATAGCCACCTTTGTGTAAGAAAGGTACTCCTAAACTCATGCTAAATCAAGCCTAAAATTCCAAATTAAAGTTTTAGAATCAGTGAACAAACTGCTCTCTCACTACTTCATAAATGTCTCTAAATGATCCACCAAAAACGCAACTCACAGTAATTAGATTTCATTGCTCCATCCATCGAGCTCGAGGTGGATTTCAGCTTCTATTCTCAACAAATATTTTCAATATTAGTTTTGTTTACTTTTTGCTAGAAACATTGTTGCAGCCAATGGAGTTTTTAATTTCAAAGACTTTGGTGTTGCGACCGATGGCATTATAAATGATGTAAAAAAATAATTTAGTGGACAACATAATTTATTATATAATAAATAATGTCGTCCCATGATATTTGATTAATCTATGATTTTAACATTATTCACGATGTATTATAAAATTACATTACGTGTTTTAGATATTCAATATATGATGAGTTAAATTGCCCATTAGAACAAAACTATTTAAATGTGAATGCTATAATTAGGGTATATGTATAGTAATTAATTATTTTTATATTTGTAATTGGAACAATGGCAACAGCTAGCACAGTCTTGGTTGCACCAAGAAAATATTTAGCGAGTTTGGTGGTATTTGAAGGTCAATGCAAAGGTCCAATTTCCTTTCAACTTCAAGGGCTTGTCCAGGCTCCCACTGGCATATCAAATTTAGTCAGTAAAGAAAGTTGGATCACCTTTCAGTATCTCAGAAACTTCACTCTCATAGGCAATGGAATTTCCATGACCAAGGCCAAACTGCATGGCCAGAAAACAACTGCAATAAAAATTCAGATTGCAAGTTTCCTGTTGTAACATTTTCTGTTGCTACAACTTGAAGCTAAATTCCCTTTACATTCAGAAGTAGTGGCCGGTTATGACTGGTCAAGTAAATAAAATGTTGGATCAAGATTCTCTCCTAATCACATCTTTAAAATACTTTTAATTCTAAAGATCCTTTAAAGGTTTAAGAAAGATTAGATTCTAAAAAATGTTACATCTTGCACATGCCATGATATTGATTAATCACTAGTATCATTTTATGGAATAAATGACCTCCGTTGGAGGCCAATACCAAATATTTGGTTCATGTGATGGCTTGATAGTTTTACATAAATTTGACCAAGAAACGCATGACATAACCCACCAACTGAAAAGCTACCATTAGATGTTGATATTCCTTATGTTTCCTTAAAAGTTCTGTGTTATGGGTTTGGTCATGATCATCTTAGTGATGACTATTAAGTAGTGAGATTAGAGATCTTGCAGCATAGGCATGTAGTTTGCCCACATATCCACCGGCAATTGCCCTTCTAACACCGCAGCAGGTTCATGATTGCGGGGATCCTGATAATCAGGAGTGCAAGCGCTAACTATAAATGGAACAATTTCACAGCAAGAACATTCTTGAAAAAGAAACATTAAATATGGTGAAAAGATGAAAGACTCCATAAAGGATAGTGTTTATGTTGAGAACAGGTTTCTAATCTCTCCTTAGAATGTTAAGGCAGATGTTTCCCTCCAAGTTGATATTGAGGCAGTACACCTGCAAAATCAATCCAGGGTTAAAAACACCTCCCTACATGCAGCCAACAACCATATTATTGTTTGAAAGAAAGAAAGAAAATGAGCAAATAAAACCATGTGCAAACAAGATTTGCTTATTTACTTGTCTTGCATTTGACCTTTGGTGCCTCATGAGGTTGGATGAGACTTGGAAAGCAAACTCAAACATCGAGCACTTTCTTCAGTGCTGCAAAGTGGAGACAAGTTAAAGGACGAGAAGTTGAACACCTTGAGGTAACTCAGACCCTAGCATCTCGAGACAGTCAATTTCAGAGGGAGATCTAACAATCACTTTCTCAAGCATAGATGCATTTTCAAGAAAATAAGATGCAAGTCCAAGAAGACAGGCATTCCCACCAAACAAACACAATTCCACCACCTTGAGGTGTTGAAGAGGATATTTAGGAATCTGACTCATTTCTCTTCTAGTTGGAAAAAAAGAACCGTATAACGTCAATGTAAGCTTTTCCAGTAAAGGGCATGCCTTTACGATGCCAGTCATGTGAAGTAGGATTTCATGTTTCAATAGACAGACACAGAGTGTCAAGTGCCTTAGTTTGGGTAATTCAAGTTGTGAGAAATCAATGTATACACCATCCAAGTAATATCCCAAGACAAGATTCTTCAGTTGATGGAAGTAGCTTACAAACGGACCAACACTACTTCCCGCTTTAGACATATCAACCCCATCAATGGACAGATCAACAAGATTGGGAACATTCTCAACATGCAACTTCTCAATTCCATCTCCCTCAAATTTAAGAGACAAGAGACTTGGAGCAGAAATTTCAAGTTCTTCCAACAGGTAGCAATCCCAAATATCTAGGTGCTTCAGTTGGACTGATGAGCCAACTACTTGTAACCTAAGTAGCTCCAAAGAGTGGCCCACGCATAATTGATCTAGTGGACAATTGTGTATAAAGAACTCTAGCATCTCTCCAGTAACATGCACACCATCCAAGCGTAGAGATCTTAGTGACTTAAGTCCAGATACACCACACTGATTTCTAGGGCGATTACAAAACTTTTCTGGAAAAAAGTACATATCGTGATTCCCATAGCAAAAGACCAACTCAAACTTCTGAACCCCCTTTGAAATCGCTGTGTAAATCCATTTAGTAATGTAGCTTTCATAAGAATCATTCAGATCAAAATTTATTATAAACTCATATATACTTGAACCTCTATGCAATTCTAAGACTTTATTCACCCAATTGATGTACTTGGACCTTTCATCGTCAGTTGCATCTTCCCTAACTTCTGATAGCAAAAATGAAGCATCAAAATTAAGAGAAGTGGTAAAAATCCACAAATATTTCCATCTAGTGGAAAGAACACTAGTCCTCACAGCATCCTTAAGATTCAACCGAGAAATAATGTCAACAAGAATATGATCTGGGAGTTGACCCAACCAATCCTCCTCCAAAACTTGGCCCTTCTCTGGGACATCTGGGGAGGTCTGCTGTGCCTCTGCCACTGATCTGTTCCTCATTTACTCCTATAAGTTTATTTTCCCAAGCCAACAATGCAAACACATAAAGCAAATACATGTTCGTTTCCACAAATACATGTTCGTTTCCAAAGTCAATGAAACAACCACCCCACAAAATGGCCTTTGGCAAAGAACAAAAATAGTTTGATGTTTATAGATCAAAATGCACTGTAAAAAAAAAATCCGCAATGATTTCCATAAATCTAGGAAGAATCCCTATACAGCAACATCCAAGCTCAATTTCAATCACCAAAAATTACCAAAAGAAAAAAGAAAAATGGTTGGGAAACTTACTAGCAGAGGTTGCTATAAATCTTGTCCGATGTCTCAGCAAATGAGATTGGTTTGACCATCACTTAAAAAAACTAAATCATTCTTTTTGATTGAATTCATGGAATTGCTTGAGCAATAGAACTAAATTTGTTGGGCTTAATCTACATCTTCGGCCTAAAATTAGCCCAAAGGTGGTTAACCCCCTAGCCCAAGCTTGGTTCAAGATAATGAAATTTGAACACCTCTTTTTTCGTTTATTCACAGAAATTAAATAATATTAAATATTCATCATTCTTTTTTTCTTTTTTTATGAGAGAAAATATTCATCGTTCAGCTGCGTACTATTTTCATAACACTACTTTTTTTATAAAAAAAACATTTTCATAACACTAATAAGATTTAATTAAATTAAAGGATTTTGTTATTTTTCTTACATAAGTGGACCCAAAATAGATAAAAATGGAAACTTTCCTTGGCTGGCACAATCAATTTCTTTCCAGACAAACTCGCCCTCATGCCTCAACTGTATTACAATTGCCTGAGAATCCAAACCAGTTGACCTGAAACTTATTCACAGTTCGACATTCCATATGTCAACGACCAAACAGTAGTCACACACTACAAGCTCTCAGTTACTTCATATTGTAATAAAACTCAATCCAAATCCTCAAAAAGGTTCAAAAATTCTCAGAAATTTATGGTTTTGAAGCTAGCCCATTAATTTTTATCCAAAAGTATAAATACCCATTTACTCAATTTTATAAGCTACTAATTTTCATCCTTCTCTGAGAAATTTAGGGTTTTTTTAAGTCCCTTCCTGGGTTTTGTAAATTTCCAATTGCTTGCTCGTTCTTGTCATTGCATTTCAACAAATTCTATATTTTCATATCAACAGGTGTTAGTGAGCTCATTCAAGCTCAGAAGGAAATGGGCCGTTCTCGTGGGAACTTTCACTCTAATGATGAGGACCCCACTCAACGGTTTGTTCTCATTTTCATAGAATTGTTGTGCTGAAAGTTACGCTCTTTTGTTTTCTTTTCTTTTAAATCGGTTTCCCCATTTTGTGTTGGTTCTTTGTGTTCTGAATTGCTGCATTTTTGTTAGTTATTAACTTCGAATAATGTGTTTTTAAAAGCTGAATGTATTGAAGTAGAAGTGCTTCTACTGAAGTCTATATTGTGAGCGTAAAATGTTTTTTCTTTTCCTATATTTACTATAGGCTCCTTCGTTAGTTAATTTCATTAATGGGATCTTTTGTATTAAAAAATTCTTATCTTGTAATAGCTTTGAGTGACCCTTTTTATTCTAGTGTTTGTGGAACAGTGAAGTATAAAGAAAGGCAATGTATTTCTTATGCATTTAGGGATAATATGAAATTAAGGATTTAGGTTCTTTCTAAAGAAAGCCTTTTTATTTCAACATGAGTTTCCTCTTCGAACTTGTTCTAATGGGATAACTTCTTGTCTTCAATGGAATAATATTCACCAAAACTCCATACCAATTGCCGTAATTCTGCCTAATCTGTAAACGTAGATGCTCCATATTACTTTTCTCATTAAGATATCTTTGGCATTCTTAGCCACTATAGGGGGGGGAGGCCTCATTATCATGATTATGAAATTTAATCTGAATGCCCATTTTTGTTTGAGCAGATCAAGGAGAAAGAAGAATGTCTCCAGCGATAATTCAGATTCTGTAGCTGCAGGTACTCTACCATCATGTCATTGTGAAATGAAATATCCTGGATTGGATTACTGAATCCAGTTAAAGTTCTCCCTAACCAGCAATATTAATGCATTCTCTGAGATCAATTTTGAACTTATTTTGAAAGGTTTTCAAACCTCAATTAGGCAGAATCTGCAGTATTGATATGATTATATCAACAATCTATAATATGCAAAATCACTGGTGCTACCTGTGGTTGCTTAAGTGCTGCCGTCTGTTTCTTACCCCTTAAATATAAGCAGGATAGAGAATTTTTTTTCTTTTTCTTAAAGTTTGTCTGCAACATCTTATGACTTTTGCCTGTCCCTTTCTTTTCAAATTATTTGAAACCAGGTCAAGGACCAGGTGAAGGGAAAAAGGCTTTATACCACTGCAATTATTGCAACAAAGACATTACTGGGAAGATCCGTATCAAGTGTGCAATGTGTCCTGATTTTGACCTGTGTATAGAGTGCTTCTCTGTTGGAGCTGAGGTGCAACCTCACAAGAGCAATCACCCTTACAGGGTTATGGTCAGTAAGACTAATACTTTGTTGATTTGAATAGTTTTCCCAGAGCCTGTAATTTTAGTGCCTGTGCTTATTGTATTTCGTACCATAACTGTACTTGTGCCTGTACTGCAGATCTTAAAAAACTGGAAAGCTTAAGATTTGTTTGATGAATTCGAAAGGAATTTTCTGATCTCAGTACTTTTATGATATTTGAGTACTATACTTGATGGTTGGAAGCCCTGGACTTTTGTGCTGCATGATATAGAAAGATAGAATAGTATTCAAGTGATTGTTTTCTTTATCATTTCATATTTTATTTATTTTTTAGTTACTTATTTTTCATGTTGTCCATTCATGGCTACAGATTTGATTCTGCATTTACATGTTACTGACAGTGATAGATTGCCATGTTTTGTGCTTATGCATTTAAATATCTCAATTTAACAGGACAATCTATCTTTCCCACTAATATGCCCCGACTGGAATGCAGATGACGAGATATTGCTTCTAGAGGTGTTTCAGTTTTCTTTTCTCTTTTAACTGAGGAAGTATCAAGTTTTATCTTCTTAGGCAATATATTTAGTTTGTAGAGGAACCTACGTGTATTGAATCTTCCTTTTCTGAAAATTTCCAACTCTAGGGAATCGAAATGTATGGCTTGGGAAACTGGGCAGAGGTTGCAGAGCATGTGGGGACAAAGACCAAAGAAAATTGTATTGAACACTATACTAATGTGTATATGAACTCCACATTCTTTCCTCTCCCGGTATAAGATTTTTAACAAAGTCAATTCTCTTTTTAGTTGCGAATTTAGTAAAATAATTAATTTGTCAAACTCTTTCTTTTTCAGGACATGTCTCATGTTGTTGGGAAAAATAGAAAGGAGCTTCTTGCTATGGCTAAAGGACATGGAGAAGACAAAAAAGGTTTTTTACATTGTTCACTATTGTTCTTCTTCCTTTTGGTCATATTTCTTTTTGTTATGATTGCTTGATAAGTTATCTTCATTGTTCTGTAGACATACAACATTAAGGGTATGTAAAATATCTTAGAGAAGCTAATGGGCAGTGCTGATCTTAGGATGGCCTTGATTTTCTGCTATTGCTTAATTCCAAAAGAGTCAGTACTGAATTAGGGAGAAAACTATTTGTTAGTGAACAGATGGCTTCTGGTCATTTTGCATGCTTAATGTTATTGTTAGATAAACTAGAATCTTCTCTTCTTTATATTTCACACTCTAAATAATATTACATTGTAGCGCCTATTGCCACGCCCTAAGTGTTCTCAAGCATTTCCTCGAATAGGCTGCATGGTTCCGAAAAGGTTCGTGACATTACATATATAAGTATTAAATCCCTAACCTATATGGAATATTTAATACATAAGAAAAATCCCTAACATTATGGAATCTTTAATACATAAGAAATACAACTATAAGAAGAAAACTAACACAATAGGAATATCCTAATTTAACAATAATTTTAATAAGTAATCCAATATAACACTAACTTTAACAGTTATATTTTTCTTCATTATATGCCTCTTTTTGATAAAACTTGTTTTCATCAACTGCTAGCGGCTGTTGCAGGTTCTGTCATGCCTGGGGAGCTAACTGTGAAGGAAGAATCTTGCTTTTCTCCCTCAAGAGTCAAGTATGGCTATCATTCTCACCTATAGTTATGTGTATCTGAGTTCATTTGATTCATTCTCATGCATCCCGGCATTTGATGCCTTCTCATGCATCCCGGCAGAAAAAATTCTTATTATAATTTTCTTATTGTTGGTAGAATTGAAGATGTGCATAAAAGTGGACCCTCTGGCCGTGGTTTAAATGCAGGTGACCTTTCATGTAATCTTGACTCACTGGTTGTTGATTTCTTATTCTACTTTGTGTACCACATGTAATTATTTGGCGGGAGCCAGAATCTAATGTGGCTGTAATAAATGCAGTACCTAGTTTTAATATCTTTATTTTGTGACAGATCCCCATGCAGAGAGAAGTTTTAAGGGGAAGAAACCACTCTCTTCAGGGAATGATGGTCCATCCTTAGTTGAATTGAGTGGTTATAATGCCAAAAGAAAAGAGTTTGATCCTGAGTATGACAACGATGCAGAGCAATTACTTGCAGAGATGGAATTTAAAGATACTGACACTGAGGAAGAGCGGGAGATTAAGTTGCGGGTGCTACGCATCTATTCAAAGAGGTATGCAGTAAATAATTTGAGCTCTCTTTCATGGCTGGACCTTCCACTTAGGTTGTTTAGTATTCTAAAAGTCTCTCTCGTTCCTCCCTGTCATCTGTATCCACATGCATTCTCTATGATTGAAACAGGCTTGATGAGAGGAAGCATAGAAAAGATTTCATAATAGAAAGAAATTTGCTGTATCCAAATCCTTTCGAGAAGGACTTGTCTCCTGAAGAGAAGGCACTATGTCGGCGTTACGATGTCTTCATGCGCTTTCATTCCAAAGAAGAGCATGAGGATTTGCTTCAGACTGTTATTGCAGAGCACCGAACTCTGAAAAGAATTCAAGAACTTAAAGTACAATTCTTGCCTGGCACTTGCTCTATTTATTTTGTAGGATATAGCAAAATGTTTCTGTACAAGGCAATCAACATTCTAATTGATTATGCAGGAAGCACAGGCTGCTGGTTGCCGCACATCAGCTGAGGCAGATAGATACATCGAAGTAAAGAGAAAAAGGGAAGCTGAAGAAGCTTCTTGCGGAGTAAAAGAAAGTGCCCAGGTTGGTCCAACCAGTCAGAGTGGTGCAAATGTGTTCGTGGCTTTGGAGTCTGTTGTCAAAGATTCAAATTCGAGACCTGCTGGGCAGGCTTCTTCAAGCCATGTAAATGATTTGGATATAATGGGATTTAATGAAACACAATTATTGTCTGAAGCTGTGAGTAGCCTTACCGTCATATCTGAATATTACTTTCATTTTATATTTTGTTACGCTACTTCTAAGCTAGCTTGGCGTCACATGGGTTTACTGAAGTTGCCTATTTTTATGTGTTGATAGGAGAAGCGCCTATGCTGCGAGATCAAGTTACCTCCTCCCCTCTACCTTCGGATGCAAGAGGTGATGTCAAGAGAGATCTTCAGCGGCAATGTCAATAAGAAAGCTGATGCTCATCACTTGTTCAAGATTGAACCAAGCAAAATTGATAGAGTTTACGATATGCTCGTGAAAAAGGGGCTTGCTCCCCCATGATGACATCTCGTGCTAGTGTGTGTGTGTGTGTTTTTTTGGCAAAAGACATCTCATACTAGTTGAAAATTGTAAATCGTTGTGAGCTGAATTCAGTGTAACATGGAAAATGAAAAACAAAATTATTTTTCTTTCACCATTCCACTTTTATTTAATCATTTGTGATTTCTGTCAATCTACAGTGAATTGCATAAAGTAATACCACATATTTCAGTACGCTTAAAACAGTTTTTAATGGCATTATGAACATCACATTACAATTTGGTTAAAAACAATTTGATGATTCACTTGAATGAGTTATTACTAATTACTAAATGAAATTGTTAATCCGCCCCTTCGAAAATGCCATTCATGCAAACAATAACGATGATACCACTGGATAAATGAACCGCATTATTTGATTTCTCTAACAAACAAAAACAGCACTTTATAACAAACCTTTACAGTTAAACCTGAAACTATAATGTAAATATATATGCCTATAAGAAGCAAAGGACAATACAAGTAGTCACTGACATATCGACTTTGGGTGGATTCAGAACATAAGCACCCCTTAACTCATTCCTAGGAGTGAAGTAAGCTACTTCTGACCTGATACATGTCCTATTAAGCCTTAACTCTAATACTTTCTGATGCATTTTTTTAAATCCCAATCTATATTTTTTTTATCCCAATTCTTATATTGCTATACATCTGCCAACTTTCCTGAGGTTAGAAACTTGGGAACCCTCCTCTAAATATCACTATGCCAACTCTTCTCTATCTTTTATATACAGAAAGCAGGGAACCATCATTTACCGTCCAGGTCAAAGCTTCTCCACTGCAGCTATACCAACTATTATACAACTTAAGCAACTCCTTCAAGGGCTTCTATCACTTCAAGTTTTTTCTTGTTGGCAGATTCAACATTATCCTCCAAAACCAACTCATTTTTGTTGTTAGCATCCCTGTCGTTATTGTTGTCATTAACATCCTCATAGTCATCTCCAACTTCACATTTAATAATTTCATCTTCATCATCATTGTGACAAGGCAGCTTTCTCATATTGCCTTCCTTTACAGTTTTTGGGTCATCTATCATTACTAAACCAGCTAATTCTTGTTTATCTTCTTCAACCGCTTCGATTCTGGAGGCTGTGAGGATCTCCTGCTCCAGCAATTTAGTATTACCATAACTTGATGCCTCTGCAATACCAGGGCTGACCAAAAGCTTCAAGCCAGATATGGCATTTGAAGAAACATAAGAGAGTATATTGGGATTTCCAATTACATCAACCCATTTGTTGCCAACCCAATCTTTTGAAGCCCTCACATACTGTTTCTGCACACTCAGGAACTTATCTTCACCTAAAAATCAGAGAAAAAAACACATCATTCACCATGATGACAAATAAGCTTAGGACAATGCAATACATCAGATATTGCTGCAGGCCATACCAGGGAGGTAAATTTGCAGGACATCATTTCCAGAAATGTCAACACTAATTACAACACCTTCCCACCATCCATCACCCCACCATGCATCAACTGGTGCTCCCACCTCACAATTAAAGCCTCTAGGATCTACTGGAGGACATGGCCGAACAGTGAGGCGACCTCGGCATCTCATGCCCAGTTTATCAGGAGCTGCCACTCTAGACGCAGGGACCCATTCCTACACAATAATGCAGACATAAAAGTTAATTCCTTCCTTAGAATAGTCTTTAGGTTGGAAACATTCTACCTAGGCACGTATGCAGACTGCTCAAAAAATGGTGTAACGGGCAACCTCTCTGATGTTGCCCAGGCACAAAATTATAATCTCTCTTACCGAAACCAAATCATGCACCCAGATATGCATTTCGAATTGCAAACAGACCATGTACATTCAGTTAAAGAAATACCGTGATACATCAAAGATGTACAACTAGAAAGTTTATAGTTCATTCTTGTAAAGTTTTAAAATCAAAACTCATGCAGCATTAGCATACCTGTAGATTTCCTGAACCATCAGCATCCTCCACATCATCATATTTAACCTTTAGAAGCTTGGGAGATGTTTGCAAGACCTTACACCTGAACCAGCAGCCTCGAATACCACTGTCTTGACATAGCAGCTCTATTTTCTCATCCACTTTAAAAGACACAGGACATTTTGACTGCGGTAAAACCACTTTTATGTCCATTGTTTTCTTTGACAACCTTAATTTTAGTTTTGGGTATTTGGGTTCACCATTGGTTGCTTGGTTCACATGTAATGAACTCTTCGCATCAAAACCACCTTCAAGTCCTCGCCCCTTCCAGGTTCTACTTCTCTTAGCACTCACCCTAGCAGGGTCATCAAGGGTCAACTGTTTCTCATCTTCCCCATTCAACTTATGGCACTTGACCTTTTGCTTGGGGACAGTAGAGCAATCTAAAGAAGAGAAGATTGCTTGATTAAAGTAACCTCGCAATTTGGTAAGAGTGAAGGGTTTGATCTTATTGTTTTTTATCTGCCTAAAGCACATATGGATACTGGACGGAGATGAGTGAGGAAGAACAGCTGCACATTTGTCATAATGCCTTGGAGTCAAGACAGTTGCCAGACCATCAACGCACTCAGCACTGATCACTTGAACAAGAGCTGTAATGAAAACTTCTCTAGTATGTGCATTCAGATCAGGAATCACACCCTCCACTTCTTTGCTGTGGTGAAACCACCGCACTTTCACCTTCTTCTGTCCCTTCTTATCTTCATACATATCTTCCATGTACCCAAGGTAGTCAGTTTCTTCTTCAGCCATAATAGATACAAAGGAATGAACCTAGACATCAGATGGATGAAAAAAAAAAGGAAGCAATTAGATGCACTAAATGAAAAGTCTTCCATGAAATACAGAAATAATGATAAAAACATTGACTCTTACAGCTATGGTAGTTCCATTCCTGTAAAAGGATGGATAGTGCTTGAGTTGTTTAGCACAATTCCAAGCAACACCGGACCACTCAATGTCTGAATTTTGAACTTTCAATTTCCTTATTACCTGTAGTTGCATGAAATCTCAAATATATAAAGACCAAATAACTCAAGACATACAAAGTACACATAAGAACAACAGAATATAGATACCAATTGATCTGGTAAATAGTTTTGTTGAGTTATTAATCCAGTCGTCTGAATATGAAGAGGTCCAAAATCTTGTGTCGAATCAGTGGCCTGAGAATCTGTTAAGAAAAATATTACTCTCAGTTAATAAAATTAATTATGATAGTGAATAGCAATGGTTACTTAAAAATTCATACATTGAACCTTCCATCTAAGGTTAGGAATATAACTGTCTGCATGAAAAATATGGCAAGAAGATCATGTAAAGATTGAAAATTTAAACCACGACAAGTGATTGTCAAGGTTATGGAAAAACCAAAAGTAGAGAGCAGGAGACATTTATCATTTAATTTGGGGGTCAAAGAATGGCATTCTTTTCATATAATGACTAGCAAGGGGTAATATTGCGACACAAGAAATGAGTATAGCATGCAAGATGCTGCCAACCTTCAAGTGACCATTTCCAAATAAATCTTTACTCAATTTAAATACCTGATACTAGAAAAAGCAGACGATTAGCCATGACTAGAAAAAGTTGTTAAGACATACTAATTTAATCCAAATAAATTAAAAAATTGTTATACTTCCATTCTTAGAGCTGTAACCACTCATAATACATATCTTGCACGCAATTGATATCCTGTTCGTGACAACTCAATGATCGGTCTTCTTGCATTTCAGAATAATCTTTAGAGGCAGCAATTACCCTTTGCTGTTCTGATAAGTTTCAATAATACAATTCCCTTTTATAGGAATTTTCAATAAATACATTAAGAACCACATTACTCATTCTACAGTCTACTAAACCTGAATAATCTGAGATTCCATATAGGAAACTTGAAACGTTCAATACAGTGACAAATGCTCAAAATATATTCTGGTTCATGAATGTTTGACCTAATCCAATGAAATGGAACTATTGATTTGCAGTTATCCGTGATATAATCCAAAAAGGAAGATGAATTTTCAAATTCCACTTTGAGGCTGTTCCCCATTTGTAATACACAGCCTTGCATGCAACTCGCAATCCTAAACCCAGCAGCTCAAGCGCCACTCTTCTACCATGTAGAAGCGATAATAAATGTGAAATTTCAAGGCAAGTTTCAATTCTGTTACAACAAAGAACTCTTACTCTAACAATTTCACATAACACAAACCTCTTAGATGATTCTAGACAAATAATTATAAAAACATGCAAAAGCATGCATTACATACTTGAAAAATGAACTGGTGGTCGATACTTGGAGACTATTGATGACAGCCAGTCAACAACTTCTCGCCTTGATCGCCATTTTGTGGTCACATTGATAAATCTTTCTGGTCCATAAGAATCCAAGAACTCATCTGGAACGACATATATCATGTGCCTTATACTCCTCTCGGTGCCCACAACCGCAAGCACTGAATCCCCAAATGTATCCTTCAAGTAAAAGTGAACCACACGGCTACCACGCTCATGGCATATAATGTGCTCTTCCCAAGACACAAAAGCATCGTAATTTGCAGACATTTTGATAATGAAGTGGCCCAGAAACAGTTCAAAGAGAAATCCTTTTTGCTACATTAGCTGAAAATAACCCAAGTCATGCAATAAGTGTTTGATACTGAACTAAACTAACCCAGTTAAGCATTCATAAGAACAATCATACCCAGTTTCTTGAAACCTAAGATAATATTAAGAATCTAAAAACAAACAAATATATAAAATAAAACCAAGAAAGTCAAAATACATAAACAAATTAGAGTATAAGCCAATAAAGTAAACTTACCACAGCCTTGCTAACATATGATCCGCCTTCTAGAACTGAAAGCAAGCCGAAACAGTAAATAATTGGGGTTCTGAAACCAAAACGCAAGTTAAAAAACTAAAACAAACCACAAAGAAGAGAACTTTGGTCTTAGCTTAACTTGAAAGACCAAAAGCAAGAGAGTTCAGGGGGCAAAAAAATTGAAAGACCCAGATTGGCGTTAACAATACAGAACGTGAAAACAAATGTTTTTTTTTTCGCAAAAAGAATGATTTAAAAACAAACGTTACATAGAGAGTTGCAGGCCAAAGAGACCATGAAGAAAGTGGAAGACAAGGAAAAGACTAAAGAGGGGTAAAAAAGGGAATTCAAAAATTTGAGCGTTTTATGAGGATAAATCTTGAATGTGAAGTAGCAAATGAACCCTAAAATTGGTCATGGGGTTAATTAAAAACGTGTCATATTTAGAGTTCTTAGGTGGCATCCATTAGTAAGTAGAAATAATGACCATTTTGATTCCTTTGGCATGAATATTAATATGAGAGAGTTTTTTTTTTAAAAATGACACATAATTTACGTTATTACGTTTTTTTGGTCTCAAATACAATAATTAATCCTCAACAACTAAAAAAGTTAAAATTGGATATTTGATCCATGGGTAATATTTTCTCACTTAGCAAATAAAACAATTGAACCAGCAAAATATTAATGTAATTTTGAAATTTTTGTATATATTTTATAAATATTGAGCATTAAAATATAACTATAATATAATGTAACGAAGTGGAAAAGAAATTAGATGAATTAAAAAAAAATTATAAACCTAATAAAACATGCAAACTAAGTTACTTGTTTTGCACGCCTGATCTTTATGGATGCACATTTTTTTACGCCCATATCTCACATGTAAAAAATAAGCACAAACGCACACACATATTCTATGCACGAGATGAGGTGCACGATGTGAATTAACCTAAAAATGTGTAAATTTGTGATTTTTTATTACAATTATATTTTAATGTTCACACATTTATAAAATAAGTACAAAAATTCTAAAATTACATTGATTTTGATAATGTCAACCGATTTTTGTGTATTTTTGAAATGTTTGTTTTAAATTATATTTTATTAGAAAGGGTAATTGTGTCCATTTCCTTTATAATTTTAGTTAATAAAGATTAAACTATTAATTTGTAGCTAAAAAAATAATTACTTAAAAATATAGGTCATTTTAAAAAAAATTCATTTTTTTCTTATGATTTGTTGTATTATTATCTTATAAATTCTCTACTAAAAATAATATTTTTACGCATTTTGTCATTTGATATTATTGTAAGAGAGTTTGTATTTTAATTATTTAAGTGCCGTACTATTGATAGTATATACATAATAAAATTTATTAACGAATCACATAAATATCGACAAATGATTTTCACATTTAAAAACTTTTAGTGAGAGTTTCATTAATTTAAAATATATATTTATATTACTTCAAATATAAATCAAACCCCTCTTTTTTCTAGTGTATCCTCTTAAATAAGGTGACACCACATTCTTATCAATTTGTTCATAGTTACTAGATTTTGACTCGTCAATTAAATGTTATTATATGATCCACGAATAAATTGAATTTGATATTTAAAACCTTTTAATTCATAAACATTTTCTTACAAATCTACAATATATTTGTTTTATGAGGGCTGAAATTTGACTGATCGGAGATATATTTATATAAATCCATTAGCTTCATCTTAGGTTATTTATGGGTATTTCATGATCATCACGAACAAAATCAATAAATCCTAGACTGAAAATGACAATCAACTTTTTTTATGCCACAAGGTGATAACTGATAAGCTCTCATCAAAACTTGAGTATGTGCCTATGTGGTGACCTCCACACTGAATTGGACCCTATCTTGGCCAAATTTTCATCTGTCCAAGACAAGATAAGGTTGGGGGGAGCCAAGAAAAAGCCACAACAACAACCACTCACTAATTTCTTGATCATGGCAGTTGCAAGTAGTAGTAGTAAAATAAAGTCTCAGTTGTCTTTGAGTTGTTCAAATTGAAAAGATTAGCACAAAAATGAAGACCTCTATATTGAGATCTCAATTATTTTTCCTCCCGAGATGCACCACAAATCTCACCATCCCCATCAGAAGCAAGTCATATCCAAAACCCCCACTTCATGGATGCACATCATCACATTCACCTTCAAGAGCCACAGCCATATTCATGACTAGACAAGCTATGGAAATCCCTGCTGCAAGAACCAGTCATGAAGACAAGCTCTTGGCATTAGAATCTAATGAAAGAGAGTCCCTTCAGGTTTTTGCAGATGGGGGTTCAAGGGTTTTGGTAGTCGGAGCTATTTCTGTAGGGTTTTTGTTGTTGTTCATGGGGATGGATGAGCACAATAAGGCATTGGCCTTGGGTCCTGAAGGGCCATTGGTGGAAGAGTTCTGGGAAAATGTAAGGAGATATGCCCTGTATGCTCTCACAGTGAGCACTGGTGCTCTTTACACTATCTTCCAGCCTATATTTGAGTTGCTGAAGAACCCCATCTCTGCAATTCTCCTTCTGGTTATACTTGGTGGCAGCGTCTACATTGTTTCCCAAGTACTTTCGGCCATGGTTGGTGTAACTGAATTTGCTTATGATTATGGATATTAGATTCATATTTTTTTCCATACATATGAAGATTTACTTGAGTTTATTTTAGCATCTTTAAGCTTATCTCTTCTGATTTCCCTTTTCGGATAAAGCGCCTTATCTCTTGCACATTGTAATTTGGAGCAGTGGAATATGCATGGTCAGGGATTGACCCTGGGCCTGGGCCTTGGCATCCGAATTATGTAATGGCCCATTCACCTCTTGCGGGTTTATGGTTAGAAATTGATGTTATTACAACTAAGGGTACCCTTGCGAACAATTATTGATTCAAAAATTGTTGTTAGAAATTGATCTTAGTTTTTTTTTAATCAAATTTAAATGAAAATGAGAAATTTTATTTATAAAATATTAATTTTTTTTAACTTGAAATCGGGTGACAAGTATATTCATGACCAACCAAAATATAACAAAGACAAAATAGATAATGATCAACTTATGTATATATGAAATCTACTAATTAGAGCTTACATCACATTCACTTTCATAACCTCTAGCTATGTAGTTAGAAGCTCATGCAATGATCAACCATAATAAAAAAAGAAAACTAGTCATATGATGGGGAAAAAACCATCTAGAATGCTAAATATTCAAGATTAAGCCCATCATGGCATTAAAAATTGCCCAAGTCTTACTATTGTTACACATAGTGCATAGAGCATTTCCCTTTTTTCCATGAATCATAGTATGTACTTAATCAACATAGACAAAAGCAGTAGTTAAACATATACACTATCAACATACTTATGGGATGATCGATCTTAAGCCTGGATTTTTCCATGCATGGAGCCGAGCAGTAGCCTCAGCAGCAAGCAACAGATGACACTGATAAAGGGTAGGAAAAGGTGTTGGCATACTGAAAGGAGAGAATCTCTCCAGGGCCAAGAGGCTCCCCATCATTGACAAGGCAATCATCGTAGCAAATTCTCTTGAAAACCCTAGGATTTACCAACCTAGCCGAGCTGAACCATCCGCAGCTGACATGAATGTTGGAGATGCTGCAACCTGAGACACACGCATTCTGGATTTGAACTGTGTATGCTGGAATCCCATTAGGAAGAGGAGCCGTTGAGCCCTGAAATATGACAATGTCATCTTTTGAGCAAGCTGCACCAATTCTGTTTGTGTCACTATGATCTGCATCAACACATCAACCACGAGATTTAATCAGAATTTAAAAAAAAAAACATATTAATTAATAGGTCAATAGAAATATGGTAATTAAATTTGTTTTTACATACATATTTATTGGGGAAGCTGATAACATCAAGGAATAAGCATATATATCTCAGACAAGAAACTAGAGGTTTTAATTAGCAATAGTTTATCTTACAAATTGAAAATGTATATAGGATTTGTTTGGTATCGCTGTGTTTTTGTTTAATTTTGAAAGCACAACAATTAAGTGTTGGTGACACTAATTAACTGTCGAGTGTTTACCAAAACATCCAAGTACGTGATAGCTAATAACTTTAAAATCACAGTAGATGTGCCCTACAATACCAAATAAACCTTGAATAGCTTTGAATTCCCTCATCTATGGCCTCTCAAGTTTCCGAAAATTGAGCCAGCTCTCAAGAAACTATCATTCAAAGAGAAAAAAAAATAGAAAGAGGGGATAAATTTGAACTGACAGGAGTAAGGAATTCTTACCGGCAGACTGCAATAGCTTGCAATTGAAGGCAGTGCTGCTGTTGTCCTTGGAAATGACTAATCTTTCATTAATGTGGCCGGCATCTCCATTAACAGCTTCTTCCGCGTGAAATAACTGCATCACTGCATGCATTTGTCATGAAAAATGCTTAAATTAATTTCAGAATTCAAAAACTATTGAAATAAGCGATGAATCAACAAGTAGTGCATGGCTGCTTTTAATTAATTTCTGAACTTCAAATCTAAGTACTTTTTAATAAATCGATGGAACTGCTTCTGTGCCTTTCAGCAGAACAGAAACAACCCAGCTGCGCGCATGCATGCATAGTCATCTATATACTAAAAGTTAACATCCCCCATTAATTGTAGTGCATGAATGCAAAATTTCTACCATACTTAATAGAGTTTACAAGATGGGTTATTATCAATAGAGGAAATATGATGGATATGCATGCATAACACTGTGCAAAAGGTTACATATGAGTCAAAATTATATATCTCAGTGAGTTTATTTCAAGTTATACTCTTCCTCGGGGGAGATGATGAGATGAGGTCTACCGGAGAACACAGCCAGAACAATGGCGAGAACCAATAAGGCCACGAAGACCATGCGAAGTCTTGGCTTATTCATCTGTTCCAAATAAGCTTCTCTCATATAAATATACTCAGGAGTTCCTAGACGTAGCTTGGCTGGTCATAAATACACACGACGCCTGTGATTACCCAAGTTCAAATAAAAATAGGAAACAAAAATTAATGTTTTGTAAGTGAAATTTCTCATCTCTATCTAAACTTCTTAACTAAAAATAAATACACTTAGAAGTAAACCGAAAGAAGAGGAGCATAACATAACCTTCCCGTTGGAAAAGGAAGATGGAAATGGCTGATCCCGGAAGCTGATGATGTGGACTTGTGTTTAAAAAGGCCACAGAGCCACAAACAGAGGCCGTGCGTGCAACCAAGCTAATGGCAAAAAGGCAAATCTAGCTAATTTGGAAGGAATACGAGAATCTAAGGGGAGGTCTCTTTACTTATTTATAGCACTAGCCTACGATGTTAAATGAGAGATGATCACACGAGCCATGACGCATGTTAATTACTCTTTATGCAACTCCCTTTTTGACTCAATGTATTCTAATTCCGAGAAAAAGAAAATCTTGCCTACACTTGATGTATTGCACTTGTTCAATAAAATTTTTATTTCGTATATTTTTGATGTATTGCACTCTTTTTATTAAATTCGTATCATATTTTAACTTTTTCATGATTGATTGATGAAAAGAGTATGTAAAAGTTAAAGCATACACCAAGAACATTTAAGATTAAATAAACAATTTTGAAACTAAAGAACAAAAATTAGAATGAATTTTTTATATAAAAAAATTAGGTGATAATAGCAGTGCAAGAACAAACCCAGCTAGCCCTAATGGGCTAGATTAGCATATATAGTTGTAAATGTGAAATATAACATTATCAAATTAAGATTCAAATCGACAAGTAGGGCTAATGCATGGGAAAGTAACAAACACTATTGATGGCTTAGGAAAAGTGGAAACATCTGTTTCCAAAACATTTATACTAAAGAACTGCTACCTTTAATGGAAAAAGAATGGCATTTGTCTACCTTTTTTTTTTTTTTTCTGAAAGAAGGATTATAATAAGGAGAAGCTGAACTGGAAACATGGTATAATTGAGTTGAAAGTCATGATAAAAGTTGCCATTGTGCCAAAAAAAAAACAACTTTTAATAAACCCGGCATGAAATTAAGCTGGCTTTTGGCCATTTGGGTCAAATCTGCCGCCCTGTCTGTTTTTTCTTTTTCAGGTTTACTTTTGTCTCTTAGAATCTGCTGATCATTCTTTTCATTTGATGAACATGAAGAGGGTTTCACAGTAATGAGGATAAACCCTAGCTCTAGCTGAAAGCAGTTGGCAGTTGTATATATACGTTATGATCAAGCTAATGCTTTGTTTTTCGAGAAATTAGAATTGATTATTAGTGCAGTTAGATGGTAAGAATTTTCATTACTGTGAAAATTAAATGCATCAAAAGTTTATTATAAAGAGAAGGTCAAGAAAATATTTGAAGAAAGAAGAGGAGAGAAGCCGCCAAAAGCAGAGCTTTTAGCTTTTTCATAAGCGGCGTTATTTACTGACTTGTCTGTCTGTGAAACCTTAAATCCTCCACGCTACTGAGCCTGAAGCTGAAACTTCCTCCTTATTTGCACTCTCTCGCTCAAGAACGTAGTATTCTTAGTTATTTTATCCGATCAATATCTTCTCCTCATTTAAATTTTCACCTGAATAAATATAAATAATGATCATTTGATAGTTGATAAAATTAAAAACAAAAGAGATCTTCATCGTGTATGTGTGTATATATATAAGGTATAGCGTCAAAAGATTCATTGAAAACTCGAATTAATACAACAATTCAATGCCCAACAAAAATATTTAGACTCTCATACTTTTAATAATAACCAACAAAACCTTTTTATTATAGTGAATTTTATTAGTTTATATAGCTAAAGACTTGTAAATTATTTATTTACTGATATATATATATATATATCATAATAACATAAACAAACAGATGCAATTATAAATAAATTGTAAATGTGGCATGATACGAGTACATGGTAAATTATACTATCTATTATATTTTCTAAACTTTCAATGGTGATCTCGGCATTAGTTGCACCCACTAGCAGATTTTTTTGTACACTATTAATTGAATAGTGGTATTTACTTACTAATACGTGTGTGTGTGTGTGTATATATTGCATGGACCATCAAAGTATTTGTGGGTACTTTACTTGTTTACTTATCAAATATTGATTTCACATTTTTAGTTAATCTCAATAATAAACTTTACATGCAAGTATATTATAGCAAAAATATATATAAAGATTTTAGTTTTTGATAGAGAGAATTGTTAGTTTCGTTCTTGTTTTTACCTTAATATACTAATTAGGTCTATAAATTTTTTAAATTACTTAATTACATCTTTTTTGTTGTTATTTTTATTCTTGAAATTAAAGTGATCATTTTTATTCCTAAAAAATATGATCGGGTATTTTAAAATTTTTAAGAATTTAATTAGTATATTAAAATAAAGTCAAGGAACAAATTAGTATTTTCTCTTTTGATAAAGAAAAAAGTACCAAAAGCAATAAAGGAGATTATGGGATAACCTTTGAAGTTGTGAATGGGAACCCACAACAAGGTTTGCAACCCCACTAAGGTAAATTTGGATGGTGTTAATTGAGGCTACTAAGGACTAGCAACTAATCAACCATGGCAGCATTTTGGGCACTTTACACTCTCGATCAATGTACCAATTTTGGTTTAATCTTTTGGCAGCGATAAGAGTGGACTGAACTTTCAAGCAATTTGACTTTTGAATTGAAGTGCGTGTTCATTCATATGACGAGTAATTAAATATGTAATAGCATATTATAATTTTACAAAAATTATGAATTGATTAAATAATATCAGTATTATTTATTATATAATTCATTAAATTATTTCCCCACATATATATAGTCCACTAATGGGATTCAACTTAATTGCGAGAAAATTTTATATCGAATTATTTTTACGAGGTCATCTAATAAAATTATGTCATCATTATAATTTCTCTTTTTACGTTACAGAACTATAATTGATTGATTTTAAAATAAATATTATTAAATAATTATACGAGCTTTAATCTAGGAGCGTGGTAGCAAACTGGTAGTTGATCATATTTATATTTTTAACGAGTCCAATCATATTTTCAACCGGGGATCGACCTACATTAAGGGCCATAACCCTCTTAAGTTCTCATGAAATTTTAAAATTCAATAATAATTTTTATGATTTTATTTTTAAATTAAATATTTTTAATAAATTAGTCTTTTTTTAAGTCTAACATTAAAATTCTCACGTTATTTTTTTAATTTAATAACTACCTCCGTATTTTTAATATTCTAATTTCATCCCTATTTTCAATTAAAGATGTCGATGTTAATAGTAATAAGAATAACGAGATACTATTGAATGGTCTTATAGATGATATAGCGGTGGCACTTTGTGCTTAAATACAAGTTACTATATCCAAGATTATAAATCCCAATAGCTTCATTTCAATTGGGGGGTGAAAGGAATCAGATCTAAATTCGCATGATTAGGGCTTTTTCTTAACCCGGGATGCATTGCATTCGTAGCCTAGCTAGATACTCTTAACACATTGAGAAGCTAATTAATGGCTTAATTTAGTGACGCAGTAAGGGATCCCATTAAATAATTTATTTCTTGCCATTTTCTGTAATTTAAACACAGCGACCGGCTTAAGCTAGTAAGATACTGCTGTAAGAAAACTGGAGAAAAGAAACAAAACAAAACAGAAAAATCGTGAAACAGCAAAACATGTCCTTTATTACAATCCACATTTTGTCTTATCCAGAAGCAAAACAAACGCTTTTCTAGTGATCATAAGAGGTCTTGTAACGCCTGAGAATCTTCAAAGAGGATCTAGTGAATCATTTTCAGATGGGAGTAATGAAATAGACATAGTTTTTTTTTAAAGGGGCGCACAGATTCAAAAACAGGTTAGCTTGATCATCAACAAATGGCCACCTGAGGCCAAGATTTGAACTCCTTTTTGAGGTGGTGGGAAGGTGGTTTCAATAGTATTTACCAGGTGCTAATGGCTCTAGCCTTCCTTATCGTTATCCTCTAGGGTTGTTGAAACAAACCCATTATCAATTAATACTACCCGACTCGTCATCTTATCCTCAACCTCGAACCACCCAATAATTGAAATTTTATTGCTCACCCCAAATACTTTTGTCTAAGACTATATATACACTCGATCGGCCATTAATTCCTCAATTTCCAATGTAATTTTATAGCCACATATTCATGAGAAAAAAAAAAGGAGCTCTATACAATCTTAAATAGAAAGCAACTCGTCAGGATTGAATGTGAAGTCATGATCAAAGGGCCAACGAGGTCCATGGATCTCTTAAACACGGAACTCAATTATATGCAAAAAAAAAATTGATGTCGCGTTCACGTAAAATGGAAGTTAGACAAATAACCACTACAATTAAAAGGCCTTCTCTTGGCATTCCATTTAAGCATGCTCTAATTCTTCAAGATAACTCTTAATACAAGCAATCGACCGTCATCATCACTTTTATAACATTTTTCAAAATCAATCAATGCCAAGTATATATAAATGGATGGATAATATTAAATATAATAAATAATTTTAAAATTTATATTATTTCACCACTCAATATTTATTTGATACATAATTTTGTGAAATATAATTTAAAATATTTAACATTACTCGTACGAGATTATTTTTTTTTATTATTTATAAAAAGAAATCTTAATTATTCAACTAATTAAACACGCCGTTTGGTCGTCTTCACGTATCATGTGGTCTATAAATACAATTGCACCCTCGACAAAACCTTTAACCCTTCAAAAAAAGAGAGGAAAGAATTGAGAGAGAGATGGCTCTGAGATGGGCTCTTCACACAGCATGTAATGTTCTAGGTTACGATCAAAACGACAACAAAATAGATTGTAAGAGTACTGGTGTTGTGGGCTACCAGCAACAAAACGACCAAGTACATGCAAATGGATCAGTCACCACCACCGCCACCATGAGCTCATCAAAGGTGATGATGATCACCCAAAACGTCGATCCTTACCCCTCTGGGTTCCAAATGCCTCTTCACTATCCTCGCTATTCCAAGGCAGATTACGAGAAGATGGAAGAATGGAAAGTGGATATGCTCCTCAGAGAATACGGGCTCAGTTTCCAGGGCAATCTTGATGAGAAGAGAGCATTTGCAATGGGAGCATTCTTGTGGCCAGATCAATATTGATGATTAATTATTAATTAGCTTCCTTGATCCAAGTACTTAATTTGGCTTATATTAAATGATCATGTAGTTATTATTAATATGTAATATGATGATGGTTTTGTTAATTATAATCTCTGAAATTTATCGATCATATATAACATGAAGCACATATGTAGAACCATTAATGTTATGGTTTCTGAAAGTGTTTCGTTAATGTAACATGTTCTTATGTTCCTTAATTTCTTATATTATAAAGTTTCAGTTCCTGATGAGTTTTGTATTCAAGTCCATTAAACTACGAAAAAATTGAGACCATTTTTTAAATGAATAATTAAATTAAGGCCCCTTCTCTGTGCAGGACAAGATTTGCATTTTCTTATTTGTTGCCGTGAAGTGATGGCAATACATTTAATGGTGTAAGAACTTTTATTAAGTAATAACGCTCTTGCTTTTACTCAAGCAATTTCTACTTTTAATGCTTTTTTTTTTCTTTTTTGTCTTTATGCACTTAAAAAGCTTGGAATTAAAGCAGTAATGGAATTATTGCTTATGCTCAATGTATGTACTAATGCTAATTAGCTAGTAACATCAAAAAGTGTACAAAATTTCTATTAAAATTGTCATTTTGTGATTAGATGTATCTGCCTTTTCTTTTTCCATTTACTATTTCTAATCAACATAATCATTTCTTTTAAAAAAACTATTACACTATATTATAAATCTTTAATTTTTCATCAATAATATCGATTATTGTAGTCAATTGAGGGTATACAATAAAATAAATTCTTACTTTTCTAAGAAGTTCATTGTATTGTCCTACGATTCTAATAGTCGAAAGTAACTTTTTTACTGTAAAATTTTAAACAAAATACCAAATAAATTAAATTCATGAACTGGGTTTGTATTGATTCCTTTTTTGACCATGAATATAATGACCATACATCAACAGTTTTGATTAAATTTGTGTTCTCTTTAATTTTAGGATCAATTCTAATTTTAAAAAAAAGTATTATTCTTTTAAGAGAATAATCACATCCCTAGAAAACATAGAATTAATTAAACATTAATTACATCCCTGAAATCATGAGATTAATTAAAGAATCATAAATTAATTTAATCAAATTATATATCTTCTTTAAAAAAAATCTTTTACAAAGCGTATAAAAATGAGGCTTTACAATAAAAAGAAGTTTAGAATCTTTATCTATTTTATTTTACTTTTATTTTGAGATTTTTTATATAATTAGACTGATTTAGACATTAAAAATTGTTCATCCCTATTAATCAAATTATAATAAAATTTTTATTTTACAGCACATAACTCTATTAATCCACGTAAAGAACAACAATAATTTATTCATGTGTCAAACATCATTTTTACATGAATATAAATTCAACTCATAAATTTGTAATTACTCAAATTTTCCACTAATATTTGACTAGTTTAGATTGGATAAAATAGAAAAATAAAATAAAAATTGCTTACAATGGGGAACATTAAGTAGACAAGAGCCATCATTTTAGGATATACATAGAGAAATTGTATAGTATAAACAAGTCCAAAAGATGTAAAATATATATATATTTTTAAAAATAAAGTAAAATAAGGTTTCTTATGAGAATGTCCAATGAGCTGTGTATCATATTTAGCTTTTGACAGGGAAAATAATAAATAAAATTGAAATTTCTTTATTATTTGATTTCACTGATTGGAAAGTGGAGCCCATAAAATAATAATTATGGGGTAAGACTCAAGACAAAACAAATACTAAGACAGATGTGTACACAAAATATGGACCGTCAAAGTCAATTTGAAAATTATTAATTAAAGCCTCCTGTTTACCGTGTGATGAACGCAGTGTTGAAATTGATTGTGGTGATGAGTCGGGAGTTGTGACAGCTAGAAACCTCTAACGATTGATTGGGGAAGGTTTTTTTTTTTATTATTATTAATTTGTAAAAAAAATATGAAAAAAATTATATACAAATGTGTATATAGAACGTGAAACTTAAATTTTATTCGAATTTTTTTAGATTTGATTACATTTAAAATTATATATATTATAATAAGAAAGGATTATGGAAGAATTTTTTTGTTAAGAGACTTAATATTATAAGGTGAAAAATATCAAATATAAGTGTTTAATTTAAAAGACTAACTTAATAGATAAAAAGATCATTCTAATTATAAATATAAATATCAACTTTTTTTTAATTAATATGAAATAATTGACTCACTTAATAATTTCTCTTAAATAAAACTTCAAAATGGTGAAAGAACGACATCGATCCTTTTATTCAACAATGAGTTTATTTATATTCTAATTATTAAAATTTGATTCTAATACCACTTATTGAAGGACATTGAGATTATAAGACAAAAGTCTAGAATTTAAATGTCCAACTTAAAAAAATTAACTTAATAAGTGAAATGATCATTTTACTTATAAAACCAAGTATCAACTATCTTTTTAATTAAGATGGAACAACTAATTTATTCAACACTTTTTTTTATAATTTTTTTGTTGTAAATTTTAATTTTTGTTTGCAAAATACGCTCAATTTTTTATTATATTCTTAAAATTTATGGATTATATTTTAAAATTTTTGAGAAATAATGCAAAGAAAATTTTAAAAAATATTATTAAAAAATTAAAATAATAACAAAGAAATAAAAAATTGTATCATATTACAATTTATACTCTATAATTATATATATATATATATGAGATTAGATATTATGGCACAATATTTTTGACATAATTCCTTACATAATTAAATTTAAATATTTTATTAGCTATATATTTATTCTACATATTTGACTAAATCTCAAATATTGTTAATGAGTTGATCTAACAATTAAAAGATGGTGTAAAAATTTGTATCATAAATCTAACATCAAAGAACTTGTTTATATATATATATATAAATGATCTAATAAATTACATAATTTATTATATAATAACACTATATCGTAAAATTATTGTTTTAATTTATAATTTTAACATAATTCATGATGTATTATAAAATTTTATTATGTATTTAAACATGTATTATATGGTAACCCACATTACTCATTAAAACAAATCCTATATATATATATATATATATATATATATATATAAGTTCAAGCAGGAGCTCGTTCACTTCTCCTCGCCAGCTATCGCCTTTTTCTCCACCCATGCTTCGGTCCTTTAAGGCGATGCTGCTAAGCTTTCTTTAGACAGAGAATTGGGTCTAATCTCGACAAATGGGATAAGCGGCATTTTCATCAATCTAAATATCGAGGAGGAGGTTGAGCATGAGGGGCTTAGCTTAGTTGGCTGAGCACCTCCAAGTCTCACATCCCCACCTGGGTTCGAATCCCCCCTCCCCCCAGGTGGTGCAGAAAAAAAGAATATGTGTTGTAATCCTCCCTAAAAAAAAAAAAAAATATCGAGGAGGAGGGGAAATGGTTATATATATATATATATATATATATATATATATAAGTGTGTATCAAATTTAGATGGTTTAATAAAATGAAAAGTAAATTATACTTAATTAGGATAATATTTATATTTAATTATAAGAAAGTTGAAGAAAGTCAAGTTGCTCATGGAAAGAGAGCCACTTTTTGTTTTGCAGCATCTTCCATGATCTTTGCATTTTAATAATGCATTCAAAATTTCAAATTGATATGTTTTTTTCTTTTTTTTTTAAATTTTGCTCTTCAACTAAAAGTTGATTGATTGGGTATTATGGCTACAATTGTTTGAAAAGTTGCATCCAATGCCCCTCCCCAAAGCACAATCAACAAGGACATGTTGGTAATTTCATGCAGAGCCCACGAGGATGTTGCTGGTTTCGGACTAGTATATAAAGAGGGTTACCTTATGTTCACTCGGCAGAACAATCCCAAGTACCCAAAGCACTAAAGACACCAAATTCCAAGCTCATTTCCTAAAAAGCACTTCTACAAGAAGCAATAATAACAAGCCCCTGCTCCATTTTCACTCACGTTAATTTTACATAAACAGCCAGGCTTGTAACCCAGGATGGATCAATACTATTATAAGGAACAAGAGCTACAAGCTTTTCATGACAAGCAGTTTGACAAGTATCACTTCCTTAAAAGGACTTTGCAGCTTGTTATTTCAGTCTCTATCTTTTCTTTGATTCTATGTTACTCCTCAGGATTTTCTTTCTTTCCTCATTCATTCAATGTCTATTTCTCCACGTTCCTTTCCTCATTCTTCACTCACACTCTCGAGAGAAAGTACATGTTCTTGATTTGCAATGGAATCCTTGCTTTCCTCGTGAAAAGCTCGGTTTCTTGCAGCACTTCATCATCACCACCTTCTGCTTATGCTGGTGGTGAAGTTTCAGCATCTGAATTGCCTGAGGTGATGAAAGAATCATCAGCTAATTTTAATGAGGGAGTTCATGTTCATTTGGCAAGCGTCGAGTCTTCGGAAAATTTTGCACTTGATGAAGCTCAAAGCGAAGAACATGAGCAAAAAGAGACACAAGAAGAACAAGAAAAAGGGTCTTGGATTGGAGAAGAAGAAGATAAAGAAACTACTGAAGTTTCCACAGCACAAGATGAATATTATTCGGATGAAGATGAAGAATCTGTGATGGTGCAAGAAGGAGATGTAGACAACATGGGAGAATTAGCAGAAGAAGCACTACCAGTAGCAATAAATGAACCAAGTATAGATGAACTAAACAAGAAGATTGAAGAGTTTATTAGGAAAATGAAGGAAGAAATCAGGATTGAAGCTCAACAACAGCTCATAGCAGTATAATAATCAATTCATGTACATTCCGAAACAAATGCCAAACCTTCTTCTGTTTGTAGCAGATTATGCCAATTACACCCGCATGTTTTAGCTTAATATGAATAAGACGAGTCCTTTTCACTGTTTCTTAGTTTGTTTGTAGTATCTTGTTTTCTTCTCTTTCATTTTCTTTCACTGAAACCTGAAGATTTTTCTCTGGGTAGTGGAATTTGCATATGCCATTTTCAGAAATTTTTGTCTTGCAAAGCTTCATGTTGAGCATTTTTTCCTTTTTACTTCAAATTATGATTCGCTAGAAGTGCAAATATACACCACATTTCCTTGAACAGCTGAAAGAAATTAAATTATAGGTACTATTTTGATTGATTCATGGGTTGAATTTTGTAGAAAGTACTGGAATGGGCGAGTGTGCATATAAAAACTGGACAAGTCATTTAGTTAGAACAAGTCTAAAATGTTAAATTGCGGCTACATGATACTAAATGATTGACAGATGCCAAATGAATTAAAATAAAGAGGAGGTTTGTTTAGCTTAAGTGACAAACTAGATGCTCATAAAATAAATTAAATTGCCTAAACAGTAATTAGCGAATCCTGCCGTTTGTTTCGTTACGTATTTGTCAAGTTAATGAATCATTTTGGAACCCGAAAAAGGTGCTTAATGACCCCTCATGCACGTAATTACGTAGCTGAATTGAAGTTCAATACCACACAAGCAATTTCAGGACTCTCATTTCCCAAAACCAAGAGATCTTTATATTAACAAAATGCAACCTAAGAGACCAAGAAGGCAATAACTTTGTTATGATGGTAGTTTTATCTTCTAAAAGTAAGGAAATATAAGAAGTAACAGGAAAATATGCATGGTCAATGAGAATAAATCTTTCTCTTGAGGTCATGAAACTTGGGTGAGTAAACGATTCCGTTTGACCCACAAAGATATGCACGCATTAAAGAGAACCAGATTCTTAGCCTACGCAAATTTCCATGTTTAGGGTAGTGTCCTAATCAGGTATTTTAAGTGCTTAAACCATCCCTACACGCACCCCTTTCTTTAAGCCAGCATCCTTTAATACACCTCCTCTAGTCCTTAGATACAACTTTCCACGTGCTTCCATTTCCTTGAATCCAAACAATCCCCCCCATCATCAACACCACAAGCTTATGCTCGTAATGCAATTCACAGTAGCACCATCCTGATGCTTTATTGATGGTCTTTTAGGCAAAGCAAGATGTGGGTCCATTCCGGGTTTCTTTAACTACGAGCCTGGGGAAAAGATTAATAACAAAAGATTGTTAAGATTCATATTATTTGATCATGGGCACCAAAAATATCAATTATGGTAACCAATAATAACAAAATTACAGTTTTGAGACCTGATATTCATGTGCCAACAAAAAGACAATGAAAATTATATTTGACAGCCCATAAGTATTGCCATTTGTCATCTACCACTTTGTACAGAAAACCGACCAGACAATGAGGTCCTAACTTATGTGGCTAGAAGTTTGCAGCTTTTCATTATTCATTTCCTTTTACCAATATTTTATTTACAAAAAAGTATCAAGGGACATAGGTCATGGTCATTTCCTATGAGGGACCCTCTTCTGATTTCTGCACGAATAATGAAGATTGAAATTGAATGAATCATGTTAAATTCATACCTGCAAAGTTGCAGAGAGTTGTGGAGGAGAGATCTAGAAAGTCTTCATATAATGAGGAAGGGGATTGATGATGAGCACCACCAACTTTGGAGAAATAAGCTCCATCCTGTCCGCAAATGGTGACAACCAAATTATTGTCCAATAATTCAAATATGTTCTGTCAATTAAAAAGGAACCATAATTCTGATAGTACAAATATCAGTACAAATTTGCAAAACACTGGTCTTTCATACGAGGGCATGTGATTGCGGGTCCAGAAAAATATAACTTGATGACTATGGAAAATACTTCCAAGTGGATGAAAAGTAACCACTAGCTGAGAGAGAATGATATTGAAGTTTCTATACACCTTGCATGCCTTACTGCCATTCGATTTGTTGCTCCTGCAGAAGCATATTTCATACTATGTGGCTTACGTGGCGAAATTTTAACTATGGAATGTAAAACTTCACAGGGAAATAATAGGCTCACGATGAAGTCAAAACGCCAAGGTATGACATCCATCAATTTGGTCCTGGAACTCATTTGGGAGAATACCTATAAAATGTAGAATACATACGTCATTAAAACTCAATGCGTAAAATATTTGCTTGAGAACTTTCCATCCTCTTTTTTATCACTATAAGAACACTTATGAAAGATCAAACGATAAAAAATTCCATTAATGAGGCAACTAGAGCCTCAAAGAAAATTGGCATTTTAACCAATTGCCAAAGGTTGTAGCATATAAATCACATTCAGAGATGTCCATAAACCAAAAAAAACTATTATATGCTGTCAGCCTTGACCTTCAGAAACAGTAGACAATCTACAGTTGTCAAAAATTTGGCATCCTAATGTTACTAACAGACCCATTTGCTTATAAGACCTAACAAATCTGACTTACATCCATGGCATCCTCATGTTACTACCACACCAAGACATATACAATGCAGTTTTTTAAAGTAATATCTATCTGCAGAGATCATGTTGCTACCACATCAAGACATACATTTGACAACTAATTAACCAAAAGCAATGCCAGGTAAGCACCATAACATACTACAATATCCAAGAAAACAAGAAATTGGTGCCACAACAGAAACAAATTTGTTATAAGAGATATTAAGGACAAGCCATAACTTCCAGGAAAACAAGATCCTTCATTTTGTTTTCCGGATCATTCACATAGAGTTTACAAGGAACAAACAAGTCTGTAAAATTTTCCTATCAACCATTTTGAATGGTCTGCACAATTCTCCACTTGCATATTTACTCATCAGTATAACAAGTGCAGCATCAACTCGCAAAAAGTATTACTAGCTAAGATGAATTAGAAACGTAAAATTAGGAAGCATCTGACTACGAGGATTTACTAAAACTGCAAGGCATAACAACTAAAATGATTTTGTGTGGCAGCAAACTTAAATAAGTTTTTATAAACACAATAAAACTAGAGGTGACTTTGTCCAAGAATCTCCTAATGATTGAATAAAGAGCAATGCATTACTACTTTTGGAGGTTCTTTTATTCAACGTCTATGTATTTCACTTTTGATACAAACAAAGTGCTTTATACAACCAACTCCTAGACCACTAATTAGGTTCTCCACATGAAGTGAAAAAATAAGAGAAAGAAAGCATGGAGAAAGTGTTCGTGAAACAATCATTATTATATGTCACGACATCACACGAGCACTTAGTAAAAGCTAGTAACGTCAAAAGGGCAAGAGCATAATGAATTAAACTCTGTAATTCTCTATGTTAGTCACATAAAAGTATCTATAAATACACATCCATAATTACAAAGTACACCACCTTAGTACAGTCCTATCCCAATCCACCAATCTTTACAGACTCTATGCCCTTCCGAAATAACTTGGCAACAGGATGATGAGATAGATGTCCACTGTATCCGAGTAGCCCTTTTCAATATATTACCTGTGTCTGCTTGTAAGTTGCCAATGAGAACACACACTCATTCTGGCCCTTCCAGCTTTGTCTAATAACGTTTCCATTCAACCACATATTTTTTTTCAACAATTTACTGACCGATGATTTATTTTCCATCCATTGTTTCCATAACTCCAAAATCAATCAGCTGGTGAAAGAGTAAAATCCATAGCAACTCCATCACTCTCTGGCATAACTCTAACCTCATTAAGAAGCCTCGTAAGCTCTTTTGTTAGTTCTTTACGGATATAATCAGATCTCTCTTTTGTAATTGATGATTCTGCAAATAGAGTTTCAGTAAGGGAATGAAATTCTTGAAGCCATTCTTCACTGTTATGTTAAGTAGCACGATCATAGGGAAAGGCTAAACAGCTTTCTCACTGCCATCTACTTAGAAAATATTTTTCAGGAAGTTGAAAGTAGTTCTTTGCAATGAACACTCGCAAAGCATGTCTGCATAATGTTCCTGAAGACTCAAATTCCTTACAAGAGCAATGAATCTGTTCATCTTCTGGTATCCATGCAACAAGAAGTTCTCCATCCATCTTCTTGAAATGGCGTACAAGATATGATCCATTAGCCATTTCAGATGCAGTGTACTGCATAGCTAGCACCAATTCCTGATGAAAAGCATAGAAGGCAAAAGGTGAAAGAGTTCCACAGGCTTGCTCTTCAATTGATATGCATGTTCTCATATGCATATACTGCATATCTTGACGTGGCTGGCTTTGTAGATTGGAAAACAGACTGACCTGTAAGAAATTCCAAGCAAAACTATAGACAATGGAAACACTAAAATCAGTTCAAGCACTATTGGACAAAATATGTTAACAGATATACCTGCTCAAAAAAAATTCGTAAACATGTTTGAGCAGAGAAAATTCTTTTCAAGAATGCATCTACAGACTTTGAAAATTCTTTTCAAGCAGTTGTTTCCATCCAAACAAGAAAATAGCCTCTTGTGTAGGATGTTGCCCAAGACATCTGGATAGAGTAGTGTTGAAAAATTGGTGATTCAACAATTTTGGTTGGTTAATAATTGAGATGAATATCAAAGTGAAGAGTTACAAGAAGTCTAGAATGTGTTGAATACGTATAGAGAAGTCTAGGACGTGTGGGACATGAAGGGGGAAGCAAAACGGGACTCAAAAACGCGAAGGGAGCAAGAAAATGCGGATAGCTACAGGGCTCAGCGCCGCGGCGCCAATGGCTTAGCGCCGCGGCGCTCAAGACAGTAAAACCAGCGCCGCAGCGTTGGGCGCAATTCTGTCCAGCGCTGCAGCGCCCAAGGACGAGCGCCGCAGTGCCAGAACGCGTGGAAAAGTTCGTTTTGATTCGGGATTTCGAGTTTTGGGAAGTTTTGGACTTCTAAAACAAGTGGACTCTTACTCCAACAAAGAATAGGATTAATAGGCACGAAATATATTCTATATAAACACTTGTAAACCCTTGATTTCATATCAAGCATTGAAAGAGACTCTAAGAGATGGGAAGAGCTGGGTAGACACTAAGTGCTTGTGTGCGCTAGGGTGGAACCGTTGTTTGAGTGATCATTGTTCGTGGTAGAGTAAGGGTTCACTAAACGTTTAGGTCCTTTTGAGGGTTCTTCATATTGTGTTTTCTTGTAAAATCTCTAGGGAGTTATAATAAGAGAGGCTAGGATCCTTGGATCCACCGTGGACGTAGGCGATTGGCCGAACCACGTAGATTGTGTTGTGCTCTTTTATTTTCTGCTTTGAATTCTTGTTGGTTTTGCTTGATTGACAGGTTATTCCGCTGCGCAAGGAGGTTAGAGTTCTAGGCTGAATCTTGGGTTCTTCGCTTCAACATAACCTCACGAGGGAGAAGGGCGTTACCTCCCTCAACAAACTGGTATCAGAGCTAAAGGTTCGATAATACACATCTGGGGTATTTAAACCATGGCTACAATCAAGCAAGAAATAGAGAAGTTCAATGGGATGAATGACTTCAATCTTTGGAGGAAGAAGGTTAGGGCTCTACTAGTGAAGGAAGGGCTAGACTCAGCTTTGGAGGAGGCCAGCTACTCAACTAGCGATGAGGCGACAACCTCAAAGTCTGGGCAGAAAGATTGGGACACGATTCAGAAAAAGGCTCACAGCACCTTATTCCTAGCGTTAAGCGACGAAGTATTAAGGGAAGTTGGTGATGAAGAAACCGCTTTTGGGCTATGAAAAAGACTCGAGGCATTGTACATGAAGAAGTCTCTTGCAAATAGACTTCTTGTGAAAAAGAAACTACATCAGCTGACAATGCACGAGGGAACTTCATCGAGAGCTCACATTGACGAGTTCAACAAGATCGTCATAAATCTTGAGCAACTGGGCATCAAGACTGAGGATGAAGACAAGGCCATTATCCTGTTAAGTTCGTTGCCGAAGAGCTATGAAAGTTTTGTGGATACGTTGCTGTATGGAAATGAGTCTTTAACGATGAATGATGTCAAGGAATCATTGAACTCAAAAGAATTGACAAAGAGATCGGAGTCCGAGAATGGAGCAGTTTGCTTGCACAAGGAAGGAAGAGCAACCAATCAAGGAGGAGATCCAAGAAGTGTTTCCTTTGTAATAAGGAAGGGCACTTTGTGAGGGATTGTCCGAAATCAAAAGGCCAAGGAGGGTGGGCTGCAATTGGTACTGAGGAAGATACCGAAGTTGTAGACACATTGGTAGTCTCAAGGGGAAAGTACGTTGGCAAATGGATACTAGATTCGGGGTGCAGCGTCCATATGTGTCCTGACAGATCGATGTTTACCAACTATAAAGCCAAGAGAGGTAAAGCTCTAATGGGGAATGACATGACATGTAAGATCATGGAAGTTGGTGACATAAGGCTGAGGATGCAAGGTGGAGAAACTAAGGAATTACATGGTGTGAGGCATGTTCCTAAATTGAGGAGGAACTTGATATCCCTAGGCAAGCTCGATGAGGAAGGGTATTCGGTTAGAGCGGAAAAAGAAAAACTGAGGGTAGAGAAAGGACCTATAGGGTTTGAGGGTGAGAAGCACAATGGGGGGCTCTATGTGCTTACTGGGATGGCCATGAGTGGCCCAACGCGGGGCGTTGGGGTAATGCAGACCACTAGGTGACATCCAAACCGTGCTCACCGAGGTGATGAGAGTCGGAAAGGAGTGCAACACATCCATACCCTATGCAAGGTGCACGAATGCCTTTGGAGACCGAAGTCACTAGCCCGGGGAAAGTTTAGTCTTGGTGGAGACTTAACTGGACTCAACTCTAGGTGATAGAGTATTGGTGTGGATCAGATCCTGAAGCCTTCTTATTTGGAAGATTTTGAATCAAGGAAGGGTTTGTTGGAAAATTGGTGATTCAACAATCTTGGTTGGCCAATAATTGAGATGAATATCAAAGTGAAGAGTTACAAAAAGTCTAGAACGTGTAGGATACGTATAGAGAAGTCTAGGACGTGTGGGACACGAAGGGGGAAGCAAAACGGGACTCAAAGACGCAAAGGGAGCAAGAAAACGCAGATAGCTACAGGGCTCAGCGCCGCGGCGCCAATGGCTCAGCGCTGCGACGCTCAAGACAGTAAAACCAGTGCCGCAGCGCTGGGTTCTCAGTGCCGCAGCGCTGGGTTCTCAGCGCCGCAGTGCCCAAGGACGAGCGCCGCAGCGCCAGAACACGTGGAAAAGTCCGTTTTGATTCGGGATTTCGAGTTTTGGGAAGTTTTGGACTTCTAAAACAAGTGGACTCTTACTCCAACAAGGAATAGGGTTAATAGGCACGAAATATATTCTATATAAACACTTGTAAACCTTTGATTTCATATCAAGCATTGAGAGAGACTCTAAGAGAGGGGAAGAGCTGGGTAGACACTAAGTGCTTGTGTGCGCTAGGGTGAAACCGTTGTTTGAGTGATCATTGTTCGTGGTAGAGCAAGGGTTCACTAAACGTTTAGGTCCTTTTGAGGGTTCTTCATATTGTGTTTCCTTATAAAATCTCTAGGGAGTTATAATAAGAGAGGCTAGGATCCTTGGATCCACCGTGGACGTAGGCGATTGGCCGAATCACGTAGATTATGTTGTGCTCTTTTGTTTTCTACTTTGAATTCTTGTTGGTTTTGCTTGATTGACAGGTTATTCCGCTGCGCAAGGAGGTTAGAGTTCTAGGCTGAATCTTGGGTTCTTCGCTTCAACATAACCTCACGAGAGAGAAGGGCGTTACCTCCCTCAACAAGTAGAGTAAAGCAACGTGCTTATCCGAACCAAGCCCAAACATGGAAACTATTCGACTCCATCAAAGTTCAAAATCTTACATAATCTCCACATTGCATAATGCATCAAACTCAGATTTGAATTCTGAAAACTGAGATCCCAGAGAGAGAGAGAGAGAACCAACCAGATAACTTGGGAAATATGTTACACGCAGATATAACATGTTTAGTGTTTGGTAATTCGCTTCTTATAGCATCTCCGAGTCCCAGATCAAGATCAATTAGAATTGTCTTAGGACATCTTCCTTTCATAAAACGAACAAAGGTCTGCATCCAAAAGCCAACATAAAAAGCCTCATAATGGAAGATATATGAAGACATTTAAACTCAATAAAAGAATTTTAGGGGTAAACCTGTAAGGCCCAAGCAAAAGAACGGAGTGTTTCGTCTTGCAACAGAGCACAAACAAACAATATTGTTCTTCCATTGTTGTCAATCCCAAGCCATGCTCCAAAAATCATACTGTAAGTGACTGAGCGATAAGTGGCATCGAAATAAACCACATCACCAAACATTATGTATGCATGAAGAGAGTCAAGATAAGACCATGCAATATTCTCAACCTTATTGTTCTCATCAACAATAGAATCATAAAGAAAGCCTTCATCTGTCTCTTTCGTAGCCTTGCAGACGTCTAGTAATTCCATTGTGTCATTATCTCTTTTCTCGGTAAGTAAAGCATCATTTTCTTGAACAGCTCTTTTTCGGTTTTGAACAAAGTTCCTAACATCCCTCTCCAGAAAAGGCAGCTGGCCACCTCGAATCCCTTTCTCCAACTCCAGCACCTTTACTATACGATGTATAGGAAACCCAGCCTTAGAAAGCTACAAAATTTTCTCTTGATCAGCCTCGTGAATCTTCCTATAAGCAGGCAAGAGCCTCACTTGGTCGCCTTCTAGAAGTTCATGATTATGAACATTACTGAATTGCACTACAAACCACTGAGAAACCCCTTCAACTACTTCCTTTGACAAGTACATCTTCGCATCACATCCGCACCGCACAGACTTCCTATCCCTATGGTGTTCCCCACTAGGCTTTTTCCTCACAGGCAAACCCAGAACGATAACAAACAAAGTCACGTTTATTTATACCAAACTGGGGGCTCAATCTCGACCTCTCCTTCCCGGTAGAGAACCCATTTTTTTCTGGCAAAATTGACAGGACCCGACCCGAGTCCTCCTCGAAAATTGAGGCAGATCCTGCGATGACATGTGACTAACATACTCTTTACTCATACATATGATACAATGAGACTACATGCCTCAACAAAAAGTGTACACATATGCTCCAATATACAAAACATATACAAATACACATACTGAGACACTTATGCAGCTATGCACGTTGGCCAACCTCAAATGTGATGATTGTATCACACTGTACAAATTCCTGAGACAACTTGAAAAAAATAAAAATAAAAAATAAGAAAAAAGGTGAACTTGTGGCTCAGTGAGTGGACATAATCTGAAAATATCATATACTTTATATGTATTATACACGTATAAATATGTATGATAAAATAATCAAGAAACTGTATACTGAGTAGTCAATAAACTTGTACTAGAAGTATGAGCTGTCATAAAATTTGTGCTAAAATTAAAATCATGACATAATACTGAGATCTGAAAATCTGAAAGTACAAACTATCATAAAATCTATTATCAAGCTGAATATATATAACATAGCTCCGGAAACATGTATTACATATATACTAAAAACTACACCAAACTCGTACCCGGAAAAAAATCTGGTTTAACTTGGCAGAGTAACTCACGCACAGGCAGAGCCGGGAATCTAAGCTGACCTAACCTGGCGGAATGCTGCGTCGCTCGGGCAGAGCAAACTAAACTGGTCTAACGCATGCGCAGAGCAACTACACTAAAGGGGAGGGTACGTATATGGTGGTTCAAAAACTACTACTATATAATATCATAAAAGCATAATTGTTTTAAATAATTATTTCTGTACTGAACATAATTATAAATTGTACTAAAATAAATTCTAAAATATTTTTGAATATACTAAATAGTATAAATATTTTTCTGTCTAAAATAATTCATAATTAAATCTGCTAACGCGTAATTTAATCATAATTGGCTGTATTAAAAATATATAAAATATATATAGTTATCTACTCACAAAAGTGCACTAATCCTGAGCCGGGTCTAGATTCTGATATCTACCCGCTATCGGCACACCTCCTATATCATAAAATATAAAAATACATCATTAATACCAATATGTATTATAACTATTAAAATATAAATATTCTACTATCGTAAAACTATTATCCGCTAAACCACTGAGTATAAATCTGACTACCCAAACTAATTTTCTAAAATTTTCTATTTTCTTTTTCTTTTCACCTATCTTCTTTTCCTTTTTTTTCCTTCTTTTTCTTCCTCTTTCTCTTTTTCCTTCTCTTCCTTCTCGATTTCTCCCTTTTTCTTTCTTTTCTTTCTTTTCCGTTCCGATTTTTGCTTCATCTTCTCTTGTTTCTATTTGCTTCTCTTTCAAATGAAGTAAAACAAAACATATATATATATATATATACAACAAACCCACCGCTTCCTTCGTCAACCACTAACCAATATACATCAACTGACACGTGTATTACAAAAATTACCATAATACTCAAATGCTTCATCATCACTATTAAACACCATCCCCACGCATGGGGCAACCATACTTTGAGTAGATGAATTTTCATCATCTTTAACCAACTGGGTTGCTGTTGATGTCTCTTCAGCATCTCCTTCATGTGTCACATAATATTTCCATTCTCCACATGGACATTGTTGCCTTCTCATCCATATTTTTTTGATGATAACATTATCATTAGCCACACTTAATTGAACTATACATACAAGTTGTTACAACCAAAGTTACTCAAATCTCTTAAGTCCCCACCAGCTTGCAGTATAAACCCTTTAAAAAAACTAGGAAGAAACATTAAAAGGGTTATTTTTTTAATCAAATAGTTAACTAAAAAGACCCCCATTTGAGCTAAGAGCTATATAATGCAACAGGCATCAAAATTTTACGAGTTTTTTTTTATCATTTATGTTCTAGCTTACAGTAAAATAAAAACAAAGAGATAAAACGAATAAGGCAAGTGCTTAAGATTTTACAAAATGAAGTTTTATTAGCTGAAGATTGAATGAATTAACCGGAAGAGAGAGGAAAACTACTAACCAGTGAACGAGAGAGAGGTACTTAATCCCTTGCTTTGCTCTTGCTTTCTTCGTTCTTCAGCTCCTGCAACTTCTTTTTTCTTGGAATCATGTTACACGTTGGGCCTTTTCTAACATTTGTATTCTTGAGGCCCAAAATAGTGGGTTCTGAGTTTGCCCAAATATGTTGAGACCATGAAAATATTATTATTATAAAATATGAAAATATTGCATCTACGAGAACGTCTCAATAGTAAAGAGTTTACACTGCATTATTATTTGACTAAACAAGAGATTTTGAGTTCGAAACCTCCTTAGTATTAATTTCAAAGATTTTTTTTTTTATAATTATGCATATGCTAATTATCTTATTAAAAAAATGATTGGTATAAAGTAGATTAATGTTATACATTTTAAATTGTATTTAAATTATATTTTAAATAATAATATATTAAGTAATAATTAAGTAGTAAAATAGTATACATTTTAAAATTATTTATTATATTATTTTTATCAATCAATGATTGCTTAACATATTATTATTTGAAATATAATTTTAAATATAATTTAAAATGTATAACATTATTTGAGAAGATCTAATTCATCCTCTACCTAAATTTTATAATTGGAATTATTCAAATTAATAAATATAATATTATTTTTTAAAAAAAATCTCTTTAATTAGACCTTTTTATAATAGAAAAACTTAATTTAAAAAAATTAACTTAATATTAATATTCCATAATCATATCTTTCATATTAATTGACTTGTGTATATCGTGCATCAGTTTTTATTGATTAATTAAACTGAAAAGTTTTTCACCAAATAATACTTTTTTTTTAAAAAAAAAAAGACATTATTTCTTTTAAAATGAAAGAAGAAAGATATTAAAATTTCATATTAAAGTTTCTTTTTCTCCTATGAATTAGATTTTGATATCATCTGTCATTAGACATTATTTTGACAATTATGAATTTGCTTTGTGTTTATTATTGACCAAATTTGAATAATAATAAGAAGTACAAATTAGTCTAAAAACTTATAAACAATCTTATTCACATGGCATGTTCTAAGTTTGAGGTTAGGGTGGGAGCAGTACAGTTTGTTTCATTATTTTTTAAAATTCAACTAAATAAAAAAAAATTAGAATGTGTATTTTTTAGAATTAAATTTATCGAATCATATATGAGAACAGAACCTTATTGAATTAATTCGGTTCAGTTTAGTTTAGTTTAATTTCTTAAATATTTTTTAAAAAACTAAAATCATATATATAAAAAAAATAAACTTCATACAAAAAATAAAGAAAAAATTATACTTCAACTTTAAACATTAAATTAATTAAATTTTATGAACTAAATAAGTTTTTAAAAAAATATTAAAAATTAAAATTCATCTAAATAAATAAAGTATTAGTTAATTTTAAATATCAAATTAATTAAAATTTTATAAAATAAATAAATTAAAAAAATATTAAAATTAAAGTATATTCAAATAAATAAAGTGATCATCGACTCTCAAATATTAAATTAATTAAAATTTATGAACTAAACAAGTTAAAAATTATTAAAATTAAAATTAAAATTTACTAAACAAATTATATAAAAAAAATTGTGAAATTTTATATATTTATACCTTTCTAGGTATTTTTTTTAAATAAAAGTAAATTGAACTTAATTTATCTAGAAATTAAAAAAAAACTGATGAATTAATTTTTATACTTTAATAATAAATCAAACCATCCGATTTGATTAGATTCAATCTGATATCTTGGTTGTTATTATTATTATTATTATTTGCACAATTTGCGCTCCTGATCATGCGGCGGATCTTGACTTTGATTAGATGATTAAAAAAATTGTATTACATTGTTCGCCACATATCACTCTCCATGTTGGCAGCGTGCGCGACTTTCCCGCTTCCCTTTGATTACTTTTTACATCATCTGTTATTCGTTACACACACTTTCACTTTTAACGGTCACAGCAACCACCATCATCTTCTTCTTCCTCAGGTATATGAACAGCCCCATCATTTTTATTATTATTAGCATCCATTTTTGTTCAGTTTATTTTCCCACAAAGCCATTTTTCAATCTTTACTCCTGTTTGTTGGTTTTGATAATCTTGTTGTCAAAAAATTTTAGCTCTGTGAGCGTTGGTTACTTCAACTGGTATAAATAAATAAATAATAGAAGTTCAAACTCTTATGCGGTTTAAATTTTTGCAGGCTGTCATGTTGTAATGGCAAATGATGATGCTAGACAATCTCTGCTTTCAGATAAACCAGATGCTTATCCAAATTTAAATGAAAATGAAAAAGCTGCTCTTGAGAGAAAAAGAATTTGGCGTTGTGGCAGTGCTCCAGCAGAGATAATCTGCCGCGCGGACCAAAATGACATTCAATCTCTTTTACATTATAGGTCAGCAGTATCTCAAGAAAAACTTAGGTTCAAGCAAGTGTTTATGTTGTTAGTTGCCTATCTGGGTGCAGGCACCCTTTGTTTTTTCTTAGTCAGGAATCAGATCGAGGGTGCAAAAACGAATGGGATTCTTGATGCCATTTATTTTTGTGTTGTGACAATGACCACTGTTGGATATGGGGACCTTGTCCCCCATAGCAATTTGGCAAAGTTGCTTGCCTGCATTTATGTTTTCACTGGCATGGCTCTTGTTGGGCTTATTCTTGGTAAGGCAGCTGATTACCTTGTTGAAAGGCAGGAAATTATTTTGGTCAAGGCAATGTACAAGCTAGGCAAAGCTGGTTCAGCTGAGGTTCTTAAGGAGGCTGAAACCCACAAAGTCAAATACAAATTTCTAATGGCTACAATCATCCTTTTAGTGCTTATAATTGCAGGAACTGTCTTTTTAACTTCTGTTGAAAATTTAAAGTTCATTGATGCTTTCTACTGTGTTTGTTCCACCATCACCACTCTCGGTTATGGGGATAAGAGTTTCTCAACTGGAGTGGGTCGTTTTTTTGCCGTGTTTTGGATATTGAGTAGCACCATTTGCTTGGCTCAATTCTTTCTCTACCTTACTGAATTATATACTGAAAGGAGGCAAAGGTCATTTGTAAATTGGGTTCTTACGCGACAACTGACATTCTCAGATCTTGAGGTTGCAGATCTTGATCATGACAAAGTTGTCAGGTATAACAATATGCATGATTTAGAATGAAGATAATCAAAAACAAGAAAAATTATAGTTGCATATGAATTCAATTTTCCTTCTATGTCCTCACTACCAAAGTTTGTTATTTCTGATGTATCCTGTTAGTTTCCTGCAGTGCAGCAGAGTTTGCCATTTATAAGCTGAAGGAAATGGGGAAGATCAGTAAGGAGGATATTTCACTCTTGATGGAAAGGTTCCGAGCCCTTGATGCAGATGAATCGGGAACGTTGACAACCGCAGACATAATGTTCTCCCAATCACCTTAAGCAAAAAGCTAATTGAAAATATCTAGGTAACATTTAGCTTGAAATATATGTATGTTAGTAAAAGAAAGTGGTTAGATTTAGTTATTGACTCTAATTAGTTCTCTTTTTACTCATTGTCATAGAACTATTTTGATGAAAGGGCAGTGAACGCAAGTTTCATAGATTACAAGCACCAAAGCCTTCCTCTATTATGATTCTATGCTATTTAGCACTTCCTGCAAAAGAAATGTTTTTACATGTGTTTATGGGGCATCTGCACAAAATTCCACACATATGCTGATAATTGACTTCCTTTCCTTTTTTAAAGTGAAGAAAAAGATTAACATCATTACAACTGTATGATTACTTTTAGAAACAAGAATTTAGCTTTTAAAGGAGAGCAGCAACATGCTACCAAGTAGTTCATTTCATTTCCTTATTATCCCCTAAGTTTTTGTTTTTGCAACTGTGGGATTGATGTCAAAGAAACATTACGGGATGGTAAGCCTCATCATCCGGGACAGTCAAGTTGATAAGTGCCTTTTTCTTCAAGCTTATTTAAAGGAGACTACTGCTGCAAATAATTGCAACCACCAATCACAGGGTTCACCCGCAAGGACCAGAAACTGGTGCCTTATATCACAAACCAAATCATCAACTTAAGAAAGCACAGATTGGATAAACACAGATTTAAGTGCAACTTGTGACAAGTCTGGTTTAAGGGGATCTGGAAAAGGAAAGAACCTCACTCGGATTTGCGGTTTCTGCTGAAAGTTTAAAATGAGAATTTTCAATAACAAGGGCATAAATTGTATCACGATGAGCAATAAGGGACCTTAGCAGATCTTGGCATTTCATATCCATTCATCGAACTTCTATGTGCAGATTCCGGTGGCATTTATGGCAGGTTTCAATTGAATTTCTAAGGCTGAAAGCAGAAACTAGAGATGCATCCCAAGGGGATTGAATATTTTAGCCAACGGAAAATTATAGGCAGGATGGTTATATGATATTTTTAAGGTGCATTCACATTTAGTATTATGCAGTTTACGTTTTTGATTGACATTCAAGTGTTTTCACATTTTTGAAGAGGCAAAGTCAAAGAAAAGGTTACACTTTTGCTTTTTTCTTTTATATATATGCAATGAAATAGTTTACAGAAGATGAATTATATTTATGAGCCTATATTACTGAGATTGAGACATGAACCTCTTTTATTTACTCATATTTCTGAGTGTCCCCAGCATGTTCCGGCCGGGCTGCAACATAATCTAGGAGTCCTTCACCGGCCTTGTCACCATAAGCTTCAGTTGCCAGCGGGGAAACGCCACCAAAGGCAATGATTAACAGCAAGAACACAGTTGTTGACGCGAAAAGAGGCCAAAAGTAGGCCAGAATGGAGAGCATACGAGGGGCTGCATACGACAACAAGCCAAGAATCAATGAACTAACTATTGCTAAAGTAAAGTGGTATCTGAATTGCATAAGCTTTGGTGTAATATCCATTTGCTTCTCAATCCTCAAGTTAGAGAATTACAACTCAAAAACATAAAGGTGATTAGCTCTCTCTCTCTCTTTTTAAGTAGTTGAATGTTTAGAGATAGTGATTTCCATAATTGTTTCAAAGGTTTTTGCTTTGTGATTGCCTCCAAAAGTTTCCAAAAAGATAAAGATTCTTCTTGTTTCCTAAACAACCCACCTCTGGTTTTGTCCTTGTTTCTCTGATTACTGAAACACACTCCTCCTTGAATTAGAAGATAGTCAAGAATAAGTAGCTAGAAATGATAATCAAAATTGCAGGTGCAAGTGTGACCAACCACACAGGAAATGTTGTGTGGGCAAACATCATAGAATTTGTATTTGTATTTTGGAATTGCTTTTTTTTTTTTTTTGTTGTTTTTTTGGAAACAAAGTTTGGTGCAATGGCAAAATAGTCATTGCAACAAAACTAATGAAATGGTTTAGTATATATTCTTTGTCCACTTCTTGGATTGGTCGGTTACTTTGTGTATTTTATTTTTTTGGAAGTGGATGCCTTTCATGTGGAATTGAGATGAAGAATAAGGAAAGGCATAAGTTCTTTTTTCTTCCATGTGGTTTATGGGTTTCGTGAAAAAAAGATTAGCCAATCAATCAAGAAAATGGGAACCCATTTGATTCTCCTTTTGATGTAAGAAATTCAGAGTTTAATTCTTAATTTTTTTTTAAATTACTCATACTTTTTAAAAATATTTAAATTAGTCTTTTTACGGAAATAATTGAACATTTTTTCAAAGCTGAAACTAGTAATAGAAAAAGTAATTAAGTATTTTAAAATTTTGTTGGATAATTCAAAAAAAAAAAAACCACAAGGATTAAACAATAAATTCTCGTTTCAATGTTCATAAAATAAAAAAAAAGTATAAATTTATGGGAGGATTTTCTAATAATGTTTTTTAAACCCAAAAAAAAGGTTAACCATTTATTTGACAAAATGTTCAATATAAAAAAATGTAAAAAAAAAAAATGAAGAATAACTTCGTGAACCTTCATTTAATTTCGTGATAATTTTTATATAAAATTGTTCTAAATTTAATTGAATTTATTCTAAATAATAATAAATTATATATCAATTTTAATAAAATAAATTGAATTTGATATATTAAAGTTGCATTAGTTTTTTTCGATTTAGGAATTTGTTTTTTATTTTTTAAAAAAATTATAACAAATTTATATTTTTATGCATCACTCAAGAGAAGGAGAGATCGAAACCAACTAAAAATGTGAAATTTTAAAGGGCTAATTAACTTGGTTGAGCCTATGCTCTCGATTTAAGGATTTGTTAGATGATAACTTGTAGGAAAATTTTACTTGGGCTTATCAAGGGCGGCCCATCAACTTGAGGACCAATAACATTACTAATGGAAGGAGTAATATGAAATACACCCTAAAAGATATCTAATTGTCCGCCATTCACAGAACAACATTTACTGTTCACGTTAATTTATTGAAGATCATTTGGGCTCACCATTTAATGGCCATTCACTCAAAGACCAATCAACAAAAACCCAAACCAAAGAGAAGTTATTTTATTTTATTTTCTTTTGAAAGAGGTGTTATTTTATTTTTAATTTTTCAAAAATAAAGAGTTTAAAAAATTAAAATAAAAAAAAATGAAATGATATTCAATAATAGAGATTTCTTGTAGTATGAAAAAGACTGTACAACTGCATGTATATAGAAGAAACAATTTCTATATTGAAAAATGGATTTTAAGTTTATAAATTATTAATAATATTACTTACCTACTCAAAACAACAAGAGGCACAATGAACAAAAGAAAAAAGAAAACCCACCCTTTCAAAAAATTAGCTTGATTAATCCCCTTCCCATCACTTTCAAAAGCACAATCTATTATGAAATTTTCAATTCAATTAATGATTAACATTATTAAAAAAAAACACCCATAATCTAGCTTAAGTAAATCAAAAACCCCTTTGACTCTTTTGGTTTCTAATTTCTATCTCTTGTTTAAGGTCATATTTGGTGATTGGGTTTTGTTGGTGAAGATGGGTACTTCTTCCTTTTCTTCAATATCCATAATAAAAAGTAAAATATTTATTAAAAAGAAAAAGAAAAAGTTGCCAAATGGCAGCTGCAAAGTGTTGAATAAGCAGTTAACAGCTGTATAGCTTTTCATGTATTTTTTATTTTTCTATTATCCAATCATCAATTCATCATACATTCTTTTAAGCAAAGATGAAGAAGCTGCTGTCTATCTCTTTTACATTTGTTTATTATTTGGGTATATATATGTTTGTTCTTATAAGACACTTATGGTTTGTCACTTTCAACTAAGTCATCAAACACCTCATTTTCTTTAATTTTGGTTCAAAATTATAATGAGTGATTCCCACTAAGTAATTTTATTACTTACAAAATCAAGGAAGGTTTTGCGGTTAAGTAATTTGATTACTTTCAAAATCAAGAGCATTTCATCAACAATACTAGACCATGACTACATTAAAAAATCTCTAATTTTGTTTCCCTTTTTTTTTTCTTTTTATCTTGAATGGAAAACAGATATACATATCTTTCGCTGATGCAATCTCTTGACAATCATGGCTTAAGAATCTTTAAGGCATTAATTACTCTTAAACTTTGTTTTATAAACCTTGTGATAGAATCTAATGGTACCTACCATATAATATCTATCATAATTTTTAAACAAAATACAACAAATTTAGGATATAAAGTTCAATTAATATATATGTAATTGATGATTATTATTTATTAAGTAATTATTAACTTTTTAATTTTTTATTAATTTAATAATTATAAAATATCAATTAATAATAAATATATCTGATGTTATATTAATTGAGATATAAAATTTGTATCACAACTATATAAATATAACTGTTTATAAGATGAGTATGATATAAAATTTGTATCACAATTATATAAGTACAACTGTTTATGAGATGAGTATGTAAAAATTATCTCCACTCTCCACTTCTCTAACTTTGGTTTTGGTCAGCTTTTGCCTTTTTAGGCCCATTTTGTATTTGTTTATGATTCAGCCAATGGCATATCAATCAGTGCCTTCTGGGTACTTTTTGTTTTTGGGCTGCTTCTGTTTGAATAATGGAAATGAATTGTTCATAATTTTAGTTTGACTATTGGGATGGGTTTTTTTATAAAGATTTGATATCAGTAAGTTGAAGAAGAAGAATTATTTATTAGAGATAATGCTGTTGTTGGCTTATCATTTTAGATAAGAAAAAAATTTTGAAAGTTATAGAAATTCAATACCATCATGATCATAAAAGAAAGTAACCGTTACTGTCAAAAACTGAGAGCCGGCTTTGCCGGCTAGGCTTCTCTTATGAAATGTAATTTTCTGATATTGCTTCAGAGTAAGGGAAGATCACCCTCCCCTCTCTTTGCTGTCAATTCCTTCAAAGGGATTGAGATGGACTCTCACACAAAACCCTCTTAATAAACCCCCCCGCAAGCTTCAGCTTTTTCTTGTTATATTTCATTACAACCCAAAGAAAAATAAAAAGGAGGTATAATACAAACAAAAGCATGGTTGGTTATGAGGAACTTAAGAACTTTGCAGCAGCAGGAGCTGATCAAGAGCTCTCTCTTGCTCACCCTGACCCTCTTGTGCTAGAACTCAATCGCCTCCAAAACCAACTTAAAGGTTTGTTTGTTTGCTTGTTTCTCTTGTGGGGGGTGGTGTGTAATTATTTGAGTGTTGGTTCTGATTCTGCATTGAAAAGTTATATGGGGTTTCCTGAGCTGGTTTTTGAGTTTCTATGACCATTTCGACATTCATGTCAAAATGATCAGTTAAGGTTGGTTAGTCTGGTTCATTTTGATGATGGTTATTTATCTGAGGCACTGTTCACATAATTGCCAATGATGGCTAGCACGATGGCTTTGAATATTTTTACAAATGAAATCCTGAATTCTATCTTATGAGCTTGAAGCAAAGATTTGAAATATCTAGTGTTTTCTTTTTTTAACGTAATAAAGCCATGAAGCAGGTGTATGATTGTTATTTCTTTTATTATAGCAAAAAATTAAAAACTGAAAGCTGATTAATATTCCAGAAAAGGACAGAGAGCTTGGTGTTGCTCAGGGAGAAATCAAAGCGTTGAGAGCAACTGAAGTTCTGAAAGGCAAAGCTATAGTAGAGGTAACTGTGAAAATTTGTTTTTGCCAGCAAATGCAGTTTCAGGTTTGTGGCAAAGAATGATATGCTGTGAATTAGAGTTTATGCTATCAAGTTTTAGCCAAATTTTTGCATTCACCGAATAATTTTCAGTTTTCCTATTTTTATAGCTCAGGAATGAGGTTAAAAAATTGGATGAGAAACTCGGAGTTACTGAAAATGTACTTGAACACAAGGTAGGTCAAGGGATTACTGATGTTTCATGGAATTCTACATATGTATTCTTAACTTATGAGAATATGGTACCTAAATTACTTTGTCAAAAATATGAATTGATGCAGAATCTTGAAATTAAGAAACTAACAACTGAGAAGAGAGAAGCATTAGCTGCACAATATGCTGCAGAATCCACTCTTAGAAGGGTGCATGCAATTCAAAAGGATGATGATTCTCTTCCTATTGAGTCTGTCCTTGCTCCTTTAGAGGCAGAGGTTAAAATGTACAAAAATGAGGTAATGTTAATTGATGTAGACATAAAAGAAGATATGTGGCAGTATAAGAATGTAATTCATTTTCTCATGTGCTGCAAGCACTTTGCATATCTGTTGGTCTTTGCAGATTGCAGCACTTCAAGAGGATAAAAAGGCTTTGGAACGTCTCACTAAGTCGAAAGAATCAGCTCTGATTGAAGCAGAGAGGATCTTGAGAAGTGCTCTGGAGAGAGCATTGATAGTAGAGGAGGTTCAAAACCAAAACTTTGAATTGAAGAGACAGATTGAGATATTCCAGGCATGAGTTCCCACAAGACCTTGTCACATTTATTTTGTATAGTAAGAATTTTGAGTAATTTAGCCAATTTCTTATATGCTATGCAGGAAGAGAACAGAATCCTTGAGAAGACAAACCGCCAAAAGGTCTTGGAGGTTGAAAAGCTAAGCCAGACCATTAAAGAACTTGAAGAGGCCATTCTGGCTGGCGGGGCTGCAGCCAATACTATTCATGACTATCGGAGACAAATTTCTGAACTAAATGTTGGTGTTGTTAACTTATGTGTTCAGATTTGTCAGGATTCACTTAGAAATTATGATCTTAGACTGGTTGTTGATCTTGCTTTCCAGGAGGAGAAGAGGACCTTGGAGAGGGAGCTAGCCAGAGTTAAAGTTTCAGCAAACCGAGTAGCAACAGTGGTGGCTAATGAATGGAAGGATGAGAATGACAAAGTTATGCCTGTCAAGCAGTGGCTGGAAGAGAGACGGTTGTTGCAGGTATTTCTTTCACCAAAAAATGGTTCTGGGAACCTAATTTCTGAAACTTTTTTCCATTCAGATATTCTCAACATTTCTTGGACTTGTATGATTGACCACATCCTCATATATCTAGGCTGAGATGCAAAAATTGAAAGACAAGCTGGCTATATCAGAGAGAACATCTAAAGCAGAAGCACAACTGAAGGTTCTATTTGATTTCTATATCTAAAATTAGTTTGTCTTAACTTTCTTCCTTAGCTGTTCTTGAATCATTTGAGTTTCTGGACTAATGTGAATTTATTTCAGGAGAAACTGAAGCTAAGGCTAAAGATATTGGAAGAAGGCTTGAAGCATGTATCAAGTTTCTCTGGAAATCCTAATGCATTTTGCGGGTCCCCGAAAACAGAAAAATCCAGTAATATTTTGGGGTTCTTGACAGCCAACAGTGGACTAAAGAAGAGATCCACATCACAGCCAAGGGCTTCCACCATCAATAGAAGCTCTCTATTGCAGCAGCAACCAAAAACAGAAAACGGAACATTCAATGCTGATAGCTTCAGAAGGAAATATGTTTCTGGAGAAAATGTGCTGAGAAAAAGTATATGGCCTTCTAAAAGTAAGCTTGTTGATACCAATGGAAAGGAAAATGCTGAAGTGAAGGAAAACACAGACACCTATGTTGATAAGTGTAAGGGTAATGATAAAACTGTCTCCATAGAAGTCAAAAACCATGGTGGCGGCAATGAGGACTCACAAGATAATAGAAATGCCAATCCTTATAGCGAAGATGTGGTTTCAGGGTTTCTGTATGATAGACTTCAAAAGGAAGTCATACATTTAAGGAAGTTTTGTGAGGCTAAAGACAGTAGCTTGAATGCGAAAGATGAAGAGATCAAGGTGAAGTGTTCTTTCTTCCACTTTTGTTTTCTCATAAGAGTAGTTAAAGCATGAGGTTACTAAATGTGTAAGATAAGTTTCATTTTCAGATGCTTATGAAGAAGGTTGATGCATTGACAAAAGCCATTGAAATAGAGTCCAAGAAACTTAAGAGAGAAGCAGCAGCTAGAGAAAAGGAAGATGCGTCTGCAAAACTGGATGACACCAGAAAGATCAGAAACACAAAGCCCTCTAGAAGGTTGGTAAATTATCTATAAAAACGTTTCTTTTCTTCTTTTGTTTTATGTTGCTTTCACTAACATTCTGGGTGGTTTTAAATTGCCGCAGGATATCTAGAGCACCTTGAAGTTTCCACCGGAGAAGTTGCAGGATTCAGAATTCGTTTGATTTCATTATCCTCATCCACACATTTCTTCTGATTTTTCATTGTAAATATGAATGGTTTTACAGATTGGTAGCTAATTGGAATAAGTTATGATTAAAAATGAAGATTGTGAGAGAAGGAGATGCTGACATTGTAATTTTCCTAGGAATGGGTTGAATTGTATTTTGCGAATGTTTTGAGTATATGATTTCGACAGTTTGCTTATATGCTCAAATTACAATTATCAGTTCCCCAAGCAACAAATTCTTGATGAGCCAAATGTGTGAATTGCTTGTTTATACAGAGAGTAAATCATTTGGTTCAGGAAGCAGCTTTCCTGATAAGAAATTTTTCTATCTTTGCACATTCCACAAGTATGAAAAGAACACTCAACAACGAATTATGAAAAATCAGGCCAAGCCTGAGTATTTGCATTATGGTATGGAGGACAAGATACGATTCATGGCCATAGCCATTCACATATTCATACATATTTAAACAGGCACTTTTGACTCCAAAAAAAATCTGTACAGGCACTAATTTGTACTAGCTACAAAGGCACACAATAGAAGAACCTTTGGGATCATTATAAGCATAATCCTCAATTAGAGCCCAAAAAAAACTGCTATGTACTAGGAAGTAGAAGCTGAACAGCTACTCTATAGTCTATACCAACTTGGAACTATACAATTCATCAATCAATGTTGAAATTGTGATGCAAACCCCGTTTCCAGGAGGAAAAGATGATCAAAAGTCTGGCACCTCCGGAATGGTAGCTAAAGATGGGAGCCATTTCCACTTCTTCACCTTAAAGCTCTCAGAGAATCGGAGAGAAACTTTTCCAGACCGCAACTTGTTTCCATTTCTCAGCAGGAACTCCTCCAGCTGCTGCCTTGTGATCACAATCTTCACTCTTTCCCTTCTTCTACTTCCTTGTTTAGCCATTTTCCGCAGCACTAAAGGGCTAGAAGGTGGCTTTGCCGCAGCTGGCACAAGATAGTAAAACTTCCCAGGCTCAAGCATGGTATCCGCAGCATTTGACAACTTATAGCCCTCTTTTTTGCTACCATTCAAAGGGAGAACTCTCAACTTTCTTGTGGGAATTGCAGGACAGAACATGTATGCAATTTCCCATGGTGCATTGATCATTTCAGTTTGAAACTCTACTCCAATATATAGTAATGCTTGAATTGTTCTCACATTGAAGGCAAACCATCATAGTTATAGTTTAATAATTGACTAAATTTTAAAGAAATAGGAATTGCATACTTCAGTTAGCTAACTAACATTACTTTATATGGGTTCTGAATAAGCAAGTCAATGGTAGGTCTGTTTTTAAATATGCCTTAACAAAAGAACATGTTTGATGATGTTATTTATCTCCATAAGGTCAAAGGTCTGTGCAATGCCCTTTGGAAAAAATATAATATAGCATTGAAGTCAATCTATGCCCTTTTGAAAAATAGAATATAGTTTGCAAGCCAATTTCCTGTAGATTTTAGTAGGCCACTACTAATAAGTCGAAAGCTTTTGCACTCTTTTTTTACTGGTCAATTATTTCTTGTTTATAATTATAAAAGTACTAAAAACTTAAGCGTGGGCGGTAATGTGTTTTTGCATCACCGGCCGATTAAAGTCCAAATCAATCATATATTTACTACCAGCTGTAACAAACTTGAAAATCACAGCAGGAGAAAAGAATTTAGATTTGCTTTTTTCTAATTTCATTAGCTCTATAAAAATTCAAGGTATAAACAAAAGTTCATGTTTAATGGTACAAAAAAAAAATTTCCTCTACCAAGAGAGTATGCTGAGAACATAAGAAAGAGCAACTTTGAGAAAGTGAAACCATCATTGCTAAGCATAGGTGATGATGTCAAGAGCTGATTTTTCAAATGCCAGACCCTTATGGGGCAGGCACCTCCGCAGCAACTGATTCGGCTGGCTTCCTCGACTCCAACCATGACTTGGCTGCAGCCTCTGTAGTCAAAAACCAGCCAACCTTGTCTGGGGCCTCATGGAAAGGAGCATTTAATTCCTTCAAATGTGACTCAAACACACTAGCTAAACCTTTGTCCGAATATTTGTGTTTACCATGCCCAGTGTTGATTCCAAGTAATGGCGGAAACTCTTCTCCAGATTCCAGTGCCTTTGACAGGTCATTTATCCAAACATGTAATGCAGTCAGTGCAGCTCCAAGAGAGAGAGACTTCAGATGTAAAGACCACTGAGTTGATGACCTAGACTGTAAATCTGTGTATATCTCCATTTTAAGCCCCAGTTCAAGCAGCTCACATGCTTTTTCCAATTGGTTGAGATTGACACAGAGATCAACTAAGCAATTGCAGTAAGCCTTTTTTACATCACTGCTGATTGAACTAAAGAGTTCAGATACTTCCATTTTAAAATCCCCTTCAGTGCCTTGCTCCTCCAACAGAAGCTTTACCACATTCCCAAGCTTTGGATTGGACTTCTCAATACATTCAATGAGCTTACCAAGCTCCTCCTTTGGAGTTTGAGTCATCACATTCAGAAGACAGCCGCAGAACCTATCATCGGGAGTTATGCCCAAGTCTGGCAGTCGGTTGATTGTCCTCACAACATCATCAGTTTGCTGGGCTTTCCCATAGCATTGGATAAGGGACGTTAGAACAAAGATATTAGGCTCAAAGCCTGCTTCCAACATCTCATTAAACATAGCCTCTGCCTCAGCCACTTTCCCACTGCATGAACATATGGTAATCAATGAGGAAAACGACCAACTATCAGGCTTGCAAGTTCCAGAACTCTTCATGCGTTCAAATATCTCAAAAGCTTCATCAGTGAGGCCTAGGTCAGCACACATGGCCAAGAGCGTATTATAAAGAACCACATTCAACTCCATTCCCTTCTCCTTCGTCTCTCTGTAAACAGCGAGAGCATCTTCACCATACCTTGCCCTTCCATAAGCCCGTAACAGAGAAGCATACGTGTTCCAATTCGGCAAAAGTCCATTGTCAGTCATCTCTTTGTAAATAGTCTTCACCTGCCAAGGCCTCTTAGCTCTTCCCATTGCATCCAACAAATTGTTATATATAATCATATTCGGCTTAACACCAATCGCCTTCATTTCCTCATAAACATTCAAACACCCATCAAAATTCCCTGACATCCCATACAATTTAATCAATGTAGAAAACGTCATAGGATCGATACGCCATTTCTCATTCCTGGCTCGATCATACAGACCCAAAGCCATATCTATATTCCCAGACCGCCCATACGCATCAATCATAGATGAGTAAGTCACAGCATCAGGATCACACGCAAAACCAGGCATCTTCTCAAACCACTCGACAGCCTTTTGAGGCAAATTACACATCCTAGCACAACTAATCAAAGTCGAAAACGTCACATTATCAGGCTTAACCCCTCTCTCAAGCATTTCATCAAACAACTTCTCACCCTTATCCAAATCCCTACACTTCCTCATAACTTTCATAGTCACATTATAAAGAACCACCTCTCTACTTAACTTCAACTTCTTCTGAAAATAATTCAAAGCAAGCAAAGCATTTTCCGCATTCGACATGTTATTAAGTATAATCACACAATCTTGCTCCAAAAAATTATCACCTAAACCACTCAAAATACTAAAAACACTATCTTCAGTCGCAGGACACGAGTTCAAAGAATCAGCCACTTTAGCAAGCGAATTGTACCTGGAATCGTAAGATTTTTTCTTCAACTTGGAAGCTCTGGGGCTTTTCGGATTGACCCAGATGTAGCTTTTAGAAGAAGAACCGGTTTTGCCATTTGGGTATTGGGAATTTCCCGAATCCGTCGTGGGGTTCGAGGGCGAGGTCTGGGTTTCTTGCAATGAAACGCTGCGCTTTTGGAGCGAGAGCCTGGAGTGAAATGAGATAGAGCTGAGCTGATAAGAGAAAGTAGTGAACGTTGTCGTTTTGAGTTTTGGTGTTGAGAAGGAAGGGTGGCGATCGTGGAAGAGAGAAGAAGTTGAGTAGCAGAGATTGTAAGCCATTTTTGCTCTGTCTAGTTTAGGGCTCAGGGTGATCTGCTTCCAGTCACCGTGTCTGAGAATGAGAAAGAGAGAGCCTTATCAGCAGACATATAAACATAAACAGAAGACTGCAAAGATATTTATATGATAACATGAATATGGATTTGAAGGAGATATTATTTCGACCATTAATTATAGCATGTTAAAGAGTTTTTATACTTAAAAGTGCGCCCTAACGGCTTGGTTCACTGATCGAATTGAAATTGAATTGATCAATTTTAAATAAATTAAATTACAAAATCTTAGTTCAATTTAGTTTTTAGTTAAAATATTATTTTTAAAATTTTTTTGTTACGTTCGATTATGTTTAAAAAAGAGTTTTTAAAAATTACAAAAATAATTTTATCACTATTTATAATAGTTCAAAAATTAAACTTTTAAAAATAAAGCTTTTTATGCTTTATGGATATTTTAAAATCTTTTAAATTAGAAATAGAAAATTTTGAACTTTAGGAGTATTTTAATTTTCTTTAAGAAAAAATTAATTAGTAGATTTTTTAAATAATGCGGTGAGTTCAAATAATTTTAAGGAATTTTAGCATTAATATTGTTGAGGTATAGTCTAATTAAATTAATATTCACAAATTTAAAAAATTAATGTTAATATCTAATTTATTTTAAAAAATATGCATAAATATTCAATCATTAAAAATATTTTGTTAAAATTAATAAATTTGATATTAATCAATATCAAATAATAATTTTATCTTTTATATGTTAAACGAGACTGACATGATAAAATAATTACATTAATTTTAAAACATTGACTTTTTAAAGATAATAAAATAACAAAAATTAAATTAAATAACAATAAAAAATTTACAAAATAATTTTTTGTTAAATCTTTATAAATAAATTAAAAAATAATAAAAAATTTAAAAAAATTCAATGACTAAAATAACCGCTGGTCCAAGAGAGCAAAGTAGCCATTGGAACTAAGCAGCCATTTGGTCGTTGGAGGCCGTTGATCTAATTGGCCATTTTGGCTGGCTTTTTTTTTTCAAAAGTTTATTATTATTTTATTATATTATTGTATTACTATTTTACTTTATTAATTTTTGTGAATTAAATATTTAAAATATAAAAATATTTGATAATCCTTAAATTTGTTAATATTAACAACAGACTACAAACGATTAGACATCCATACATATTTTATAAAACAATAGATATTAATATTAAATTTATAAATATTAATATAATTAAATCATAACTCAAAAATATTGATAATAATATCTCTAATTTCAATTGTATCTGTCACATAATTATCACATAATTAAACGAACAAGTTCTGTAAGGAGAAACAAGCCATGTGGAGTAATCTTTAATAAGCCCAAACTATACATTTGGTCTAAAAGACATAGTAGAGTTGTTTAAACCCCTATCTTTATTTCACCAAACCCCATTTCCTATTACACATTATCAAACTTTTTGAAATTGTCTAAATATTTTAATCAGTTAATTTATAAATTATCCTTCTTAATATTTATCATATCTTTTAAGAATGCACTATCTACATAAGTGTCTTTCTTTCTTTCTTTTTAATTTCTCGCTTGAACCCTACTTGAATCTCTAAAATAAAACTCTTATTATTTTGCTATCTCTTACTTATTTTTTTAAAAAAATTAATCATTGAGAGTGTTAACTTGATAGATATTTATTGACAACATGTGTAAAATACTTTAAATAATTTAGAAATATTCTTAAAATTCTTATTATCAATGGCAAAGAATTATTGACAAAATTAAAAATTATTTTGAAATAGTTACTAATTTTCACGTGTTACATAGAATCACATTGTTAAATTTAATGATTTCCTCAGACAACCTTCATGTTATAAATTAATTTGATTGTTGGTTTAATTTTTATTAGGGTAATGTTATTTTAATTTAGTTGCCATTTTTTGAATTTAAAATGAAAAAAAAAAAGGAAGAAAAGAATCAAAATGCATGAACATAAGCCCGTTTGGTAATTTTAGTCATTGGTAAATTTGTAATTATGATGCTAGTTATAATACGGGTCTGAAAAGAAATAATATGAGGGATTAGTAGCTTCACTTAAAGACAAGTGCGGGCCAGCGTTTTATGTTTTCAGCACCCCCATTTCTACAATACAAAGTGAGGGGTTAACTAAGAAAATCTCTACATGAAATAACTAACAAGGCCCAGCAAACGTGGCTTTGCACCAATCGGTTGGATTTCATATCATTTTTTTTTCTTTTAAAGATTTGGTAGAGAATTAAATATTTTTAATTAATTAAATAATTAAATACTCCTAATTAATTTAAATTTATTTATTTTTTAACTCAAATTTAAGTAGACACGACTGTTATGCAACTTGATGACTACTACTTGAGTCACACCTAAGAGGGCAATCGTATATTCATATATACCAACTTCATTATTTATTTAAGGAAGAGTACTAACATCAATTGCAATGGTATGGTCACTAATTTTAAATCAATCTTGTTTTTATTCTTCTTTACTTATATTATGTTTAATAAAATTGTAATAAATACAAAATACCAAATAAAAAAGACAAAATTAATTTAAAAGCAATTAAATTAATGACACAATCACAATTGAGACAAGTAATACTGGTATTTAAATATTGACAAATGTTTAAAGGTGAACAAAACTTAAGAGCGAGGCTAGTAATTTGGTTTAATGATAGGGGTGAGTAATGTAGATTCAAACTAATTAAAAATCAAACTTTGAGTTAGGCAAAGAGTCGATTCCACTAATAGTAAAACCGATAGTTCAGTTCAGATTGAACCGAAGTTACATATATACTGAAATCCATCCGTCCATCCCATCGGATTGAGTTATTTTCATCGTTAATTACTTTGTCTAGTTATGATCAGGACCATTCATATTGATGTGGAAATCTTACCCACCGGCCTGCTGCTTCCATATTATTTGTAACAAATGTCCAGTTTTTTTTTTTTTTAAATTTTCCTTTCTGTATGCTATCTAAACAATAACATGATTTTGTGGCTCTGTCATTTAAACTCAGCTTAAATTTTGTCAATATTATAGCTAATTTAGGAATCACGACATCCATATTCTTTTTTAGACACCTGCTCATTAATATTCTTCATCGAAATTACATTACATAGATTCCAAGTCTAAAGTTAACATATATCAACATGCATATATAATAAGCCTATATATAACATTTATATATTTATATAAAAGGAAATTGCCAATTAGCCATCCATGATTTTTCGTTTCAATTTGTGCAAACTCACTCATATTATTAAAGGGCATTCGATGAATAACAGGAATGGAATAACAGTCGGATGGTTAAAATATTTTATTTTTAAAAATAAAGAAAAGTGTAAATTTTTTGTATATTGTATGTCGACACTTTTTTTGGTTGGAACTGAACTAGCCTGCAATTATTTGGTTGAGTAACCAAACCAAACCGGTTTTCTATTTTTTCAGGTTTTTTGGGTTTTAACCCAAATCGACTTGAAAACGTCTCATTCTCTTCACTTTTTTTTTAAGAAAAAATTTCTATTTAATTTCTTTTTAATCTCTCATCTTAATTTAACGATTTAGGTATAGTGCTTATTGATTTTTGCCAATAATACACCAACACATGGCAATTAATTTTTTTATTAATTGATTAAAAAAATTTAATCTTTCAAGTTCAATTCCTATTTTTTAGAAAATTAAACCAGGCTGTTCAGTTATTACATTTAAGATAAACGATCAATTTTTTTCTAATAGAAGAGCTTGAATTGAACCAAACTAATTTTTCAAAAAAAAATTTTGAAGCCTTAAGTATACGATAAAATTAGTGCTTAATTAATATTAGTCAAAATATAAGTAGTTTAAATAGAGACATTGGTATTTAAAAAATCTCTTAATCATTTAAACGCCTGTTTATATATAGTTATTTTATTTTATTAGCAAGCAAAAATATTATAAATTAAAAAAAATTGTGTAAACAATTTAATAGGAAAAAATTAGGTCCCATTCAAATCCCCATCTCCATATAAAAAAATAGTCATAGAAAGTGTGTACAATACGTGTAAAATTCTTATTACAACAATTTTTTTATATATGACAATGATGACTTTGTGATAAATCATTTGAAGATTTGATGATGGAACCTTAAATCATTTGAAAATTATGCATACAATACCAACAAACCAAACCACCACTAATACCGACACAAATTTTAAATAAACAAAAAAGCAAATGCATGCAAAAAAAAACTTTTAACATCAATGGAAACAAAACTAGATCAGATGATGAACTTATGATATTGACCTGCATGATCCAAGCACTAATGCAAATTTCTTTTTTATTACCCCAATTACATGATGGTGCAAGCTGACGGATTTTCTTCAGAGAAGCAATCAGAACGGCGGCCGTAATATCTCCGGCTTCCGCCGCAACCCCAGCTATCATACACTGGCCTTCCGTAGTAACCATCGTAGTAATACCTAGGCGGCCCGCCGCCGTAAGTGCACGGCCCGCCACCGTGCCCCTGGTAACATTCAGTGCAACACGGACCGAATGGCCAAGCCGTCGGTGGTGGGTAACCCGTGGCCGTAGGTACCGGTGCCTTGGGTGGTGATTTTGGTGGGTCAACGAAAGTCACCTTGGGCTTGTCTGGTTTGGGATCTGCTGGCTTCTCTTTAGGCTTCTCAGGTTCTTTCTTCTTCTCGGGCTCCTTAGGTTTCTCAGGTTCTTTTTTCTTCTCGGGCTCTTTAGGTTTCTCAGGTTCTTTCTTCTTCTCAGGGCCTTTAGGTTTCTCCTGTGGTTTGATCTCTATGCTCTTGATTGTGCCACCGCCTTTGCGACAAATCTTGTCCCTGAGCTTTTCAGGATCGCAGCAGCACACCACTTTGATCGTCACTGTGTTTTGCTTCTCGTCGTAAACTTGGTCCCGTATTTCTCTTGTTCACAAACATTATCAAACATCACACATCTTAGCTCACTAAACCCATTTCTCCATTGCTTATAAATGATCAAGAACATAAATATTTATAGAGAGAGAGATTGAGAGACTCACGAGGGAATTTGGAAAGTACTTTCTTGACTTTCTTATAGCACTTGCAGCAATCTAAGTCAACCTTCAGCACCATTGTTGTAACCTGATGAATCAGTAGAAAAATGATACAGCATCAGAAAAAGACAACGAAAAAAATTTAATGATTAGGCAAAACAAAAACATCCCAAAAAGGTAACACAATATATATGATTAGCAAAGGAAATAAAATAAATACATGGTTTGCAAAAACCTTTTCCGCCATGGCTAGCTGTGACCTGCTAGTGCTCAGATCTGAACCCTCAGAAATGAAACGGAAGTAATTATAATTGACGTTGAATGAAATGACAACAGATCCTGAAGTGAAGCCTCGGCCTCCAACAGTCTTAATATAAGATTAGAGGGGAAATAAAAAGAATCTTAAGAATATGTGATGTCACATAGTATTAGTTGTCAAAAATAAAGAAAAAAAAACTGGGGTCAAAGTTGTAGGTAGATTGGGTGTTTCCACAGCAAAGAAGTCCAGATACAAATTGTCGGTTTAATTTTGCGGAAAAAATGACATTTGAATTTCTAACACTTAAAAGTACCTCATTTGTTTGTTAATGATAAATAAACAGTTTATAAATCTCAAGCCGTTCAAACAGACATAATTCAATTCCAATAAGAGTATTTTTAAAACCAGAAAGTCTAAATATCCCTTTAGCCAAATCTTGAGAGTCCAACAATCCTTTTTTATTTTAATTTTAGTCTAAAAAGTACCTCATTATATATGTTACCCAATTATGATGGAATATTCTTGATTATTACCTAAAATTTTGACAAAGTAATATAGAACAAGGTAAAAAGTACTCATATTAACCTCCTCAATTGGTCCAATTTCAAAGGGTAGATAGAGACTTCACTAATTGTTTGCATATTTTCTAAGCATCACATGGAATTGATTGAGGCAGATAATGTGCTTAATTGGCTAACAACCAACCAGCAGCTAGCCTAAGAAGCATCCTCATTGCTCACTACCTACTACAGCATGTACCCTTCATATTCAATATTTAATTTCTATAATTATATTTGTGTATGATTCTTTAATTACCCTCTACTTCACTCATCTGTCTTCATCTCCATCTTGTTTTTTTTTCCCCTGAGATTATATGTTATTCAAATTAAATCATCCATATTATAAGTTATCTTAGCACCATTAATCTCATGTCTTTTTGTGACCTGAGGGCCGGCACCACTAACTATAATTGATGTAGAAATACCACCCACCGGTGCTGCTGGTTCGATCATTGTATATGTAAGGCTGCATCTGGCTAGCATTTGGCAAAGAATAAAAATGTTGTCTTTGCATTTGGACTATTATTCACTATCCTTACAATTATATTTTTTTTAAAAAAATTGGAGAGCATCCCAATCCAAATTCAAAATCTTTCATAGTCTTATCTTTCTCACTCTCCTTTGCCACATTTATAAATAATTTTTTTCTTAAAAAAAAAGAAGCACAAATGCAGCCAAAACTACAAACTTAACTTAACAAGATGATTGGTGTGCATATGATATTGATCATGCATGAATGCATGCAATAACAATACCACTAATTACATGATTGTGCAAGCAGAGGGATTTTCTTCACAGAAATTATTATAATCAAAACGGCATCCGTAGTAACCCCTATTGCAATCGTCACCGTTGCCGCCGCCACCCCAACTATCATGTAATAGCATCCCATAATAGCCATAATAATAATAATATATATATATGGAGGTGCACCGCCAATATGGTAGCATTGCCCCTCACAACATTCCCTGTAAAACACCCTAAATGGGTGAACCGGCCGTGCTGCTGGTTCAGCAAGCTTGGGCTGTGGTTCTGGTTTTGAATTTGATTTTAGTGGTGGGATAATGGCGCAGCGGTCCTAGAATGAACCTTCTATTATCTTTTAATTCACTTAGAATGGAATTTTTCTTATGATAGTGATTCAATGCTTTGTGGGTAGTCTTGGTACCTCATTGAGCTATGGTCAGTTCGCTTTAGTCAACCTGTTAGCTAGTTATATATAAAAAAAAAATAGGCTTCAAAACTCGTTGATTTTTTAAATAATACCGAAAATTTGAAAAAAACTTTTATCTGTTGAAATTTTTTATAGTTTTGAATCTCCTTTCTACAAAAAAATTACTCACTATAAATAACTAATGAAAAGATGAAGTCCTAACTAGAAATAAAATCTCAATCCTATCTAAAATAAAATTAATAACTTAATCACAAAGCTGATAATGTAATCTTGATAGAGTCCGATAAAAATTGATAAAATAATTATAAAATTTTGTGTAATCTTGATAGAGTTGTAATTTGAATAAAATTCCATCAAACACTGCCATCCTTGGTTTTCGTATAATGCATCATTCTCCTCAAGTTGAAAAAATGTACTCTCAAATTTTCATCGTGCATGTAATCATTGAATCTCTACGAAATAAAATTAAATACTCGACGTGTGAAAACATCTTCAAACTATTCTTCGCATATGTTAGGATTTTCAACATAATATTTTGATGTAGACTATAAACTTTGAACTTTCCAATCTTAGTTACAATGTCCATCCAATTACTCCAATGACGAAAAACAAATTTCTCAATCATCAAATTTTCTAACAAAATCTTCAAAGCATTTTCAACGACTTCTCAAAATATTGATAACAAACAAAATTTTCTTGAACTCTTTCTTATGTTGAAAAATCTCATAATTATCACCTTCATTTGAATCAATCAAGAAAATAGACATCGACTGTGTTATTTATTAACTCATCATACTCCTCAATCTTGAAACTTCATCAAATATCAACGGTCAATCAAAATTAATATTTAAATCTGAAGAAATTAATATTGATGTAAATAGTCAATTATCTTCTAATTCATCAAAATTAACTTTAATATTTGATACCATAATTTTTTATTTTTGTTTTTTTATCACTATTTGTTTTTTAAAAAAATTTATCTCTATTTTAATTTTTTTAAGGAAAAAATGAAAAGTAAACAAATTTAATATGTAATTAAATAAAACAGGCAAAGTAGTAATTACTCAAAATTAAGGTTTTAATATTTCGACGAACGGTGGCTGCTGTGGAGCGACAGAGGTCAACCATAAGAGAACCAACAAAGGTGATTTGAATGATGGTGGTGATGTGGTTGGACATGCGGTGGTCAGCAGTGGATTGTGGCAACGGTGCATTTTTGGGTTTTGTGCATTTTTTGGCCTTTTTTGGTGGCAGCTTGAAGTGGTGATGGCTGGGGCTAGAATGAGCGACATTTTTTCAGCTTGTGGAGGCTTTGAACAGCAGTAAAAGAGAGGTGGAATGGCAACAGGTCAATGGAGGTTTTGCCGTTCACGTGATGTTGGTGACGAAAGGCAGTGAGTCTGGTGGGGATTGATCAGTTGGAGTTGGTTGGGGGGGATCGATGTAAAAGGCAACTGATACGGCGACAGTGGTTGTTACTTCGGGCAATGGTGGTGATGGACATTACAATTCATTTTTTCTGCGTTATTTGGTCCTTTTTTTTTTCAAATATGAGAAGTAAAGAAAAACAAAGATTTGTATTATTATTTTTCTTTCTTAAAGATGATGGATAGTAAAGGTGTTTTAAGGTAAAGGTAGTGTGTATTGGTCCAAAATTATATCTAATACAATAGTAGATATAATCTAGTTTTGATACCAACTGGCGCAATGGTTCTAGAACGAATTTTTTTTATCTATTGATTCACTTAAAATACCAAAAAATAGGTTTTAAAACTTGTTGATTCTTTATAAAATATCGAAAACTTATAAATAAGAAAAAAACTTTCTCTGTTGAAATTTTTTTTATTAGTTCTGAATCTTTATTCTACATAGAAATTCTCACTATAAATAACCAATAAAAATATAAAATTCTAACTAGAAACAAATATCTCAATCCTATCTAAAACAAAATTGATAACATAATCACAAATTAATAATGTAATCTTGATAGAGTCTTATAAAAACAAAAAAAAAATCATAAAACTTTCTTTAATCTTGATAAGAGTTGTAATTGGAATAAAATTCCTTCAAACATTGCCATCCTTGGCCTTGGCGTGCTGCATCAATCAACAAAAATATATCTAGTCCTTACAAATTCTTTCTTCTTTTTCTTCTAGTTCTCTGGCTCTTTAGGTTTTTTTGAGTTCTTATTGATTCTTCTCAAGCTCTTTAGGGTTTTCTGGTTCTTCCTTCTTCTTAAGCTCTTCAGGTTTTTCATCATTAGGTGGTGGCTTGACTTCTATACTCTTGATTAAGTGATATGTCCAGAATATAAGAGTTTATTCTCAAGTGCAGGATTGTCAAAGTTATAAATAACTCGTTGAGAGCTGGATCGATCCACAAGAAAGTAAAATTAAAATTATAAACTATAAATACTATAAAAATAAATAAAGCAATATGAGATGTTTGTAAATAATAATTTAAACTATTTTTATAACTCAATTGAAATTCTCACACAAAGAAGGTTCTAATCAAAAGATATAACAATTAAAGTTCATCACAAATTATATATTAACTTTTATTTATTTATTTTAATTATTATACACCAAATATTATAAATGAGTTCAAGTATTTATTATGTCAATCTTGATATTTGTTTACAATAAATCAATACTCCCACTTTACAAGAAAGTGTATATACGTCAAATCTTATAAATGGTTTCAAAAATTTATTATGCCAACTATAAAAATTGTCTATAATAAATCAAGATACACCACTTTACAAGAAAGGATATTAATATTGCAAACAAAATAAATACATCATATATAAATTTTCATAACTTAAGAATGAAACATTAAATTCATGAATAAAAGTTAAGTATATCTTATTACCTTACTAAAAGTTTCACCCTTTCACCTACATGATAAAACCAAAAAAAAAAAAAGATGGAAGAAGAGATAACATGACTTTAGAATAGTAAATAAAAGAAATAATACTATAAAGAAATAATATAAAAGATAAGTATTTTGAACTAAAATTTAGTTCTCCATGTTGGAGGTGTTGGGTTGGGCAAATCAACTACTAGGGTGCTTGCATGTGGGTTGTGTTCATCATACAAACAATATACATATCTCATACATACATATTGCACAGCGGAAGATTAAATACAATGAACACAGAAAATAACATTTGATTAAACTGAAATTCGAGATTGAGAAAATATCACCAATGAAGCTTTTGGATTAATTTTCTTTGAAGTCCACCATGAAATGAATCTTTGATCAATCCTAGCAATCAACAAGGGTGGGTTTAATTGTCTAGAATGGCAGCATCTTAATCCAGCATATTGTTTAACACTTAAACTTGATTCCAAGTTAAACTCTTTAACTTAATCAATTTTGTTTTTCCTTTTATTCAACTCTTGAATAAATAAAACAAATCTTGTTTTTAGTTATTACATTTAGTAACCATTTATCTAATTTGTTTTGTTGTTCTAACACTTAAAACACAAAACAAACAATTTCAATTTCTCAAATTGAATTGGCTCCCAAAATGCAAAACATAAAATCTTAAAAACATTTTTGGTTTTCAATTTCATTTCACTTTATATACTAATGCATAAATTCCAAACTAATTTGAATTTCATTTGCATTTCATTTGGCTTAATCTAACCTTAGTTAATATTTAACTATAGTTAGATTATTTTAACTTAACCTTTAACTTAATAAATATTTAATTATTCTAACTATAATTAACTAACTTAACCTTGGTTAAGTTAACCTTTACTTAACCATTAAGTAAAGTTAACTAAATTAACCATATGATTAACCTTTAATCATAGTTAAATTAAATCATTTATTTAACAATTAAATAAATAAATATTTATTCTTATTATTTAACAATTAAATAATCATAAAGTGAAATTACTATCATATCCTTACTTGGTTACCAAGTTAACCTAAAGTGGGTCCCACCATTTAACCATATACTTTAGTTAATGTAACCTTAGTAATTGCTGAATTATACTGTATTGAACAATTCAATACGGTACACTGCCCAAGTGCTCAAAGAGTACATTTCATATTGGGACTTTCTAAGTCCACACCCGATTTGTCAAATGAAACTGTTTCATTAATCCGTAATCGATGCTCCACGCACACGTTACGAATATTACAAATCAGCGTGTCAGACCATATAAATTGAGGTCATAACGTATACGTATAATCCTTCCATCATTTATACCCTGGATGTGCGGGGATATAGATCAGCACTGTCAAATCCCCATTTGCTCATCCATAATCTTATCTCCAGATTCGTATCTCGATAAACAATATACGCAAACACTTTTGCTATATTGTTTAATCCTGTGGGAAACTCTTTTCCTGGGTTTATGCTTGTGGCCACAAGAATTTATGAAATACAATCTAGGAGCATCGGATATACAACTTACCTACGTAAGCTGACGGATCTCGTATCTACACACACCGGACTCCATGAGCATCGGACCATACCCAACAACACATAACAGTCAGACCATGAAAGGTCTCTGACATATACGGAACCAAAGCATGATGGATCACTCACAAGACCACCGTGGCGCTCAGGTCAAAGGACCACGATTACTACTCAACTCGAGAGGACCTTCCTTTGACGGTGTCATAGGATATCTATTGGGGTCCTCATGAGTCTGTTCAGTATCCAGTCCTGACTGGATACCCGCATGCCTATACAAGCTCTAAGCTCATGGTCAGCTAATAACAACGATCTAAACCAGTCAGATATAGACATACACTAATCTATATAAAGTGAATCACTGATAGACCAGCATTGGTGATTATAAATCAGGAACATTATCTTTGAGACACACTTACATAATGATATTTCTTAACACCTATTGCAACTCTTTGCAACTATATCATTACAAGTATACTCTTAGATCTTTGTCCCATTATAGATAAGGTTCTAACTTTTTAGACCTCGCTGACTCTTATAAACTGATAACTATTAACAGTGCTAACTCTTAGCATTTATAACTCTCAGCTTTGCTAACTATTAGTTCTGCTCTAAGCTCCTTTAGACCAGATCTGAACTCTTTCAGATCAAACAATGTCTGTAATGTTACAAGCATTATACCATGTTAATATAATATTAACAATCTTTATTCGAAATGTTTATTGTATAAATATTAACAATTAATATTCATACAATATTTGAATGGCACATGAGCACCAGCTCCAACACTCCAATCATATCCTTTAAGTATAAACATGTCACTTATTTATAGAAAAACATGGATAAATAAAGACAAATGAAGAGAGAACCATTTGGTTGATAAAAGTCAAGAAGTTTGGTAACTAATTTGCATTGATTATCAATAAGGGACCTATTGGATTGTTGAATTTGAAATTGATGTGGTCCGAATTAGCTTCCACACAAAAAATTAAAATTAAAAACAAGTCTCTTATCTTTCTAAATTGAGTTATGACATATATATTAGATTCGAATTTATATAGTTATGGGTCAAATACTGATGACTATTCAGACTGAGCCAATACTGCAGACCAATTCTGCTCTAATCCATTTCACCCTCTAAACACTTGAATTTCAAAGCTTTGTAAAATACAATATGTTAGTCTATTGAGTCAATTCTTCACAGGATTAAGAATCTCTCCAATTGAATTCTTAGATAAATAGTTATACCCATTTTACCAAACCTACCACAAAATAATTAAAAGTAAATTAGGTACAATATTGTAAACATACTTAAGTTATGAGGGTTAAAGACACTAGTAATATAAAACAATAATATAAAACCTTTATTAATTATATAATTTTAAGTGTTTATCATTAAGCAACTGCTATTAGCATATCTTGTCCCTAATCTTTTTAGGATTGCAGTATACCACTTTGATTGTCACTGTGTTTAAATTCTCGTAATAAATTTGGTCTCGTATTTTTATTGTTCTCAAATTAAATTCAACATCAAACATCTTAGGGCCCGCTTCCATTAATGCTCAATAATATTTTTGTACTTTTATTTTTTTAAATGTTTTAATTATAATATTATTAAAAGTTAACAATATTACAATGTAGGTCTATTGATACACATCAGACAACTATTAAAATATTTCATAGGGATAAGATAGAATTTTTATAGCTTGCCTGAACCTATTTTTCTAATACAGGAGATAAGACAAGTCTTATAATGGGAACTATCCCTTACTAATCATAACCCTTATTACGGACAGAGAAATTTGACTTTTACGCAGGAGAAATTTTACAACTTCACAAGAAGGACATTTATTCTCACATGGGAATGATTTTACAACCTTACAAAGAAGAAGTTTACTTTTACATAGGAGAAAAAATACAACAAAAATCTTTGCGTAGGAGGAAAGTTACAAAAGTACCTCTATACTTAATACATCATTATACACAACCCAACCCTAATCTAACCAAAAACCAGCCATGTATGAGAGTTGGTACTTACGTATCATTCTATTATTGTATGAATAATAATTATTTAATATTTATATAATAAACATTTAAAATAAAATCATTAATATTAAACATATATGGTATTATACTTATAACGCTACAAACATTATATGATCTAAAGGTGTTCAGATCTGGTCTAAATGAGTTTAGACTAGGGTTAAGTTAACAACGCTACAAATTATAAATGCTAAGAGTTAGCACTTTTAATAGTTAGCAAGTTATAAGAGTCCATGATATCTAAAAAATTATAGCCTTATTTGAAATGAGATAAAGACTAAGAGTATATTAATAATAACATAGTTGTAAAAAGTTGCAACAAGTACTAAAAAATGTCATTATACAACTATGTTCTCAAACACTATGTTTCTGATTTATTTTCATCAATACGAGTCTATCAGTGAATCTTTTTCATATAGATCAGTGTATGTCTATGTTTGCATGGTACAGATAGTTGTTCTTAACTGACTATGAGCTTAGAACTCATATAGGCATGTAGGTATTCAATCAGGACTGAATACTGAATAGACTCATGAGAACTGCAATAGACATCCTATGAACTCGTCAATAAAAAACCCTCTCAAGTTAAGTAGTATTCATAGTCATTTAACCTAAGCGTCACGTTGGGCTTGTGGGTGATTCACCATACTTTAGTTTTACGTATGTTAGAGACCTTTAATGGTCTGACTGTTATGTATTGCTAGGTATGGTCTAATACTCATAGAGTTCAGTGTGCATAGATACAAGATTCGTCAGTTTATATAGGTAAGTTGTATATCTAATGCTCCGATATTGTATCTTGAAAAATTTTATGGTCATAAGTAATAAACCCAAGAAAGGAATTTATCGTAAGGTTACAATATCGCAAAAGTATTTGCGCATATTGTTTATTGAGATATAAATCTGGAGATAAGTTCATGGATGAACAAATAAGAATTTGACAGTGTTGATCTATATTCCTGAATATTCAGGGTATAATTGATAAAAAATATTATACGTAAGCGCAATAACCTCAACTTGTATAGTCTAACGCGCTAATTTATAATATCCGTGATATGTGTATAAGATATCGATTACACACTCATGGAATAGTTTCATTTGACGAATCGAGTTTAAAACTAGAGAGTCCCACAGTATGAAGTGTACTTGTTGTACACTAGGACAGTGTATCAAATTGAATAGTTTAATCTAGTAAAATTCAACAAAACAAAATGTTTATTTGAGAAACTCTTGAAATGCGTACTTGTCAAGACTTAAAAGTTAAGTATATTAACTAGTTAACAATTATTATTGAATAATTAAATATTAACACGTGTCATATAATAAACCTTTGGTTAAGCTAACTCAAGTGTAGGATTAGGTAGGACCCACTTTGAGTTAATAAGGACTTAAGGGTAATTTCACTTAATTGATTATTTAATTGTTAAATAATCAAAATATTTATTTATTTAATAGTTAAATAAATATTTAACTTAACTATGGTTATAACAAAATTGTTAGGTTAAAATATCTTTTAACCTTACTTAAGGGTTAAGTTAAGGTTAATCTAACTATGAGTAATAGTTAACTAGGATTAGATCAGTTAGATATTTACTTATTTAATTATTAAATAAATATTAATTTAATCATGGTTAATTATTTATCAAAGGGTTAGGTTAAAAGATATTTTGTATTTAACTTAACTGCGATTAATTATTAACGTTAGGATTGATTAAAATTAAGAAATTTTATTTTAATTAATTGTTAATTGAAATTAACTTAATTTAGGTTAATTGTTAATCCGAAGGTTAAGTTAAAGTGAAACTAAACCTAAATGAAATTTAATGTATTTGAAATTAAATACATTTGTATATATAGTTAAATGAAATTAAATTTCATAAATTAAGTTTTACGTTTGTGAATTGGCCAGTCATTTGGAGAGAAAGAGAAGAAAAGAAATTGTTTCTTGTTTTATTATTTCAAGTGTTGAAATTAATAATTCTTCTTTTATTTTTATTAGGGCTATTCATTGTAATAGCTAAATGAATTTATTTTTAATTATTCAAGTGTTGATCAATGGTAAAAATAAATTAATTTTATTAGATTAAGAGCTAAATTTAAATGGTTTAATTGTTAAACTGGTGTTAGATTATAGGCTACTATTCTATCTATTCAAACATACCTCAATTGATTTTTAGAATTGTCAACAAGTTCATTTCTAATAGATTCTAAATAAATTTTAATGTAAAGGCTTTAAGGGTGATATATTCTCAATTTATCTTAATTTGATTAATATTATATAATTGTGTTTATTGTCTAATTTTAGACTTCTGTTGTGTATGTATACATATGAAATATATATATTTGCATGATGAACATATGAAATATATATATTTGCATGATGAACAAATACACACCATATGCATGGACTTGTGATTTAATTGACACAAAACATCAAAAACAAGCAACTACTGTATAATTGATAAACGCCAATAATTGGGAGCCAGCGACGGAACCTGTGGTGGTCAGAATTAAAAAGACAATAGCTGAAAACCGTATGTATTAAGGGTAGGTTGCAGGTAGTGGCTCTCAGTACAGATCCGTCAAGGCACCAAGTCCTCGGCCAAGGCTAAGTCGAAACACATTAAAAAATGCGAGGGCCTAAACAAAACTTCAAAAAGGCTCAAAGTGGGTCATCTAGGGTCGCAGCATCACAGAGGGGGTTAGGGAACTTCGTTGGCGGCCTAAGACTTGGTGATGGATGGGTGGCACAATCAATTTGCACAATTGATGATCGCCAACAGCTGTCTTAGTTAAATTTTTTGTTTATTTGGAGAAATTGAAACCAAATTTATTATTTTTAGATAAAAGACAAATTTATTATACCAATTTTTTACTCAAAGCCAAATTTCAAGTATTTTTAGATTTGAATCAAATTGTCATCCTTCTATAATAAATACATGTGAGTACTTTAACAATCATATTAAAATTAAACCAAATTTCATCTTGAAGAAAATCAAATGCATGTCAATTGGAAACCAAAAAACAAAAAAAATGGTCAATGAGAAAAAAAATGTTGCGTGGCCTCCATATTAATTATAGACTACACAATTAAAATTTGATCAAATCCTATCTGTATATATGATCAGTACTGGCTGTGTATATTCTCTTATGATTTATAATCTATCTGTAATTTGTTGACCAAAACTTTCACTAGCAATGTAAAAGGAATAAGAGCCTCCTCAATCGTTTGTTGAATAATAAATTAATTAAATCGCCGATGGAGATTTAAATTAAATAATTGCACATTTTCTAACTTAGCACATGGATTTGAACTAGACATGAAATCAAGAGGGTAGATGGTATACTTAATTCAATTGGCTATCAACCAACTAGCAACTTCAGTATATGATTCCTTTCCAGTTTCCATCTACTACACTCAAATTATCTGCCTTAGTCTCCACCTTAATTTTTTTTTTCTTTTTAAATTAAAATCGCCACTATTTAAAAGTATTTTCATAAGTGATATTTAAGAAAATTGTTAGCTTAGTCTCTAATATTTTATATAATTACTCAGTAACTTTTGTGTTTTTCTAAATATTTCTATTAGTCTTTGCAAGTAAAAAAATACAGTAGTGTTATATTTATAAAGTTAGACACAAATTTTTTATTCCAATGGATGTGTTATTAATAGATAATTATCAATTTTTTAATTCTTATTAATGTGATAATTATACAACATCAATCAATAATTGATATATAAATATTACATTAATCTAAATATAAAATTTGTATTCCAACTTCATAAACATAACATTATAAAAATATAATATTTGAAGTGAATGTTTTGAGGATAGAATAATAAATTAATATGTTCAATTACAATAAATGATTATATATTTAATCAAATATACCTTATGAAGTGGATGAATGGAAGAGATTATCGGACAAAGAAAATAATCCAATGATTTTGAAAGAATTGAATGAGAAGTCATGTTAATGAAAATCTTATGAATAGAGTGACAGAAAGAATAACTTATCTATCAACTTTTCCTATCACTCTCCTCTAAAAAAATCAAACTTTGCTTTACATAAAGTTGTCAAAGTATGGATTTGAAATCACAGCTTATACATCATAATTCATAAGAATATGTTGTAATCTTAGTAAAAAGGGGAGGGTTAAAGGATTTAGCCGATGAGAGATATTATATTGTGAAGAAGTCTCAATGTTGTTAAGAGTAAAAAATCATCAACAGGGGCATTCTACTGCATTATAGAATTTTATCCAAGAGATGTATCATTTACTTATTTTTTCAATAGTAAAATAAATTAAAATATTTATAAAAAAAATTAAGACTAACAAAATAATTTAACTAAACTTCAAACACCAAACTTACAATTTCTTATAATATTATCCTGTACAAGCTAGCTAGTGCTTGATTCCTGGATCAACTGGTTGAATTTGGGAACAGTTGCTACGTTTTAATGTCAATTAATTAGTAATAATTTATTTAATAAATAATGCTGACAGCCATCTTATCATTATTGTTGATCCCAAAAAAAATGAATTTTTAGGCTAATACATTTTGAATTTTACATTGTTAAGAAAATTCGCATGTTGGACTTTATTTTATTGAATTTGTAGGGTGAATTTTAGATCTTTCTCTCAATAATTAAACACTTATAAAATACTTGAAATTATTGTTAAGACCTCGTTGAAGTAAATTTTGGCGAAGACTCTACAATGCTTAACTCATAAAAAAATTATTTTGATGAAATTTTGGAGAGTAATAAGAAGAATGTCGAAAATATGCCACATGTAGAAAAGCGTTGAAGCCTGAATAAAGAATTTAGTACTAGAAGAAGTCTCCGAAGTCTCCTCTGTTGCAGTTTTCTCATCTTTTTATAGCATCGGTCTTCAGAAAATAGTCCCTAAACTTATCTTCATCAATGTTGTAGTCGAGTTAGGTAAGTCTTGCTAATTTTAGATTATTCTGATCTCTTAGAGTGATTTGAGATATTCTTTTCTAATGACATTGCAATTATTTTCTATATATAACTCTATTTCTTTTATAACACTGGTTTTCTCTTTAAACACATTTCTATAATAAGCCTGATTACTCTCTGGTTGGCCCGGTAGTGGTCTGACTATACTTCTGCTATCATAGTGGTTAGGCATCTCCTACCGAGCTGGTCCCTTTATAATGTACTTCATCCTTTCTTGTCTAAGTCTTGTTTCTATTCTAGCAGCAGTACTTGGTTAGAATGCATAAGCTGTTCGGCATGTGGCTGACCTGGTACTTATACATAGCCAGTTTTCTTGTCTTATTTCTATTGCTCATGTGGGGTTTTGATATTGGTCAGCTCGGTCGGGAGTATACAGGGGTGATATGTATATATCTCTCGTTGAACCTGTTTCAAGCGATTGAGCAGGTTCCTCATTAGAAATCTATCCTTAGACCTGATTCTGGCATCTTTCTGGTGGCCCGTGCTGTCTCAAACTTTGGCCTTCGATGTTGGCCACGAAGGGCTTCGTTGAAGGGCTAAGTTTCTTGGGCCTATAAAGATTAGGTCTTGTGGTGATTTTCTGGGGGGAACAATTATAATTAATGTTACTTTTTAATTTGTTCATTATCTAGCGACATTGAAAGCCAAATCGCCCCACCTATACATAAAAAAAAAAGCACTTGAAATTACCTCAAGCCTAACAATTGTAGAATCGAAGGCATAAAATTCAAGTAAATGTAAGATAAGAAAAGAGGGTCAAATGCCAAACAAGCAAAATTTAGCACCGAGTATGAGATTTTCGGCATATGTTAATGCTCTTGTTTTTGTTTTTTTTCTAATTAATTTTAAAAATAATATGAAATTTACTATCATATTTAATGTGCTTATTATTAATTAATATTATATAATTATTATATTAATACAAATTAAAAAAATTATTAATTATCAACATATAATAATTATTAATTAATAATGTTTCCCCTAAATTTCAACTTAGAAAGCTCAATTATTACTCATCCCTAGCCCGTTGTAACCCATAAGGTCAAATTATAAAATAAGGACACAAGAGATACAAGGGTACATGGGTATCATTACATTGGCTCGTAGACCTCCTTTCGCCAACAATGTCTTCGGTCATCAAGTACTCTCTTCGGTCTAACCGACCATCCTAGTCACAATCCGATCACCCTAATCACGTTTATGCAATTTTAAAATGACTCAACCACGATAAGTATACATAAGAAGAACTTTTTATAAAGAACCACCCTTATAATCTCAATACAAGTCTAATATAGGTAAGAAAGAATTTAACCTTATCAAAATTTAAGAAGAAAAAATCTTGAGAACTTCCAATTCTAATAGGATTTCAACATTACGTGTTGAACTTTTATTATAACCTTATATATAGGGTCTAATTTGATTAAACAAAGGCATTGATGATCCTTATATTAATATTAACAATATTATGATATTATTATTTTTAGCATTCACTAGCAGCGTGTCTATACTTTGAAGGCTTTTGATTCTTTTCCTTCTTCGAGAAAGGCCTCGATAAAATTCTTAGTTTATCATTCGTTATTTACTATTCTTTCCTCTTTTTTTATCTTTTTCTTTTTTTTAAACATTGTTAATTTAAGTATTAGAATGTCTTTATTAAAAAATCTTTTAACGTGGCCTCATTTTTTTTTCTTTTGTTACAGAATTCTCATATGGTATACTCTTAAAGCAGATTAGTTCAATCCAACCTCCGGTTCTTCTCACCATCACTTGATGCCATTGAAGCTCGACCAATCAAGCCTAATCCTTAACCAAACACATCACCATCACTTGATGAAACAACGAAACTATATATGAGACTAATTTTTCCCCACGTTGCTTTTGTTCTAGTGTTGGATTTCCTTTTCTTGTGAAAGAAACGTATTAGAAATGCTTTCCTTTTCTTTATTTTTACTTCCCTTGTTTTCCTTTAATTTTTTCAACTTTACCAATATATAAATGGTTCCTTAGATATGATATTTTCCATAAGTAATTTATAAACCCTTTATAAGTAATATTATATTTACATTTATTATATTTACTTACATATTCAATTATATAAGTAGGGGCAAAACTAAAATTTAAAGTATAAGATTAAAACGTCAAAGTTAAAAAATAATATAGAGATAAAGTTTAATTATTAGAAATTTTAATGTCGGACATAAAATTTTAAAAAAATTAATCATAAAAATACTTCAAAAAATAAAATTATAAAAAAAATTATTATTAAGTTTAAGAATTACTGGAGTTTGAGAGGCCCTGAGCCCCAATACATACATAAATGTTTTTTTATTATTCTTAATTGATATCCTAAATTATATATATATTATATATTAGTATTTATTAACTTCATTACTACATTATTGATATAACAATTACATTACATATATTACTAAATGCCGCGTGACATTAAATAAGGTACAAAGTATGTATTACTTGTTATTTATTCTCTTAAATAGATCTTTCAGAGCAAGAATTAATATATCAAATAATTTTAAAGAGAAACAATGTTTAATTTAGAATTTGATTATACAATTATTTATTTTCCATTTGAAAAAAATAATTCCAATTTGTACTATATATGACTATGACTCCACCGCACTGTATATGTTTAGCAAAACGCCATTTATTAAATTAATAGAAAAGGCACGATCAAAGAAAAAGTTCGGAAACGGAAAAGGGTTTATAAATTAAATGTAGTATGATCAGGCAACAACCACTATTTTATCTTTTATTTCCTATAAAACTCTTCTATGTATTAAAAAAATGCCCCAAAAAAGTTAATATTAATTCAACAAGAGGCAACTAGAAGATAGTGACATGACAGTCACCAAATTGTTGGTGTTGATGTTGATGTTGATGATGATGCACAGCCAGCACTACTAGCAATTTACATGATTGTGCAAGCAGCGTTCGGATTTTCTTCACAGATGTAATCGGTACAGCGACTTCTGTAATAGCCCCTGTCACAGCCACCCCCCCAACTTTCATACACCGGCCTCCCACAGTACCCATCGTAATGTCTCACCGGTCCATAGCCACGCTCATAACATGGACCCCCAGTATGTCCCCCGTAGCATTCCCTGCAACATTCCCTAACCGGGTAACACGGGTACGGCGGGTAACACGGGTGCGGCGGGTAACACGGCATTGGCTGAGCCGGTTCCTTGGGTTTCTCAGGTTGTTTTGGTTTCTCAGGCTCTTTGGGTTTCTCAGGTTGCTTTGGTTTCTCAGGCTCTTTGGGTTTCTCAGGTTCTTTTGGCTTTTCAGGTTGTTTCGGTTTCTCGGGCTCTTTAGGTTTTTGAGGTTCCAGGATTTCGATACTCTTGATCACGCCACAACCTTTGCAGCACAACTTATCTCTGATCTTTTCAGGACTGCAACACACCACTTTGATTATCACCTTGTTTTGCTTCTCATCGTATATCTGGTCCTGTATTTCTGATCTTGTTCACAAAGTTCAATACACACATATATGCATAACATCTTAGTTTACTGATCACTGAATCAACGGTTTTCACTTGGAAATAACTAACATAACAGAGCTAAAGGAGATCGAGACTTACGAGGGAATTTACAGAGTACTTTCTTGACTTTCTTGTAGCATTTGTAGCACTGAAGGTCAACCTTCAGCGCCATTATTGTCACCTTCTGTAAACACGTGGTATCTAGATGACCGTGAAATAATAATAATAAAATACATAACAAAATGATTTTGTCATCAAGATAGCTTTCACATTCTAAATGACAAAAAAGAGAATAGAATCATATTCTGACATGAAAAGATTCTGCAACTAAATTAGCTTTAATCAATAACACACAACAATGACCAAGAAAGTTGATCAAGAAAGATAAAGTTTTGCCTGCGAACCTTCTCCCCCATGGCTCTGTTGAGAGGTGATCGGATCTGATTCTGAACCTCAGAAAAATGAGCCACACCCAATACTATCGATTCTCTCACGAGCGAGATTTTGGCAGCGGCAGCGGCAGCAGCAGAGACTAGGAAGGGGACATGAATTAAAAAAAAGGGTCTTATAAATTTAGGGAGGAATTGCGTAAGAGTTTGATCACCGTACCTGCACAGCCAATAGGATTTAGACACAATTGCCTTTACGTGCTTAGAAAGAAAATAAAAAGGCTTCATGACGTATGATTGCTGACTCAACAATCTTCTCCCTATTTTTGCTTTGAATGCAGCCTCTGCTCACCACCACCTTCTTTCTTTAATCTTTAGCCCTTTTTTTTTTTTTTTTGGAAATGGTTCCGTAATCTTTAGTCCTTTAACTTTATTTATTCATTGTTTTATTTTAAGAAAAGGGACAATTTTATCTTTAAAAATTAGTTTAAAATACAAATTTGTTTTTATTAGATTAAAAAATTTAAATTTTTTAAATTTAACCTTTATAGTTAGTTTTAACTGTAAAAAATAAAAAATAGTTTAATTATAAAAAATAAATTAAACTTTAAATACGATGCTAATTTTATTCATAAACATGTGAAGTAATTTTATTTATTTAATTAATTTAATATAATTTAAAAAATAAATATTAATAAAAAATTATATTTCATAATACAATTAATTATAAATGACATAAATTATCATACAATTAATTTATATTTTTAATAAATATTAAAAATAAAAACTAATTATATAATAACATGTTTCATTATTAACTTATTATATTGTGATACGTATAATTTTATTAAATTTTTATTTTAATTATATTAAAGTATATGAATATATGAGATTGTGCAACGTGTTTAAAGATAATAAAAAAATTTGTGTCATGTGTTTACAATTAAAAACAAACAATAAAAATAAACTGATAATTATATTTTAAGACTATTATTTTCATCTCAATTAACAATAAAAATTAAGAAATCAGAATAAAATTAAATATTTTATATCTAAAATGACTAAATCAGATAAAATTATCAATTAAACAAATTTATTTTTTTAAAAAAAATTCCTTATCTATCTGCAATTATGGCCACGCACACACCCCACCACCTCACATGCCAACCGTATTCGTGTCTCGAGACCTTGTGCCATGGATCATGCGTTCATTCGTTTTCCCCACATCAACATGGTGCTGGTGTGACATTTAAAGAATCACCAACAATTAGTGGTTGATGATATAATTCTATTTTAACCACCGTTTCACCCATTTTCTAATTCTCATTATGTTCATCAAATCATAGTCATTAACCCATAATTGAAGTATATATAGATAAATTTAATATATGTATATATATATAGATGAATTTTATTGATTTTTATTATATAATAAATACAGACGAAAATTTTCTCTTAATCTAAGATTAAACTTTCATCTTATTACATATAGACATGTGATTGATGGTTGATAAAATAAATAAAATTTGATCAAATATGCTTAATATTGTATATGTGTTATGAGAGACTTAAAAATTTTAGATAAATTCAAATTAGAAGAGGATTCTAATTCAATATATACAATTAATTATCTTTTTGTTATTTTTATAATTTTTATAATTAGTATAATTAATTCCCTTTTAAAAAGCAATTGATTATTTTTAGACAGACAAATAATATTAATAATTTATGAAAATGATGAATAGCTAGGTTAGGTTACTTCACAAATTGAACTTCAAATTGGCCATACAATCAAAGTGATAAAAGAAGAAAAAAGAATATAATGTTATTAATAATTTATAGTAAGAAAATGAATCTAGTTGTTTGTCAAATTTAATAATGGCCACTAGAGAATTATGCCATTGCAATTAGGTGAAAGAGCTTATCAATGTTGGCAATTAATTGGTGGTGGTAAAGATTGGGAAGTAATACGCTAAATATCTTTCTCTTTTAATAGTTAGGTAGATTTCGACCTCTCTCTCTCTATCTCTTTCTATATATATATATATATATATATATATATGAAAGAGTAATATATATTTTTTAATATTTAGATGATAATGAAGAATTTTATTCACGAAATATTATATTTTTTAATTTAAATTTGAGTGATTGTAAATATTAAGCGCGTTCACTATTAACCGTATTACACCCATAAATAATAATCTCTCATTAAATATTGTATTATTATATCAAAATTATAAAACTAGTAGATACATATAGTTGTATGAAATTATGAATATATATATATATATATATATATAAAGACATATGAAGATTGGATTATTGATGAATATGAAGTTAGATTAATCGAATTGATCTTTAACAGAAAATGCCCAACCAGAAATTTGTGAACGTAGAATTACTCTTGGGGCTATGATGTGGAAGGAAGGTATTTGGGCCTGTCCACGCCAACAAACCTCTTTTTCCATTTACGTAATGCCTTGAATACGATGATGGGCCTAGCAAATATCTGACCAAAAATGGATCCAGCCCATTTTGATCTATCTTCATTTTTCAGCCTACAACGTGTTCAAGAATAATAACAATAATAAAAAAAATACACCGTAAACTTTTACTATTAACCACAACTACAAATATAAAAGATAAAAGAAATTGAGAGACAACATTAATGCTTTTAACCGATTCCATCCATAAATTTGAGCTATTTTTGAAATTTTTAATTTCATGAAAATAATAATTCTCATAATTAAACTTTTATATATACAAAAAAATAAATTAATAATTTATTATATAATAAATAATACTATAATATAATATTATTTAATTAATTTATAATTTTAATATTATTTATAACGTGTTATAAAATTTCAAGTATCTGAAATGTCGGTGCTCGGGTGGTTGAATCAATTCTAATATTTATTGTTGAACCAAAATGTCAAATTCAGATTTACATGGTCAAAGTTTTTAGGATCTTTAGGCCGGCATAGCCTAATTTGTGAGGCCACCATGCACGAATGGTAGATTGAGAATTATAATCAAGAGTTAAAAAAAAAAAAAAAAGAGAGTTCAGGTACTGTGTTGGCTATGGCCTTAATTTCCAGCTTTTTTAACTCCGCCCGCAATATTCACTACAAGAAAAATGCTCATATGGCTATATAATCAATAGAAACAAGTGTAATACTGTCCAAAAAAAAAAATTCGACCAGAATGAGCAATTGTCATTGTCGTTGAAGGGTTAAATAAAAATAATTTTTTATTAACTAATCATCACAAATACGAAATATTGTAAACAATGTATGTTATAACAAATATTATAAAAAGCATTGAATAAAAAGTTATCATCAAATTATCATTTTTTTTCAACCACTTAATGCAATCATAAATATATTTTTAATTTTAATTGTATATTGTAATCAATAATTTATTAATAACGAAATAGAAATAAATGTTGTAAATAACTTCTTGCTTTTAAAAATAATTATATTATTAATAATATATTGCATTCAAAAATAATTTGCGATTAGTCGAAATAAACTTCATCTTCAATAATAAATAATTGTCGAAAGTAGACTAATTTTATGGGTATATTAAGATGACTAATAATAATTAATTTGTCAAAAATATTAACATCGACAATGGTCTCGTATTAATAAAAAATAATAAAATAAAGATTTGAATATTCTTTAAATCATCAATAGTTAAATTATATGACATTTATCTAATTAACCAAAGCTTCTTTACATTATATGCAAGTCTTTTTGTTGTAAGATTTGCTTGAGTTAGAGTCATTTATATCCCTAAATTTGAGCCCACTAAGACTATGACCGTGCTTGTTACTCTCATCATTTTAAGATATATTTTTTTAATTTTTTTAATGAGTTTTCATCTAACTCACCCATCTCAATTAAATTAGTCTTTTTTTTATGTCATTTATTCTATAATAAATTATCAATATATAAAATAAATTACAAAATAAGTATGAAATATCAACAATGACAATCTAAAATTTTGATGTCATATTTATTTGAAAAAACATACATGAAAAAGCTCTTTAGCTTTTTTGTGAAACAATCCTCGTTTCATCTCATCTCATGTCATAAACAGCAGCTGATCAGATACTATACTATGATGAAGTGATAATGTTGCTAATTGGACTATTTGAAGAACCATTTTTTGGATTATGAAATTTTTTTTAAAAATAAAATAAGTAGACATTATAAAGAATTTATAGCCAATCAAGCAAAAATAAAGTTAAAAGGCTGTGGTTCAGTTCAGGTCTGACTCTGCAGATATGCATTAAAACAGAAGAAAAATTATGGTTTCACCTGAAGAGGATGGAGAGGGTGTCTCATGTTCATTGTAACAAGTATCTCTTGGTACTTTTCAATCGAAACAAAAACATATTTCGTTTGTAAAAACCTTTTAGGAATCCATAGATGTTGGTTCGAGTCCTGAAAGTGGAAAACAAGTGTTAATTTTCAGTTGTAAGATTGGCTTGGCTGGTAGATTTATGATATGAATTCGAGAACTACTGGATATATCAATTCGTTCTAGATGGAGCAGGAATATTCTTGAATTCTTGAATTTCTTTTTTAGCTGAATTGATAATAAATCTTTTGTTTATAACCTAAAAAAGGAGTAAAATAAAATAAATAAAGAATAATATTTAAGGAAAGAAAAAAAAAAAAGCCTAAGAGAATCGAACCTTATGGTGAGTTAGTATATGAGAGACTTCTTGGCGTGAAGCTTCGATCGCGTTTGTGAATTGGCGTGAAACTAATTGTAGAAGCAGTGGAGGAGGAGGAGGAGGTTGCGGCAGGCGGCGGCGCTGTTATCTTGACAAGTAAAGCAAATGTGAATTTGGGTGCGAGTAGTGTATGGAAACTAAAATCTCACTAAAATTATTACACGTGTCATTTTTTTTTTTATAATCTCAATTAATACTCATTCTTTTTTTTTATATAAAAAATTAGCAATTAATAATTACATACTCTAATATAAATATGAATATTTCAAGTTTATTTGTAAAATATATTGAATAAGTCCACAAAATATAAATATACAACATAACAAAACAATAATATAACTTAATACATCAATTATACTATAGTGTAATTCAGACTCATGTGTATATATTTAACAAATAAATTAACGTCCAGAATTAAGAAAATCAACACATGTAATAAATATTAATCTCTAAATAATTTAATTTAATAATAATAATTAAAATAATTACATTTATGTTAGTTCTAGTTCCTGTATGATTAAAATATACTTAAATATATATAGGTATTTTTTATTAAAATTTTCATCATTGAAAAAAGTACTTGGCGATGATTCCATCTTTCTAGAAGGTAATTGAAAGTAACACTTATTTTTACCTACACCAAAATAAACATTGTTATTTCAATTATAAATTAATAACATTATACATATTACATAATTTTTACCGCTCAAATCATTGGTCTAAAATAAAGTTACATTTTCAATTAAAACCAAAAATATGGCGGCAAATTTTACCACAAAAACTTAAAACTTTTAACAATTATATACAACTACGTTATCATTTAGTCCAAACAATTTACATTAACAAGTGCACAGAAATATAATTGAAAATAAAATATTATTTTCAAAAGATGATAAATATGGTTAAAAAATTAATCAAATTTCACCAAATTTGTGGTTGTAAGTGTATTTGGTCAAAATTAGTAATTTGTTACCATCAAATAAAAAATATATTTTTGACTACAACAATATATCAGGTGACTAATACATTTTCGACTATCACTTACAGCTGTTGAAGAAGAAATAATAATTTCAACTTTATAATATAATAACAAAGCAAATAAGAATAAATTAGAGAGAAAGAGCGAAAAAAAAATACACATAATATTTACGTATTTTAGTAACTTACCTACGTTTATGGCGGATCGAGATCTTACTTCTTTTATTATAAATCACCAATGCAATTATATACTTTCTTTTATTATGAATCACCAAGACAATCACAAAATATACTTTTTACAAGCAAAAAAATCGAGTCTCACAAATAACACTCTCTAAAATCGCACTCACTAAGAACACAATTTTATCTCTCTTGTAATGTAGAGGTTTCTTTTACTAAAAATCATAAATACCATTAAGTTTTACAAAAAATCACACTTCCTTTAGGTACCAATAGGATCCTCCCTACATACGGAACACATAACATATACCAATCCCGAAGGAAATGCCACACATAAAGGCTCTACAAATCACATAAAATGTCTACTAAGTTAACAGTGAGTTCAAGTACCTCAAAACACAAAATATTTCTCATGGACATATTACACTTCAAAAGCTTTCTTTGTTAAACATATCTTATTTTGAAAGCTCACTTTCAAAAAACACATGTATGTCCATGCTCAATGTCAATGCTCACATTCATAAACATATATTTACATTTCATATCAAAACATACTTTGACATAACATAAACATATTCTTAACCATATTTACAAAATCATTCATAACACTTACTATGTTTATTGTGATTCCAGTAAAAAGTCTAGTATACTTACCTCTTAACACTTTCAGCTACAAGGCTTAAATCTCCTTAACCTATCAATGGAGATTAATTATTTCATAAGCCTCACAATTCACACAAAATACTTTAAATAGCTTACAAAATTATACACAATGCATTTATCACATCAAATTGGTCTAAATATTTGGTTTCTCAAAACCTGTCATTCTGACCACTTACACTTAACAAAAGTTTCTAATACATCAAATGATGTCCAATTACTCCAAAATCAGAATATATCATTCTTGACTCATATATACTTCTTATATATGAATATTATATCAAAATTCCTACACAATCCATTCCATACACACCATCGAATCCAAACTACAAACCTGACAGGATCAAGATACTTACTGAACAGTATTCAATCTCCCAATTTTATAAAATCATATACTAACTCAAAAATTATAAAACTATCACATAATTACTCTTGACACATATCTCAGTCCATGATAAATATTTGGCTTCCAAATAACTGCCAAAAGTATTTTAAAACTATTTTATTTTATAACTTTAAAAATCTGTTAATCAAATACTACAATGAGCTGATACACTTTAGAAATTCATAACACTTCAACCACATTGATCCAAATTCTCAATTCCGAGTATATCATATTAGACATATAAAATTATCATATTCCACAAATTCGTAATTTTTAAAGATCATTCAGCAGGTCAAAAATTATTTTCCACTGTATCATACTGTTTACACAGGAAATTTCTAGAATTCCAGGGTCATTTTGGTAAATTCACTACAAATTCAATTTCCGAGATTTTCAGTCGATTCAAAGTCTCAGATGATCCTAAACATGTCTAATTTCATATACTCAAAATTAAAAACCAGAATCGAATCACAACAATTTATAAAATTCCTAGATCAAGAGATTATCCAGCAGAAATTCCATAATTCATCATGATTTATCAAACTATCTTATAGATCATCATCAATTCTCATATGATCTTACGAAATACACAACAAATCCTTAATTATACATATTTTCAGAAATCAAAACTTAAAGGAATTAACTTAATTAATACCAATAAATTGAGAAATACGTATGATATACCTCTTGAAATTCAAATTTCCAATTTCTTCTTCTTTTTCTTCTTCTTCTCCTCTTTCTCTCTCCTCTATTTCTCTCTTCTCTCTCTTAAAATGGGTAGCTCGACCTAAAAATGGTAAATTAGGGTTTAAAAGTGTATTTTTATACTAAGTGGCTAATTTTTGGTATTTACGAATTCACCCCCAAAACTTTCAAAGTATAACAATTTGGTCCCTAAAATAATTCCAAAGTCTTGCAAATAAACCCAATACTAATAGTATATCCTTAACCTATAAAAACACTACTAATAACAATATATAAATCAAGGATCACCCACATATAAATAAAATACGTATATTTATATATATATAAATATACATATTCTTACCGGTTATGGATACTAGTTACTACAGTTGCAATAAGTGTTAGGAAATGTTATTGTGTAAGTATGTTCTCAAACCATATATATTTTTTATTTATTTTTATCAATGCAGGTCTATCGATGAATAATTTTTATACAGACCAGTGTATGTATATATCTATATGGTACAAATGGTTCTTCTTAACTAACCATGAGTTTAGTAGAAGTTTGTATAGACACGCAAATATTTAGTTAGGACTGAATACTGAACAGGCTCAATTAAGATCTCTAATAAACTTCTCATAAAGTCGTTAATGAAAAATTCTTTCGAATTGAGTAGTATTTTTGGTCTCTTGACTTGAGCATCACGGTGTGCTTGTAAGTTATCCATCATACTTAGGTTCCACACATGTCAGAGACCTTTTATAGTCTAACAACTGGATGTCGCTGGTATGTTTCGATGCACATAAAATTTGGTGTATGTAGATATGAGATCCGTCAACTCATATAGTTGAGTTGTATATCCAGATACTCTAAGATTATGTTTTAAAAATTCTTATGAGCATAAGAAAAACACTCGAGAAAAATATTTCCGGCGTTAGAAAGAATATAGTAAAAGTGTTTGTACATATTGTTTGTCAGAATACAAATTTAGAGATAAGTTTTAGAGTTGAGCATAAGGAGATTTAACCGTGATGATCTATATCCTTGCTATTCGAGGATATAAATGATGGAGGGATTATACGAATATGTATTAATCTCAACTTGCACGATTCAACGTGTCATTTCCTTATTTCTATAATGTATGTGTGGAGCAACGTTTATAGACTTACGGAAGAGTTTCGTAAGAAGAAATAGATGTGAACCTAGGGAGTTTCACTATATGAAGTGAACTTATTATGCACTAGGATAACGCACCGAATTGAATAGTCCAATCTGAAAAGTTTTTGAGAAATTAAAATTAATTCAGATTTTTTAGGGAGATCATAGGGTTTAAGTGTTAAACCGAAGATTTCGATAAGTAGAACTTGTCCCTTTAACCTTTGTATTCTTTATCACATTTTATGTTATTAGTTTGTTAAAACATGAAACATGACAAAGAATCATTAATTTAGTATATAGTTTACAAAATGTTGCAAATTTATATATATATATAAATGAAAATAAAACAAATGGCTTATAATTAATTTATTAATGAATAATTCAAATGATAATATTATGTCACCAATTGAATTTTGAATTCGGCCAAATTGAAATTGAAACTAAGAGGTGGTTGATTGACAGCTATACTAGTTAAGTACAAGCGCACGTTATCGTATCAAGCAATATAGGATTTTAAGTCTAAGTATCGATCCCACATGGATTATACGATATAATTATATACATCAAGTAATAAAATTACACCTACTAAACTTTTATTCAGAAAATTAAAATTTAAAATTTATTTAACTAATCTGATTCTATTAATTAAATCAACATAAACAAAAGTAAATGGTAGAATTCCAGCCCAATGGGTACAAGGACGAACCTCTAAAGGCCTATAAGGCCTCCATGGAGATAGGGGCGGGGGTTCGATTCCTTGGGGGTGCAGGTTACCTGCGGATTGTGTGCTGGGACGCCAGTAGGTGCTGAGGTGTCAGCCACTGGTTGGGTACCAAAGCGTTGGTGGGCCCTACACACTCTAACACCTTGATCATTCAAAATATTGATCAAGTATAATGAAAGCATTAAACACAAGATAGAATGAATTAATTGAATGTATTAGGTTCATAAACTAAAAATTAACATAATCCAAATCCATATTAGGTTCACATAGTCTAACCCTAGATGAACAATTTAGCCCATCACAAAACCAAAAGTATCTAACCAATTCATAAAGATCAATAAAAACAAGAGCATAATGATAAAGAAAGATAAGGAAAACTAATCAAAGTGACTCCTTGATGTGCTTCTCCCTCAATCTTGACTTGAAGCTTAAATCTTGGTATTGGTTCTTCAATCTTGGCTTTGATTTTTGATTTTGTATTTTGAATTCTTTTTTCTAAATTTTTTTCCTCTTTTCTTCTCCTCCTTAAGTAGGGTTTTTAGCCTTCTATTTATAGGTTTATCTCTTCAAAAAACTGTTCACGTGTTATTGTAACAAAAATACTACTCATGTGTTACTGTTCACCATCACGCGCGTTGCGGTGCTGCGACGCTCATACACTGTTTTGGGCGCTACGACAATGGGTATTGTAACAGATCATTGTAGCATATTACTGTTGCAAATCATTGTATTAGGTACCGTTGCAATTTAATTTTTTTGACTTATTTTCATTAGAGTTTCAACCCTATTTGCTCCATTGACTCCAAATCTACACAAAAAAAATAAATAATAAAATACATAAAAAGACAAATAATCTTAATTCCTACGAACAAATATTAAGTTTAAAAGACAAAAATATTAAACTTAACGAACTCTTATCAATGGCTTTCTTACACTTTATATTAAACATGTGATGGCTATTCTTCTTTTCACTATGCAAAAGAATTTGTCATGCTTAACTCTAAGCATGAAGTGGCATGATAATATACAATTCAAAGACCACCAATTTTTTTTTTATTTTTTGGGCATTAAATTTAGCAAATGAAATTATGATATATCATATTTTTCTTAAACATGATACATCTTAGGAGAAGTATAACAATACAAAATAACGTCTTAGGAGAAACATTTTGCATTGTTATGCTTGCCACTAACATTTTATTCATTGGCCAAATATGAGGTGGCTATAACTATTAATAACCAACCTTGTTCTATTTTATTTGTAAGAATTTTAAGGCAAGTTAGAATAAAGTTAATTGTAAGCAAAATATGTAAAAAGGTTCTAGATATATTTTGAATCAAAAGTTGTTTCAATAAAAATATTTCGGCGAGAACATAAAGTTACCGTTTTAACTTAAATGATCACACCGAGTCATAAAGTAGAACTACACAAAGTACAATTCGATAGTGAATTCTCTAATATTTTATTAGTATAATAAAATATTTGTTTATATTTTGTTGCATGTATTTATGTATACGCTTTCTCAACGCACAATGCTCTTTCATAAAGAACCTTTATATAAGCTTAGCACTATCTAAGAAAACTCTAAATCGAGTGAGAATCAGAATGGGATGTCTTAGAATAATTAGGAGATTGGTATGATTTGAGAAGCTTATTTCTAATATTGATGCTATGGTGTTGACTCTCTAACACTATGGCGCCACGCATTTATTGTACTAGTGTTGTGACACTGGTCTTTTGGTAGCACCACACTCTACCTTGGACAACGCAGCCTTCGTTCTTTCATCTCATTTCACATTTATTTTCGTTCTTTAAATATTAAACACACTTAACTTACTATTTAAATTATATTTTAATAATTTCTAATCAATTTTCTCGCAACATTCATTGAAATTATCATTGACACTTATAATTTTCATTAAAATATGATCGTTGACTATCAAAAATTAAAATTTTCAACACATAATTACTCTCGCAACTGCATAACATATTTTTTTCTGCTTTTCTAATAGTTTAAAATTTTCCGGTAAAAAAAGTTATATCAACTACTAGTTTTAATAAAGTTACATAAATTACCAATTTTAATAGTGATAAAAAAGATGATTGAAAAAGAACATTTTCTATTAGTGATTATTGCAAGGACAAGTACTATCAAAATGACAAATGTAGTGATTTTGCAGAACTGACAAGGGCTTTAATTTGGTATCAGGATTCTATCATTTTCGTTATCATCATCATTATCAGTTACCAAAATAAATGTCACACCCCAGACCCAAAAGATCTGACACACGACATCACTTACATTCATTCAATAATACTTAAACATTCATTTTCTCATTTCTTTCAGAATTATAGCAATTGAATTATGACTGGGACAATTAGTAAACCGGAGATACGCAAAGTTTTCTCAGAGATTAACACTCTACTACGTCACCAGTAGCAACTTTGTTACCGGAAGCCCAGAATATATTCATTATAAATTCTTACTTAAAATCAATCCATTAATACACTTGGTGAAACTTAAACTAAGTCCAACCACACACTATAAAATAATACATAGGTATTTATTCACTAGGGACAAATCAAATATCTCATCCCACGTGTCCCCAAATAAAACACTTAGCAACCTAACAACTTAGAGAACCCAAGGAACAGCAGAAGCCTTGCCAAATCCGCTAAGCAAACATGTACCTTATTTACCTGAAATCACCATAAACTATAATGAGTATAAAACTCAGTAAGCATACTAGTTTTTCATATATCAAATATAAATACATATATGTACACAATGCATATGTATGATATGCTGTGATCAATCAAAATCATAATCTTATCAAATCACATATCATGTAAGCGCTTACACATTCTTTCAAAACACATAATAGGAATACCATCACTCAACTACTACTTAGTAGGACTTACATATCACATATCACATAATGAGTCAAATGTCACTCGTAGGTGACATACCGTAGAGAGGAATAGTACAAGTGAGGTCTCATATAATGCTTATGCCCGAAGGTAAAAGCCAAACCTCACCCTGATCATCGGTGAGTCCTCTCACATGCACCAATACGCCACCACACGAATGTGATGACTCACACTTCCTTTAGGTACCAATAGGATCCTCCCTACATACGGAACACATAACATATACCAATCCCGAAGGAAATGCCACACATAAAGGCTCCACAAATCACATAAAATGTCTACTAAGTTAACAGTGAGTTCAAGTACCTCAAAACACAAAATATTTCTCATGGACATATTACACTTCAAAAGCTTTCTTTGTTAAACATATCTTATTTTGAAAGCTCACTTTCAAAAAACACATGTATGTCCATGCTCAATGTCAATGCTCACATTCATAAAAATATATTTACATTTCATATCAAAACATACTTTGACATAACATAAACATATTCTTAACCATATTTACAAAATCATTCATAACACTTACTATGTTTATTGTGATTCCAGTAAAAAGTTTAGTATACTTACCTCTTAGCATTTTCAAGTACAAGGCTTAAATCTCCTTAACCTATCAATGGAGATTAATTATTTCATAAGCCTCACAATTCACACAAAATACTTTAAATAGCTTTCAAAATTGTACACAATACATTTATCACATCAAATTGGTCTAAACACTTGGTTTCTCAAAAACCTGTCATTCTGACCACTTACACTTAACAAAATTTTCTAATACATCAAATGATATCCATTTACTCCAAAATCAGAATATACTATTCTTGACTCATATATCCTTCTTATATATGAATATTATATCAAAGTTCCTACACAATTCATTCCATACACACCATCGAATCCAAACTACAAACCTGACAGGATCAAGATACTTACTGAACAGTATTCAATCTCCCAATTTTATAAAATCATATAATAACTCAAAAATTATAAAAATACCACATAATTACTCTTAACACATATCTCAGTCCATGATAAATATTTCACTTCCCAATCACTGCCAAAAGTATTTTAAAACTATTTTATTCCATAGCTTTAAAAATCTGTTAATTAAATACTGCAATGAGCTGATACATTTTAGAAAATCATAACATTTCAACCACATTGATCTAAATTCTCAATTCTGAGTATATCATATTAGACATATAAACTTATCATATTCCATAAATTCGTAATTTTTGAAGATCATTTAGTAGGACAAACATTGTTCGTCACTGTATTATACTGTTCACATAGGAAATTTCTAGAATTTCAGGGTCATTTTGGTAAATTCACAACAAATTCAATTTCTGGAATTTTGAATCGATTCAAAGTCCCAGATGATCCTAAACATGTCTAATTTCATAAAATCAAAACTCAAAACCAGAATCGATTCACAATAATTTATAAAATTCTTAGATCAAGAGACTATCAATCAGAAATTTTACAATCCATCATGATTTATCAAACTATCTTATAAATCATCATCAATTCTCAAAATATCATACGAAATACACATCAAATCCTCAATTATACATATTTTCAGAAATCAAAACTTAAAGAAATTAACATAATTAACACCAATAAATTAAGAAATAATTGTGATATACCTCTTAAGATCCAAAAATTCCAATTTCTTCTTCTTCTTCTTTTTCTTCTTCTTCTCTTTCTCTCTCCTCTATTTCTCTCTTCTCTCTCTTAAAAGGGGTAGCTCGACCTAAATGAGAGAATTAGGGTTTTAAAAGTGTATTTTTATACTAAGTGGTTAATTTTTGATATTTACGAATTCACCCCCAAAACTTTCAAAGTATAACAATTTGGTCCTAAAATAATTCCAAAGTCTTGCAAATAAACCCAATACTAATAGTATATCCTTAACGAGCATGGGGGCTCAGCCAACTGGCTGAGCCCCCCAAAGTCTCACATCCCCACCTGGGTTCGACCCCCCCTCCCCCCCAGGTGGTGCGGAAATGAATATATATGTTGTAATCCCCCCCTTCAAAAAAAAAAAAATAGTATATCCTTAACCTATAAAAATACTACTAATAACAATATATAAATCAAGGATCACCCACATACAAATAAAATACGTATATTTATATATATAAATATACATATTCTTACCAGTTATGAATATTGGTTACTACAATAAAACTTTTGATTCGATGTCGATGGAAAGTTTGAACTGCTCTCTCTTTCGTCCTTATCTTGGTTCTCTCTTCCATTGTATTGCATTGCATACAAATAGGAATTGAAAGAAATTTATTAAGAGCATTGCCAAGGAATTTGCATCAAGCGGACAGCCATGCACGGCTCCTCCCTTAGTTGCTCCATTACTGCATACAACTGTTGCATAGTAAATGTTGGAGGTCCACAAAGTTTCGAATCTGGTTAGACACCGAATCGATTGGTTAAAAAAATTACATGTTTGAGAAGCTATGAACCCCTAGATACTAAGGTAAGTTCGCCCCTAATATATAGTAATTAGATGTTTTTTTTAAATCTTAATTGATATCCTAATGATATAATATTAATTAAAAAAATATTATATATTAGTTTTTATTAACTTTATTATTACATTATTAATATAATAATTACATTACATTCGTTACTAAATGCCATGTGACATTAAACAAAGTGCAAAGAATGTAGGATGTATTACTTTTTATTTATTCTCTTAAATAGATCTTTCACGGCAAGAGTATATAAAATAGTATTAAAGAAACTAACATTGTTTAATTTAGAATTTGATTATACAATTATTTATTTTTTCTTTTTAAATAAAAAAATCCAATTTGTACTCTGTATGACTATGACTTCAACACACTATATATCTTTATCAAAACGCCATCTATTAAAATAATAGAGAGGTCACGATAAAAAAAAATGTTAGGAATCGGAAATGCACCTTGGAAAAAGAACAAATCATTAATTGAAAAAACCTTTTTATTAATTAAAAATTAATGTAGCACGATCAGTGACATGACAGTCACCATATCGATGATGATGATGAAGATGATGCACAGCCAGCACCACTAACAATTTACATGATTGTGCAAGCAGCGTTCGGATTTTCTTCACAGATGTAATCTGTACAGCGACTTCTGTAATAGACCCTGTCACAGCCACCACCCCAACTTTCATACACCACCCTCCCACAATACCCATCGTAATGTCTCATCGGTCCATAGCCAAGCTTGTAACATGGCCCCCCAGTATTTCCCCTGTAGCATTCCTGGCAACACAGCCCAATCGGTTTCCGGCCCGGTGGGTAACATGTCTCCGGCACAGGAGCCGGAGTCGGTGGTGGTGCTGGTGCCGGTCTATAGCCAAGCTCGTAACATGGCCCCCCAGTATTTCCCTCGTAGCATTCCCTGCAACACATCCCAAACGGGTTCGGGCTTGGCGGGTGACACGGCACCGAAGGAGCCGGAGCCACTGGTACTGGCGCCGGTGGTGGTGCTGGTGCCGGTCTATAGCCAAGCTTGTAACATGGTCCCCCAGTATTTCCCTCGTAGCATTCTCTGCAACACAGCCCAAACGGGTTTGGGCCCGGCGGGTGACACGGCACCGCAGGAGCCGGAGCCACTGGCATTGGCGCTGGTGCCGGTGCTGGTGCTGGTGCAGGTGCCGGTGCCGGTGCTGGTGCAGGTGCCGGTGCAGGTTCTTTGGGTTTCTTCTCAGGCTCCTTAGGCTTATTCTCAGGTTCCTTAGGCTTATTCTCAGGTTCTTTGGGTTTCTTCTCAGGCTCCGTAGGCTTCTTCTCAGGTTCTTTAGGTTTTGGAGGTTCCAGGATTTCGATACTCTTGATCGCGCCATCACCTTTGCAGCACAACTTATCTCTGATCTTTTCAGGACTGCAGCATACCACTTTGATTATCACCTTGTTTTGCTTCTCATCGAATATCTGGTCTTGTATTTCTGATCTTGTTCACAAAGTTCAACACACACACACACACACACATATATATACATAACACCTTAGTTCACTGATCACTGAATCAACGATTTTCACTTGGAAATAATTAATATAACAGAGCTAGAAGAGATCGAGACTTACGAGGGAATTTACAGAGTACTCTCTTGACTTTCTTGTAGCACTTGGAGCACTGAAGGTCAACATTCAGCACCATTACTGTCACATTCTGTAAACACACGGGAGTTAGATGACCATGAATAATAATAATAATAATAAAATACATAACAAAATGATTTTGTCATCAAGATAAGTTTTACAGTCTAAATGACAAAAAAGAGAATAGAATCATGTTCTGACATGAAAAGATTCTGCAACTAAATTAGTTTTAATCAATAACGCACAACATTCAGAAACAATGACCAATAAAGTTCATCAAGAAAGATAAGATTTTTCTGTGAACCTTCTCCCCCATGACTCTTTTGAGAGATGATCAGATCTGATTCTGAACCCCAGAAAAATGAGCCACTCCTAATACTATTTGATTGTCTCGAGAACGAGATTTTGACAGCAGCAGCAAAGACGAGGATGGGGACATGAACCCAAAAAAAGGGTCTTATAAATTTAGGAGGAGGAACAACTGCGCAAGTAAGAGTTTGATTTCCGTACATGCACACAGCCAATAGGATTTTGACACAATTGTCCTTACGTACGTAGAAAGAAAGTGAAAGTCTTCGTGACGTAAGATTGCTGACTCAACAATCTTCTCCCCATTTTTGCTCTTTAGCAATTTGCATGTGTTGGCTTTGAATGATTGACGCAGCCTACGCCCACCGACACCACCTTCTTTCCTTAATCTTTAACTTTATATATTCATCTTTTTTTTTTTTATAAAAAAGAAAACTTTATTTTTTCATTTTTTTTAAAGAAAACTTTCTTTATTCGTCTTTTTCTTAAAAGAAAACTTTATTTAGCCTTTTCAAAAAACAAACTTTATTAATTCATCTTTCTTTTATCTGCAATTATGGCTCACGCATGCACATCTACCTCACATACTAACCGTACACGTGTCTCGATATCTTATGCCATAATTCATGTGTTCATTCGTTATTTTTTTTTTTTTCTACATAATCTTTACAACTCTTGATAAAGCCTACGTTACCCTTTAAAAAAAAAAAAAACACTTTAGTTATTCATCCTTTCTTTATCTGCAACTATGGCCCACGCACGGGCCATCCGTACGGAGACCTTGTGCCAGAAGTCATGCGTTCGTTCATATTTCCTTTCATCCCTACCTCCAGGGAAAGAACATGGTGTCATTTAAAGAATCACCAACAATTAGTCGTTGATGATACAATTTTATTTTAACTACCGTTTCATCACATTTTCCAATTCCCATCATGTTCATCTAATCATAATCATTAACCCATATTTGAATTATATATAGATAAATTTAATATATATATAGATGAATTTTATTGATTTCTTATTATATAATAAATATAGACTAAATTTTTCTCTTGATCTAAGATTGAATTTTTGTCTTAATAAATACAAGTGTGTGATTAATAATCTATAAAGAAAAAAATAAATAAGTAAATTTTAATCAAACATGCCTAATATTTTATACGTATTAAAATTTTAGATAAATTAAGATAAAGAGAGGATCCTAATTCAATATACAATCAATTATCTTTTTATCGTTTAATATTTTTATCATTTTTTAATAAATATTATTAATTCTCTTTTTTTTAAAAAGGCAATTGATTATGTTTAGAGAGACAAATAATATTAATAAAGAGAGTATTCTACTTCTTAAAAATTTAAGAAGAAAATTTATAAAAATACCAAACAAAAAGAAAATAACTGAATTTTTTTCTAAAAGATAACCCATAAACAAACAAGCATTTCTTCATTTTTTTTATAAAAAAAAAAAAGAAAATAAAGAAGGCCCCATGAATAGTTTCAAGTTTTTGAAAGTTTAAGCAACACTCATAAGCTAAGCTATTCCATGGTTTTGTGGGGATTACATATCGAAAAGTAACCATATGAAAATGATGACTAGTTAGGTTAGGTTACATCACAAATTGAAGTTCACATTGGCCATACAATCAAAGTGATAAAAGAAGGGGGAAAAAAAATATTCTTAGTAAATTTATAATAAGAAAATGAATCTAGATGTTTATCACATTTAATAATGGCAACAAGAGGAGCATGTCATTACAATTAGGTCAAAAGAGTTTGCAAGTGTCGGCAATTAATTGGTGGTTGTAAAGATTAGGAAGTAATATGCTAAATCTCTCTCTCTCTTTTAATAGTTAGGTAGATTTCGATCTTTCCGATCTATAAAAGTGTAATTTCTCTTGTTATAATTGTTGTTTTTTTTTTAAAAAAAAATATTTAAATGAAAATAAAAATTTTAATTCATGAAATATTAATTCTTAATTTTTATTTTTATTTAAATTTAAGTGACTATAGATACTAAGTACATTTAAAGATAATAATCTCTCTTGTTAAATATTGATTTATTATATCAAAATTATAAAACTAGTATATAAAGTTTTTTGAAATGAACTCGTAAGGAGTTGACTCGAAGACTTCCTTCATAGAGTGGCATCTTTTATAAGACTTGAGTTTTTCAATGAAATTAAAAAAAATAGTTGTATGAAATCATGATATATATATATATATATATATATGATTGTATTGATGTATATGTTGTTGATTATGATAGAAGTATTTTGTTAGTCAAAACATATAAAGTGAGTGATCTCATTTCCTTTTAAGTATATAATATCACATAAAAAGACAAAGTATAACTTGAGAATAGATAAATTGTATTTAAAAATTTGACCGAGAACACAAGTTTATTGTAGCTAGATAATAAAATGCACCTTTAGCTAATTAAAATCTTTATTTAAGTGGTGAAGATTTGAATCTCTTTGCATGTATATTAGATTAGATTTCTCATTTATGTAAGAGTTGACTCTTTCTATAGATGTAAATATTTAGGCTAAGATGGACGGTCTTTATTAATATCAAGCAATTTTGTTTAAAGCGTCATCAAGTTAAATTTGTATATATCTATATCAATAAATTTTAACACGATTAAATTTTATTGATTGTGGTATCATCACACAATTAAAGTTAGAATAAAACTATATTTACAAATTCTATAAAATAAATTATTTCTTACAAACTAATGTAATATATAAATATTGGTGTACATAGTGTTTTTTCATTTATTTTACTAATTTTTATGTTTCATGCAACTAATACTCGCATAACGCATCAATTTGTATGAGATAATTTATATAGAGAATTTGTGTATGAATGAGTATGAGTAGATTTAATCGAATCAAACTAAATTAGTCTAGTGTAATTGAATTTTATTTTTGAGTTCAAAGTTGGTTCTAGTTTTTAAGAATTGATCAATTCAATTCAAAATTAAAAAAAGAAAAACAAAAGTAGATAAATTTTTTATAAAAAAAACTGAAACCGATTTGGTTAAATTCCTCAATTAAAAAATGGATTAGTTTGGTTAAAAGTCAATTCTTAATCGAACCCATCTTAAGCAGAAAATGCCCAACCAGAAGTTTGTGAACCTTAGAATTGCTCTTGGCAGTTGGGACTATGAAGTGGTAGGTAGGTATCTGGCCTGTCCACACCAACAAACCTCTTTTCCATTTCCACAATTCCTAAATACGGGCCCATACTCCATATCATTTTTTTTGCCATAATGGGCCAAACTAATATTTGACCAAAATGGGTCCAGCCCATTTCAGCCTACAATGTGTTCCAAGTTATTTTATTTCCTTCTTTTGGGGCTTTTGTTTACATGAAGCAAGAAATGAAAAGTCTTACTTTCAAATTTACTGTGTGGTTTATAAATGCATATTTCTTGTCTTTGTTTTAAAGAAAGGTAAATAGATCTTTCTAAGTTCGGGACCTCTACTTTGGTTAAAAAATAAAAAAGATTACTCTGCAAAAACTTTTTACTATTACCCACAATTATAAATATAAAAGATAAAGAAATCGGAAGACAACATTAATGTTTTTTTTAACCGATTCCATCCCTAAATTTGAGCTATTTTTGATATTTCAATTTCATGGAAACAATAATTCTCATAATTAAAGTCCTATATACACCAAAAAATTTTTTTTAATAAATTACATAATTTATTATACGTTGAGCAACATTAACACATAATGTTATTCAATTAATCTACAATTTTAATTCTATTTATAACGTGCACATCACCATATGAAGAATTACGATGTTTAACGACTACGTACAGCTCTTGGATCACTAGACTATTCTTCTTAAATCACATTTAAAAAAGTTTCAGAAAAACACACAGATATGCCCGATCTTGAGTGCAACTTCAAATTTCAAGTATTGGTGCTCAAAATGGAAGCCCTATCGTACTACATAATAGTGCATTAATTCACAGTATCCGAAATGTCGGTGCTCGGCCGCTGGTTGAATCAATTCTAACATTTATTGTTGGACCAAAAGCCTAATTCGGATTACATGGTTAAAGTTTTTAGGATTCTTAAGCCGGCATAGCCAACTTGGTGAGATTCATCATTAATCATCTTCATCCGAAAGTCCACCAAGGACCAACGCGAAGGTTCAGGTTCTGTGTATTTTGCTATGGCTATGGCCTTGGTTTTCAGCTTTTTCACCCCAAGCCCGCACTATTATTGCAGGGACCAGTACTATCAAAATGATAAATGTGATGGTTTTGCAGAACTGACACGGGCTTTAATTTGGTTTCGGGATTCTATCATTTTCATCATCATCATCATTATCGGCTATCAGAATCAAACTTTTGATCCCGTGGAAAGTTTGAGCTGCTCTCTCTTTCGTCCTTTTTTCTTTTGGTTCTATCTTCCATTGTATTGCATACATATAGGAATTGAAGGAAAGTTATTAGCGCATTGATATATCCATTGCCAAGGAATTTACATCGAGCGGACAGCCATGGCTCCGTCATTGCATACAACTGTTGCATAGTAAATGTTAGAAGGCCACGAAGTTTCGAATCGATTAGACACCGAATCGCTTGGTTTAAAAAAATTTGCACGAATGATTTGTTCTAAAAGGAAGAATTTCGGTTGGATTTTTGGTTTTCACCTTTTTTTTTTAATTTGTTTTTAATTTATATTTTTTATTTTAAATTAAACTAAACTAAGAATTAGAATCAATCTAATCAATTCCAAATAAATAGAATTCATTGAAAATTAACTAATAAAATATATTAAACCAATTCTATTCTAGTTTAACCCAATAAATGTAACTTATTTGCTAAGTTTGGGTTATTATTATTTAAATAATATATGTATATATATATATATATATATTTTTGAAGCAATTTAACATTATTGATAAAAATCAAAATATTACAAAACTTACTACTATGAACATTGAGAAATATCAAATGAACTTAAATACAAACTTAATGGCGAATGTTCAAACTTAAATTTTTTCCTTTAAAAAAAAATAATAACCCTATAATTGAGAACCATCCACCAATAGATTCTTCCACCCCTGTATATTGAGGATGAAGAGTTTTATCTTGATGTAAGAAGGATTTTACAACCTCAGATAGAAAAAAAAAATACCCTCATAAGAGGGAGAAAATAAAATTCTCACATAAAAGTGACAAAATTTATCCTCACTCAAGAAGGATACACACAACTACTAAAATACTTAAAATACTTGAATAATCTCCATCTAATACCCTTCTAGTCACACCAAATCACAATATTAGTTATTACAGAACAAGTCCTAAATTGCATTTTGGACTAAACAAAGCACCATAGTTGATCTGTACTGATGGCATCTCGAAAGATTAAGGAATCATAAGAAATAGCTATTGAATGGGCCAGGTTGAGCAACGACGACGAGGAGCGAGTTTGTAGGGTACTAAAAGTGCTAGATCAATGATAGTTGCAATGACAGCCAACATCAGAAATCGGACTAAAAAAGTAAGAAAGGCAACGGCAACTTCTAGCAAAAAAGCAACAAAAGGCCGCAAGCTTGGCCAAACCGACAGAACCTCAAGAGATGGAGTTGAGACGAAGCTAAGTAAGATATCTTTATCCATGTATATACAGATATAGATATCTTGACTACTTCAAAATTCACCCAAAGCTCTCTAGTGCAAATGGAGAACCAATATAGTTTAAACTTTAATGGGACAAATTATATCACATGAAATACATGTACAATAAATTAATGTCACGAAAAGATTGTTTTATTTTGGATGTATATATTGGATGGAACATGAGCATGAGCATGAATGTCTCAATTGAGATTCTTTGGGTGAGCCTCAAGTTGTTTACATAAAGACACAAAATCAGTCACCCTTGCCTTTCTTTTTATTTATTTATTTTTTTGAATTTTTGTTTCCAATTTTTCTCATACCCACTTTCATTATTTCAATCATTTTGTTTCCAATTTTTCTCATACCCACTTTCATTTGAGACGATATGATGATAATGCTTATCATCACACGTGTCATTCAATGGATGGTCATATAGGGAAAAATGGGTCCCGGCTCATGTGCTCCACTTTTCAAGATACTTGATACTTGATAGCCTTTACCAAGCCGGCCGTAAATTGTGTTCGGGCACGATACCAGCTAGGGTTTGGGAATCCGAAACCGGTGGGCTCCATTTAAGAGAATAACTCCCAAATCATGTAATTATAATTAAAAAATTTATGAACCCAATTCAAAATAGAATTTTAGAGCACAAACATGGAAAGGAAATCTATTGGAACTAATTTAGAACGAAGTTTAGTCTAACTCAAATGATAGTAAATGCAATTTGATTGTGCTATTATCGAATTTGAATAAAAATTAATTTTAATAAGTGAAATTACTCATTTTCATCTAATATTTAATAAAAAAAAGACCTAATATTTCAAAATTCTATCAAACCAGTTTAAAATAAAACTTTACAGTGTAATGTAAAAATGCACTAAAACCAGTTATGGATAGAATTTCATTAGCATTGTTTAAAAGTTTTTGACTCTAGGGCTTAATTCTCTTCTTTTACATTACAAAAATGAGTTGAGTTATCACCAACCTACTCGTTTGAGCTCCATCTATCATAAGATGCGAGTCTTTTATCAATCATAGCCATTATTAGATTTGAGTCATCATTTTGTTTGAGAAACTTTTTTTTTTGGTAAGTAAGAATTTTATAAATGCTAAATTCAGCAAATATTACAAGAAAATTAAATGCGACAAGTTAAGACCTTGCAACTCCTAGAATTATTAGTACATTTACCACCCAGTTGCAATGTGATCTATCACTTGGCCATTGACAGCACTTATACATCTAATCCAGACAACATCCTTAATGTTTTGATGGACATCACTTGTAGAAGGCGTTTTCTGTTTAAAGACCACCAGGTTTCGCTCTCTCCAAATAAAATAGATTGTAGCACAAAATGAGACTCGTCTGATCTTGTTGAGAATAGACTTGCCATTGGATTTTCTACAAAGATAGGAGATTACTCGTTGCCATCTGTCCGGGCATTGGGTGAGCTGACACGCTATAAGGACTTTATGCCATATTTCACTACTAAAGCTGCATTGAAAAAATAAGTGTGGAATTGTCTCCTTATCGCAACCACAAAGGGGGCACTCATCTGAAGGAATAATCCCCCATTTTTTTAGTCTGTCCCTTGTAGACAATCTGTTCTTCAATGCCAACCAAGTAACGAAACTGTGTTTAGGCATATGTTGCATTCCCCATATCAGTTGATACCATCCCACCTTAGCCTCCTTAATCTTGAGACCCTTCCATGTACTCGCAATAGAAAATTTTGCATTGGAGCTTGCTGACCATGAAATTCTATCCTCTCTTTCCGTAATTGAAAAATTTTTGCGTAGGTGATCCCATACCTGAGCAGTGTACTCATCCAAAGGATCCGAGAAGTTCCAGTGACCATGCTGCCATAGATCATTAACCTTAGCATCCCGTGGAATATCCGCATCCAAAATGTCAATATGAGGGAATTTATTAACTATAGACTCTCCACCCAGCCATGGATCCCACAAAAAATAAAAGGATTTGCCATTGCCCAGCTCATATGAGAACAAATGTTTTATCTGACTTCTCATTCCAAGGATTTTCCTACATGTCCAGCTACAGTCCATTGGCTTCGTGATTCCCCAAAAGCTTAGCCTCCGCAGTTTGTTATCAATTACCCATTTCGCCCATAAGGAGGATTTCACTGCAACTAGCTCCCAGATATGCTTAGTAACTGCCGCTAAATTCCATAAGCTTATAGATTTAATGCCTAGGCCTCCTTCTTTTTTCCCTTTGCACACCTCATTCCAGCCCACTAATCCTCTCTTCCCCTGTTGGTTACTTCCATGCCATAAGAAATTACGGCATTTGTTTTCAATTTCTTTGGTGACTGACTTAGGCAGGATAAACATAGAACTCCAGTAGACATGCATACTCATTATCACAGATTTTATTAATTGTAACCGCCCTGCATAACTCAAATATTTCACAGTCCAGCTTGAGATTCTAGAGGTTATCCTATTAATAAGCTCCTGACAGTGGGCTTTCTTTAGTCCACCTGAAATTAGGGGAATACCTAAGTATTTAATAGGCAGCTCACCTTGTTTGTACTGAGTGATCTGCAGAATTGTCTCCTTGGTAGGCTGAGGAACATTCCCAAAGAAAATGAAGCTCTTACTAGCGTTAAGGTGTAGCCCTGAAACCATTGAAAAATCATCAAGCACTTGCTTAAAGTGGCCCACTGACCTTTCATCGCCATGTGAGAATAAGAATAAGTCGTCTGCAAACATCAAGTGATTTAACTGCAACCTCTTACACCCCCTGTGAAATGTAAACTGATTCTGAGGGATACAGCTTAGGCTCCTACTAAGGTATTCCATGGCCAACACGAAAAGCAAAGGGGACATGGGATCCCCCTGCCTCAGGCCTTTCTATCCCGGGAAAAAGCCTTCTAATCTGCCATTCACCACAACTGAGTACATGCTAGTTCTGACACACTTCATGATAATATTGATAAAGTGATAAGGGAAATTAAGCCCCATCAATACCTCTTCAAGGAAATCCCATGAGACCGAGTCATAAGCCTTGCGGAGGTCTATCTTAAGTGCACATCTTGGGCTTCCACTGTTCCGATCATATCCCCTCAATTGTTCATGTGCCAGTAAAGCATTATCGGTTATCTTCCTATTAGGAATAAAGGCTGATTGACTGGGGTTGACTAAATAGCTCACCACATTCCTTAGCCTGCCTGTTATTATTTTGGTGATGCATTTGTAAAGGACCGTACAATATGCAATTGGTCTATAGTCCCCCAAACTGTGAGGATTATGAATCTTAGGCACGAGAGTAATGGCAGTGGCATTTATGGGGTTGTAAAACTGACCTGAGGAGAAAAAATGTTGCACAGCTTCAGTCACCTCCGTTCCAACGATGTGCCAACTTTTTTGAAAGAAATAACTGTTGTAACCATCAGGTCCTGGAGCTTTATCACCATTGATGCTAAAGATAGCATTCTTGACTTCTTGGGCTGTAACTGGAGCATTCAGTATGTCTCTATCGTCTACCTTCAATTTAGGGCCAACATCTATGATTCTCTTTTGTATGGTCGCTCTATAGGAAGTGTTGGTTCCCAGTAAATCCTTGTAGTAACCGACAATGGCTTCTTTCACCACTTTGGGATCATCAGAGTTTTCCCCATTTTGTCTCTCAATCGAAGTGATTCTATTCCGAGCTCTTCTCTGCTTAACTGACTTATGAAAGTAGCTGGTATTTGAATCCCCCATTTGAATCCATCTTATTCTTGATTTTTGTCTGATAATGCTTTCTTCAGCATAAATAAGTTCCCTTAAATGCTGATAAATGCCCATTTCCTCATCTTGCAGAATTTGGTTAAATGGATCATGGATGAGTCTACTCTGTAAGGAGGTCAACATCATTTTGTACTCTTCTATCTTTTGCTGGACGTCAGAGAAAAAAACTTTGTTGAGTTCTTGTAGCTTGGGTTTTAATAATTTGAGTTTGACCCAAACCCGGGCCATTGGAGGGCCATAACATTCATGCTGCCAAGCTCGCTCAACTGTGGAGAGAAACTCAGAATGGGCACACCAGGCATTAAAGAACTTGAAAGGAATATTAGCACTATAGGAAGCTCTCGCAATAGATACCACAAGAGGAGAGTGATCTGAAATGCCTGCTGGTAAAACTTCACACTCAGAGGCAGCTAATGCATCTAGCCAGTTTCCATTAACAAATGCCCAGTCAATTTTCCTCCAAATTCGTTGCTCTCCAGTTTGATTGTTGCACCAAGTGTAGCGGCACCCATGGTTCTTTAACTCAAATAACTCTAGTCTCGATATCCAACTTTTAAACTGTTCCACCATGTTATCATTAACCCATTGTCCTCCAATTCTATCATTGTTGCTGATGACGTTGTTAAAATCTCCTTGGATTAACCAAGGTGTAGTGTTGGGAGTCAAGCCATCACCTAAGTCCTTCCACAGGTTTTCTCTCTCCATAGGGGTAGAGGCACCATAAACTAGAGTCCAGTAAAACGCAATGCCATCGATAAGAACTCTACTATGTATGAATTGTTGGTGCTTTTGTAGGATCGTGACATTGCATCTAGCAGGATTAAAGACAATCCAAATTCTTCCCATATCTAGACACTCAGAATTATTTTCTAGCTTCCAGTCCCGTAAGGCTAATTTCTTCCAAATGGTATCTAGATTAGATAATTTAACTTTTGTTTCTAACAATCCCAAAATACATAATCGACTAGATTTAATCAGAGACCGTACCTCTGATTGTTTACAAGGGTCGTGAAGACCCCGAATATTCCAGCTTGCGATCATTGTCCCCGTTTTGGGGATTTAGAGCTCCTTGTGGCACGTCGACCCTTCCCTATGATTCCCACGTCATACGTCAGAGTAATAGTCTTCCTTAAGTTGAATCTATCCACTACCTGAAGAACCTCTGATCCTCCGTTACCTGGCACTTGTTTCACTGCCGTATCTATTGGGACATTCTCCTCATTGCCTTCTGGAGTCTGTATACCCATCTCTGCTTTGCCTGTATCTAACTCTTTTTGTTCCTGCTTTTTAGGGTGGATAATAGGTGCCTTTCTTTCTCCTTGATTGTTCTGAACCGTCTCTCTTTCTTTCCACACCTGTTTTATTCCAACCTTACAGTCTTTCCCCTCATGGCCAATCCCTTTACATTTGGGGCAGACAGTAGGCTTCCACTCATAAGTTACCTCCTGCATAACCATGTTACCTTCTTCATCCTCTAAGGTAATCATGGAAGGAAACTCGCCCCCCACATCCATTTCCACCAGGACTCTCGCAAATGCCAGCCTTGTTCTATTCAAGGTACATTGATCGCAAAATTTAGGAGATCCCAATGAGCTAGCTATACGACTCAAGAGTGGGGGGCTCCAAAATTCCCACGGTAGTCCTGGGAATTGTACCCAAATAGGCAGAGTTCTGATACTGGCTACATCCATTACCATTCTAGGCTTCCAAGCTTTGAGAATCAAAGGTCGTTTATCAAAGGTTAGAGGTCCATCCGCAAGTGCTTTCTGCTTTCCTATTCCATTCTCAAAGTTAAACAGAAACAACCCCTCTTTAATAGAATGAACTGAAACTAAGCCAAACTGCTTCCACCGATTCATAACAAAAGCTTGGAGCGGTTGAAATCTAGGACATAATCCATACACACATCCTATTAGCGCATGCTGCCATCTATTTTCCTCTTCTTTAAGTTCATTGCAATTGAATTTAACAATTTTCTTACCATTTGAAATGGCTGGGGGGATAAATTGTAGTTCACTTCCATAGCTTCGGATTCGGTTGTCGGCAAACAAGGACACCCAAGGCCGGCTTGAGGGCACAACAGCAGGCTTGCTGCCACCTCTTTCTGTCACTGTCACTGTAGCCGCCGTGACCAGGGGCGGTGCACCGGAGCTCAGCCCATCAGCAGCAGCAGCAGAAACTGAAGTCGAGCTTTTGCAACCTTCGGCCAAAGCAGCAGTACCCCAGCAGCCAACCCGAACGGCCAACGGAGGAGACAGCCCAGCACCCGCACCGTCGGAGACTAGCCCAGCACCCACGCCAGCTGCAGCCAGCCCTGCACCATCGTCACCGAAAGCCAGCCCATTTCCCGTGCCGGCGACACCCTGCCCAGCACCAGCCCCCACAGAAACTCGCCCAGTCCCAGCGCCAGCGGCAGCCTGCGACCGGGTAGTTTGGTTCATCGTGGCACAGCCGCCCTTCGTTATCGCAGCGGAGGCCACACCCGTAGCTGGATCAGCAGACACAGCCGGCAGCCCCTCGGCTAGTTCTGAGACAGCAGGACGCACGGACGGCAACACTTCAGCCAAGTCAGCAAGCCTTACCGAACTGGAAGAAACAGCCGGAGGGGCATCCGCGACGTCCGGAGGAGGCAGCCCCGACGAGGCAGGGACGGCAGCAGGAAGGCTGCAACTAGCGGCCTCCATCGATCCAACAAGAACAGAAGGAGACGATCGTCCCCGGCTTTGAGAAACTTGATTAAGATTTCATGTGAAGTACTTAATCAAATGACGATTATTGAGGAGCAATTTTGATCCATCTTCCATCGTGTCTAGAGTACTAATGTGAAAGAAGAGTCTCTTAATTTGGTTATTGGTTAGCCATGCAACAGAAGGGGGGGAAAAAAAACCTTATCAAGAACTTTTTGGACTTTTCATAAGTTCTATTCTAAAAAGCAAAGCAACCAAGAAGTGCTTTCGACGGAATATACTAATATTATCTTCTTAGAGATAGCTTTTGCCTACAACTAGATGTAATATTATTACATCACTGCATGCATCTAATCACAAATCCTACGGTTAAAATTAGATTGACCTTTTTTTTCTAAAAAAATAATTCAAAATCTATTTAAACCCATAACCCAAACATTAATTTGGAGTTGCAAATGAAGTTTAATTTTGTGACCATATTGTCCCTATAGTTTTGACAAAAACACAAAAAGTTAATCCTAAGAGCATGTTTGGTATGACTATAGATTAAAAAAATTGTCTTTTATTAAATTTTTTCAAGTGTTTAATTGTAAATGAGTAGAAGAGCTTTTGGAACTCAAAGAGCTATTTGCTTCTACTAGAAAAAAAACTCAAATTTTAAGTTTTTTAAAAAAAAATTAAAGAGTTTTTTTTTAAATATGAAATTATTTAAAATACTTTTATTTTGTTTTAAAATTTTACTTTAATTCTCTTATAATATAATTAAACAAAACTCATCCATTAAAGTAATTACATAATTTTGCTCTAAAATTATAACGTATAATTAAACCATTAATAATATTTTCTTAAAAACTTTATATACAAAGCTCCATAAATATAACCCTTACTTAAAAAAGCAGTATAAAAAAAAATTAAAGAGTTTTTTTTTTAAATATGAAATTATTTAAAATACTTTTATTTTGTTTTAAAATTTTACTTTAATTCTCTTATAATATAATTAAACAAAACTCATCCATTAAAGAAATTACATAATTTTGCTCCAAAATTATAACGTATAATTAAATCATCAATAACTTTTTCTTAAAAATTTTATATACAAAGCTCCATAAATATAACCCTTACTTAAAAAAGCAGTATCTAAGATGTCTTAAGTCATTTTTACATAGTGAGTAAGCTAAAGCTAAAGGACTTGTACGTATGGTACAGACTATAGAAGACCCAGCAATAAACAAGTCCACGTCAGATTTGTAGATTTCCAAGTTCTCTTTTTAAAAAACCTTCGTCCCCTTCACTACCCACCAAAGAGAAAGGAGAAAGAGAAGTTGAAGAAACAAAGACAGGCCAGGAGCTACTAGCAAAGAGCCTTTACAATATTCGCTCGTACAAGTACTCGTCAGTCCCTCGGACTCAGCAGAGCAGCTTTGAAATTCATCACAAACATGGGTGAGGTAAGCCCAATTCTCCTTCATACTTTTCATATATATATAAAGGAGCTTGTATTGAAGTTGTGCTATCAGTAGATCTCATTTGTTCATGATCTTATGCGCATCACTTGATCATGATGATGATGAAAATAGGAGAACAAAGAGGAGCAAAAGAAAGACGAAAGCAAAGGGGAGAAGAAGGAAGAAGAGAAGAAAGAAGAAGAGCCTCCAGAGATTGTACTCAAAGTTGATATGCATTGTGAAGCTTGTGCTAGGAAAGTTGCCAGAGCCCTTAAAGGATTTGAAGGTAATTAATTATATATATATATATATATTTTTAAAATTAATTTTTTCTCTCCACCATGCAATATTTATCTTAATAAATTCACTTAAATTTCTACCTAGCTATAAGCTTATTAATTTTTTCGTGAATATTCTTCACAAGATTGTCAAAGTTCATCAGGTTTATTTATTTAACACGTTTATATATCTTGCAAAAGAAGAAAAATGTATAGAATAACAAATAAATAACCAATATAATAATTATGTTCTCCACTAACCACATTCCAAAAAAAAAAAAAAAGTGGGTCACAGTATCTGAAAATAAATAACATCATCAATGTTATATTTTAAGTAACAATATTAATAATATTTGATCTTAGATTCTTAATTAATCCTAATCTTAATCTTACTATTAGCTTATACAAATTTCTGTGGGATATTGCAGGAGTGGAGAATGTTACTGCAGATAGCAAGGCAAGTAAAGTGGTGGTGAAAGGCAAAACAGCAGACCCGATAAAGGTTTGTGAGAGGCTACAAAAGAAAAGTGGTAGAAAAGTGGAGCTGATTTCGCCTTTGCCTAAACCACCCGAGGAGAAAAAAGATGATAACCAACAACAAAAAGAAGAGAAAAAAGACGAGGTATTTCAATTCAATTAATTAACCCTTCAAACTCATCATCACCCACAATTATCTTTTTGTCTTCTTTTTCTTCTTGTTTTTTTTTTAAAAAGTTTGAATGGGAATGACATATTTTATCCATTAAATACCAATTCTTATCCTTACTTTTATTGAAATTCAGACATTTATGAATGCAAAATACAATCACGATCATTTAAACTACTTTCCAAAAGATTATTATTATCTTTTTGGTCTTATAAGTGCAAAGATAGTAAATATATGTATGTATGTATGTATGTATCAATGTTAAGTAATTGAAGGTACAAAAGCTCATTCACAATCATCTCAACTATTACCCTTAAAGAGGGCTAGTATCACCTTCTTATCTTAATAAGTGCTAAGATAGTGAATTTATATGTATGATGTGTGTGTATGCATGATCTTGTGGGTGCTGCTATTTGCTTGCTGACATGAAAAATAACAAAACAAGTGAAGCAGTAGGCCGGGCACATTTTACAAGGTGAAAGGGAGGGGTGGAAAGCTATTTAGGGTTTTGACCCCACTATTCATCCCAACTTGATGTACTAGCTATAGGTAGCCAGCCAGCTCTGCGACAATGGGTGGGGGTCACGGGGCTGTTTTTTTCTTCTCAATTCTCATCCCCACTTCTTAATTAGCCAACAGCAATTTTGGACAAAAAAAAAAGGTAAAAACAAAAATTGATCTCCAAGAAAGTTTTACCATTTACCCACCATGCATTCGTACCATCTCATACAAAAATATAATAACTATTTTAACTGCATCAGTAAAAACTTTTACACAGAAATAACTTAGTTTATTATGCGATAAATATTTAAACACGTAATAATAATAAAAAACGTTCTTGATTAATGATTAATAAGCTTTAATTTGAGGCAGCTTGTCTTGTTTTTATAACTTTTTTCGGCGATCTATATAACTTTTTCGGGCGTCGGGCCTTTGGCTTCTTATGTCCCACTTGCCCATAACATTATTAATCCTCTGAGAAATTAAATCATTAGCACTCCAGTCTTTGGTTTTACTATAGTTTAATCGAATTCTAAAACCACTTTTTTTTGTTGTTGTGTTTTTGGTTATAATATCAATTGAACTTTGTTATTTTCTTGACCTAGCTATGACTTTTCAGATTGGTTTCTGCCCCGAGTAGTTTAATTTCTTACTTATAAACCAATATTTAATATACTGTGGTGGCAGCCTCCTGCTCCTGCTGTGATAACAGTGATATTGAAGGTTCGGATGCATTGTGAGGCATGTGCTCAAGGTTTGCAGAAGCGTATACGAAAAATTCAAGGTATATATTTTTTATTTGTCATTCTCTATTTCTCCTTTCCCATTTAACTATACATATGACTGAGATTCCTTTGGAGAAGCAACAAAAGGGTTCTCTAGAAAAAGTTTTAATTAGACCAGGATCTTTCTAATCTTTTTTCATTTAATATTAATATGTAGTTAATAATTGATTAAAAATAAAATGATTATAAAATACATATTTTATTGTAAATAATTCATATAAAATACTTGTTAAAAAATCTTATAAAAATTTGATGAAAATTAAGTCAGATTTAATAAAAAGAGGATTCTAATTCATTTTAATTACGGGGAATTTTTTTATTGCTAGGAGTCAATTTGGAGAAAAAAAAAATCTAAGCTGGTTTAATCATTGAATTAAACCATTAAGTTTTTTTTTGTTGGTAATTATGAACTTGGTGCATAGTAATTAAAAGGTTTAGAATGCAACATTACGGTTGTAAAAACGAAAAAAAAAAAGAGGATGAAATGGTCATATTGGTAATTATGATCAAATCAAAGACACAAATGATCCTGGCATTAAGTAACATATAATTGAATATGTGCCAAATCATCTCTATTCGAGACAAAATCAGCAATGATAACAAAGTTCCATAATGGATGGAGACAATAATTGAGTTGAATGGGGAATTTTAATAAAATCAAACAAATTAAGTGTCCTAATGATTGGCTTATGACCCAGGCAAAATAATTTTTAAAAAAAGCAAAAAGTTGTATGAACTTTTAGATAATAACTGGATTGTAGGAGTACAGTTTACTGATTTTTTTGGTTATATGTTTTAAATTTTTTATCATATATTCCCGATAATAATTTTGAACTTTGATAACACTTAGTATTTAGTAGTAAAATAGATTATAGATTAAAGTGTTTGATTATTTGTTAAAAGACTGTATTTGTGAAAAAAGTTTAAACTTCAAGGATAACATTGATATTTGGTGTAAAGAGGATGATAAATATGAACACAACTCTTGAGGTTTGCATATTTCAATTCACGTAATATTTTAAGTACTTTGGTCCATAGCCTTCCCCTGCTCCAACAATTCCAAGTTTCCATTACAATCCTAAATTTTAATTAGCATATAACCTATAAATTAAAATATATAATCAAAATCTTCAAACGTGTAACAAAAAACTTGAAACAAACAACGAAAAATTTAGAACAACCCTGTGATAGAGTGACTGCATTATAGTGCAAATAGATGGTAATATTAGCCATTAGGATGATGTACATGATCACAAGTCACAACGTTTATATGATCAAATTAAGACAACAAAATTAAAATTACTTTGTGGAGTGAACTGAGACAAAATTGAATATTGAATGATCAACACTGTAGGTGTGGAGTCTGTGGAAACAGACCTAGGCAATGATCAAGTAATAGTGAAAGGCGTGGTTGATCCCGCAAAGCTGGTTGATGATGTGTACAAGAAGACCAAGAAGCAAGCCATCATTGTGAAGGATGAAGAGAAGAAAGAAGAAGAAAAGAAAGAGGAGGAGAAGAATAAAGATGAGAACAAAGATGGAGATCAAAAGAAAGATGATGGCGGCGGCGGCGAAGAAGAAGGCAAGGGATCGGAGGACGAGAAGAATAAGCTTGATATCAAGCGAAGTGAGTATTGGAGTTCAAGGTACAACTTGGAGTACTATGCTTATCCCGCTCAAATTTTCAGTGATGAGAATCCAAATGCATGCTCTGTCATGTGATGATGATCATGAACAAATGAAATTATATTGTACTCTTAATGAATCTTTTGTTGTTAGCTATATGCTAAAATGCATGGTGCATGCAATTTTCTACGTAGTTATATGTATGATAATGATAATAATAATAATAATAATAAGATGGTGAGTATGTAAGCTGAAGAGACCCAAATCCAGGGTTTGTGCCTCTATGCCTTGTTGTGTTTGTGTGATCTCGAGGTTAAATAAGCTGTAACCTATATATGTACTTCCTTTTTTTTGGCTTCCTAACCATGTAATTGAGGTACCTTCTGAAAAAGTCTGCCTGTATAATAATAATAATTGATTTTTGTCCCAGTTTTTTGTTCTTAGTCTAGCTATTTGAGCACAGAAAGCTAGCTGTTATTTGAGCTTAATCTGATCTGCATAATCGAATGTTTAGTATTTCTTCTTTTTAAAAAAAAAATATATATTATAATAAATTTGTTAATATTTACAATCACATATCTTTCGAAACCTACAAAGATAGATTAAATCTACTACAATTATAACTAGTTAGAGACTTCAATTTACTCCAATATAGATCCAAGATGGATCAAATTTACTCAAAATATAGTGGTGTTTGAGACTTCAATTATTGCCGGTTTTTAATGATCACTATATCACAATTAGGGCTGAAATTCTTTTAACTCGCTTCTCTCTTTTATATTAAACTTAGAATGAGAACCTGAGTTTAAAGAGTGGGACTAAAATATTGAAGATAATATAGGATTAGAGCTTACTTATACGAAGGTTTAATGTCACATTTAAAATCTTAATTGAGTCTAATTATAAAAATATCTATTTTTATGAAGTAAAATTTTTAAAAAATCATTATTGAGTTTAAAAATAAGCTTTGAGTGTAGTATATATTTTATTCAATTAAAAATTTTCGTTTAATTTACCTGAGATTGAATTCATATTTAACCTAATGCATGTATTAGTATAAATTATAATAAATTGGATCTAAAATTCCAAATTGGTGCTTCTAAATTTCTATAATCAATAAGAAAGAATAGATCGATCGCGTAACTGAAAATGTAATTAACTCAAATGCGCAGCAAAGCTTCCTTGCGCAAGTAGGAAAAATTCTAAATGATGCTCTTGCTTCGTGCTTAATTATCTAGCAGAGAGATTGGTCTATTAATATTTATTGTCTAAAAGAGCGGTGCTCGCATTAGTTGTGATTGTGTCAAGTGTTGTTTGTGAATTAATCATGTCCCTCTTTTTTGTGTGGATATTTTAGTCTATCACAGTTCTATTAGTATAATACTAAGAAAATAAAAGGCTTAATTAGTGTTAAAACAATAGCATATAATCGCGATTGATGCTAGCACTCTTCATTTCGAGAATCCACCGAAGACAGGTGAGCCTGTTAGCCTCAGTAGAAAAATCTAGCTTTTCCGCAGTGCCATGGGGAAGATGCGTAGGCCAAAGACCCAGTTGTGGTATTCGATCGAGTCTTGTATAAATTTCATAAATGTGGGGGAATGATTAAATTAAAAATGACTGGTGACATTACGTGTGTTATGGTGAGAGTATTTATAGTACTGCACATTCATATCAAAGGCCCGGCCACGGCCTGTGACATTGAATTGAAGCCACTAAAAAGCAAAAATCGACAGATAATGAATTTGGGAATTTGATTTTCTTTGGAAAATTTCACAACCAGTTCTTCAAGATCCGTTCTCTCTTTCTCGTACGCTTACCTTCCATATTAGCCACTCAAAGTCATCTCCAAGTTAAAAAGATGCCTTTGGTCCAGCCAGCACACCAAAATTGAATGTGACCGCCCCACGCCGTCGTCGTGGAGTATGTGATTCCATAAGCAAAGCCCCGACTGAGAATCAAAATCAAACCTTCCAATAAAAAGGAAATGATGCCACGGATCAATTCTTGCTTGCACCTTAGGTGAACAAAGATGGTTCTTAGGTCCATCTCTGGGGCTCACTTTCAGCAACGAAGCTTTAAAGATAAATGATCGATCAGTAGTTTCCCACATGCACACTGATGATCGTGTATGCTTTGCATTTTGTTCGATAAAAGCTCAAATCAAGAATCTCGCTAGTTTGTTCAAATTCTATATATGCTGAAAGACTGCTAGTTCTGCATGTCTTCACGGGGCATATAAATGATAATAAATGTTAAATGATTATATATACCGTATACTGTTATCTGTTATGCATTAAAGCATAATTTATTAATATCAAGAACAATAAAAAATAAAAACAAATACCCAAAATTTACCCTTAAATTAAGGGCTATATCTATTTTGTCATTACAGTCTTTTGCTATTCCAAAGAAAGATTATAAGATAAGATATTACCTTAGAAAATAAATTATGGCAGTCTTCTTTGTATAAGATATTATCCTAGTGTTTCCCATAGATTTTAGCAAGTTCAATTTATTACAAAATTGAGAAAAGCCTCTCAAACGGGTAAAAAAGGAATTGGCATATTTCAAATAAGATTCTATAAAAAAAAATATTCTTATTTTAATAGGACTTTAATAAAAGAAAACTAATTAGAAAAATATTCTAATATCTCAATTTTATTCAAATTCTATGACTCATATACTTTTATTAAATCAAAGAAGAGGTCATCATTCATCATTCATAAATTTAATTCTCACTCCCCTATACTCCTGCTAAATCAAAGAAAGGGCATCATACATCATTCATAAAATCAATTCTCACTATGGGAGCAAAGAGGAGTGGCACGCTTTTTAATTTTTGGGTTATTTTTAGTTATGCTTCTATGTATTCATGCTGTAACAACAATGCTCTATAATGCCTTTACGAGAGTTGACGAGATTTGATAAAAGTGAACGTATACATAAATTGAATTAAATCATTATAAATTTAGTGTTATTATTATTTTTTCTTTAGTTTTTATTAATCTCAACTAATAATTACCAATAATAAATAAACTCATTAATTTCAAAGTAATCAAATTTTAAAGTTAACACATAGAAAACATATTAGAGCAGTATTCTTTATATAAAAGGAAACAAAAAATTAGGATAATAATTAGGTTTCACACATCTAAACAAATTAGAGTTATATCCTTTATATAAAAGAAACAAAAATTAGGGCAACGATTAGGCTTCACAAATCTAACATGTAGGACCATAGGCTCGTTGATTAGTGACAACCAATAAATCTAGGCTTTATGCCAAGCACACGAAAGGCAAAAAAAGAAAAAGACTCACTGAGTCCTATTCATTCAAGTGTAGATATTGGCATTGGGGTGGTACCACGGTCATGAGTCATCAGTGAAAAGTAAAGATCAAACAAACAAAAGAATTGCGTCAAGCAGGACTTTATTGTTCGGTATATATCTAAGTCATTCTAATTTGTCTCAACTAAGTGTGGACTGATCTTTGTGCGAGGGGACCCTTTTCAGATTCCAATCTTTGTGATCACAAGACGGTCCACCCAGCAGCAGTATGCCAATATATACATAGGAATGGCAAAAAAAAATTCGAACTTAAATTTAGATTTAAAATTTTTTTAAATTTGACTTGGTTCGAATTTAAAACCCGGTTTCAAAAAATTTAGATTTTTAAAAAAAAAACTCAAATCTTTATTTTTTGAAAAATTCAGATCCAGGTTAGATTCGACTTTTTTTTAAAAATTTAAATTAATTCTTAATCTTTAATATATATATATATATATATAAATCTAACAATTATTTTACAAAATAAATATTTTAAAAGTTTAAATTTAACTTAAAAATTTTAAAAAAAATTATAACAAGAATAAAAAAATACATTTCAAACTATAAAATAAATTATACGTGTCACTTATACAAATTATACATATTAAATTATAAATATAAATTATAAATACAAATTTAATAATTATTTTATAAAATAAATACTCTAAAAATTTAAAATTTACTAAAATAATAAAAAAAATTTAAAAAAAACTAAGCTTAACCCGAATCCGACCTGGTCCTACCCAAACATAAGCTCGGATCCAGTCCGGCCTTGAAGAACTCTATCTGAAATTGAAAAAGAATTCGGATCAATTTTATCATCCTTACATATACATATATAATAATGCCAAATGAGAATCCAAGAGATAAAATCATATCATAAAACTCTTTTATATTGAAAAATCTAAATCACGAAACACTAATTTTTACCTCTTAAGCGTCTACTGACGCAGAAAACATTCGCGACTAGACAAATTATACCCAGAGAATAACAGTAAGCCCTATATATATACCTAATAATGTCAAATGAGAATACAAGCTGGGATAAAATCATATCATAAAACCCTTTTTTGGTTTTGAGCCATAATTCAAATCCAGCAGCAGTCGACCAAAAAAAGTAATGAGCCATTTTGGACCTTTGATGTTCTCGTGTGAATGATATATCTTAAGAAACTTTGAACTGTAAATTCTGAAAATGATGTATGTATCACTTGCACATAATTGATCAAGAAGCTTTTTTGTTATTGTGACTCCATACATTCTTCCTATAAAGCCACTTTTATATATGTATATATAAAAATTCTTAAATGCAGATATTTGTAAATTTTAAACTGCACTAAAAATTTAATCATCTGTGTAAATAGTTGAACGTTCGTGTCAAAGAAATACTATAACGAGTAATTTTGTTTTTTGGTTTGAACATGCTAGCCATGCTTCCTCAAGCTTTTTTGCTATATATGCGTGAGACATATTTTGCTTACGGAAAAAGATCTACAAAAAGCCAATGCCTACCTCAAAGCACTTTTCAATTTGTGCTTTATAACAAGTATATTAAATTATGGCTCGTTATGATGATATTCAAAAAGAGACTCAATTTAAGCACTCTGGTAGTTGTTCAGAATTTAAACAAAGAGTTTACGTCCGAATTAGGTCGAAAAATTTGAAATTATTACGTGGCCATATGGAAATTGTGCTTTTTCAATCCTGCATCTTCCCTACACCCCATTATAATATCCCCCACTTCACTACCACCGAAAGACTGAACATGGCAGAGAGAACATGAAGAAATGTTGGAAGCCAATGCAAAGTTAAAGATGATGAAATTTAACAATGGATAAAGAGAGAATAAAACTCTCACTTTTTATTGATTTTAACTTTTAAAAGGTCTCAATTTATACCAAAAAAATATATATTATTAAGGGAAGAATTAAAAGAAATAAAACTTGATTTCGGAAGACAAGTTAAGAGATTTGAATAATATTGCTTAATACGAAAATTTTTATTTTTTAATTATTTTTTATATTTGCATTTCAACCTTGCCAATTGTACTTTTTTAGTTAAGAATCTGTTAATGATTTTTATCATCTTCTCTCAAGTTGAAGAAGAAAATTTTTCGAACTCTCAACTTATTGTAGAGATATTGTAAATCTATCATTTGTAAGTTTTTTTTAATCATAAAATAGTAGGAAATATTCTTTTAAATATTTTTTATCATAAATTAGTAGAAAATATTCTTTTAGATATTTGTCTGATGGAAATTTTCAATTACAATATTTCTTCAAATTAACCAATAGAGAAGCAAAAAACATTCTTATCATCTCCATCAGGAAATTTTTTTAATTTTAGAAAGCAATCCTATCATTTTAATCAAGGAGTTAATTTTACTTATAAGGATTTCTTTTTTCTTTTTAAATATAAGTGGTATTTTCTATTCTAGGTTTAGAACCAAACATATATGATCATAAGAATTAAATTATAATTATCATGTTCATAACTTTTATCTTTCATTATTTTTTTTATATACCATCTGTTTTTAATAGATCATATCGACGATTGACCAATATTAGTATGACCTTCTAAATTCAATTTAAAAAAAATGAGAGTTACAAAATGATGTTTGACAAATTTTTTTAACACAAAAGTTCTCTTTATTTTTTTCTCTTCCTCCAAAGTCAAATTCTCAGCGAAACTTATAATCATCACTCTTTCCTATTTCCCCCTCTCCCCTAAACCCTTTTTTTATAGGACGCAAACTAAAGCTTTGGCTAATTCTAGCGGCATAAACAATAATTACAACAAATCAAATGCCAACAAAGTAATTAACAACTTTTAGGGGGGACAAATATGAATTTACTACTCGATCAGAATTTCAGCCAACTGTTGTTAGAAATTGATCGGCTTTTACTGGATCTAGGATTTAGCTCCATTATGGTGACAACAATGGTTGAAAAATGATGATCGAATAATAAATTAAATTTAAAGAGATAAGTGAGGGTTGTTTATTGTCGAGGGAAGAAATGTTTTTCTGTTTTTTGAAATTATGTTAAAGTAAAAAATTTTAAATGAAGAAATGTTTTTCTGTTTTTTGAAATTATGTTAAAGTAAAAAATTTAAAATTCAATTTAAAATTTTAATTTTTTTACGTAACGAAATAATCTATCAAACAAGTAAATTATAATAAGAATTCAAAGTAAAAAATAAAAGAGTATAACACAATTTTGTGTGGTTCGGCCAATTGTCTATGTTCATGGTGGATCCAAAGATCTTAGCCTCTCTTATTATAACTCTTTAGAGATTTTACAAGGAAAATTCAATGAAAAACCCTCAAAAGGATCTAAACGTTTAGTGAACCATTGCTCTACCACGAACAATGATCACCCAAACAACGGTTCCACTCTAGTGCACATAAGCACTTAGTGTCTACCCAGTTCTTCCCCTCTCTTAGAGTCTCTCTCAATACTTAATCTGAAATCAAGAATTTATAAGTGTTTATATAGAGTGTATTTCGTGCCTACTAACTCTATTTCTTGTTGAAGTAAGAGTCCACTTGTTTTGGAAGTCCAAAACTTCTAAAAACTCAAAATTTTAAACTAAAACGGACTTTTTCAGGCGTCCCTGGGCGCTGGACAAAATCCCGCCCAGCGCTGCGGCGCTGGGTTACTGTCCCGGGCGCCGCAGCTCTTAGCCATGGGCGCCGCGATGCTGAATCCTGTATACCTATCCATGTTTTCTTGCTTCATTTACGTCTTTGAGTCCCGTGTCGCTTCCCCCTTCATATCTCACACGTTCTATACTTTTTCATATACATCTCATACGTTCTAGACTTTTTGTAACTCTTCACTTTGATATTTATTTAAATTCTTATCCAAACAAAATTATTGATTCGCTAATTTTTTAATATTTATAATTTCGATCATGGAAACATTAAGAGACAAACTTGATTGCCCAGAAACATTGAAAGCATGTCGAGGAGTTCAAATGTGGTAGTTGTGTGGTACAATTCATGGTAGTATTTGCCATTTCTGGTGTCAAAATAAGGGTGATGTCGGTTGAACCTAGACGATCAGTGTCTAAAGACTTAAACAGTTGTCTTGGTTGGATTTTTTTATAGCAGATTGCAATGACATACGGTGGTCGATGACGATGTTAGGGCTTTTGGGCAAATTTATGTTTTTTTTTTCAATCAGTAGTTTGATATTGTGAATCCTAACTGCAAATTCTTCTTCTTCTTCTTCTTCTTCTTCTTCTACTCTTTTTATTTTTTAATTATTTTAAACACACTCAAAAATTAATCTAACATACTTCAAAACTAATTTAAAGAGATTTATTTAAATAATATATGCATAGTAGGAAAAATCTTGATTTTTGATTATTTTTTCATATTTGAATTTTAATCTTATCAATTTTTTCTTTTTCAATTAAGAATTTGTTGATGATTTTTATCAAAGGAGTGTTAGCTTCAATTGTGATTATGCTAATAAAATTATAGTATATAAAATACCAATCGGACATGAACATTTTCTTTCTCCGACCAAAGTAATTACACTAAATAATAAAAAGAAAAGAAAAGGTTCCTGCTTTTAAATTCTAAAAATTCACCACTCCAAACAACTACTTCTTACCCAAATTTACAGCAAGTACTAAGCAACATTGATTCATTTTTATTTTCTTTGATTTAAATTTTATCTGATTAGTTTAGAAGTAACAATTGATATAGCTGTGCACCCAATTGTTTATTTAGACGGCAAAGCTCATGCACTCGCTGATCTTACTAAGACAGTATAAATATCTTTCTCTTTATGTGAGGACTTCAAATCTTTCATTATAATAGTGTAAATATTTTTCTCTTTATATAAAGAATTCAAATCCTTTCGTTATAGAAATATAGATTTGAACATACGTAAATATAATCTCGATTGATCAATATTGTTTAGCAAATATTTCACAAAATATCAGTATTAAAAAAAAACAACTGATATAGCTGCGAGTGTGACCGACGTTAACATCTCGTACTACATTTGCTTTATACTTGTAATAATAAGGACACATGGCTTGTTTTCTTGTCTTTGCTTCGGTTCAATCTCTTGCCATCTTTTCTATCGATTGTAATTCGCATTGGAATTAAACCTAGATAGAGATTCAGAAACAAATTAATTATTCTCAAACTGTCTGCAAATTATGAGCCATAATCATGTCATCGTTCACCAATATCAAATGGGAGACGACTGGTTTTACACTGCTATTTATTGATAGATTGCGAGCGATGTGATAATGAGTGTTGGTGGATGCCAAAATCATGTGACTAGGAATGACTGAGATAGGTTTTGGCTTCTTTTTTACTTCGATAATCATTGATGTAGAAATTGGGACAGAAGCAAGCAACTGCCCAGTTAGAACTTCAAAGGAGTATATATTTATATAATTAAGGATATTAAATTATAATTGTTAGATTAATTAATCTAACAAATAGAAGAAGAAAAAAAAAGTTAAATATTGCGGCTGCATACAGTGTCAAACAGTATTTACATAGTAAAATTGTACTATACAATTCCTTATATTTAATTTTCTTTTATAAAATTAATTTAACGATTGTAATTTAACACTTATAACTTAATAAAATTATTAATATTTACATAGAAAAACTGTATATGTATGTAATCCTGTATCTTATTCACTATTGCTTTACTGGCATTCAAGTGGTGAGTATATATATATATATATATATATATATATATATAAAGATGGGTGACTCTAATTAATTTGGCCCATTCAATTTTTGGTTTGGTGCGGTAGACGCAAGGTCTTGCATGTGTCTAAATTCATATCAAAATTCTGAGGTGGGAATCTACACCATCCTGGTTTAAAAATTATGATCATTGAGCATGCAAATGAATGAATTATCAAGCCCCAAAAAAAATGCTATAGGGCCAAAATGGCACTGGAGTTAGAGACATTTCTTGTCCTTTCACTTGTCTTTTACGATTCTTGCTTTGTTTCTCTTTATCGGTTCTATTCTGGGTAGGCATTCAGCAGTTCTTGAATACTCCTATCCCCATATAAGTTCTGATCAATTCAATTTATAATTTGAGTAAAGAATATGACTTAGATGAGCCCTGAACTTTAGGTAGGAGTAGGACAAAAATGTAATAATAAAATTGAATCTCTATCTGCATTCAGAATCATGACCCATGTGGTTTAAGTCTTGAGTTCGCTCTCTGGCTAATAAAATTCGTGATTATCGACAAAGATTCATATTCAAGATTCTTAAAAGATTTAAGTAATAATGATAATAATTAATGAATGATGGCATATTAGTAAACTTTAAAGCTATGTATGAACAACGTTAACCTAAAGCCAAAATAAAGTTAAATAACGAATTAATATTCTCTTTTGATTTGAATTTTCCTCGGTTCTTAAAATTTTTGTATCACTTGTGTAATAACGATGATATATGATTTTAATTACTTTTACATACAGTAGCAGAAATTCGGCATATAAAGCATAATCTATGTCTTATGGGCATTCGTCTCACACACACACACACACATATATATATATATATATTTAATTAAGTAGGCAACGTCTTTTAGTATGGTTTAATATTATTTAATATTGTATTAAATAGTGCTTTGTCGTGCTTATTGTTACGGACTTAATTTTTCGAATCGTGCGACCTTAGACACTTGTTAGTGCTAAACAGCTAAAAACTCAATAAACCAAGAAAGAGATGAAGAAGAAGAACACAAAGTGTGTGATGAAATGCTCTTGTATTGATAACAAAAAGAATTACAAGTTAAGAGGTATTTTGCTCCAAATGAGAACTCACCTATTTATAGCAAAAGCTATGTACAATGAATGACTAAGATTAAAAGTATCTAACGGTCCAAAATAAAAACCACCTACCATAAGTAATATTCCAAAAGAATATTCTTATTCTAGAATTCTCTACCACTTTACTACTTACAAGTGAGTAATATTTTAAAGGAATATCCTTATTCTAGAATACTCTATCAATTACTAATTACAAGTGGGCTTGGCCCATAAATACCACAAATTCTAATGGGCTTTCTAGAATGTGTGATCCATGAAATGCACCAATGGCCCAAGTAGCCTTAAAAGGTCTTGGCGCGCACCAAATGTTCGAGAAATTGTTTGAAAACATTTGGGGTGTAACACTATCTATGGCTATCGGTGGCTACGTTGCCCATCTAATTAGTTCTCTTTATATATAATAATAATAATTAGTTGATTTTTATTAATGAGTAATGTTAAACATCTTAAATTTTTATATTAAATTGAATCTTAAAAGTGATATGTTAAATAAATATTAGATAATAAAATACTATAAATTTTAAAATTATTTATTATACTTAATATTTATTTGAAACATCACTTTTAAAATTTAATTTAAAATAAAAATTTGAGATACATAATATTACTCTTTATTAATTAATTAAAATACATAATTAATATTTTTTTTTATAAAAGAATATTTTGGCCCTTATTTGGGTGAAATGAATAATTTACTCACCCAATTTTTAAAAATACTCATTTACCTTTTCTTTCGTTAACTTTTTTTATTAAATTAGATAGAAAATACTACAATTATTATAATATCTTTTCGTTAACTTTTTTTTGCTATATATGCGTGAGACATATTTTGCTTACGGAAAAAGATCTACAAAAAGCCAATGCCTACCTCAAAGCACTTTTCAAATTGTGCTTTATAACAAGTATATTAAATTATGGCTCGTTATGATGATATTAAAAAAGAGACTCAATTTAAGCACTCTGGTAGTTGTTCAGAATTTAAACAAAGAGTTTACGTCCGAATTAGGTCGAAAAATTTGAAATTATTACGTGGCCATATGAAAATTGTGCTTTTTCAATCCTGCATCTTCCCTACACCCCATTATAATATCCCCCACTTCACTACCACCGAAAGATTGAACATGGCAGAGAGAACATGAAGAAATGTTGGAAGCCAATGCAAAGTTAAAGATGATGAAATTTAACAATGGATAAAGAGAGAATAAAACTCTCACTTTTTATTGATTTTAACTTTTAAAACGTCTCAATTTATACCAAAAATATATATATTATTAAGGGAAGAATTAAAAGAAATAAAACTTGATTTCGGAAGACAAGTTAAGAGATTTGAATAATATTGCTTAATACGAAATTTTTTATTTTTTAATTATTTTTTATATTTGCATTTCAACCTTGCCAATTGTACTTTTTTAGTTAAGAATCTGTTAATGATTTTTATCATCTTCTCTCAAGTTGAAGAAGAAAATTTTTCGAACTCTCAACTTATTGTAGAGATATTGTAAATCTATCATTTGTAAGTTTTTTTTAATCATAAAATAGTAGGAAATATTCTTTTAAATATTTTTTATCATAAATTAGTAGAAAATATTCTTTTAAATATTTGTCTGATGGAAATTTTCAATTACAATATTTCTTCAAATTAACCGATAGAGAAGCAAAAAACATTCTTATCATCTCCATCAGGAAATTTTTTTAATTTTAGAAAGCAATCCTATCATTTTAATCAAGGAGTTAATTTTACTTATAAGGATTTCTTTTTTCTTTTTAAATATAAGTGGTATTTTCTATTCTAGGTTTAGAACCAAACATATATGATCATAAGAATTAAATTATAATTATCATGTTCATAACTTTTATCTTTCATTAATTCTTTTATATACCATCTGTTTTTAATAGATCATATCGACGATTGACCAATATTAGTATGACCTTCTAAATTCAATTAAAAAAAATGAGAGTGACAAAATGAGGTTTGACAAATTTTTTTAACACAAAAGTTCTCTTTATTTTTTTCTCTTTTCTCCAAAGTCAAATTCTCAGCGAAACTTATAATCATCACTCTTTCCTATTTCCCCCTCTCCCCTAAACCCTTTTTTTATAGGACGCAAACTAAAGCTTTGGCTAATTCTAGCGGCATAAACAATAATTACAACAAATCAAATGCCAACAAAGTAATTAACAACTTTTAGGGGGGACAAATATGAATTTACTACTCGATCAGAATTTCAGCCAACTGTTGTTAGAAATTGATCGGCTTTTACTGGATCTAGGATTTAGCTCGATTATGGTGACAACAATGGTTGAAAAATGATGATCGAATAATAAATTAAATTAAAAGAGATAAGTGAGGGTTGTTTATTGCCGAGGGAAGAAATGTTTTTCTGTTTTTTGAAATTATGTAAAAGTAAAAAATTTAAAATTTAATTTAAAATTTTAATTTTTTTTACGTAATAAAATAATCTATCAATCAAGTAAATTATAATAAGAATCTAAAATAAAAAATAAAATAGTATAACACAATCTTGTGTGGTTCGACCAATTGTCTATGTTCATGGTGGATCCAAAGATCTTAACCTTTCTTATTATAATTCTTTAGAGATTTTACAAGGAAAACCCAATGAAAAACCCTCAAAAGGACCTAAACGTTTAGTGAACCATTGCTCTACCACGAACAATGATCACCCAAACAACGGTTCCACTCTAGTGCACACAAGCACTTAGTGTCTACCCAGTTCTTCCCCTCTCTTAGAGTCTCTCTCAATACTTAATCTGAAATCAAGAATTTATAAGTGTTTATATAGAGTGTATTTCGTGCCTACTAACTCTATTCCTTGTTGGAGTAAGAGTCCACTTGTTTTGGAAGTCCAAAACTTCTAAAAACTCAAAATTTTGAACTAAAACGGACTTTTTCACGCGTCCCTGGGTGCTGGACAAAATCCCGCCCAGCGCTGCGGCCCTGGGTTACTGTCCCGGGCGCCGCGGCTCTTAGCCATGGGCGCTGCGATGCTGAGTCCTGTATACCTATCTATGTTTTCTTACTTTATTTACGTCTTTGAGTCCCGTGTCGCTTCCCCCTTCATATCTCATACGTTCTATACTTTTTCATATACATCTCATACGTTCTAAACTTTTTGTAACTCTTCACTTTGATATTTATTTAAATTTTTATTCAAATAAAATTATTGATTCACTAATTTTTTAATATTTATAATTTCGATCGTGGAAACATTAAGTGACAAACTTGATTGCCCAGAAACATTGAAAGCATGTCGAGGAGTTCAAATGTGGTAGTTGTGTGGTACAATTCATGGTAGTATTTGCCATTTCTGGTGTCAAAATAAGGGTGATGTCGGTTGAACCTATACGATCAGTGTCTAAAGACTTAAACAGTTGTCTTGGTTGGATTTTTTAATTAATTAATATTTTGAGATACATAATTAACATTAAGTAGGCAACGTCATTTAGTATGGTTTAATATTATTTAATACTGTATTAAATAATGCTTTGTCGTGCCTATCTATGGCTATCGGTGGCTACGTTGCCCATCTAATTAGTTCTCTTTATATATAATAATAATAATTAGTTCATTTTTATTAATGATTAATGTTAAACATCTTAAATTTTTATCTTAAATTAAATCTTAAAAGTGATATGTTAAATAAATATTAGATAATAAAATATTGTAAATTTTAAAATTATTTATTATACTTAATATTTATTTAAAACATCACTTTTAAAATTTAATTTAAAATAAAATTTTGAGATACATAATATTACTCTTTATTAATTAATTAAAATACATAATTAATATTTTTTTTATAAAAGAATATTTTGGCCCTTATTTGGGTGAAATGAATAATTTACTCACCCAATTTTTAAAAATACTCACTTACCTTTTCTTTCGTTAACTTTTTTTATTAAATTAGATAAAAAATATTACAATTATTATAATATCTTTGACTATCATTGATTGACAGTTAACTAACATTAACCGCCTTGATCATTATTGATTGAAGACCGATGGCGATTTGACTCAAAATTTCATAATTTATATACGATAGTGAAATTTTTTTGGTCAACGTAATACCATAAAAGTATAAAAAAAATAAAGAGAATATGGTGGAAGAGGCAATGAGCACCGTCCAGTGCATGCCATCGCCCTATGCTTGACAGCAAATGACAATGGCCACCACCTCCTATTATATTCTCCCAACTTTTAGTACATTTAGGGTGTTCATTTGACTAAAAAAAAATTTACTATTGCGTAAATCAAAAAATTTTGAATTTAATGATATTAATTTTGATAATTTTTATCATCGAATGCCAATAACTGACGACAATTGGCAATGGCTCACCAATAGCTCTGTCAAAGTCTTTTGATCAATTAATATTCAACGTCAATCAGTATCCTTCAAATTATATCACGTCTAAGTAAAAGACTATATCACTCTTATTATTATCTAATTTAATAAAAAAAATTAATAACAAAAAGGTGTAAATAAGTAATTTAAAAAATTAAATAAGTAAATTATCCCTTTTATTGTAACAATAAATTAAAATGTTCTTTTCTTTTTTTAAAAAAAAAAGTAAGATAGGAGAACAGAATATAGAAAAAGTATTCAAACATACCACGGTTTTGCCCACAAAATTCAACTTTTATATTAAAAAAAATCAGCTGAAATTCAAAATACCCACTTAGAGAATAATATATAATTGCCACTTTTCATAGACTAATAGAACTTGATGAATTTAATCATTTTAATTGAGACATATAATAATAATGATACTAATAATTAAACAACTATATCCACACACATTACATCACAATATGCATGAACAAATTTTATTGTAATTTTGACCTCAAAAAAAAGTGTTAGCACCAATCTCAGTAATTGTGTTCGATATTTTTTTATTTTATATATATTACAATTTTATTAATTTTGTTCCCTCCAAAAAAATTACCTCTGAGTCTAAAGTTTCTAAGTTCAAGCAGAAGTTAAAACTCAAAGGCTTAATAAGACGTCTTCCTGTGGGATAGCCCACCTTGCAAGAGACCTATAGTGAACCATCGGGTCAGGCCTTTTTAAAGTTAGACAGTGTTGTATTTGCTCGGATTCAGAGAACCTGATCAGTCGCCTAAAGTACCTATTCGATATAATTTGTCAAGATATAACATAGACCACCCTTTACACACTAACCTAGCGGTTCTTTTTAGCACCCGCAGATCGACGAGGAAAGTGGGTCGGACCTATGACGGACAGGCCAACCAGGCGTAGTCAGTAAAGTTACCAGAAGACCAGCTCTTTGGGGCAGCTTTAGACCGCCCGAACTAAATAGGAATAGACTACCAGGACTTCTCTCCTATCCCCGAACGAATCAAGCTTAACTTCACACTTAACTAAATCTACCGATGAAGACAGTCATAAAAAATATGTTGAAAATATATTTAATATATATCAAAAAAATATCTAGCGTGTAACAAAAGCAGAGTCGGAAGCATGATAGAAGAAAATCTATAGAATAATATTTAGCGTGTGTGAGAAGCACAACAAAAGTAGAGTCAAAAGCATGTAGGAAGATGATCTATAGAAAAATATTTGGCGTATGATAAAAAGCACAGTAAAGGCAGAATATCCAAAATGTCCTCTGAAGACTATAAGAAGGAGGGAAAAATACGGAAGCAAAAGATAATAAAATGGTTATTTATCATCGGTTTTCTTTTGGACCCTTTCATTTTAAATACATTTTTTGTTTTTTGTCTCATCAAATTCCTGCTTTAGAGACCCCTTTTTGACTTAAGCATTAAAGAATTTTTGTCGAAATCCATCTTAGTGAGATTATCACGATAATTATGTTAATGTTTTGCAAATCTTGTTATAATTGACGACGAAGAGAAAATTTAAACCCATATAAACAAATCTAATTAGAACAAAATGCAAGAATTAATTTTTATTAATAAACAAATTCAAAATTCGTTAATTGAAAAAAAAAATTTACAACAAATTTAATAAATCATGGTAAGAGAAAAAAAAAATTGTGATTGATTTAAATCGCGACTGACACTAACACTGCTATGTATACAAAAGAGAATTGCTTCCATTCTGTGCTTTGTGCTAACCTTTTTTTTTTTTTTTGTTCTTTCATTTCTCGAAATGCTTATCTCTAAAGGTGTGATCTAATACGAATCTTGTTCTGGCACATTAATTTATATATTGGTAGTTGATACTGTAGATTATGATCATATAATCTGAAAGATGATGATGATGATGATAAGACTCGATCAATCCTCTTAGTTTTCTTTTTAGTCTTATCTCCCAGTGTCTAGTTCTGTATGTGCTTTTGTGTAATCATATCATTATGCCATTTGAGGAACAAGAAGAAGAAGAAGCAAAAGCCATAGCCAATTAGCCATGTAGCTTTTATCGAATGTGCTTTTGGTTGCTGTGAGTTGGAAGGTGTAAAAAGAGAGTCAACGCTCGCTCTCGACTAACCAAAATGTGTAGACTTTTGGGGTCCTTCCACCATTGAAAAATGATCGGCTTCTATTCCTTCATCTGCCATCTCTATCTCTCTTTTTCTTTTTGTTGGCTAACTTCTTTGGTCTACTCAGTCTAGCCCCACCACATATCTTAAACAAGATTTTGACAAAAGGTTTCCATTTATGTTTCTTCTCCAAATCAATACATTAACACTCTAAAATGGAAAAAAAAAAAAACAAAAACAAAAAACTCCCGGACGTAGTTTAAATGATTGTGAATACACAACAGTTATTTAAGTTTATGTTTAATGGATTATTTTTTTATGGAAAAAACAGTATTTTTTTTAAAACTTGCAATTATTGTTATCAGTGAAACATCGTCATTTTTTACCTACAAAATCAACACAATTAACACCCCCCAAAAATAACCTACAAATGAAAACATTTACCACTCTACAAAAAAAAAATTCTAGAATACATATTTATTGTTACTGGTTACAATGCTATTTTTAATCTTTATACAAATGGAAAGACTCGTAACAATATCATTTGTAATTTCTATATAAATGGAGGGATTCAAATCCAACGTCTTACTTGCTAAAACTAAATTCACCTAACTACTATATAAATGAAGACGCTCGTGAAAATTCGTGGCAATACCATTTTTAGCCTCCATACAAATGAAAGAACTCTAACCTAACCCTAATACCAAGTAAGTCCATGAAGTGGTTGGTAAAAAAAGGTAAATTATGAAATAAATTTTAAGTCCATTTGATAAAATAAAAGTGGAATAAAAATACTAATTATAAAATAGAAATAAATGGGTATTTAATATACATTTAATTTTTAAATTAAACAGAAGTGTTTTGATAAATTTCACTGAATGATAAAATTACAGACCAAAACTTTTTACAATTTTACTGATAATGATGTTGTGTCAATCCACTTCCTAGGTTTTTGTATTAAATTGATAAATTTAGATTTTTTTTTTAAGAAAAAGGGAAATAATTTTAATTAAAAATTATGATTTTTTTGTGATATTATTTAATGCTTTGATGATTACATACCAACTCATACTATGATTCAATTATTGAAATGCAATCGTGCAAATACTAAATTAAATAATTAAATATCAATCTCTAATTAATTTCTTAGTGGGACAATTAATATTCAATTAAAAGAAATTTTAAGTTCAGCGTTGACATGGCGCCACGTGGATCCCACTACCGTTGTCCCTTGCGGACAAAACATGAGAAAGCCACGAGCTTTTCGTCCGACGTGTCCGCATGGACAAGTTAGTGGGACTGATCTTGTCCGACTTGGAGGGGTAGAAGTGGACCCCACTCTGAGAAAAGCGGATGTGAAGCCGAGCAGGCTTTTGTTTACACCGAGACGAAAGTGTGCCAGTCGCGGAAGAGCACATGACGTTCACACGCGTCGGAAAGTTAGCGCACTTTAACTCTCTGGGGCTAATATTTTAAAAAATGATTTGCATTTTTTTTACTTCTACTAAACAAACCCATCTTTCACAAATTGAGACTAGGTGACCAATTTGCCCTTCCATTTAAAAAAAAAAAATTTCATGTCATGTCAAACTAATAAGTCAAATAAATAAATTGTTAATCAAAGATGTGATAATTTTGGTGTCCTCAAATTGTCAAGCAACCGCAAGCAAATGGATGAATAATTTGAAAGTAACAAAAACTTAATAATAATAATAATAAATCTTAAAATGTTTAAACTTAAATCTTATAAATTTAAATTAGGAATTAGTTCTTCCACACAAATTAGATGATTATATTAAAAGTTTACATAAATTTATTTTTAAAAAAAAACTTTTTTTCATATAGTGGATTATTATTTTTCTTTTCTTAAAAGTTTAGATGAAAATAAAAAATCTCATATATAAAGTATTAAACTTTTATTATTTTTATTCAAATTTAAATAGATGCAAGCACTCAACATATTTGCAATCAATCAAGCTACGTCCAAATAGCAAAATATTCAATTTATTAACAATACATGCAACAAATTTCTTGTTAACTCAATAATGTAGTTGGGTTGCAATCAAGAGAGGGCCAAATGACATTACTTGTATACATTCTTGTCCAAATAAAAGTGAAAAATAAAGAAGGGGCATTATAGTCAAAACAGTATAGTCCACAATTCAGTCAGCAGTGACCAAGACTTTAGAGACCAACCAGGAAACTCATCTCGTATGGCCAAAGGAGGCATAGCCCCGAGAATCAAAGTTTAATACCAAATTCGTAAAACAAACACAAAATGAAGGGCATTGTGGTCGTAAAAAAAATCCTTATTTCACTTATATAAATGGCCACCTCTATCAAACACTTTTCAAGCCAAGTACCAAAAACATCGTCACACATGTTACAACCCAACTGAATACTCCATTTCGTTCGCTGTAAATTTTCCTAACAATGGCCACCAAGAATCATAATCAAACAGACACGGAGAAGCCAAACGGTGGAGCTTCTTCAGAGGATCAACATGAGAGGTGTCCGGTAGAGGAAGTAGCTTTGATCGTGCCCGAAACTGATGACCCAACGATGCCAGTGATGACTTTTCGTGCATGGTTCCTTGGGTTAGTTTCATGTACGCTCTTGATCTTCCTCAATACGTTCTTCACCTTCCGTACGCAGCCACTCACCATCTCCGCGATCCTCATGCAAATTTCGGTGCTCCCCATCGGTAAGTTCATGGCCAGGACTCTTCCGAGGAAGGAGTTCCGGGTTTTTGGTTGGAGCTTCAGCCTCAACCCTGGACCCTTTAACATTAAAGAGCATGTCATCATCACCATCTTCGCCAATTGTGGTGTGTCTTATGGTGGTGGTGATGCTTACTCCATTGGTGCCATCGCTGTTATGAAGGCTTATTATAAGCAAAGCTTGAATTTTCTTTGTGGCCTCCTCATAGTCTTGACAACTCAGGTTAATTAAATTAAATCAATCTTCTCGTTTTGGTTTGGTTTGGTTTGTGTTACTCTTTCTAAAGCATTTTCATTATTTTGCTTCTTTTGTGCAGATATTGGGCTACGGATGGGCTGGGATTCTCAGGAGGTACCTGGTTGATCCTGTGGACATGTGGTGGCCTTCAAATCTTGCCCAGGTTTCTCTTTTCAGGTTTGTCTTTCGCATTCACTCAAGCCCTTCTTGTTAATTTTGTAAATTCTTTTATTATTATCATTATTATCCTGTTTGGTTCACGAGAAAATGTCAGAAAGGAAACGGGAAAAAGAGACTCAAACTTTTAGAATCTCTGATTTTCCAACGAGTGGGACCTGAAACAACAGAAACCAGCCACCCCTTTAGATAAAATTTAGAATTGGTTGAGTGTTCAATTCTTAGTGGGGTTAAAAAGCTTATGTAGAAAATAACCCACGCAATCTCTTCACTCTTCAAAACAATGACCAGAGTAAAAAAAATGTAGAGTGATAATTGGTTTATTCTTCTTATGTATCCGAATTTTCCTTGATTCTCCTGAAATGAAGCTGAAAATAGTTTAAAATTTTGATTAAATTAAGTTGAACATAGATGGGAAAACACAATCCTATTTTAATATTTTCTCATAAAGTTTTCGTCCCCATGTGTTTGTCATAATCGAAGTGCATGTTCACTGTAGAGAATTTACATCACGGGCTTTGATATTCTTCCTAAAGGACATGACATATAACACTAATTTGTTTGCTTGTGTTTGTGGTGATGAAGATCATTCATAAAGCTAAAACATGGGCAATTAATTTGTTGATCATGTCAAATGACTTTGTTGTTACAGAGCACTTCATGAGAAGGAGTCAAATAGCAAAGGGTTAACTCGGATGAAATTTTTCCTGCTTGTATTGGCGGCAAGCTTTGTTTATTATGCATTTCCCGGCTACCTTTTCCCGATCTTGACATTCTTCTCCTGGGTTTGCTGGGCATGGCCTCACAGTATTACAGCACAGCAAATTGGTTCAGGTTACCATGGACTTGGTGTTGGTGCATTTACTTTAGATTGGGCAGGGATTTCAGCTTATCATGGCAGTCCCCTGGTGACTCCATGGACATCAATTCTCAATGTTGGTGTTGGTTTTGTCATGTTCATCTACATAATTGTCCCTCTGTGTTACTGGAAGTTTGACACTTTCGATGCTCGTAAATTCCCTATATTTTCCAATCAGCTGTTCACTTCTAGTGGGCACAAATATGATACCACCAAGATCTTGACTCCACAATATGATCTTAATGTTGCTGCTTATAATAGTTATGGGAAGCTCTACCTTAGCCCTCTGTTCGCACTATCAATTGGATCGGGATTTGCTAGATTTACAGCAACCATCACTCATGTGGCATTGTTTCATGGAAAGTAAGGCTTGCATTATTTGCACCCTCTTGCTTGTAAATGCTTAATTTGCCGTCAGTCACCTGATGAATGTAATTAAATTTGATTTTTCTGTTTGTCTAGTGATATTCTGAAGCAGAGCAGATCGGCAATGAAGAATATGAAATTGGACATCCATGGAAAACTGATGAAGAGTTACAAACAAGTGCCTGAATGGTGGTTTCATATTCTGTTAATAGGAAGCATTGCCCTTTCGCTTGTAATGTCTTTCGTATATAAAGATGAAGTACAGCTGCCATGGTGGGGGATGATCTTTGCCTTTGCTTTGGCTTTTATTGTTACCCTTCCAATTGGAGTCATTCAAGCAACTACCAACCAGGTAATAAACCCAATCATGTAATTAGAAGATTCAAATTATAAGCTAGAGCTGGACTGGTGAAAATCATTAACATCTTAATGTTCTTGTCCCAACTTTGCAGCAACCTGGATATGATATCATAGCACAGTTCATGATTGGGTATGTTCTACCGGGAAAACCAATTGCAAATCTTATTTTCAAGATTTACGGGAGAATCAGCACCATCCATGCTCTCTCTTTCTTATCTGACCTTAAACTTGGGCATTACATGAAAATTCCACCGCGGTGCATGTACACAGCTCAGGTTCTTGTGGCTCAAAATTCTGCGTTCGACCATTTATCAACTTTTTCATTTCTTGTTTTGCTAACTGATGAATAAAACATACTGATGTTCCATTTCGTTTTTCCTTTTGCCCAGCTCGTGGGAACTCTAGTTGCTGGTGTAGTCAACCTTGGAGTTGCATGGTGGATGTTGGATGGCATCGAGAACATTTGTGATGTCGAATCACTCCATCCTGACAGCCCGTGGACTTGCCCCAAGTACAGAGTAACCTTCGATGCTTCTGTAATCTGGGGTCTGATTGGACCTAAACGGCTGTTTGGTCCTGGAGGCTTGTATCGGAACTTGGTATGGTTATTCCTCATCGGAGCTGTCTTGCCAGTTCCTGTCTGGGTACTGAGCAAAATGTACCCAGAAAAGAAATGGATTCCCTTGATAAACATTCCTGTTATATCCTATGGCTTCGCCGGAATGCCACCAGCAACTCCCACAAACATAGCAAGCTGGCTGATCACCGGAATGATCTTCAACTACTTCGTGTTCCGATACCACAAGCGCTGGTGGCAGAAGTATAATTATGTTCTATCAGCAGCCCTGGATGCTGGAACTGCTTTCATGGGTGTTCTGTTGTTCTTTGCTCTGCAAAATAACAACATAGATTTGAAATGGTGGGGTACTCACGTTGATCATTGTCCTTTGGCAACATGTCCGACTGCACCAGGTATTGCCGTTGATGGATGCCCTGTTTTCAAGTAGCCATCGGGAGGATCAAATATTTCGGTAGACACAATGATTTACGCGCTTTTGCTTGGCATTTTTGTACATGCTTATTTACTCTCGTTAGAACTGAACGGGATAGGTTTCATCTGTAATGATTGATGATAGCTGAAATTTACTGCTCTTGAGCAGTATCTTGTCAGTGATTTAACCTTATAAATAAAAAATCTAGCTTTGTCACCGGCTGTTTCTTGTTCAATTATATTCTGCTTTGCACTTCTCATCACTGAAATTCATCCTTACTGGAGTCATTACTAAAGGATATTTAACACATCACATCTTCAAAGAATAAAGTACCTACTTTTTCATCAAATTATTTGTCGAACATTGTGTTTGGATCCAAGGAAAGTACAATGTATGCAGCAGTGTACTCATTTTCTTAGGCTTGAGAAAAATCAAGGACACATTCCCTCCTAGTCTATATTTATATCCAAACGTGGACATTCTTGATGTTCATTCTTTGATAATGACAGTTCTGCCTAGCTCTCCTACCCCAGCAAAATCATAACATTTTTGGTGATACATGGCCCAGAAGCCCCAGACTGCATAATTTACAGGCAATTATCAGGCCGCATAAAGGAGTTCAAATTAGCAGGGTCAAACCAAGAAAACTTTATTTCCACTTTCTAACTACTTGAATGTAAGAAAGTTGTAAATCAGAATCTACTTTACATTATCAAAATTTTCAGCACAACCACAGCCAAAATGGCAACGAGAACAAGCAAATAAAACGTTGGATCAATAGTCATCAAATACTTGCATTATGTGAATACAACTTTAATTTTCCACATGATGACTCCTGACTGCTTAGGCCATCTGCATAGCATCTAACTCTCCATAATTGTATTACCTACAAATATGGGTTGAAGACTATAAAGTCGACAGATGTTGTATATTATTACCTCTGCATAGACTTATAGAGCACCACTGTCACATATTTGGCTACAAATCGATGTGTTGTACCAAGTGCCACCACAGAGGGACTAGTCTTCCCTTTCTGCATATAAAGATGATTAAGTACCACATGTTGAGGTCTTGATAAAGGAGGTGGAATCTCCATGTAGGATGCTGGTACATTAAGCAGTGTCATTTGAAGGTGTGGAGGAACCAGTGGTGGTTCCTTTGCAAAATCATCAGCAGTCAGTTGCAAGTTGTTATAGCTCAAATCCGGAGACTGAGGTGGTTCAAAACTAGATATGCTTTCAAGGTCCTCAGGAACATATTCCTGCAAAATACATCAACAAACACCATTAATCACTATTAAAAATTTTTTTGTCAAGCAATCATTCGACTTTCTGCCATATGCCTAATCGATTCTGTTTGTCTACCACAACCAAGAAATGTTATTAAATTTATAGCCACTAATTGTTAATAATCATTAAAGTTCCCTTTCAGAGGTTTGCTCCAATGACAGGGGTTCAGGATCTCCTATTGATATCTCCTGCAGAATGTGAACGTGAATATGCTTCAAGTGCTAGAGTATTTTAAACAAAACTGAGACTGTCATAGGTTAAAAGAAGTGCCACTAAATGGGGATAGTCTATTTTAGCTTCAATTCCTTTAAGAAAAATGGAAATCAAAACCCTAAATTTTCAAACATGTTTGTAGTCCATGTAATGGTGAATGATCACCAAGGTGAAAGGAAAGGGGAAAGCAAATGTGGTTGAAGATGTCAAGGAAACTAAACAGATTATGTTTGACGTATTAATCCTGATAGCATAGACCTCATAAGTTAAGTGTATCTAAGTTGTGGACGGCTCCCTAGAGATGAGTTCATGTATTCTTTCATTTTAGCTTAAGAGAGTTCTAATACTCATCAGTATCCAAAAAACACAATCAGCAGCAGTAAAATCCTAACAGAAAATAACAGTGTTATTGCAAATATTCTAAGCTAAAACTATGGTACATGCATACATTGTAAAGGGGAATAGGTATTTATTTACCTGCAAGTCTAAAACATTGTAAACATTGCCGGCATCATCTTGGGCTGAAGGCACGTCTAGGGAAAACCTCCATTGTCCATCAACAAGAAACCGATATTTATAAACACCTGATGGCAGTACTTTCATAATAGTGAAATCTTTCCCTGATCTCTGCAAGGGAATTCTGGTCAACAAAATAAAAGGTTATACATAAAACATTTTGATGAAAGTTCACAGAGCACAAAAAAAGAAAGGAACTAATTTCACTTCAAAAGAGGGCATTGAATTTCTTTAACCTCATCTTCCAGTTATCCCATGATCCCTCCACTGCTACCTCCTGGCCATCATAGTTCCAAGTGAACATTGTTGGAATTCCTACCTCATCACCGATCTCTTCATAACCAGACGAGGTTTGCATCCAGGAGTGACTAGGAATGTGAATCTCATCAGGTCTTTGCAATGGAACCACAGGGACCTGAAGAAGGAACATATAGAAAGATGAGAAACTATGGTCTGCACAGAATTGGCTGTAGAAACAAAGATCAACCTAAGCACTAAATGTGCTAATCACTCCAGCTACCCTTTAGCATGATCTTTCCTGCATTCAACAAAATAAAAATTAAGAACTTTCTTCCAAATTGACACAACCAGCTTACATCATACATGTCTTTTAACCATGATGATAGCTAATGATCATTCACCACTTAATTGGTCCAAATCTATTTAAAATGAAGAAGATAGATTGGTGTATGAACAAAATATTTCTCTGATGGAAGCGCTTTAAAATTCGGACAACTCCAGTAGAACTTAGAACAAGATACAAATAACACTGAACAAACAGTGTCAAAAATTCGATAGCATCTCCGAAATTTTCAAACAGGGGATTCAACCACAACTCCTCAAACAAACAAGTACCCACCAGAATCCAATCATTTTATATAACAGAACATAAACTAATTAATCAAATGACTCCTATTGAGCACCAACATACAATAACAGTATCAAGTAACCAAACAAAATAACAAGAAGAAGAAGAACCACAATCAATTACATCTCAAAATCAAAACTTGATCATAAACCCACATGAAATCTAAATCCTTTCATCATCAAAAGCATTACCTGAGGAGCAAACATGAGAGGGGAGTGGGAAGCTCTAGGGCTTTGAGGAGGAGATTGACCCATCAAGCCATCTGATACAATAATGCCCTCTTCTGGAACGCTGTTATTGCTTTCTCCTTCTTCAACCCCTGATGGGCTACTGCTCCCATCTTCTGTTGCATTCACATTCCCCATTATTTTAAAATTAATTAACACCGCAAAAAAAAAAAAAAAAACCCAAATTCTTAATTATGTAATATCCCTCTCTCACTCCCTCATGATTTCTTGGTTGAGAATTACAAACCAGTAGTGTCAGTTAAAATCAAGATCAAACTAACTGACAAAAAGAAAGCAAAAAAAAGAAGAAAAAAAAATCAGAAGCCCAATTGAAAGTGAACAAGTAGAAATTATTAGTAATTTTAGGAATAATATCCAGTGAATTTGGAAGATCCAATGGTGGCCCAATGAATGAGATGGGTGTTGGGTTAAGTGAAGAGAGAGACGGTAAGTCATGTCATAGCTTTGACATGGTCTCATTTCTAATTGCCTTTTCCTATTATACCACTACCTTTATAAAAAAAGAAAATGGCAAAAATCATAGGAAATAATAGTTATTTTTAAGTATTTTTTAAATTATAAATAAATAGACTAACCTTTTATAATTAATAAATTAATAATTATATAATTATAATTTTTACTTACATTTTTTCTCTTCTCCAAAAGATTTAAAAACTCTCTCTAAAAAATACTTTGATTATATTTTAAATAAAATATGTAAAAGACAAGTATATTGTATTGTAATTAAGTTGTAGAAAGAAATAAAGTTAATGAGAATAAAAATTTTAAAAAATTTTAAAAATTAGTGAATCAAAGAAAAATTTCATGCAAGGCTTTCTCGTAAGCGAGAAAGCCTGCAAAAAATAGCTATCATTCATTTTATTATATTTTAGTTTATTTATTTATAATTTATAAATAATATTATTTTATTTAAAAAATAAAAATAGTCCTTTAAAAAATAATAGTAAATAATTTATTTAATTAATTTGTATATATTTTTAAAAATTGTTTATACTTTTTTATTTTATTATTTAAAAATAAAATCCCTATAAAAATTTTTTTTAAAAAAACTAAATGTAGGCATTTTGCATGTGCGTGAAATCCCTGCATTAAAAATGCAAGCGAGTTTGTGTGGAACTTGATAATTTTTTTTTTTCTTCCTTTTTATGCAATTTTTTTTTCTAATTATAAACAATAGATTTAAAATTATAAATAAATAATTTATTTAATTATTTAAATAAATAACAACTAATTAAATAATTTATTAAAAATAATTATTATTTATCAATAATAATTATTATGCATTAATATAATATTAATTTAAATAAATAAATAAGTAAGATTAAAAAATTAGAAGATAAAAGGAAAGAGAGCCATTTCGCATGAAAAAACCTCTTACAAAATTTTTATTCAATTCACTGATTTCTCATATTTATCATATTTTTCTAGATTTTCGCTTCCAATCATCTTTTTCTTTTTTAACAACTTTACTATAACATAATATACTCATCTTTCACTTATTTTACTTGGAATTTAAATATTTATGGACAGATAATTTAAAATGTTTAGTGGAGAGATGAAATATATATCAAGAGTATAATTGGCTAATTGTCCATTTTTTAACTACAAAATATTAGTCCAAAACAATAAAATGACTTTAAAATAAGGGTCATTTTTAAAAAAATTTCAAAATAAAAAATAATTAAATAATTTATTTTTTAGTAGTGTTACATTTATAAAGTGGGAATATAAAATTTTATATCTCAATTAATGTATCATCGATTTGAATATCACATATCAAGCAATTTTTGGCTTTTTATTTTTTATTAATGTGATAATCAAACAATACTCAACAATAAACACATTAATCAGGATATAAACTTTATATTATCATTATATAAGCATGACATTATTATTATATTTTATAAAAAATATGATAATTATTAACATCTAAGTTTGAGACAATAGTATTAAGAAAATAAAGTTTTTATCGTAATAAATTTACTGTAATTATGTGATGAATAGTATATCATTAAAAAGTTTGAGCAAATGAGTGACTAATAAAATTTTATAAATATGTTTAATTATAATTTTTTTAACTTTTTCTAATATATGTTCCCACAATTTATTACGTGTTTTAATTTTTTTAATATTATAATTTTAAATTTTAAAATACAATTCTTAATTTAGACATATAACAAAAAATTTAGATCTTGCAATGATAATTTTTTTTAATTTGCAACAAAATTTGGGAAGACAAAGATTATATAATATAAATTCCATAAAATCAATTGATTTCTTTTTTTTCTTTTACAATCAATTAATCGTATAATGAAAAATGGAAAAAGAAAAAGAAATTAAAAAGATGCTACTGTTAGGCTTTTCTTTAATGGGCCCAATGAAATCGGCCCATTATATAAAACTGAACCACGCATGGGTGATCAAACTCAACCACCGTCTCTTCAAGTGAGCGATTTCTCTGCGGCAATTAAGCAAACACGTAGCAGACAATTGTACAGGTCAGTGTCCAGAGCACAGATACGGGCTCGTGAGTCGCCAGTTCCTGGTGCCTTCCTTGTAATATCTTTAGTTTCTAAAACTGGGTATTTGTTTTTTGTTTCACTCAACTTTGTTGTCACTGTGCCTATGCTTCTATGGACCGTGTTATTTATGAGAAAATTTTGAAACTGTGGCTTTTATTATGCTCTCTGTTTCTTTCTTTTTGAAAGGTTTAGATGGACCTCTCACTTATAAAACACTAACTCTCACTTTTAATTTTATTGAAATTCGAATGACCGCAGGCGTTTTTTATATTCACGATCAACCGAGTTACGCCCTTGGCCCAAACTCAACTCTGTTTCTACTTTCTATCCTACTAACGGCTTACACATGATAAGTTGAACTGTTTTTATGTACTTACTCTCTGGGTAATATTGTTGGGTTCTAAAGTTTACAACTTTGAATATTTTCAATTTGTTAAGTCATGTGTTTAATAATCTGGTTCCTTTTTTCTTTTCTTTTTTTTTTTACATGGGGAGGAAATTTGAATTTAAGAATAATGCATTGCAAGCTTTTTATCGTAGGGATATTATTTGCTCCTATCTTTTCTTTCTTTCTTTTTTTTTTTTGGCCTTTTTTAGTCAAGAACTTTCCTGGAAGTTTCCTTGATGAGATTCAAGTCACTTCCAAATTATCAATATAGATGTCATTGGCATTCAAGCCACTTCCAAATTATCAATATACATGTCATTTGAAACTTTTGTGGAACTCCTAGTACTTCTCTCGTTATGCATACATTAAGAGTTACTGGTAAATTGAATATAATTCTCTGTTGGTCTTTGCTTTGATCCTTGTTATTAATTTACTATATTTGTATACATATCTTTAGTTTTAATTTTTTGTCGCGCGATCTGATTTCAGCTACCCTTAACATGCAAAGCATTGGAGACTCCATCTTGAGGTATGTTAGGGTCAGGAGATGTGCTGTTCCTTGGTTCTTTACTTGGAGGGGGAATGCTCTCAAGCAACTAAGCCGGCAGATGTGTGCATCAACTGTTACTTGCCCTGATCAAATAATGGATCGAGTGATTGGGCTGGTCAAGAAATTTGACAAAATTGATGCTGCTAAGGTAGTAAATTGATGATTTTTTAGGTCATGTACATTTACTTTGTCTGTGGTTGATTTAGTTCATTTTGTAGATAATACTGCTTGTTCGGTTGTGCTTAACCTTCAGCTCCCCCAGCAAGAAAAGTAATTTAATAAAATTAATGCTAGTTTCACTCGGACATTGAGCAGGTTACTGAAACGGCTGATTTCCAAAAAGATTTGAGCCTGGACAGTTTAGACAGGGTGGAGCTTGTTATGGCTTTCGAGGAGGAATTCTCCATAGAAATCCCTGAAGAGAAAGCGGATAAGCTTACTTGCTGTGTTGATGTTGCAAACTATATAGTTTCTGAAGCTGGGGAAAAGAAGGCAGAGTCCTAAATTGTTTCTAATTTGGAGGAGTCAGGCTTCCGAGTTAGGTGTTCTTATTTTGGGATCATAATGTCATTCTTTTGTCATAATGGGTAAAGATCTAGGCATTTTGGTTTTCCCATGTTGCTTAATTTACCCTTATTGTGGATGCAAAAGAATGCCGTAATCTGTTTTAGCTATTAGTTACGCTTGATTATTCCTGTTGTTAGTCCTTCTCTTGTCAATTTTCCTTAATAGCCTTGCTGATCTCTTTCAGCATGTTTTGTTATCTTTTACTCAATGCTTGCAATGTAAAAACATGGAACTATACTTCTTTACCCAAAGCTTGCTGTATGACAAAATATGTATCATTATATTATCAGCGCTCAAAGCTTGCTATGTAACTCTATATATAGCATCATCATCATCAAAAGCATCACTCATATATTACTATTTACATACAGGCATGTAACTTTCAATGTTCTCCTTTTCTTTACAAACATATAAAATCAGTAGCTAGAGTGGAACAGAACCCTCTTTGTGAACTCTATATTGTGACTGAAGCGCCATCCATGAGCCATAATGCCATGCCCCAACCTGCTTGTTCATCTTCATTTTTATGCATCTACCATGCAATCTGTTTGCCGTTGCTTCCTTCACCCGCGCATGCTCGTAAAGGCTTAGATGTCAAATGCAAGAACCTTATTTTTCCGGCTGAATAAGTACGGATGCCATTCCCAACTGATGATAATCTTAGCACTCTGTGCTTCTTGACATAAGCCGGCCGACAGAGTGAGTTCTTGGGTATTCGAAGAACTTTCACTGAACATGTCTTGTCCAAGTTGGGAATTGCATGTAGGTGTGAAGGGAGATCGATAATGAAATCTCCATATTCATCTGTCAAAGCTTGAGTCTTTGAGATAGTCTTTCTATGGCTGTTATGGCAATACACAGTCACCAAAGCACCTGCAAAAATTGTAATTGAGACTTAGCAAGTCACGAGTCTTGATGAAAGAGATGTAATTGTCAATTTCAATTATCTAACATTAATTTCAATATTTGCCCATTTCTTTTTAATATAGTCTAATTAATTTTTTAAATACAAATGGACTTTTCAGCTATATTAAATGAATTAGAATTTTCTCTTAAGTTAAACTTTATCTAAATTTTTTAAATTTTTTTTATATATGCTTTGTATTAAATATGGGTGTCAAGATTTATTCTTTTACTGTTTTTCTTTTTAATAATCATCAATTCTCACATGATAGTAAAAGGTTATATAATAGCTTAGCTTAGTAGAAGATCCGGATCTATATTAAATTCATGAAATAAACAAAATGATATGCAAATATGATATTTTTGCTTTTTGTTCAATCAAATATATTTCTTTACTGTCAAAATTTATTCCTAATTATATGCACATTTCTTGTGGTCCATATAACTTTATTTCTTCATTATAAAATGATGTTTTGCCTTCCCTTATCAAAATTTATTTCTTCATTGTGACTGAAATGAAAGATTAACTTATTATTTTATTAAAAGTAATACTACACTATTTTAAATTTTTTATTTTAAATTAATGTATTAAATAATTATTGAGTGATGAAATAGTATAATTTATATAATTTATAAAATTACCCATTACACTATTTCATCATTCAATGGTTGATTGATAATTTGATATTATTTAAAATGGAAAAAATTAGAATATGTAGCATTATTCTTTTATTAATTACTTTAATCATGGCTTTCAAGAAAATAATTGATGAAATTAAACTATTTTAAAGAATTAATGCAAGGTAAATTGTTTGCAAGAAATGAATGCATAATTTTATTGCTTAAACCAATTTAAATGTTTGCGAATTGCCGACTTAGGCGAATGGGATGCATCATATGTTGCTTGATTTTGCATTTTAGTCCAAAAAGAATAAATTAATGGTGACTTTTTACCAATACTTGGCAATGACCTAACCCTAGAACATTTCTTTGATGAAAAAGATTGGTGACAAGATTGAAGAGGACCCAAAAGCATAAAATAAAATTTGAAAAAGGCAAAATTCAAGCACTTACAAATAGGATTTAGATAGAACCAAAGCTAAAATCTAAACTCCCCACCAAAACCCTAGTTCCTCCTCTTACCATCCCGAGTTCTAATACATTTGCTTTCTAATTTTAATTAGTTAAGACGCCATTTTTAATCTCCATATAAATGAAGAGACTTAAATTCTCCAGCACTTTAGTAGCTGAAACTAAATCTATTTAATCAAAGACTCGAATTCAAACAGAATTTACTCTCCATGCAAATGGAGCTTGCTGACACTAAATCTATCTAACCGAAGACTCGAATTCAAATTAAATTTATTCTCCATACAAATGGAGCAACTCGAACTGAGGGAGGGTATGATTTAAATTTCACGTAGTAAAAAATAATATTGTAAATTTTAACAAGCTTAGGGGGAAAGTGAAAATATCGGTAACTTGGAAAAAGCATAAACAATTAATAAACGAACCTGATATTGGCCATGCACGAAGCTGATCTTCGCCATGCAAGCATGCCTCACAGAGAACGGTCCCCGTGACCAGCACCGTCGACAGCTTCTCCTCTCCATAACCAGCCATTTGCACCAACTCCTCCCTCGTCGACGTCGCATACAACCCGTTGTTGATCATGATCTCCTCTTCTTCCGCCATTGAGGAGCAGATGATCATCAAGAAACTGATCATCTTCATCATCATCACAAGACTGTTGCTGCCGCTGCGGCCGCCCCGACAGTAGCTCATCTTCTTTGTGTGCGTGTGTTTGCGTTAGTTTCCAAAGTTTTTGTTTCTGGGTTTACGTAAGAAAATGTTATATAAATCAAACAAAGGGAAACAACAAAAAAATAAAAGCTCCCGATTTTGAATTATAGCCCCCGAGTCATAACTGTGATGTTCATAACTTCATATTACTCGCAATGACGTTAATACCCTTGATGGTTGACCTAGCAAAGAGAAGGGTGGCTTTGAAATGTAAGCCATCAACGGAGGGTGTATAAGTCTTTGTTTATAGAAAAATTGCGGAAGTTGGAGGTTGGATTGGAAGTTAAATGTAGGTTGGTCGCCTACCCTTATCGTCTACGTATTTGCATTTTTTATTTAAAAAAGAAGAAGAAAGAGAATTTAAGCACAAAACATTCGTTTACCCAAAAAAAGCTTCAATTTAAGCACAAACATACACGTTTCATAAATCTTGGGGTAGAAGAACAAGCTCTTTTTCACCATTTTCAAGCCTGCCCCAACTATCTCCATCTGCACAACTCTCAACTTTCCCTAGAAAAGTTTATTTTCTTTTTAGAGTTTATTTTAGGTGGGCGATTTATGTTCCTATTTTATAACTATCTATTAAAATTAGAACAATGTAAAATTTACAAAGTAGGGATATAAAGTTTGTAATATGACAAATGTGTCATTAGTTCACGACTATCACGTGTAAAATAATTATTAATTTTTTAATCTTTATAAATGTGGTACTAATCAATAATATGTACATCACATATATCATATTAGTTAAGATGTAAATTATGTACTTTAATATTATTGTGTACAAAAAAAAAATAGTGTTAAAAATATTCGATAAATGATGAAGTGGGTAGAGTGAAATAATAGAGGAAGTTGATGTATGATCTAATTGAATTGAGGAATAAGAACATTTTAACAAATTTTTGGGAGTCATGCATTTGTCCATGGCCCTATTGAAAGCATACTACAAACCGTAAAAATCTATATCTTGCAATTGGGTACCAAATATTTAACTAGTAAGCCGACTCCTTTAAAATGATTTACTAACTTCTTACCAAAAAAAAAATTGATAGGCTTAACATTGACATTGGACATTACTTAATTTTTTTTAAGGTATATGACACATAAATAAAGGAATTGATGATGGGAGTTTACAAATAATATGATATAAAGAGTGATATCATTGTTGCTCTTCGGGCGTTATTCGAATGATTATGAATACGTTTTACGTTTATGGCTATTCGAATTCAAATATAAAAAAAAAAAGAAGATAAAGATTGATATTTTATGGAGAGTTTTTTTAATCCCTATCCAAACTTTTTGTTCCAAAAAAAAGTGATATATTGCTCTTTTTCAACTTGATTTACTTAATTTCTCTCATTTCTATGCCCTTTTTATTAAGTTAATTCTTCTTTACTCACAAATAAAAGCAAGTAAAGAGATTAACAATTGCTTATTTTGTTTCATTTTTACCTTTTTTTTTAAATAAAAAAAATTACCATTCCCTTTTATAAGATTATATTTAATAGTACATCCATTCTCAAAACTTTCTAGGTCTAACTCAAATAGTTGTGAATTTAACTCAAATAATTATGAATGTACTTTGCATCCGTAACACTTCAATTTAAATGAAAATAAAAAAAAAGGAAAAAATATTAATGTTTAATGGGTGATATTACTCATCTATGCTCTCTTCATCCAAAACTTTTAATATATTTATACTGAAAAAATAATTTTAAAAAATTCATGACCTATAAATCTCTCTTGCACTTTCTCTTTAATATTATTGCGAGAGAAAATGTCATTCTTCCTTTTAAAATTAAGTTAAAATTAAAAATTTTAAGTTCAACTTAAGACTCTAACTTCTTTGTACAGCAGAATAACTTATTTATCAAGTAAAATAATAAGAATTCAAAGTAGAATATCAAAGAGCATAACACAAGCTTACATGATTTGGTTAATTGCCTACGTTCACAGTGGATTCAAGGATCTTAGCCTCTCTTATTAACTCCCTAGAGATTTTACAAAAAAAACTCAATAAAAAACCTTCAAAAGAATCTAATGTTTAGTAAACTTTTACTCTACCACGAGTAATGAATACCCAAATAGCGATTCTACCCTGGTGCACACAAGTACTTAGTGTCTATCTAGTTCTTCCCCTCTCTTAGAGTCTCTCTTAATGCTTAATTCTCAACTAAAGGGTTTACAAGTGTTTATACATGATTTATTTTGTGTCTATTAACTCTATTCCTTGTTAGAGTAAAAGTCTACTTGTTTTGAAAATTTAAAACTTCTCAAAACTTGAAATTCGGATCAAAACAGACTTTCTGTCGTTCCTAGGCACAGCGGCGCTGTGTGTATCGCGCCTATCGCCACAGCATTGGGCTTCTGTGTTCGGCGTTGCAGCGCAACCCTGGTGCCCCCTCCGCGCGTTTTCTTCGCTTCCTTCATGTCTTTAAGTCTCGTTTCTCTTCCCCCTTCGTGTCCCACACGTCCTAGACTTCTCCATACGTGTCTTATACATTTTAAACTTCTTGTGACTCTCCTCTTTGATATTCATCTTAATTATTATCCAATTAAAATTATTAAATCATCAATTTTTTAATATATATTATAAAATTTTCATCAAATTATTTTAATCATAATTCTAATTATTCGTTTTTAATTTTGAGTCATGTTATCATTTGGAATTCTTTTTTATATCAAATTTTTTTATTCGATATGAATATATTTTCAAATTTTATATATAATTTCTTAATGAGTAATATGATATATTTAAATAAATATTTTAAATTTTTCATCTAAAATAATATGTCAATAATTTTTTAAAAGGTAAAATATTCATAAATTTTAAAATAATTAATCACATATTTTCACCGTCCAATAAATACATAACAAATTACTTAAAATTTCAGGGAAAAAAAAAACAAATTGAGAGAATAAAATATAACGTAAAGCATTATTCTTTCATAACTATTCTATAATCAATCCCTCAAAGAACATGCATATACGAACACATTACATACCTAAACATAAACAATAGAAAGGCAAAGAGCAGTGTTAGCATCAGTTACAATTGTATTAGTTATTATTTTTATATCAATTAGAAAGGCCATACACACCCACAAGAAAATATATATTTGCACTTAATTATTTATATTTTAAATATCAATCAATTTTAAAACTAAAAAAAAAAAAAGCATTGAAAAATATTTAGAAACATATGAAAAACGTGTTTAATATAATATGTAATAATAATTTTTTTTCTGAGTCTCAATTTTGACTGAAGCTATAAATATATACAAAGTTTTTTTTACAAATTGACGTAGCACTATTATATTAATGCCCACAATAACAATCATTTTAATTTATTTCGTTAATTTCTATATATTCATTCAATGCATACTCTATATAACACATCAATTTTTTGACATATTAGTACAAAATAAATGTGTACGGGCAATACTATTCATGTTTTTATCCTTAATTTATTTTTATAAATAATAAATTATATTTTTTAATTTAATATTCAATGATAAAGAAAAAGTTTTCTTATTTATTTGTCGAAATTAATAATTATATTTTATAAATGAAAAAATATATATTTTTAATAATACAAATTTAAAAAAAAAATCGGAGTTGAAGCTATAATACTAACATAATCAAATAAAAATAATCAATCTTTTGAGAGAGTGAAAAAAATAAAATTCTTGCGTTCAATTTAATAGATATTGGGCCATTTATAATTGAAAGGAAAAGCCCACGGATAAACTTTGAGGCCCACGCTGTGTAAGTGTCACCTGTTGCGGGAAAATGACCGATCAAGCTCTAATTTTATTAATATGATTTTGATTTTTTTTTAATAAAGAAATTTTTTTATTAATAGAATAAACTGATACAGGGTCGTGTATATTTTATTATAGCACTTGTTTTCATCTTAATTGTATTTACCGAATTGATTTTACTTATGTATAATGAAAATTTTAAACACAGAATCCATACATAAGATTTTATCTATATGCATTTATTTACTTTAAAATTTTCATATTTGGTTCTTTATCATTATTTGTCTTAATAGTTGGATTCTTTATCTCAATGGTTAGATTACTTATCAAGATTGTAGTAGATAAATTATAAAAAACTATGTTACAAATAACTAATTATCACTATAAAGTAATTTTTAAATAGATGTATTTTATTAGAGGTGGGCAATTTTGGATTCGGATTGAATTTAAATTTTTTTAAATCATATCCTAATCCCGATTGAAACACTAAAAAGCATTTTATTTGGGACACTTTTTAAATTGGGGTAATTCCTGACCCGACCTTGGGTTAGGTTGAATTTTTTTTTTGTTTTGCAATGAAACAACGTTGTTTTGATTCGAGACGAGTCGGGTCGGATCAAAAATTTCCAATTAAATTTTTTAAAAAATAATAATTTTAATTACATTAAATATTATTATTTCAAATTTAATTTGAATTTAACTTACGTGAAATATTATAATTTAATTAATTTTAAAATTAATTCGTTCTAAATTCAATTACGTTAAGTACTGTAACTATGAATCTAATTTCAAATTAAAATACGTTAAATATTATAATCTAAAATATCATTTCGATTTCAATAACGTTAAATATTATAGATTTGAATTACGTTAAATGTTATTATTTAAAATTCAATTACGTTAAATGTTATAATTTGATTAATTTTAAAATCTATTCATTCTAAATCCAATTACGTTAAATATTATAATTATAAATTCAATTATGAGTTGAAATACATTAAATATTATAATTTGAAATATTGTTCGATTTTAATTATGTTAAATATTATGAATTTCAATTTCAATTACTTTAAATATTATAATTCTAAATCTTTTTTCAATTTTAATTATTTTAAATGTTATTATTACAAATGCAATTTAAATTCAATTTATGTTTAATGCTATCATTTTAAATCCAATTTTGAATTTAATTGAAATTTATAAAAAAAAAGTTAAATTAAAAAAGGGTTCAAGTCAAGAAATTCCCGTTCGAGACAAAAATTATGTTTAGAACGTGTCCCAAACCCATTCTCGTTCCCGTTCCGATCCAAAATTTTAGAACAAGTCAGGTTGGGTTTGGGAATAATGTCCACCCTTATATTTTACCTCACCATAGAGTAGATACACATTTTAAAATAAAAATGACAACTCTATAAAAGACTAAAACTAACAAAACATATACTTCAAATATAGATTTAAGTACTACAGCATATAAAAAGGTATATTTATTGAAATAAGACATTATGGGTTCATGTGAATGACTCAAATAGCTCGCGTAAAAAACTCAAATTTTAAAAGAACTCAGCCCATATTCAAGGTCTAGTATGTCAAGTAATCGATTAAAGTTATTGCTTTATTTTAATTATAACTTAATAACTTTAGTTTTTTATGAACGAGGAATCCTCACCAAAAGGGATAAATCCGTTAAATTCCTTCTCCGAATTGATACACCACGTGTTATAATTAAATAAGAATTTTTAATTAATTTAAATATAATTAGACTTATAATTTAATAAGAATTTAAATTTATGCATTTATAATTCGACACGAATTAGAGTTTACACACTATAAATAAGCATGCAACCTTACTCGTGATTCATTCTCATTTAGTTTATTTCATTAGCAGTCGAATCATCACATACACGTTTATTTATTAAATAATATTAAGAGCATTCTGTTTGTCTTTAAAATACTTTACACTTTAACATCATATTTTTTTAAAAATAATGACTTGAATGTTAGAGAATTTTTTTTGTAAGAAGACGGTGTATTCTTATAAATTTAAATAATATTAAATGACAAAAAGGATAATTCGTAAAATTTCAATCTTTAAAATTTTTTTAATAAAAAATAAGTTTCGTCATCATCCAATTCAATAAAGGAATCCACTCTTAATTGTCACATATCATTATAGAGATTGGGTATAATAAAAGAGAGAGAGAGAGAGATTAGAGGGACATAAACCCCTAATCCTATAACTTAAATTTGCAATCCTATAACCATATTTTGTGCTTCTATTATGTCGCTAGTAGTGATAATTAGAGCTTAACCAATGTATGAACATGCTCTACTAAAATTCTAACTTATACTAATCTTTTTCCTTTTCCTTTTACAAAAAGGAGAAAAGAATATTAATGTGAAATTGATGATATGTAATGGATGGGAAATTATTGCATTAAAATGCATTAAATTACTTTTTTGTGATGGCTTGAGAAAGGCATTTGAGATTATGACCAAAACCAAAAGGACACACAATTGAAGTACCAAAAAAGAAGAAGATAATAATGGTAGTAAATTTACAGCTATTATATCAGCGAGTAGGTGGACATTAAATGGAGTTAGTGGTCCAATTATTTTGCTGCATTTGTCAATTCTCTATTTAATACTCGTGTAGGCTGCTTTAGTTTCTGATTGGACCTTCTGGCTTGCTACAATTTGGCCTTATTTTCCTTCTTACTATTAGCACCAATATATCAAAATTATATTTACATTATTGTATAATAATCATCAATCATAAAATTGTATTGTGATTAAAAAAATATTATTTAAAAAAAAAACTTAGTTCAAAAGAAGATGATCCTAAGCTATTTAAACTTACAATGTTTTGAGCTAGAAATTGAGCTACCATTCTTTTTATTGGTCCTAAAATGTTTTGTTTTTTAGGGTTTAAGATGCTTACTTGGTGATACAAAAAGTTTATAGAACTTGCCATCACTTTCATTTCCATTAATTTTCTTAATTCTTAGTACTTGAGACTAAAAACTGATTGAGGTGACACAATAATACATGAAAGTCAATTATTAATATTTCCCACCACTTTTTAACTTCCAATAGCTTTAATTCACTATTTACTTTTGCTTAATTAACAGAAGAATAAAGAAAAACACATCCTCCTATAATAAATTCAAAGGTATTAATTGAGGTTAATTACGTCAATAATTACAATAAAAACACACAAGACCAACACTAAAAAAATATCGTTAGTTAGGACAATAAAAATGAAGAAATGAACGAATAACAATAAAGATAAAAGATTGAACGGTCGAGACCTGAAATTTAGAAGAAAGTCACACTTTTCCTTTAAATTCCTTTTACAACAAGAAATTTTCTACTTCAAAAATAATTTTTACACACAAAAAAATACATTCAATCATTTTTCTACAAATTTATCAATTTACAATTGATATTTACTTCTTAAAATGTTCTTTTAAAATATTCACTTTATTTGTTAATAATCAAATAAATATTAACTTAAACATTAAATTATTTTTTAATACATACTCGAAGTTTTATTTGTCAAGATTTTTCGGAATGAAAATCAATAGAACAAAAGAATAAAACTATTATTTCTCTTAAAATGTGTGGAGTTCATTGATTATATGTTTTAGAATAAATAACGAGAAAAATTAAGACAACTCCATTGTATAATTGTTACATAATAAAAGGATTCTAATAATTAACCTTAAATTAATTAATTATTAATTTTTTTTTTCTTTTTTGTCTCTCTTGCTAAAATGGTTTTGACTATTTATTGTTGAAAATAAAACACAAACAGAACCACAACCACAAAACTCCACTTGGTGTGTAGTGGAGCTCCTGCTCCCAACATCTTAATTAAGTCTTAATTAAGTCAACAACTAATGAGCTGTCCAAGACAATTATACAAAGTGGGACCCAATCCACAATCAACAATCGAGCCACGTAGCTGTTCCTTTCCAAACAAATGGACCCCACTCAATAAAACTTCCACTTTGCACGATCACAACCGTCCAATGTGGATGTGGGCAAAGGAGCCATAATTTGTTTCATAAAAAAAAAAAGAAGCAAACTCCATTGGCTGACTCACAGCAATCAAATGAAAGTGATCATCATTATCCGGATGACGAGGAGAGAAATGGCACCATCGTCGTCGTCGTCGTCGAAGTATTTACCATTCTATTCACTTTTGTCCGTGAGCCAAAGCAAGAGTAGTAGCAGTTAACAAGCCACTATCACAAGCAGGTTTCTGTTATATATAGAAGGAGAAACTACACAAAAAGAGTGCTGACTTTATTGCCATTAATTACATTTTTTTTTATTTGTATTATGTTTATAAAATTATTATTAAACTTAGACATAATTAATTTCAATTCAGTTTGATTTAAAATTAAACTTGAATCGATTGATTCTATTTTTAGTGGAAACAACCCTAAACTAATTTTTTAGCTAAATTGAATTGAATTTTTTTAAAAAAAAATTAAGTTTGGTTCTCAATCTTTTTTATTTTTTTTATTTAATATTTTTATCAAACAAAATTAAATCGATCAATTTTAAAAAATAAATTAAAGTAAAACTGACTTATAAACTAAATCGAATCATTAACAATAATATTATATTTATAAAATTAAGATATAAAGTTTATATTATAATTATTGTATCACTTATTGGTGACTAACACTTATTAACTTCTTACTATTTTTATATCCAATAATGTAAATATAACATTACTCAATATTAAAATAGAGAGGTCGTGTGAACTTAACACAAACGTGACCCGATGCTAGCACTTTTCATTACAAAAAAAGGATCATTTAATCACGGTGGTGGCAACCAACGGTTGAGATTTGCTGTTTCAAAGATGAATCCAACGGTGGAAACATACGTCCAAGTGTCGAAAACTTATCGGTAAACGAACGGTCCTTACTCATCCCAGCGTCGTGGACTATTCTTTGCAAATATAAAAAAAAACCCTACATCTAACACTTACCAATAATTCTAAGTCTATAACTGAATCCGAATCTATCTCGGCCTTAATGGCCGACTCGGATAACGACTCAGGCGGGCATAACAACAACGCGAACAGCGAGTCATCACCGAGAGAGCAGGACAGGTTGCTGCCAATAGCGAACGTGAGCAGGATCATGAAGAAGGCGTTGCCGGGGAATGCGAAGATCTCGAAGGACGCTAAAGAGACGGTGCAGGAGTGCGTGTCGGAGTTCATCAGCTTCATCACCGGGGAAGCTTCTGACAAGTGCCAGAGAGAGAAGAGGAAGACGATCAACGGCGACGATCTCCTGTGGGCAATGACGACGTTAGGGTTTGAAGAGTATGTGGAGCCTCTGAAGATTTACTTGCAGAAGTTTAGAGAGATGGAGGGGGAGAGGACTGCCGCCGTGGGAGCAGCATCAACATCGTCATCATCAACAAGGCAAGCTGATCAGAGAGATACTACTACTATTGGTGGTAGCGGTGATCATCATGGCAGTCTTGTGTATACTGGGAGTTCTGGGGGTGGTGGTGGTGGTGGGATGTATGGTGGGTTACAATCAGGCATGTTCATGATGGGACATGGCCACCATCACCATCATCATCCAGGGAATATGTATGGATCTGGAAGTGGAGCCTCTTTTGGGAGGCCTAAGTAGATTTAGTTTTAAGTTTTAGTACTGTATTTATATATGTATGTATGTATGTACATGGTGATGTTTTTTACTTTTATTTTTTACTCGATAATTCAGCCAGGAACATGTATTCAGTGATGTTGATTCTATATTTGATTGATTTTCATTTTCTTTTAGAGGGGATGATAAGTTAAATTATTAGGTTTGTTCGTAGTCCATTTTAATAGTTTTTTCTTAATTAGGGCAAACAATTTATTTGTAGTTAGTTCTTTTTAAATAGTTCGGTTATATATTATTAAATATATATTTTGATATTAAATTATTAAAAGGACATTGAGTAATAATTATATTTAAATTATAAATAATTTAATATTTTTTATATATAAATTAAAAAATTTATTATTATTTTCTCAAATTTAAAATTTTAAACACAAAAATTAAATAAAATTAATACATAATAATCAACTAATCAATATAAATTATTGTATTTGATACAAAAAATTTATTTAAAAAATAAAATAATCAAGAAAAAAATTTGGTAGATTTTTTATAAAAATATAATAGTTGTAAAAATATAAAAAATTAAAAATATGGTAATTTTTAAAAAAATATTAAAATATGTTAGTTAAATAGGATATTAAAGATACACTATAGAAATAAAATAATATTATTATAATATATGTGACATTACATAAATATAAGAAAAAACAAAAGTCCAAAATTTGAGCTTAAAGATAAACTAACTTTTTTAATTTCTAAAAACTCTTTTTTATTTGCAACTAAACATCATAAAAAAAAATAAAAAAAATTAATATTAAAAAAAACATTTTTGACCAATAAAAAAACTCAATCGAACACTAAATAATACGAACTTATATGTGTATGCAGTGTAAATTATTAAAGGGATAGCTTCTCTTTATCTATACACACACACACATATATATATATATATATATATATATATCTTATTCTCAAATATTTTTTTGAATCGGGTAAGAAGGGTTTGAACTCAGAACTTTCAATAAAATGAAAGCAAATGTACTGTCAGTATTTTATTACTGAGTTATTGTTAGCAATACCTTCGAACTAAGGTTAATATTAATATTGTCCAACAAATTTAAAAAGTAAGCAATAATATTCGGTGAGTTTTAAAAATAAACATAAATACATTGTCGTGAGTTATTTTTTCGTTAAAATTAACTTTTAGCATGAGAAATATTTATTTAATCCTTGACTTTAAATATGTTTTTAATTTATATATTTTATTTTTATGTTTTTCTTCTTTCTCTTTTATTTATATTTTATCGTCTCTGTCTCTCTCTTTAACTTCTCTTTTCTTTTAACGAATTCAATCTACAATTAAACCAACAACAACAATGATGAAATATTCTAAATAAGTGACCAACAAGAACCATGAAATCAAAAATTACAATCATCAAACTATAAATAACTATGAATTGCAGTGACTACTTTGTGACAATGAAAATACAAATAACCATGAAAATATTCTAATCGAAGGCCACTACAGCAACCACCTGAGCCAAGCACAGCCATGGCAGTAGTCACGCGAGCAAAACTGCAGCCATAGCAGCAGTCACTGCAATACATGAGCTACATGAGCTACAATGGTGACTAATTTTAGAGTTTATTTTAGAGTTTCATTTAAATTAAGATTTTAAGTTTTAAGAGAGAGAGAGAAGAGGTGAAAAAAATTGTAGATTTTAGGGTAACGGATTTAAATTTAGTGTGATATTATTTTATTACTCACTATTAATTTGTAAAGAAAGTTGATTAACGATTGGGTATTATTGTCTATTTTTAAAATTAGTAGGTATTATTAATATTAAACCATACTTAAAAGTATTGATAATAATTTTTTTTCATTTAATTATTTGATAGATGATATTAAATTTAATATTTCTTATTTAATTAATGGGATTTACTCAAAAATGTTATATAATGCTAGACTTATAAACTTTAAATATAAATTTATATTTTAAATGATGTGATATCTAATATGTCAATTAGAATTCAAAATACAAAATTGTTAGGATAGAAAGAAATGACACTTGGGCCAACACGCTATTCTAACACTTGATCTAAAGTCTCTTGAATATCTGGTAGAGAAGACTGTTTTAGTGAGACAGAGTTCAAATTAAGACACTTGAACTTTTATAACTTAGCTCATGAAACTCATGTAGAAGGACCTAAGCATGCTATGTGTCACCATTCAATTGTGGTAACATGGAACACTTAGGCACCTGCCACATCAACATGAGCCCACTAACAGTGTCCATATTAGCACCATTTAAGCCTTACTATGTCATCGGTATTTGACCTATTAGAGAAGTGTCCTAGTAATCTGACATAAAGATGAGTTTAGGTGAGAAATCTCCAAGGGTCTAATAGGCAAGTGCCATGTTAGCTTAGACAAGTACACACCACATCACTAGCATGGCCTAATAGAGGAGTACTTGAGTACCACCTCAGATAATTGTTAGACTTAAGGGATAAGATGAGATAAGAAAATTTCATAGGAGCAAATCACTGAACGCCACATCAATAAGGCTCAGTGTTCAGACCACAGCTGACGCCACTAACACTGCAGCAAGTAAACAGTTCAGCATTGTTCTCACAGAATACATATGGAATAGTGTCAAAGACCCCTTAGTTCCTCTCAGGGTTACTCAATTCATATCAACTCTAGGCTGACAAATTCAGCCAATCAGATTACACATAGTACTTCAGATGTCAGGAAAGACTAGAATGACTCATGTGTCCTTCCAAGTAAAAATCTTCAAAATGCCCCTAATAATTGGGATTATTCATCACTAGTAGTTTGCCACGTATCGCTCTTTAAGGGAATTCTCTAATTAGCACCCTTCAAGTTCAAGTTAAGACTCACGAATGCAAAGGAAGTAGGGGACTTTTGGTAAAAATTTGAAATTCATATTCTCTTTCTGGAAAACTAAACTCTCCTCCATTCTCTCTAATTTTTTTTTTCACTTTCTTTGAGGCAAGTTAGTCCTAGAGAACCCATTCGAGAGTATTTTTACCTAACTTGAGCGTCGGAAGGCCGTCGTCAGCTACCCTGCCGATTACTGCCCCTAACTTCATTGTGTTGTGCTCCTCAGGTACCCTTAATCAGCTCCACCACAGTTCAAAGTTCAACTACTTTTCAGCACCGTTTCAGACATCCACCACCAATTTAGCCACGATCTCGACCCTTGGCAATCGAAGACACAAGAGCTTGGACTTCTCCATCCTCTTCACACTCAGACTCAAAAGTTGGAAATCAGACCTTATCCTACGCCAAAAATTATTTCCAATAAAAATATATAATCTAACTTGATAGTATTAACACTACTTAAATTTAGAAAAGACTTCAAAAATAATGAGAGAAAATGTGACGATAAATGTCAACAATAAATTAACGAGAATGTGATAAGAAAGACTCAAAATAATGAGAAAGTGAAAGGTGACAGGAAACGGGCTCAAAATTGAGAAAAATGTTAGAAAAAATTATGGGAGTCTTCTCAATTTGAATTTTGAGCCCATTTCTTATCATATTTTTCTTTCTTGTCATTTTATAGGATGAGAAAAACTACAAAAATGAAAAGAAAATAAAGAAAAAATTATAAAAAAAAAACTCTTAAAAAAATCTAAGAAATAGAAAAGCTGTGACGACGAGAACTTAATTTGGAGAGTCATATCAAAATTTTATTTTTACTTTTCAAATTTTGATAATGTATTACCTATTGATTCTACTAATAAAATGTTTTAATGTCAAATAAAGAATTTTATTTCAAATGTCAGAACTGAGTTTATTACATTTACGTTAACATCACTAGTTTTGTTAAACGGGATCCCCATGTCTAGGGGATATTGTTATATTTTGACAAAGCATCTAGGGACCTTTTTGGTATTTTTAATAAAAAGATTTTAACCCAAAACTGGGAAAGCAAAACAAGCGTGACTTCCGTTGCTATTCGGAAATTGTTTAAAAAAAGCTATTTTAAAAATTACAATTTTTTTGAATAAAAAATTATTTAGTTAATTTTTATTAATAAAAAATTATTTAACTAAATTTTAAAAATAAATAAATAAAATTATATTTATTAATAATAAAATTAAAGAGCCAAAATAATAGAAAAAATTCAAAATTCTCCACACCCCCCTCGCGGTTCAAGGATGGGCGCGAGAAAAGATCGTGCAGCCCAATTATTAAGATCAGCCCTCAATCTTCTTCTTTATATTTTTTGTTGGATTATGCTATTTTTTACTTTTTTTTGATTATTTTTAATTAAATTTATTAATTTTTAATTAATATTATTTTAAATTTATTTATTTTAATTAATTTTAATGTGTATTTTAAATTAAAATTTTAAATAATTTATGAGAGGGATACAAAAATTCTTCAAAAATAAAATTCTAATGTTTGGCTAATAAAATCTTTAAAAGTGATGAAGGATTAAAATAAATTTCTACTTTATAAAAGTTAAAATAGATTTCCCTAGTTAATTTGTGGATTTGAATGTTGGCTGCAGTCAACAGAATTCGTTGAACTGCCTTTTTACTTTTCTCCACGTGTATTTGAAAAGTTGTCTCTTTAGTCCTGTTGCTTCTCTCTCTCAATATACATGGTTATGGTTATGGTTATGGTACAAATTTCATACTTTTAACACTCGATTGATTTAAAAGCAGCGACTGACACGCGACTCATGCTAAATTTCTTGGAAGTGCATGCAATAGAAAAGGCAAAAAGCTGGCACAAGCACAAGCACAACCACAACCAGATTCCATGCCCTTGTGGAGCAACTTGAATTGGCTGGAGAAGGGAAAAGTGGATAGGGATGTAATGTAATGTAATGCCAGTAGAATCAATCAGAGCTGCTTAAAAATGAGGCCAAATTAATGTTGCCCTCCATTTGTTTGCCTCTTTGATAGGGCAAAATAACTCTTGATTACAAGTCACTTGACTGTATATAAATATACGATAAGATGGTGAGGTTGATAGCTAACAGAAACATATTAAAGCAAAGAAGATAATAAAATTAGAATTGACATGATATTGAAAGACAACAATATAGCAATTGAATAGATAACATCTTGGTTCTATAAGTTTCAGCTAAAATGTGCTGAAGCAATTGAGATCATCTCAGCTTCTAGTAATTATTCAATCAAATCCGAGAAAGAAATACAAATGAATGAATAAGAGAATTGTTTTATGTATGTTTCCCTCTTATGGAGGGCAGCAGTGTACATGTCCTAAATCGTTTATTTCACCAAAAAGAATAACTGTTTGCTGTTGCCTAATCAAGAGCAGCGCTGTATCAATAGTGTGTTAATTACACATTGCAAAAGAAATACAGAATTGGTATCCCTGCTGGAGTATGACACCAAAGTCTGATGATTAGATGTTGCTGTGTCTGAGGTCCGCATTGTTGAAGTAGAAGTAGTGCTTACGATCAGAGAAAGCTGATGTGGTAGGCACAGGAGAAAATCCATGATACCCGCTGTCCACTTTTGCTAAGCATATGTCAATCATGTACTTCATTAGCTCCTGTTTTTGGACATATGGTTGGGCCACATATTCTTCCAATGGCATCCACTGCAGGCAGTTAGAAACAGCAATGTGAGGACTGTTCATAAGCAGTTGATGTTGCTGTTATGCTTGTGTCTTATAGTTCAATCATATTAACAATTCTGTCTTACCTGAGCTGCTTCTAGCTCAGTTTCCTGCTTCTGCACATCATAGGAAAGGGGTCGCAACATGCACAAAAAGAATAAATCTGACTTCTCAAAGAATGACTGATGGCTTTGTCTGTAAAGAATGACAAGAATTTAAATTTCAGGATAGTGAACGAGGATTTAACTTACAAGCTTTTAAGTACAAGGACTGAAAAATAAATGTTGTTGTTTTGTTTCTGATAAGATGTAGTCAAGGTATTTTCTAACTGTGCAGTAACTAAAACAATCTTAAAGCAAATATGTAGAAAGCATGTAGTCAAAAAGGGCATATTTTTCCTTTGCCCTTATAGAGTTCTAAATTAGAGTGCCAGTTTCCAAACATAGCGTATGCTAAAATAATACTATAATCACATAATCTTCCCACACCCTTGCCTGGCCATAATGCATACAGGAAGTGTGCCACGTTACTAGATTTCAGCAAGGACGTGTGAATTTAAATTTAGAAAGCATCCTGTGGTTTTGATTCTACGTGAAAAGAAAAAATGTTTCAGCAAACTTCATACCTGAATGCAAGTACTTCAACAAATTCTGTGTCAATCTGAATCAGGAAAAACCCGGAAATTTTATAATTAAATGAGACAATAAACTTATCTACTCCAGCTGAGTTATCGTAAGTAATAACTTTTACTCGAGCAAATATAAAAGAGATGTGCCCAATTAGTACTCACTGATGTCTCTTCTTTGACTTCTCTTACAGCAGCCACACAGATATCCTCTCCCTGAAGATCAGAAAGCTTAGCAAGTTGAGAAAATATACACTTCACTGTTTTTGCATCAGGAATGAAATGCTTGTTAAGGTGTACGTACCTCCTCAACAACTCCAGTAGGGAACTTCCATATACCTGTCCCCTTGAATCTCCCACTATTTTCTTGGACCAGTAGGACCTAGTATTGAGATATGCAAACCCAGATTTTAGAGAAACGAATGAAGCCACTGTGACAAAACAAATATACTGAAGGACCTCCACTACAGCCGTACAGATGGAAAATATTTCCTTCCCAGAAGAGAATGTAACTGAAAGTAATTCTTTTACTTCTTTGAAATCATAAAGGTGCTCAGTAAAAATTCAAAATACCATCAAGAGAGAAATGTTTGAGGAGAATAGAAATGAATAAATAATACATGATTTAAAGAGCATCTAGTTGCAAAATCTAAAAGCTTTCCTTTATACGTGGGGTTTGTATTCTTTCATGCTAATGCCATATACCACGGACAGAATCAGCACAGAACTCTTGAAATGAAAATAAAATTCCTTATAATGAGACTCGTAGAAAGCAGCAAGGGAGAAAAAAGAATTGATAAACAAGGACAATAGACTTTGTGACTAGGGCTACAAGTGAAAATTCAGAGAAGTATAGGAAGAACAATTTTTCTAGAATAACTATGAAACGAAGTTGTTAGAAATGGTGATTCAACAGTCATGTATAGACATAAATTGAGATGGATATCAAGTGAAGAGTCATCATAAAGTCAAGTATGCGATGGGTATACGAGGAAGGAGCAAAACGGAGAGTTGGAAGAGAAGAAAAAGTAGGCATAAGCTCTAGGTTTGGGCGTTGCGGCACTGACTTCTCAACGCGTAGCATTGGAGACGGAAGCGCCAGCACTGCGGCGCTCCAACACTGCAGCGATAAGGAGAAAAACACTACAACGGTGCAACTTAGGAAATTTTGTTTTGGCTCGAATTTGACTTCTTTAAGTGGAATTTAAACTCCTACACACAATGATTCTTACTCCAACTAGGTTTAGGGTTTCAGGGACTTTGTAAGCACTATATAACTCTTGTAAACCTTTAGAGAAAGCCAAGCATCTTAAGCATCAAGATGTAAATATAAGAGAAAACAAAGGAGCTAGGTTGGCACTAACTGCGTAATACACTAGGGTGTAACATTTGAGGGTGTCTTTGTGTAAACAAAAGAAGCACCAAAAGATTCCTTTTAAGAGGGTTCGGACTATTCTTGTATTTCTTAAGTTAAAATCTTTTATGGGGCATGGGAGAAACTAAGAGGTCTTGTAAAGATCATAATGATCTATGAGATATTTAGAGATCTATAATGAAAGATATTAAGAAGTCTTATAAGATCATGGTGATGTAGGAGATACTTAATGATCTGATTAATAAAAGAAGTTGAATAGTGGAGCCCCTGTGGATGTAGGCGTTTTGGCCGAACCACGTATATCTTATGTCTTGTAATTGTTTTCTTTATCTTTATTGGGATGTTAATATTTTATATTCTTAATTATTTATAAGTTAAGTCTTTCGCACGTGCATAGGGTTCTTAAGGTACTAAATACCAAGCTATAGTGGTATTAGGGCATATAGAACCTCAACAAGGGAGTCAGTGCAAAAGGCTACTCTCATAGAGGGATTAGTGTTAAGGCTAGTTTTCCTTTTGACAAACTGGTATCAAAACTGTGGCTTAATTGATGCCAAAGTGGTGTCAAATTAGAGAGCATAACTTGATACCGCAACAAACTAGTATCAGAACTTTGGTTAAGGTTTAAATTATAGAGCATGGGCGGTAGAGTCAAATTGCATAGTAAAGATTGTCAACCATTGAGACTCACAAATATGAAGAAATTCAATGAGAAGATGATTTTTTGACAAAGGAAAAGGTGATGACTTTATTAGAAAATTTTGGATTAGTGACCACCTTTGAAGAGATTACTAAGAAGATAGCATCATTTAAGTTTAATTTAAAAGAATCATTCAAATTGGATACAAAATAAAAATTAAAAAAAAAAAAGAACAATCAAAATTGAAAGGCATATCTAAAAAGGTGCTTAGGGCACTTGGTAAAGGATAGTCCGGAGAAAAAGACCAAGATAAAGGAGAAGATAGATTTGCACGCCTATAGGATGACTAGGCAAAGACCTTGATAGCATGAGAGTTTCTTCAAGAATGTGTGTTTGGTGAATGAACTATTTGATTCTATAGTATAGTTTCCAAATAAGTTTTGGAGAATTATTATTTACCAATGGTAAGATGGACAATGAGTGAGAACCGTGGAGCAATATTATAGAAGATAATCCATTAACTAAACAGTAAAAATAACAGAATGTACTTAAAGGAATAGGATGTTCTGATGGTGTCATTGATAAAATTTTTGACAATAAAGTATAGTTTATGCATTTTCTGAAGTAAGAATATCAGAAAGAAAATGTGCATAATGTAAAAGCAAGTCTGAAGAAGAGAAAAAGCAAAAATGGTTTAACTTTAAAGTATGCCATTCTGAAGCTTTAAGATAAACTTATTCATGCTTAAAGAGCACACATTGAGTGAGTAAGCAATGTTTTCTTTCGAGAAAAAAATCCTGTGACTACAAAAACGCCGGCAACAATCACTTAATTTTATCAAGAGGAGCTTTTTATCTATTAGCAATCTCCTCAAGTTCATGACAGAAAGGAAGCCAGAATCTGCAACTATAAAATTCACGGAAATACCTCCCTCTTTTCGTTCATGACAAATGCACCTATGCCCACTCGGTGCGAGGCATTTGCAGGCAGAGTATTAGCCCCTCCAGGAATCCAATATACAAGCATTAAATACTTTGGCTCTGCATGGTGGTACCAAAATCCTTCCTGCCCAGCAATATAACAGAATAAATTTTAATGGGAAAAATCAACAAACCTTATACAGTAGAACCAAGCTTCAGATTCATCATAAGTTTGTTGGGAGCCACCATGATCGAAATCGACGAAAGTAATAAAATTGAAATCACCTTAACCGCAGGTTCGACAAGATTGGCTAGCTCAATAGGTAATTTGATCCAAACACCCCTTTTGCCCTATAAAACATGACAAAATTCTAAACAGTGTAAATAACAAAAGATGCTGAATTAAAGACAAAACTAACATCCATGTACCATGAGTCTGACCCCACATAATTACCATATTAACTTGAGTTGAAAAAAAAAATATAATTACAAATTTACAACCATCACCTGCTGTCTCCAGTGTGTAATAGAGGATTTTAGTAGTGAAGCAAAGAGCTGAGAATCCATAGGCTCATTCATTTGAACAATAACACCACCATAGTTATCATTGATTCCATTTAGAACTTTAACCTGACTTTCAGCTACTACCCCAGCCCCAGGTGATGATGATGATGAAGAACTCGCTGAAGCTGACATGGCTCTGATATTGAAACAGCAACCTCTTCCTACACCTAGAATATAACAACAAAAACAAACTGACCCATCAACTCAAATGTCTCAAAAATCACAAAAGCGATCAAAATTTCCAGAAATATAAGCCAGAATTATTACCTCTTATATAAGCTTGTCTTGTGGCAAAGATGTTCCTAGCGGAAAGCACTAAGCTCCGATTATACGGATAAGTACAAAGCAATGTGATTCTTGAGAGCAATTTAATCATATTTATAGTAACCGTTTAAAAAATAAACCAAAAAAAAGGGGAGTAAACAATAAAAATTGAATCTTGACCCTTCAAATTATTGACCCTTTTATCGTGGTTTAAGGGGCCGCAAAGCTTTGATTCTTCCGTTGATTTTCAACCAACGAATGCTGACGTGGAATGTAAATTGACCATTTTACCATCACTCAGAAAGGACTAAAGGCCAAGGCCAAAGAGAGCAGAGAAGAGAAGAGCAGTTTCGTCAAATAACTCAAATTACTCTGACAAAGTACGAATGTGCTGTAAAGCTGCCACGTCAGAAATCAGAGCAGTGGCAGAAATCGTAAATATGGGCAGATACCAGGGCGACAATAATAATATAATAGAAGAACCCCATTTTACCTCTTTCTTTTTACATGGAATTTATCAATTTACTATGAACAATTTCATTTTAACCTCTCGCTCTATAAAAAAAAAATTATAATTTTTATTAAAAAAATTTACTTTACCGCAAAAAATGGAAGTACTTACCCTTCCCGGCGACGGGGAAAACGAGTTCCCGCAGCAAATAACGCCGTTTCCGGAGGCGATAGATCTACCACCGGCGCTCGAGTCGGGGAATGTGCCGCCGCAGAAGCTACGGCCGATCAGGAGGTCTCCGGCGGAATATCCGCCGAGCTTTTTGGGCAAGCAGATGTCAAGTGAGTATTTTGAGGGCGCGGGCGCTGCTGCTGATGTGGATAAGAAATTCGGGTCGGGTTCGTTGGAAGAGAGTTTGGGTCCGCAGCTGTGGTGTGGTTTGCTGGACGACTCTAGGTACTAATTTTTTTTTTTTTTTTTGCTTTTTATTGTGTTGTCATATTTGTATGATTGAGAGGGTGGGAAAAAAGGTATTTTTTTTTCAAATTTGTTTTATTTGAAAGGTTAAGTTTTTAATTAGTGAGGATGTTAATAGTTTATTTATCTATAGAAAGGTGTTTGCTTTTTTGTAAAGTATATAAAGGGTGGGGAAGCAACTGAAAATGGTTGGTATATGGGTAAAAAGGAGATATTTTTAAGTAATTTTGAACAAAACTGTGGGAAATTGAGAAAAGGGTTTAACTTTCTGCTTTTGAGAGGCTAGAAATTTGAGAAATTTAGGTGGGTTTGTGTTATTTGTGCTTTTTAGGTAATTTTGGGTTGGTGGCAATAAGGTAATGTAGTTGTGAGCAATGAATGCAGCAGTTTATTTGAGCCATGAAGGGTGCGATTGTGAAGTGTTGTTGTCCAGTTTGATGATGGTGCTATAGAGGGAAGGCCATGAAGGGCGGGAGAAAGTGACTCTTGGTGGTGATTTGTTTGTTTTAAGTTCACATGCCACCACGTGAATTGTTTTTAAGATTATGATAATTGAATTGCATTATATCTGTTAATCGTGGACGTAGGAGTTTTGAATTGCTTGCATGTCTCGAGTCCTTGCATTGTTGCTATGTATTGTGTGCTAAAATTCTATTAGTTTTGTCTCGCACTCTTCCTCGATTCTTGAGAAACCAAATTCAAAGTTTCTGTTCCGTTTTCAGTTCATCTTCAGAGGATGAGGTTTTGTTAACTGAGATCAAGGGATCTGGCAGTCGAAAGAGGAAAAGGAAAACAAGGGAGAAGATGGAGACATTTCTAGAAAGTTTGGTGATGAAAATAATGGAGAAGCAAGAGCAGATGAATAAGCAGTTGATAGAGATGATAGAGAAGAGGGAGAGGGAGAGAATTCTCAGAGAAGAAGCTTGGAAGCAGCAAGAGATGGAAAGGATGAAAAGGGATGAAGAGATAAGAGCCCAAGAGACAGCTCGTAGCATAGCCCTTATTTCCTTCATCCAGAATGTTTTAGGCCAAGAAACTCAAATTCCCCAACCATCAACAGTCACATGTATGGGAGAAAATGGAGGCAGAGGCAGTGGAAATCACACTGAAAACAACATTGGATGTAATCCAAATAATAGAAGATGGCAAGAAGCCTGTGATCCTAATAGAAGATGGCCAGAAGCTGAAATACAAGCCCTTATAATGCTTCAAAGTACATTGGAAAATAAGTTTCATGTTATGGGCTCGAAATGCTCTATATGGGATGAGATATCTGTTGGGATGTGTAACATGGGCTATGATCGGAGTGCAAAGAAGTGCAAGGAGAAATGGGAAAACATGAACAAATACTTCCGAAAATCAATGGAAAATGGGAAGAAGCATCTTGAAAGAAGTAAGACATGCCCATATTTTCATGACTTGGAAATGTTGTACAGTAACGCACTCATTAATCCAGGAAATGGCTCAAACTTCTCTTATGAACATGTATCTGAGAATGATACCTCACACTATACAAATCATGAGATTGCTTCAAAGTTTGAAAAGGAGTAAACGTGGAAGAACTTCTGACTAGTTTGGGCGTGGGAGAAGTGTCCTCGAGATCACAGTGAGAAATAAATATGGTAGGCACCTGACATTTTAGTATATTCATCTTGATAGTTATATAACCATCATAATCAAAATGTCTACATTTCACTTTATAGGACTTTAATCTGTTGTCGGTGAACCTTTGTATAGGGTTTAATTATCTTGTTGGCTATGTGCAGGAAAAGTATTATCTATTATGCAATTGTTTGTCCAACAAAACTGCCGGATTACATGTAAAATCACTGCACTTCTATTACTTTGATAATTTGACTAAAAGAATCTCTTTGAAGACTTGCCATGCTAGGTCAAAGTTGCATGTGAACCATCACGGGAGTCTTACATGTGAATTTGCAAGGCCCAGCAGCAATATTCACAATAGTTGTAATACAAATGGTGTCAATTTGCTTCATTTTGCCTTGCAATGAGACTGTAAGAGTCCCTGCCCGTAGTAGGATAGTACTGTCAAGAAAGTTCCTCTAACCAAAGCTGCATGAATGATGAATCTCTGAGAATCTGAGTTCAATGGCAACTGAAGTAGAACCGAATTTCTCTCTATAACAAATTGTCATTTGATAAACATCTTCCATGGTCATTTAGATGAAGATAACAATAATAAGCCGTTTAAAAAAAGATAATTTTTATCTTCAATTGTGTACAACTTTGCCATTATTAAATGATGAAAATTCTCCCATCATACATAGCTGTGACTATGATCTCACGTTGAAGCATGAGAAAGATAGATAAAAATTGCGACCAAGACTGTGGGGAAGATGAGAAGAATGTAAAAGGGAGGAGGGGTCAATGCACCCATCATCAATGGAGCCGAAAGAAGCACGGCAGCCACCGTCAGCATCATCACCAGTGAACCAAAACCCCACCCATATTCCTCCATCTTCAAACACCAGAAAAAGAATCAAAACTCTTGAACAAGACGATCGAAATATGGGATAAACTGTGTGTTTGTGAATCGAGTTCTTTACAGAAGATGGTGCGGTGTTTTAAACACAAACAGCCCACTTGGGAAATCATTATATAGTGACGCTGATGCAAAAATATACAAGAATTTTTTTGCATTGCATTGCATGGCGCTGCTTGGCAAAGGATACAACTTTTGGCTAACCCTGCATGCAAAAGTATATGTGATCTGATCGACATGACTTTTGGTTTTTGCGGGTCTTTGACCAGCATTTGCTTTGTCAATAACCATATAGGGAAAGTATCTTATAAAGGGACAAATTAGACACTAGGGCTGGCAAAAAATTTCGTGGGTCGGGGTGTTATGTGCCCGATTCAAATGGAGAGTAATTAAATTTTTTTCTTCTAAGTTTTAAAGTGAATTTAAGAATGACTTATCATCTTTAAACCAGCTGAATTAAAAATATTTTGGTTAAATTTTATTATTATAATTTAAAAATAAAAAATAAATAAACTGAGTATGGGTACCCTAAAGATCTGCATCCCCAACTTCAAATTAAATATTTAATTTGCGTATGAAGTGGATACAAAGATTTTCAGCCTATTCATTTTCTGAAATAGGGATTGCTATATCAACATGATCTACATGTTGCCAGCTCTATTAGACACTGAACACCCTTTGGGTGTAATTTAAATAATCATGAATACATTTTGTTCCTGTGCTATTTAAGTTTGAGTACAAATAAGAGATAAAAATTGATGTTTAATAGATGAAAATTTTCATCGGATAAAGAAAAAGAAAATTGAAGTGTTTGCTTTTTTTTTTTTTAAACTCAAATTTCTCTTGTTTTTTTTTTTTTCCGAAAGAAAGGATGAGATTTATAATTTGAGTTCACTCTTGGATCTGCCACTCAGATTACGATGTGGTTAGATTTGTGGAAGGAAAAGTATAGTAATTCATTATATAAGAAAACTATTATTTATTTTTAATGTTTTTTTTCCGAACATCAACTTTTTAATGGTTTATTTGAGCAAGTGCAAAATACGAATATCTCTTTCTTAACTAAAATCTAGTGTTAAACTTTGGTTTTTTTTTTTTAAAAAAAAATGAACACTACAAAAAAAAGTCATTTTAAACTGTCTCGATTTTAAAATCATGTAAATGGTCGCGCCATAGAGATTTTGCATACGAATCATTTTCTTTTTTTATTTGAAGATGCGATCTTTATAATTGCAGGAGATACAGAGAAGAAGACGCAGTGACGAATGAAATGTATAAGAATCCTTTTTAAAAGCAAACACTTGCACGTTTTTCAAATGTGGGCGTCCCAAAATAGCGTGGTTTTGAATAATACTTTCGACGGGCTTTCTCGTGACAAACTCTAAAATGACGTCGTTTTAAAATATTTACATTTAGAAGTTATGCAGGCTCGTTTCTACCTGAAAATGTTCATATATATAGGGAGAGAGAGACGTACTCTAAGTGATATTAAAAAATTATTTCTGCAAGCAGCTGCTGAGGTGACACCAATTAAGCAGAAAAGTAAGTTTGATACAGAAAGGGCAAATTAAAGGAGAAATATATAAAGCAGCCCATTCGTTGGGACGACTTTGATTTGATAGACCAAAAGCAGGCTAGCTAGTGTTCGTTTCAGTAACTCGGCAAAGCAAAATATCAAGTTCTCAGTCAGAGCCTCACTTCTCCTCGTTCTGATCGCCCTCACTTGCCACCTGCTTCCACTTTTTGGCTATCATATATTTCAACTCTTGCCAAGTATTTTATTCTGCTTTGTGGGTTCTCTCTTTAATCTTCATTTTTATTATATAATTCTTGGGCCAAGAAGAGGGAGTCGAGTCTTTAATTTGAAAAGAGAGAGATGGAAAGTGTAGGCTTCCATGGCTACGGCCGCCAGCTCCCCAACTCAAGCTCTGGTAATGTGTTTGTTGTATATGAATCTCGTGCCTTTTTGAACCTCTTCATGATAATTAAGCAGCTTGTTTTGCTCAAAGATCTTGTGTATAGCTTTTGCTTTATTTTCAAGTTCATTTCTTGCATGCAAGTGAATTTTGAGATGGGTTCATGTTTCTTTACACAATCTTTATCAATTTCAATCCTTCGTATATATCTTTGTAGTTAGTAATTTCATGGGTACCGTTTCTCACATTCTTATGAAAACATACATGTTATATCAAAGTAGCATGCACATACATTCCTTGGAGCCTAAAAAAAAATACCTTTTCATATGTTTCTTTTCACCATATCTTTTAGCTTGCTTGACATACTGATGGCAGCAACATTCTCTGAGAATTTTGATCAGTTTAATTATTTAGTAGCTGACCTTACCAAAGTCAAGTGCTGAACTTTCGTAAAGTCACACACTAAATGGTGAACAAATTCACCCACAATACTCTGAATATATGTATATATTAAATTGATCAGCTGTGCTTTATTTTCTCGTCTTCTTAGCTAAACATTTTAACCGATTACCATCAGTGCTAGCTTCTCTGCAATGGGGGGGTATAGCAGTGGAAGGGAAATGGCTGATGGAGATGATGATATTGACTTGTGAAACAAACACTTAAAACAGAGAGGACGTAAGAGAGAGTGTGTGTATACAAGTGGCATGCACCATGCATGCAACATATTCTGCTACTTACAACAAGTGGCGTCCATGCATTCTCTACCATCATCATGACCCACTTTTTACACACTTTCTTTCGTCCTTGAATCTCCATATTTCCCCCCATTTGTATGTTTTAAAATTCCTTTCAAGCTGAATGTTAATATGAAGAACGCATGCAAGATTGGTTCAGTTTCGGAAAAATGATGCCAAATCTGAAAGATCAACTTATTCTTGTCTTCAAAAGTACACTTTTCAAAGCTCCCTTGCGTGCATATGACCTTTTTTCTTTTTTCCTTTTCATATGTATCAACAGTTCTTTCAATAATCCAAAGGATGAACATATGTATAGAATTTTATTCTAACGAGCTACGTATAGCTCATTGTATGATGAACATTTAAATATAATTTTGTAATACATAATGAATCGAGTCAAAGTTATAAATTAATCGGACAATACTATTATATAATAACTTCTTAAAATATTTTTTTGGTTAATTTATCCACGATGTGAACATTATTTAAAATATGTTACAAAATTGCGTATGAGTTACAACGCTCACTAAAATAAAATATAATTAAGTAAGGATTTTAGACTGAACGGTAATCAGTTAAATGCTCATATTTCTTTAGTTACAGTCTTCTGGATCAATAGTCGTCTGGCACTTCTCTCTTGAGTGCCTGCACACAAGAGAACAAAAGCTGGTTGATGCCAGTAACAAGTGGGTTTTGTCTTTATTTTTCTGAGTCTCGTTGCAAATATAACGCTTTAGATTGTGTCAGGTTGCTTACATATTTATTAAGCTGAGAAGTGAGAATAGATATATACAAAACCCATATGGCTCATGGGTTTATCTATTAAAGCTATAGCAAAGCCATACAAAAACATACATTGACAGCTATGGTTTTAATTCTGACTCTAATGCTGTTTTTAATATGAGGTCTATGGTTAATTATGTCAATCAATCTTAATTAATAAATAATTTAAAAAACTATAAAATATATAATTATTTTTTAGTAGTACCACGCTTATAAAATTGAATTGAAAATTAAGATACGAAATTGATATCTTAACTCGTATGTTATTAATCAATCACAATTCTTTATTATTAGTAACTATTAATTTTTTATTAAAAAATTATTACAATTTTTAATTCTTATTAACATAATAGTTTATAATATTAATCGAGCCAATGAATACATTAAATTGAGATACAAATTTATATTTTAATTTATTTCTTTTTTATGTATAAAATAAAATATTTGTATAGGCTTTTTATTTTATTTTATTTTATTTGTTTCTTATATTTTCTCTCCCAGGGCTGAAGTTAACAGAGATGAACATGATCAGGCTAGCAGCTGAGTTAAATCAAACCAATAACGTCAACAATGTCAATAACCACACGATAATTACTACTGATCAAGACAATAACGAATGCACAGTGAGGGAACAAGACAAGACCGGTTCATGCTGATTGCTAACGTGATCAGGATCGTGAGCAAGATCCTTCCCCCGCACGCCAAAATTGCAGACAGACGCCAAGGAGACGATTCAGGAATGCGTCTCCGAGTTCATCAGCTTCATAACCGGGGAGGCCAACGAGCGTTGCCAGAGGGCGCAACGCAAGACCATTACAGCTGAGGACGTGCTCTGGGCGATGAGCAAGCTGGGTTTCGACGACTACATCGAGCCACCGACTGTTTACCTCCACCGCTACCGGGAACTGGAAGGCGAACGCGGGCCGATGAGAGGGGAGCCTTTGGTGAAGAGGCTACCACCTGCGGTCGAGTTTCGCACGTTGGGGGTTGCTGCATTTGCTGCATATCGGTCATCATCATTATCATCACCATGGGTTTTTTGGAGCTGCCGGTGGTGGTATTGGAGGTTACAGCAGCTTCAAGGATGCTGCAATATCAAATAATGATAATAACAATAATAATAGTAACAACATTGCATCAGAATCAGCAGTAGCTGGTGGTTCGTCACAGGCTGTGGCTAATGGTGGTGAATCATATGCTCAGCATAAATGAGATTATAGGCTGAGATGATGATGATGATGATGATGATGATGATGATGATGATGATGACCTGCACTAACAATAACCTAGCTAGTGGGGAGGGTTGGTGTTTTTTTTGGGTAATATATTGAACATTTTCTTGCTGTTTAGACATGGTTTCTATTTTTTAATTATGATTGGTGTGCTTTTAATCCTTATTATGCCCCCGGGCATGGATGATAGTAAATGAGTTTGTGCCCAAATAAATAAATTGAGTTAAAGTAAAATAGAGGTTATTCGAATTCAGAGTAAAAATAGATTGATTTGAATATAAATAAGGAATAAAAGTTGGTATTTAGTGAGATGAGGTTTTTCATTTTATTTAAAATTTAAAATTTGAAAAAATAAATTATTAAGTGAAGTAAGTACATAATTAGAAGAATATTATGGGGAAAAAAAAGCGGACATTTAAGTAAAAATAGAGGTAATTCAAACTCAAATAAAAATAAATGATAAGAATCAATTTAAACCTTTAAGATTAAAAAATTATTATTAAGGCAAATAAGTACATAGTTAGAAGAAGGGAGAAAAATGAAAGAAAAAAAAAGTTATAGAAATAGATAGAGTGAAAATAAAAATAAAGGTGATTTGGATTTGACCAAAAATAAGGGGTAAAATTTGATTTAAAACTTTAAGATTAAAAAAAAGAAATTATTAAGACAAATAAGTACATAGTTAGAATTCGTGTAAAAATAAGAGTAAAAGTCAATTTAAATCTTTAAGACTAAAAAAAATAAGAAGAGAAAATTATTAAGACAAATAAATATATAATTAATAAAGCATGAATATGGGGAAACAAAGTTTTAAAAATAGACCGAGTTAAAAGGTAAGAGTGATTTAAATATTTGAGATTAAGAAAATTGAGAAAATTATTAAGACTGATAAATACGTAGTTAGAAGAAAGATGAAAGATGAAAAATAAAAATAAAAATAAATTTAATGGAAGTAAAAATAAAAGTCATCTAAGTTCGTGTAAAAAAATGAGTAAAACTTACGAGTTGATTTTAATTTATAAAAAAAAAATTATTAAGATAAATAAATACATAGTTAGAGTTCAAGTAGAAATAGAGCCATTTAAATCTTTAAGATTATAAAAAATGAGAATATATAAATAAGTATATAATTAGAAGAAGTATAAAAAAAAAAAGTTTTAAAATAGACCGAGTTGGAGTAAAATAGAAAAAGATTATTTGAGTTTGAGTAAAAAAAATAAAAATCTTTAAGATTAAAAAAATAATTATTAAAGAAAATAAATATACAGTTAGAAGACGGATGAAGAACGAAAAAAAAAATAGTTCAAACTTCAACAGCACGCACAAAATTGAAGCTCCCAGCGAGGATCGAACTCGCGACCTTTCGCTTACGAAGCGAACGCACTACCACTATGCTATGGAAGCGAGTTGACGGCATTTGATATAATTATTTTAGAATACGAGTTGTGTAATTGACTTGAGATTCCATTCCCCCGAACGCACACTTCTGACCAACCCTGTATACACGACAAACAATACAAAAGTAATTGTATAGTACTGTTTCTTTTTCTACAAAGGGTGTTTTACTTTCCATGGATAGAGTGGGTGCTCAAGCCTCAATGCCACAACAAGACGAGGATGCCAAAATTTTTCAGTACTTGCCTATGCTGGACAGAATTCATGAACAAAATGCGTACCAAACAGATGCATCTGCTAACTAATAGAGTAGACTATAGTCACATTTCACAGTGATGGAGGATGCCATGTATGACGAAATAACAATTTGGGATCGAAAAAATCATTTTCATTAATTGATTTTCCCATACCACAAACAAAGACACGGTTAAAATGACTTCAACTTATCAAAATACACCAAAAATTTTGAAGTTGTGAGTGAGCTCTTCTAGCTATTGGAAACAGCTTCAATACACTGCTTTTTTCTCTCAGATTCGATGCCTTCCTCCTTGAACTCCTCCCCGTTTTCTTCACCTAGCTGTTCTTCTGAATCAGCTTCGCATCTTTTCCTTTGAGGGATTACTTGAAAGAAAGAAGACTTCCAATCCCTTGTTTCCAAGAACTTGAGGAGTATCTCTATCACTTGGTTCACAGTTAGAACCTGCACTCAGAAGAGTAACATGCAAAGAATTAATAAATCTTTGTTGAATTTTCAGGATGGCCAGCTCCATCCCATTTCATAACAGAACACAGACCATGACGTGAATGAATAGAAAAAAGCTCCTTCATGGCAGGTTGGACACAAGTGTCTCTGCCATCTAATCACCCACTCTAACAATCAAACTTGACAAAAACATGGAAGTCCCCTCCTTTGCCAATGCATCAAACAGAGCAATATATGTATTCAGCTAAAAGCACATTAGGCTTTGAATTACAAAAACCAAGTATGCAGTTTTGTTTAAGGTATCTCTCATTTAACATTGTTACATGAATGAACATAGATCACACTCCTAAGGACACTGTTGGCCATATTGGAGCAACATTCAGAATCAAACTATATAAACTTGTTTCAGTTGACCAGATCAAAACAACAAAATTCTAAGACCAAATATTACCTGAGAGCTTGACATCTTTAAGTAATTTCCTATCGGGAGCTTTGCTGTTTGAATCCCCTGCTCCTGCGCTTTCTTCATTGTTATACCTTTCCACCTATTCCTATCTACTAACCCACCAATAATATAAATTTTCTTCAGATCAAGATCATCCAGGACAGTTTCAGAATCAGCTGTCAGATACACAAGATTCTCTTTTTGATCTTCCAATGCCTCAATGTACGATCGATTCTCCTTCTCAATTATCCATTTATCAAATCCCGGAAGCCTCTGCAACTGACTCTCCATTTCCCCCTTGCATCCTGTCAACCAGAAATGACACGGCGACGCACATTTTCCATTCACTGCATAACAATACATAATCTGCAAGGTTTCACACATAAACAAACAACACATTATAACATTTACATATCCCACTGGCAGTGGCTCTATAACTTTTTAACCTTCACATTTTGGCCCCAGCCATATGATCAAATGAATTGAAGTGTAAATTCTTACAAAACGCTGTAAAAACAAACGGTACCTGTTGAACGAGGCTGTGAATTTCGGTGGCGGTCATGAGATGGGAGAATTCTAGATCAATGACGATGCTTTGGCCGCTTTCTTTAGCTTTGGTGAGTCTCTGGATCTTGTTTTCTCTCTCCTCGGACCGCTTCTCCATTCTCTCTTTCCTAAGGCCCTTTCTCGACTCGATCAACTTTGACCTCTCCTCCTCCGGCACGTTGGCCAGCTTCTCCTCCCATTCCGTCCGCTTCCGCTCTGCCTCTTTCTTCTTCTCCTCCTTCATTCGCGCTTTCTTCTCGGCCTTCTTCGCTTCGAATCTCTTTTGCTTCAACAGCTTCTTCTGCGCGTTCTTCGAGAGGCCGCTCGGCTGTGCATTCGATTGCTCTTCGGAGGTCTTTTCATCATTTTGTTGTGCGCTCTCCATCGTTCTTGCAGAGGTTTCTTCTCTCTGCGTGCCTTCGAGCATTTAGGGTTTTGCTTAGGGTTTTGTATTGGCGGATCTGGGGAAAATGGAAATGGAGAGCAACGACGACGTTTCGTTGTTGATTGTTGTCGGGGTGTTAACAGAACGACGTTGTTTTCACATGCACGACGTCGCTTTTTTAACCTCCTTTCAGTTTGAATCTAACACGGTGATGTTTTTAAAAAATGGTTCTATTTGTCAACAAAATAAAAAATAATATTAAAATTCTAATCATTAATTTTATTCCTTTCGTATTATTATGTATATGCTTTTTCTAAGAATTGAAGGTATAGGCTAAATGCTAATAGCTTCTTTTTTTATTAAATATTTGATGAACAAACAAAATGCTTATATTGTTTGACTTCATCGTATGTATTGGTAGATAATCGGGCGGTTGGGGCTACGTCTGATTCTGAACAACAATACTGCGCATTGCACGTGATCTTAAAGGGCAATGGTGTTAATTTGACGCAGTGCTAGGGGGTATTTTGATAACTAGAGTTGTCTCACGTTATCAAGTTTGCAATAGCGCCCCATTGACCTTCAATTTTCATTGTTTCCCACATTATTTGCGTTCTTCTTCGCTCAAGCCCCATTTCAAAATAATAATAGCAATAATAATAATAATAGCTGTTGATCGGAAAAAATGTTCTTCAGGATAATAAATTTTAAATTTGTTTGTTAACGAAAATTAATACTTTGGTCTCGTCATAATTGGACTTGTTTGTAAGAGTTTGAGTCTTTTTTTCTTTGGCGATTATGATACAACCTGCAAATTTCAAGCAAGAATCGTCATGATGGTCTTTCCGGGGTGGGTTTTGACAACAAATTTCTGATGCTTAAGTCAAAATGGGTATTTATAATGAAAGTTTGATAAAAAATGAAGTAAATATGTGTTCAGAATGAAAGGAAAAAAAATATTTTCTTTCTCTGTATTAATTCTTTTGCTTTTTTGGGAATTATCCACTTTCTTTAGTTTTTCTCTCCCTTTTATAGTGCTAATATTTGGAGGACTTTCTAAGCATTCTCTTCTTGCTATATTTCTGTCATACGCTAAATATCCTTTTGTAGATTTTCTTTTGACATACTTCTACTACGCTCCAAATATCTTTTTACAGATCTTCTGACATACTTCTACTACACGTCAAATATCTTTTTGCAGATTTTCTAATATACTTTTGCTACACGCTATGTATCTTTATGACATATGTTTGAACATATTCTTGACATATTTTTTATGTACGTCTTCATCGGTGGATTTGGTTAAGTGTAAGGCCAAGCTTGATCTGTCTAGAGTTTGCCCCCTAATAGTCTCTTCCTGTTCGGCTCAACTGTGGCTCGGAGCTGTCCCAAAGGGTTGGTCTTCTAACAACTTCATTGGCTGTACCTAGTCGGCTCGTTCGTCATAAAGTCAACCTGATTTTCTCGTTGACTTGCAGGTGTCAAGGTGAACTAATCTAATTAATGTATAAAGGGTGATCTTGGTAATATCTTGGTCGATTCTGTCGAGTAGATGCTTCGAGTTATTGATCAGGTTTACTAAATCTAAACAAGTTCTGCACTATCTAACTTTACCAGGACCTACTTGATAACTATCATTATGAGCTTGTCTTTGGAATGAGTTATCTGTAAATAGTGGTGGACTCTGAAAATAGTTGTCTTTTAATAAGACCTCTGGCTAGCTCCTAAGCCGACTTCTTCTTGAACTTAAAGACTTTAAGCCTAGATGTAATCTTTTGGAGGAAACAATTACAACAACATTATTATTTATTAGCCAACAATCTATCTCTCTGTAAAATTAAAAAATTAAGGTATTCATTTTGAATAATATTATTAATACACTTTTTTATATAAAAAGTTTTATTATACAAATCAAGGTAAGATACAAATAAGAAATAAGTGAAAAATAAAAAATAAATAAATCGTTATAAGCGAAAACGTGGAATGTTATTATGATGACAATTTAATTTGTATAAAAAAATTTTACTTGCAATAATACTCAATCTTTTATATGCAATCATTTGCAAATCATATGCACATTATATTAGATAAATTAAAATATATATTTTATATTTTGGGTTAAATCTTAAAAGAACAATTCAAATTATCTTTAGTATAATAATAAATCTTATGATTTTTTTTTTATGCAAATAAATAAAAGTTCACTATGATGGTAGTAGTTCAAGATCTAAACTTAGAGAAGATTTGAGAAGGGATATTAACACTATCACCCCCTTGGGGTATACACAAATTATACTATAATAACGACTACGGTTTAAATTAAAAAGAAAAAAATATTCTCATAATTTTGTCATATAAATTATTAAAATAATTCTTAAAAGGTAAGAATATTTTTTTATATTTTTAGTTGAGTGAAGAGGATTATAATTTAATTAAAACTAAAATCACCCTTAAAATATAATTTACATAAAATTTAGGGGTAATAGTGTTAATACCCGATCTGAGGGCTTAGGAAAAAAAAAAGAAATAGGTCTTTTATATATATATTTGAAAAACAGCCATTTTATTGTTGAAGTGTAAGAAAAAGCACTGATTTTATACCAAAATATTTATCGTAAGATTTATTTTTCTTGAGATGCAAATTTATTAATTAAATCACATATTCTTAGCTTTTTAAACAAAGAGTTTAATAATTAAATCGTGGATAAAAAAAAAAAAATGAACTTCATTTAATGCAAAGAGCGAGTAATTAACAAATCTAGGTCCATATTTTCTATGAGAGGCAAATTATTAAGGAAAAAAAAGTTTTGATTTCTAAATTAGGAAATTATTACTTAACAATTTTAGTAAAACTTATCTAAAATAGTGTTTTAAAGATGCGATTTAATAGTAAAATACTAAAATTATTTGACCAAATAAATTTTGTTATTTATTTAATATTTTTGGCCTTTTTATCGAAAATGAATTTGTAAGCAATTGCCCAAATTTTTGTTTAAAAGAAAGTGAATAAAAGCTATAAACGAGTAGTACTACATTTATAAAATAGAAATATATAATTTATATTTTAACTAATGCATTATTAATAAATAAATAATTTAATATCTATGCAACACTAATTAATAATAAATATATTAAATACTAATTTTATACATTTAACATTATTGAAGCATAAACACTAATTAATAATGTCAACAACAATAAATATTGAGAAATCGAGGGAGCAAGAGAGAAAAAAAGATATAAAAGAATTAAAATAAAAACACTTGGAGTAGATTTCACTTACATCGAGAGCTCATTTCGCGTGTGGCTGTTCGAAGACACTCGTCCCACCTCCTGAGAGTCCTGACCCGAGAGAGAGAGAGAGAGAGAGAGACGAGGGCAAACCTAAAACACGAAACCCTTTTTATTTATTTACTCCATGTGTGTGTGTGTGTGAGAGAGAGAGAGAGAGCTAACTCAGAGGCTTAGGTTCAGCTCTTAATTAGAAAAACGACTTGCCGTTTTTGTTGAATATGGATGTGAATAAGCTCGAGCAGCAGCTGAGAGAGGTTGGATCGAAGCTCGACGCGCCTCCTTCCACTAAAGACGCTCTTGTTAAGCTATTGAAGGTTAGCATTCTTGCTCTTTTTGGGACGAATTGTTTTAATTCGATGGGAGTTTTTGTTTTTTTGGGGGTAATTCAGCTGAGTGGTTAATTAGCCGGCTGGTTAATTGTTAATTTTATTTCATTTAGTTTTCTTTTTGGCCGCTGAGAGTGTCATTTGGGAGTGAAAGGAAAGCGAGGATTTTAAGTGTTTTTTTTTTTTAAATTTTAGTTAGGTTTCGTTTTGTTTTAGACGAATAAGGTGAAGTCGTTGTGTTAGGGTTAGTTGAGAGAGGAAGTGTGTGATTAGTATTTGTAAATTTGCCATCTTTATGAGTGAGAAGTGGAGTTTAGTGAATAGGGTTGAATTTGATGATTTGATGGTAACTTGACATAGTTGTCAAATTAGGGTTGTTACATGTGTGTCCTTGAGACTTGTGATTTAAGAGTGATGATAGTTATTTGCAAGCTGGAAAAAAACTGAGGAAAATAAAAGGAATGCAGGATTTTTTTTAAAAAAATTTATTCATTCTGTGAGAACTGAAATAGTTTTATTTAGTCCAGTTAGTATTACAAGATACCATATTAGCACAAAGACTGAAATATTAGGGTTAACACTGTACTATTCTCAAAATTTACACTGTACTAGTAGGGACTAATTAGCAGGTTCTGTCTTTGAAACAATTGGCAGTAAGTTAATTGACGAGTTTGGCAGTTGAGAATTTGTTTGTTTCCTGAACAACCTCATGATGTTGCCTGGCTCATGACTATTGCAATTACTCATGAGTTTTCTCTGCCCTGTAGCTAGTTGAAGGTATTATTAACTTATTCTGTGACAAATTTATTAGTCAGGGTGTCTACGCAGCCTGATGTTCCAAGGGAAATAAGAATTCGTGTGCACAGCATCTATAATTTAGAGAATAGAGATTCATTGTGTTGGAAACTGTATGATAATTGGTATTGAGTCAAGGGTATATTATAATTTGTTTTCTCTCTTTTGTTCTTTTTGTCTCAATCAGAACTATTTGCTCTCTCACTTTTCTGCTCTCTTTAATTTACCATATATCGGGCAGATATTGGTCGTTATTTGATTGGACCGTATATGCACCAAATCAAATCACTGTACCTTAGCTCACATGTGGATGATAGAAAATGATTGATTGAGCATTATTTTCTTCACATCCTGCAGCAAGCTGCAACATGTCTTTCAGAATTGGAGCAATCCCCACCCGCTGCAATGTTGGAGGCTATGCAGCCTTTCCTCAATGCAATTGTCAAGCCAATATTGCTAAAGCATCAAGATAAAGACGTCAGGCTTCTAGTGGCAACTTGTATTTGTGAAATAACGAGAATTACCGCCCCTGAAGCTCCTTATAGTGATGATGTACTCAAGGTGCATATCTTGTACAAAGTTGATTGGTTAAACTATCAATAAATTAACAATATAATTTTGTATAAATTGTATGCATCTAGCAGGATATTTTCCAGTTGATTGTGGGAACTTTTAGTGGGTTAAAGGATACCAGTGGTCCATCTTTTGGAAGGAGGGTTGTCATTCTGGAGACGCTTGCAAAATACAGGTCATGCGTTGTGATGTTGGATCTCGAATGTGACGATTTAGTGAATGAAATGTTCAACACATTTTTTGCTGTTGCCAGGTTTGTTTTATTTTACGATTCATATATTTTTATCATGATTTAGTTTGTCACAGTAGTCATGTTTAAAATACCTTCTACTGAATCTTTTGATTTGATAATTTCATATTCGTTTTCTCTGAAAAATTAAATTCTACCAAGTTCTTGAATATTGTTGTGGAACCTTCTTGCATGCAGTGATGATCATCCAGAGAGTGTTTTGTCGTCAATGCAAACAATCATGACTGTTCTCTTAGAAGAAAGTGAGGAAATTCAAGATGATCTTCTACTAGTTATATTGTCTGTCTTAGGTCGTAAGAAAAGTGTAAGTACTATGTCTATGTACCAGCTTATGAAAATTAGTGTTGCTTGTCCATTGTGGGTCCATTTTATTTTTGCTGCCATTTCTCAAAGTGTTTGTCATGTTACTTTGAGAGAGGACTGATTTTTTGGTACTTAAAATTCTAGGATACTGCAAGGAGGCTTGCTATGAATGTTATAGAGCATTGTGCAGGAAAACTTGAAGCTGGAATAAAACAGTTCCTTGTGTCATCAATGTCAGGTGATAGTAGGCCAGGAGACAGTCAAATCGACTATCACGAAGTTATTTATGATGTTTATCGTTGTGCTCCTCAGATCTTATCCGGAGTAGTGCCATACCTCACAGGAGAGTTGTTGGTAATTGCTGACTTTGTGATTTATTTATCTGATTCAATGACTTGATTATTTTGTTAAATATTCATCAGAATCTTTATATTATGACCATATTATGAGTTTAAAGATTATCGCAAAATGAACGATTTCTTAGTATACAAATTTCAACATTTGCAGACTGATAAATTAGATACTCGTTTAAAGGCAGTGGGATTAGTTGGAGATCTATTTGCTCTGTCTGGGTCTGCTAAAAATGAAGCATTTCAGCCAATCTTTTCAGAGTTTTTGAAAAGGTTGACTGATAGAGTAGTTGCTGTGCGCATGTCCGTCCTTGAACATGTCAAGAGCTGCCTGCTGTCAGATCCTTCCAGAGATGAGGCTCCTCAAATTCTTTGTAAGCGTGTGCATTTGTTTGCAAATTGTGTAAGTGCCACTCTGCTAATTTTATGGTGTTTTAATGCTTCCTAGCTGCCCTTTGTGACCGGCTATTGGACTATGATGAAAATGTTCGAAAGCAAGTCATTGCTGTGATTTGTGATGTGTCATGTTGTGCTCTAAATTCCATTCCAGTTGAGACCATAAAGCTTGTTGCAGAACGTCTTCGAGATAAATCTGTATGGATACCTTTTTCCTTTATTTTCTTTTTTGCTGATTTGTTTCTTAACTATATGGTTGGTTTATCTGGAAATGATTTCTTTCCAAAATTCCAGGTTCTTGTTAAAAAATATGCTATGGAGAGATTGGCTGAGGTTTTCAGGGGTTATTGCCTGGAGTCTTCTAATGGGTCTATTAGTCAGAATGAATTTGATTGGATACCTGGAAAGATTTTGAGATGTTTTTATGACAAAGACTTCAGGTAAAATTTCAGTTCACGTGCTCACCGGTTTATTATTTTGGTATCTGTTTTTCATATGTTATGAGCATTGAGCAAGGAGAAACCAGCATGGTTTGCTATTGTTTACACATGGAATCTCCTCATCTTTTATTCAAAGCTGAAGTGTTATGAGGTTGGATTTATTGAAATCAGCATACTTATCATGTTTAATTCTTAAAATTGCTATCTGAAAAGGCTCGGATCTTTTAGTTGTCTGAAGTTTAAACCTGCTAGCATAAAGAAATGAAGGGAAAAAATGTTTGATTTACAACTTTAGCTTGTTAAAGTTGGAAAACACTCTGAGACTATTTGGTGCAAAGTAGAAACTTTATAGTTGTTTGCTACTCATGGATTAATTATGGAACATCCTTGGTGTTTTATCCAATTTGTGTTGAACATGTTTTAATCCCTTCTGCAGATCAGATACAATTGAATATGTTCTATGCGGGTCCTTGTTCCCGGCTGAGTTCTTGGTTACGGATAGAGTTAGACATTGGGTGCAAGTTTTCTCAGGATTTGACAGAGTTGAGATGAAGGCTCTTGAGAGGATACTGGAGCAAAAACAAAGGTATGCTATAATTGCTAGATTTTTAAGTAGGGCATCATAAGATTGATGATGAACCTCTAGTCTTACAGTTTTATGTGTTTGATGGATTGTGCACTGATTTTCAGGGAATTTCCTCTTCGATTGCAGGTTACAACAAGAGATGCAGAGGTATCTGTCCTTCAGGCAGATGCAACAGGTTTGCGAATTTTGAAAATTGCATTACTGATACTGAAGGGAAAAAGTTGAACTGTTATGGATAGTTTTTGAATTAAAATAAATGGTTCTCATGGAAATGCAGGATGGAGATGGCCCTGAGATCCAAAAGAAAATTTTGTTCTGCTTCCGTATCATGTCTCGTTCATTTTCTGAGCCTGCAAAGGCAGAGGAGAATTTTCAAATTCTTGATCAATTGAAAGATGCTAATATCTGGAAGATTTTAATGAATCTACTTGATCCAAACACTAGCTTTCATCAAGCTTGTACTAGTCGGGTAAGTAACATGATGCCAATAGATTCTCATAACTTCCTGGGGGTGGGTATTATATTGGCAACCTAGCTAGTGACCACCGCAATCATTCCCTTAAGCAATCTTTTGCAACTGCTCCAACCACTATAGCTGCTAATGCTGTCTTTATTATCTAAATCCATCTGCACCACCAACGTTTGTCATGGACTTGCTACTTACATGTTCATCTTGACTATGAATTTCTTTTTGAGGATTGATTTAGTCATCGTATTTATTTCCTGTTTTGCAGGAGGAATTGCTTAAAATACTTGGTGAGAAACACCGACTCTATGATTTCTTGAGTACTCTCTCCGTGAAGTGCTCCTACTTACTTTTTAGCAAGGAACATGTAAAAGAAATTCTTTTAGAGGTTTCTGTTCAGAAATCTTCTGGAAATGCACAATACACTCAATCTTGCATGGATATTCTTGGGGTAAAAACATGTTTCCTACATCTTTTGTTTTATATAGGTGCAATACCTTGTTTTACACATTCAATTTCTTGTTAGCTTGTTCTTGTGGAATGTTTCTTCTTTTGTCATTTGTCTCATAACACTTATATGTGATTATTTTTTCTTTTTGTCAATCATATATCTCCTCACAATGCATCAGTAACATTAATCTATTGTAGTGTATGCTTTTGCTTGCTCATAATTTTACTATGTTCATGTGGTTTATAAGAAATTGCTTCACATGTTCAGAATTTTATTTTCATATGGTGTCCATGGTACTTCTTCTAGTTCATTTATTTGTTTTCTGTTTCGTTTCTAATTTTTCAATAATAATTGGAATTTGTGTCATTGCGGCCTTTAATGATACAATATTCTTGCTTCAATCTTTCCAATTGTCCACTTCTTTTCTTTCTTTTGTTTTCATGGGAACAAATTCAAAACCCTGCTTCTGAATGTTATATGTGATAACTTTCAGGTTATTGCACGCTTCAGTCCATCTTTGCTTGGTGGCACTGAAGAAGAACTGGTTAATTTACTGAAAAATGACAATGAAATAATTAAAGAAGGTGTATTGCATGTTTTAGCGAAGGCTGGTGGGACCGTCCGAGAACAACTTGCAGTGTCAGCAAGGTGCAACTCTAGAAATTATCAACTTCAGGAGTCTGCTTGTGTATATTCTTATTGTCTTCTTTGGGCTTGTGTGCAGTTCTGTAGACCTTGTTTTGGAAAGGCTCTGTTTAGAAGGTAGTCGACGACAGGCCAAGTATGCTGTACATGCACTAGCTGCAATAACAAAGGACGATGGCCTCATGTCTCTCTCTGTTTTGTACAAGGTTTTATATTATTCTCTCATGAATGATCGATAGAATATTCTATCAAAGCTTATATGTTTACTTATAATTTTTATGTATATTGTATAAGCAAAACTTGATGTTTCTTACCCAATTTCCAGAGGCTTGTGGACATTTTGGAGGAGAAGACTCATTTACCTGCTGTTTTACAATCTCTAGGATGTATAGCACAGACTGCGATGCCAGTTTTTGAAACTAGAGAGAGTGAAATTACAGAATTTATAAAAACCAAGATCCTCACTTGCAGTAATGTAAGATCCACTGGGCATTTGTATCTGCTAGGCTTTTGCAATGTCTCTCCTTTACTACTTCGTTTTCTTGTTTTACGTAAAAACATGTTTCTCCCTTTCAGAAAATAGAAGATGATAAGGATGCAAGTTGGGATCACAGAAGCGAACTTTGTTTATTGAAGGTTTTTGTTTTCATCTTAATTGAAGTTTATTTCAATTTAGTTACTGTTTTAAGTCGAGAAAGATTGCACTGGTTTTGCTGTTTGTGGGTATTTTACATGATATTATTATCTTATGATGATTTTGTTGAGGCAGTTTCTTGATGGATCATTTAAAGTGCGTTAATCCTGCAATTTATCTTTTGGGTGTGTTGCAGATATATGGTCTGAAGACGCTGGTCAAGAGCTACTTGCCTGTCAAGGATGCCCATCTCCGACCTGGTATTGATGACCTTCTAGGAATCCTTAAGAACATGCTTGCTTATGGTGAAATGTCAGAAGATATAGAATCAAGGTAAGTCTCATGGGAATTATTCTCACTCCTTTAACCATACTGTCTTCAAATACATTTGCTAATTTTATTGAGTCACTTATGTAAAATAACCACTAATCCAAAAGCTTTCACTGATAGTTAAGGCCTAGCATTAATATTTTAAGCCCTAACAGTTTACCTAGCATGTGGTGCTTGTTTGATGAGGAATGGAATTTAATGTTCAACTTCTTGCCATGTCTCAGTTCGGTTGATAAAGCACATTTGAGGCTTGCTTCAGCAAAGGCAGTTCTTCGTTTGTCCAAGCACTGGGAACATAAGATACCTGTTGATGTCTTCCACCTGACCTTGAGGACGCCGGAGGTGAGGTCATTTAAGATTTTCTCTCAGCATCTCTATTGTTGATATAAATTATCACTTTTCTCATGTGTAAATGTTTTCTTTTTCCACATTCGGGGGTCCTCTAGATTTCTTTCCCTCAAGCTAAGAAACAATTCCTGAGCAAAGTTCATCAATATGTAAAGGACCGGCTTTTGGATGCCAAATATGCATGTGCCTTCTTATTTACTATAACTGAATCAAAGCTGCTTGAATTTGAAGAGGTATCTATACTGGACTTGATTGGTTGAAAGCAATTCTCCACATTTGAGGCAAGTGTATTTTGTGCTTGCCACTGTGGCAGGATTTTGAAATAATTTTGTCTAAAATTTCATATTGCATTTGACATTGGCAGGAGAAACAGAACCTGGCTGACATAATTCAGATGCATCACCAGATGAAGGCACGTCAGATTTCTATGCAATCTGATACAAATTCCTCAACAGCATATCCTGAATATATTCTCCCATATTTAGTCCATGCTCTTGCTTATCATTCATTTCCCAATATAGACGAATGCAAGGATGTCAAAGCTTTTGAACTGGTATACCGGTATGTTTACTTTTCATATTTTGTTGTCTTGAGTTGACATTTGTTCAACTGGTAAAGATCTTTGGAATGGTATAAGAGCTTTGGCATTTTAAGCTCACATTGGAGTTGGAGAGGGGTTTTATTTTCATTTATGTTATACTTGAAAAAGAAAATCTTTAAAAAATATTTATATGTTGGTGTTTTGTTTTACATTTGTAACTTATGTATCTACAAGTATTTTCTGTATGATATTTTTGTTTTGTAGTCTCCTTCCTAGGGTTACTTGATAAATAGTTTGCGCAATCAGACCATTTTGTTCATACTTTGTAACAAATGCATATCACATGGATTCTTTCTAAGTCAATGAGTCCACAAGGGTGAACTACTCTCAAGCAATGGAGTTTATCATAAATTGAAATAATCTCTCAGTAATTGGTAAAAGTGGGAAATGATTGTCCCTTGCTGATTACTGTCATATCCTTCACTATTCAGGTGCTTGTACTTCATTATTTCTCTGCTGATCCATAAAGAAGAAGATATCAAGTCAGAAGCTGATATCAAGGAGAAGGAGAGCATTTCTGCAATAATCTCAATCTTTCACAGTATTAAGTGCTCAGAAGACATAGTCGATGCGGCAAAGTCGAAGGTTTGGGAAGAATTTTTATCAAATTTATATGTTTTTCATTGTTTATTATTACTTAAAAGTATATAAAAACAACCAGAAGAACACAAGAAATGTAGAACTCCAAGCTTACGTATGAAATCGTCTGAATCCAGAATTCACATGCTATTTGTGACCTTGGCTTGTATATCACCAAGCGCTTAGCTCAAAAGGAGGATGATTCGCAAGGGATGATTTCTTCAATCTCTCTTCCCTCAATGCTTTACAAGCCATATGAAAAGAAAGAAGGTGATGACTCTACGGTAAGTTCTCACCTGACTGAAGTTCATATTGCTCTTACTTTGTCATTTTGCAGACTAGTTCTTTTATGTACAATAGGTTGGATGAATCATCATGTTGCTGATTCACTATTATATTCTAGGTTGGATGTGGTGTATTTTATCATAGCATTACATAGTTGCTCAGTATCACCTCATTTACTTGTCATTTCTTCAATCTTCAGTTGTCTCAAAATGATCAAATTATCTCTGTAATCTTCTAAAAGGAAATGAAGTTTTTATGTTGCAGTTTCAACCAAACATCCATTGTACCCATTTCAATCTATTATGGGTCAGTTGATCAAATAATTGATCAATTTTTTGCTGAGCACCATTAGGGAATTACACCATTATCTAATTTTCTGAAGATCTACTGCTGCAATTAGACATTAACAGCATAACAAGAATGAGTGTAGCCTTGCCTATGTGCTTGGCTTATAGTTGGATTGCAATTACAACTGCATATATATATATATATATATATATATATATATATATATCTTATTAGTCTGTTAAAAGATTGATCATTTGCCAGGTATTGAAGAATTTGGTTTGACACTAGATTGATGTTTTCTTGAAGAAGAAGAAATCTCACTTGAGAAAGCTTACTTCTTATTATTTTGCAAGGAAATTAGTTTCTTTTTTTGCTATTTGCCATATCTAAGATATGATTTGTCTCTGATATCATGTCTATTAACATTATAGCATGTTTTTGACAGGCAAGTGAAAGGCAAACATGGTTGGCTGATGAGAGTATCTTGACTCACTTTGAATCGCTCAAGTTAGAAGCTGATAAAATTGTAAGTTCCACAGGCTGCAGAACCCTCTTGGCTACATGGAATATTTGTGACGTTTTGCATCTATGACTAATTTGTGTTGTTCTTTCTTTGATGACATTAGGTTGGTTCAGAAAAAGCCAAGGACGAAGATCTGGAAGATGATGAAAAAGAGGGAAATGAAGTGCCTCTGGGGCAAATGATTCAGCGTTTGAAATTGCAGGGGACCAAGGCTGGAAAGGCTAAAAAGAAAAAGTCTTCACCAGTGGAGGCAAAAGATACTGAAAATGATGTTGATATTCTAAAGATGGTGAGGGAGATAAATTTGGATAATCTAGGTGTATCTAATAAGTTTGTAACAAGTAATGGTCATAAACATTCTCCAAGCAAGAAATCGAAATTAGATCCTGAGAATCAAGAAAGTAAAAAAAGAAAAACTACTGATGTGACATCTGTTCCAGTACCTAAGCGTCGAAGATCATCATCTGCTTATAGTGGTCTCAGATCTCCAAAAAGTTCTTTAAAGGCTCCTTTGAGAGCTTCAGAGAATGATTCACATCAAGCAGGAGTTTCCTCATTTCAGTCTGTTGAACAAGATGACTACATGTCTGATTCAGAAGGTAAGATATCTACGCAGAAAAAAATGGTCAAAAGCACCAAGTCTGGGAACAGAAGCTACTCATCAAAATGTAAATGGAAAGGCTCTGATTCGGATCATGATGACGAGGCAATTGAAGTTACAGAAGCAGATGAAGTTGATCTGAAGGTAGGCTTTTTTACTGGTCAATTTGCTTTGGGAGGTACATCCACTTAAATGTCTTTTGGTTGTTATTTCTAATATTAACTCTTTAACCTCCTGTAGAAGGCTCATGTGCTAATGGAAACTGATGAGTTCGATGCAATTAGTAATTCGAAGTCCCCCACTGCATCTACCAAGAAGAGGAAAAGAAGAAGCATTGCAGGATTGGCAAAGGTCAGCATTTCCATGTCCTTTATAGTCAATGTGATAGTGGTTGCTTATTTGAGCTCACTTTTTGATTGAAACCAACTGGTGAATCCATTAATGTAAAAAGAAAAAGAAAAAAAGTGAATATATGTTACAGAAATGGATGGGTATCCACTAGAAGAGCAAAATAAATGTGAAGAAAATATGAAACCATATATAACTTATCTTGTAAGATGCCATTTTCTTATTTGATTTTCTTTCTCTTCAGTGTACAACAAAGAATGCTGGAATTAATATTGAAGACTTGATTGGTTACAGAATAAAAGTCTGGTGGCCCATGGATAAGCAGTGAGTATCTTATTAAGACATATTAGGCAGACAGATGGCATCTAATTTAGTTTTTTGGTTGTTTCTGGGGCTGCATCTGTAGCTTTTCATTTTCATCTATTCTTATTTTAAGCTCTACCAGATATGTCATCGTTCTAAATATTATATTTTCAGATAAGAAGATAAAAATTTGTTTCCAGAAAGTTACTTTGCTCATATATCTTGTTGCTGTATCAACAGGTTTTATGAAGGCACTATTAAATCTTATGACCCTATAAAGAAGAAGCATGTGGTAAGCTGCAGCTCCTTACTCTCTGCCAGAGTTTGTATTTTGGGACTACTTGACATCAATTATTTGTTGGTTATTTTCATATGATCCTTTAAGATGGTTTTTTTCTAATGTGATATTATAGATATTATACGACGATGGAGATGTAGAAGTACTTGGTTTAAATAGAGAGCGGTGGGAGCTTCTTGACAATAGTCGCAAGCCTGCAAAGGTTTGAGATTCGCTTGCTTTCCCAGTTTCCTGAATTGTAACCATTACTTCCACAATCCTAGGCTCTAATAACTTTTTCCTTACTCTTTTAACAGAAGTTGAAGTTGACTTCTTCGAAGCGGGCCTCTCCTAAAGAAGTGTTAGTATTATCTTTAATTCAGTATTAAACACTATTTTTGGTGGAAGAGAACTTATGTCGATTCTAGTTTACTGTCGTTAATGGTCTGGTTTTTCTTAGATAGCACTGAGGGCATGGACACAGTTCAGTTTGAAAATTATTGCCCTCAGACAATAATATTTAATTCTCATTTTGTTTCTTTAATTGCTTCACAGGTCACCTGTCCAGAAAAAAAAAATCTCAGGCGGTTCGCATCAAAATAAAAAATCAACAAAGTGAGTAAAATCTTTTATCTCAAATGCTACTGTGCAAGTGTATTACTATTTTGGAAGTTATAAATTAATTGATCTTTTTTTTTTCTAAGAGTGAAAGGGAAGAGAACTCCGAAGAAAAGCTTCAAGGATAGGCCAAAACGTGTGCCAAAGAGCAACATTAGTGAGGATGAGGATGGTGGAGAAACTGACATTTCAGATCCTAAACCCCCTATTGTGTCAAAAGTTCTTAAAATGCACTCAGGTTATTGTTTCATCAATCAAGCATCAATCTGTCATTCTATTGCATCGTGAAGATAGAACTCTGACAGCTGCTGGATGGCGAATATCCTCTTTTTCTTTTGGTTTAAATTTGTTTTATTTTGTCTCCCAGACGATTCTCAAGGCAAAGAAACTGACGCGGAGGATGAAAATCCTACTGACAGGGAAGAATCTGTCAAGGAAGTCGGGTCAATTTCTCAAGAGACGCACAACGATGCAGAGGGAAACCTGAATCAAGCTGATGAGTCGGATGAAGAAGACAAGACGGATTCTGAAGAAAAACTGGCTGAAGATGTGGGAACTGCTTCACAAGATGAAAAAAGTGATGAAGATGACAAAGAAGCAGCTGAATCAAGTAAAGGTTCAAGTCAGGAAGGTAATGAAGATGACAAACCTGATTCTGAAGGGAATCAAGAAAGTAATGATGAGGGAAGCAATCCCAGGAATCCAGAGAAATCTCAGGACGAATCTCCAGCATCTCCGGATGCTGAAATCTCTGATGATGAGCCTCTTGTACTTACCTCCCACCTTTCTCTCATTTAGCATTCAGCATTTGAATATCACTGACATACAACAGTTTTTGAAATTTTAACTCGACTTCTGTCATGCGCAGAGCAACTGGAAGCTTAAAGTGGGAAAATCAGGCTCAAGACCAGTAGGCTAAGCAGCTTGGCCCGGTACCAATTTCCCAGTGCATGCACAAGGCTGTTGTATCATAGCTGTTACTTCACTCTTAGTCCCTGTGGCTGACAGGGGTAGAAGAAGATATATCTGATTTACCTTTGTAAACACACTAATAAGTATCTGAGCGTCTTGCCCATGCTATCCCATCAGGCAAGCACTCACAAAATGTAAAAATAACAGTAGGCATTGCAGTGGAGCATTTGGGTAAGAATGTAGTGCTTGTTAAAAATATTGGGGCAGTGATCCGTAAAGTGACCCATTTTAGTATTAGATGTTTAAGATTGGTACTGACTTGTGGTGGGTGTAGAGTAATCCTTTCCGATAGCCATGATTGTTAAGTAGTTAGGCCAGATGTACAGCAACGCTACGTTTTGGGGATAGTTGTATGTTAGTTTACTTCATGCTTGATACTTAAAACATCCATCAAAGTGATAGTATGACATTCCCATCATTTGCATTTGCATTGATTTTCTATTTGTCGGCCTCTTTTCTTTTATTCTCTGCAGACCTTAGCATATATTAATATACGAATGTTTAAATCTCTAAAAATTATTCGGACGTTCGCATATCCGAGTTAAATGTGTATTCTTGTGGTGTTTAGTGTTTTTCCTAGGAAGTTAAAAGAAAGAATAAGCAATAGTTATCTCAGGAGATTAACGTCGTTTATGCAAATGGAATGGTAAGTCAAATGTCAACAATAAGACAGAATCAAAGTGCGTATTATTTTATTGGAATGATCATCGGGGCACGTTTCAAATTCTTTAGTGCTTCCGAATCTTGAACGGTCAGGTGGAACTGACCACATTACCACGTTCATTTTGTGAACATAACATTTTTTAGCAAATTCAAATCAATCAAATCAAATAATGGATCAGAAGAAAAATGAGGACCAGTCAAAAACAGAGACCATACATATGAGAACCCCTGGCCATGAGTAGGTAAAGACCATAAAAGGTCACGGCATCTGGTCAACTCCTGACAGCACACGGAATCTTTCTAAAACCGAGCGACTTGACATATAACTGTAATGTGGCTGATAAATTGAGATAGATGAGGATCATCTGACAAAAGAACAAAAGAAAACCCACTTCTTCAATCGTTAATGGGTGAGTTTGTTTATAAGCTAGTTATGCTCTTTGGTTTTGTTTTGTTTGGTTTATGGAAGAAACAGAAACAAGTTAGTGGTGACTGGTTGCTCTTTTTTTATTTTTTTTATTTTTTGCATTTTGGGTGTCTAAATATAGTGCTTTTTACTCTTTTATGCCCTTGTGGGTAGCGTAATAATGCAGCCATTGAGTTTGATTCAAGTGAGTGGTTTCAAATTTAGTGTCGTTGGGATTATATTTAACTAGTGATCAATAGTGATCAACTGCTGTTCATTAGCTCAAAGTTACCACCTTTTGCTTTCATACCTGCTTTGCTTTTTTTTTTTTCTTTTAAATCTTTGCCCTTTTTCCAAATCTACACAGCCTCTTTCTCTGCAGTAACAAGGTTCTTTTCTCACTCTTTATCTCTCTCTCTGCATATGCATATATTTGATTGAGGGAGTTTCATTGTTAGCTTAGTCTAAAATTATAATTTGGTATGCATTTGGGCTGATGTGTTTGCTATTTAAAATACAAATTACTGCTATTTAATCTAGTTACTGTTCTTCATATCTTTTATATTCTGGGTAGGTATTGCTTGATACTTGAAGTGTTTTCGTTTTCTTTTTCCTTTTCCTTGTCAAGATTTCACGATAAAGATTCTGCCTTTAAATCAAGGAATGCTTGATTTTGTGTTTAGGTTGCTTCATATATTTGTTCTTTTGAGAACTGGGTATTTTAATCTTGAACCCAGACACAAACTTTGAGTATACTTCATGTTTCTAATGTGTATGATTTCACGGCCTTCAGCTGAAAATGTGGATATTGCTTCACGTTTGTAGTCAATTGGAGTATGTATGATGCATGAATCTGTTTTTTTTTTAATAATCTTTGGTCCTTGGTTTCAATTGAAAAGCTTGAGATTGAGTTCTGATTGGATTCCTTTGCATGTTTTGCTCTTTGCAACTTTGCAGTGATTTCCATCTCTTCTAAGGTGATCCATTTTTGAAATTGCATTATGGGACAGCCATTGAAACAGGTAAAAGTGACTGTGGTCCAAGGGAAAAGGTTGGTGATCCGAGATTTCAAGAGCAGTGATCCTTATGTTGTACTCAAGTTGGGAAATCAGGTAACCTCAAGTTCTGGGATTTAAGATACGTTATCTAGGTATAAAAGCACTTATGGACGGTATTCTAGAATCTTACTTTTTGCAAGTTTTTGTTAGAAAATCTAAGTTTGCTATGCACTTATTATCATTATCTCAATCATCTAATTTGTGTCTTATTCAATAGACGGCAAAGACTAAGGTTATCAACAGTTGCCTTAATCCAGTGTGGAATGAGGAGCTAAGTTTCTCTCTCACGGAGCCTGTTGGAGTTCTGAGTTTGGTATGTTTCTGATATTTAAATGCTCATATACTTGTTGCATCTTATTCTTAATAATTATCTGAATCATTTTAAATCTAAGGTTGATAATAATGTAAACAAGTTGGAGTTTTATTGGTCTGGCCTTTGTCCAATTGTTGACAGGCTTAATGGCCGGTGTTAATACAGGATGAGTCAACTATAATATCCTGTATATGCCCGCGCAAAGTGATATCCAAGATAATTGAAAATGTAGCCATGTCCTTAAAAAGCACTGGATATTGACCATAGATTAGTAACTTGATGCTAATGACATTGTCACCGAATGTTGATTAACTTCATTTTTTTGCAGGAAGTGTTTGATAAAGATAGATTCAAGGCAGATGACAAGATGGGAAATGCTTACCTCAACCTTCAACCGTTAATCTCCGCTTCTAGATTGAGGCATGTTGTAAATGTTTCTTCCGGAGAGACACCGTTAAGAAAGGTTGTTCCAGACTCAGACAACTGCCTTGCCAGGGAAAGCTCAATTACTTGTACAAATGGTGAAGTGGTGCAAAATGTCTGGTTAAGGCTTTGTGAAGTTGAGTCAGGGGAGATAGAACTAAAAATCAAGATAGTTGATCCTCCTGTTGTTTCATCAAGATAGTGCAGAACTAATGTATTTGTAGTCTACTAAGTTTGATGTAGAGATTTTGCAGACCTAATCAAAACAGATTATGGCTGTGACTCTTGAGTGATTTAGCATTTAGCAAGTGTAATGTTTTGGCTGGTTTGAAATCATTCAAGCTTGATGCAAAGGAATGGCATTCAAGCTTTTTATTATTATTATTATTATTATTATAATGGAAATATCATATGGCAAAGTATTCTTGAATGGTTAATGCTTCACAAACAAGCATTAACCATGTCATGAGATTTTATGGGAATTTTTCTTTTTCTGTCACTCGGAGCTTTTAGAATCATTTAAGTTATTATCTATTTCAATTGAAGAATAAGGAAAATCCTTAACATTTATCCAAAATAGCATTTCCTAACCCAAAAAAAAAAGATTTATTAAATATTTTTTAAAAAATGTTCTCTGTGGTAATTGTTTTTATAATTATAATATTATGTTAGAATTTGGTGATTTAAATTTGTATTTGAATATGATTTTGAGTTGGAGATCAATAATGGATTAAAATGAGGTAGATGACATATTAAGCGGATGAAAAATAGTCTAAAATTAAAAGTTAGAAGTGAGGAGGAATTTGAAGTGTAAGAAGAGAAAGTCACATCGTAGTGGCATCTAGGCACCAACTTGCGGGAAATCTCCCAATTTAAATAAGATTGAGTCCCAAAATTGATTTTTAAACTCTTATAATGCTAAGACTCTTATTTTAATTAAAAATAGAATTTCTATGATCTTTTGAAACGTATAAAAATTCTTATAACTTTTTAAAATAATTAAGCATTAGGGAAGAAACTTTAAAAGAGAAATTAGAGAGTACTTAAGTGTTAGGTGCGCAAAAAAAGTGTTATAAGATTACTTAAGTATTATATGTATAAGGATGTATTAATAGATCTTTTGTGAAAACTTGTTTATTATTGTATTCATTAGTAATCTCTTGTGAGAGATCTTTGTGATTTAAGAGTTTTTTGTGATATAAATAAAAGAAGTTAAAATATTGTGATCATCGTGGACATACATATTTATTGCCGAACTATGCAAATTTTTTATACCTTTTGTGTGTTTTTTTTATCTCTTTATATGTTATCTTTTTTATTCTTAATTCTTTGAGTAAAATCTTTTACAAAACGTTTAAAAAATTTTAAAATGCACGTTAAAATTTTTTAACATATTATTATACTTTTCAACTCATATTTTATTTTATTTTTTCGTTATTTGAATATGATATATATCAATTAAATAATTAAAATGTATAATAAATTATTTTAAAATTTTATATAATTTAAATAATATATGTCACATTAATTGAGGTAAAAAAAAAAGTTGGTATACAGAAGTTGAAATATGAATTGGGTATTGAAAATCTGTTAGTTTGGGCTAAGAGAGTTGGGCCAGGGATGATTTTGCACAAGTGGTAAAATTTTGTGTAAATATGTTATTTTTAAATAAATACAGGGAAACAAATGATAATACTCCACATGACTATAAATATGATGTGGAAGACAAACCGGATCCGGTTCACTAATCAACACCCGCTTAAACTCGCTCTTACCCTTATACGGCGAAGCGCATTGTAGTTGTTTGCGGTGACGCGTAAATAGGATTCTCCTTCTTCTTCTTCTTCTTCTTCATATTTGATGAGTTTGAGGTTTAAACCAATCTCTGAGCAAACAAAACAGAACCCAGATGAGAGTTGTTCGGTTTCAAAAAGACAGACGATCGATCTTGGAAATGGAAGTGAAGTTGTTTACATTCCAAGGTTCCTAACTTTTGATGAATCTTGGAAATTCTTTGATTATCTGAACAAGGAGATTCCTTGGACCAGACCCACCGTTCATGTCTTCGGTCGTTCTCACATTCAGGTTAGAAATTAGCTTATAATCTCTTCATTAGCCATGTTTAGAACATGTGACATAAAAATTAAAATTGCCGCAGAGTCGTCGTGTTTGCTCGACGCCATGGCTCTCGACGCTTAGTTGTAATAATGTGTAATCAAAGTTTGTTTTTTGTGTAATTGTTTTTCTGTACCTTTCCTGAAAAATAATTAAGAGGTTCTTTTTCCATATTTCGTGATTTCTACAAATTTTCGAGTCCAGATGTCTGGACGTTTTAAAATGTAGACGTCACGTTGAAGATAATTAGCTATCTATATCTGTAATTTAAAAGAACTTGTCCATAAGTTGGGCATCATATTTTAAATTGTGCAGGAGGGGACTGGACTTTATGCATATATGCGAAGAAATTTGTGGGTCTTCACTCTTCACTAACATGCTAAAACTATCTTTATTTATGGCTTGCTTTTGTCCTCATGAAGATTATATTTTTATGTGTGTTTGTGCTCTCATTTTAATTTTGGAATTAAATGGCTACCCTTTAATTTAATCTAGCTGCTATTTGTTTGCATCCTGGTTTTAAATGCTTTACCATATGCGTGTTATGATAGTTAATGTCTAAGATCATCTCATTATGATGGTGATTGGATTTGTTCTACTCTGAGAAACAACTGGGAGTTACTGAAAATTTGTATTTTTCTCTTTTCTCTTTTCTTTTTTCTATTCTATTATGTTCTCCAATATTAACATTTGCTCATTCATTATGCTATAGTTCCTTATAGAAATGCACTTTCTAATGGTCAAGTTCTCTATGCAGCCTCGAGATACTTGTTATGTTGCGAATGAAGGATTGCCTGAATTAGTTTACAGTGGATACAAGCCTCATGCTTATTCTTGGGATGATTTTCCTCCCCTCAAGGAGATTTTGGAGGCAGTAAGGCTCATATAATCAAATATCAAGAATGATTGGCTTACTTCTGTGAATCTAACATCTCTACTTATTTCTTGAAGGTCCACAAAATGCTTCCTGGGAGTAGTTTTAACAGCTTACTGTTGAATAGGTATAAAGGTGGCAATGACTATGTAGGTTGGCATGCTGATGATGAGAAGCTTTACGGATCCACTCCTGAGATTGCCTCTGTTTCATTTGGATGTGAGCGTGAATTCTTGTTGAAGAAGAAACCTAGCAAATCATCCCAGGGTACAATAAAGCATCTTCTGATCCTCATATTGCTTGATTTGTAGATTGTTATATTCAAGGTGTTTTGGGCCTCAATTTTCATATATCCACTTTGATTTTCCAGTGTTGAAACTTTTGCTGATTGTTGGTTTGATCATATTGATTTAGGAAAGCTTGGTATTTGCAACAAAACTTTTATTAATCAGCTTTAGAGATTTGATTGATCATATATTTACAAATTTCTGTTGTGATATCTAGAAAGATCTGATGAAGAGCCTGTGAGCAAGCGATTCAAGAAGAACAGCAACTCGGATCAGCACTCATTCACACTAAAGCATGGATCAATGTTGGTGATGAGAGGCCATACTCAGCGGGATTGGATCCACTCAGTGCCCAAGCGGGCAAAAGTGGAGGCTACACGGATCAACCTCACGTTCAGGCATGTTATCTGATATGTCCTGGAATTAAATAGAAGTTGGTAATTTGTTGCACCATCTCCCAGAATGACATTGACTTTTGTCCTCCCCAGAACCAAGTTACGAAAGTGGATTTTTATTGAAGCAATGCTTGTTTTTGTAAGAGATGTATACATTTGACAAACAAACGCTATGTTTCTGTAATTGCTGATCTTGGCTTCATTGAAATTGAACCCTAAGGCCTCTTGTTTGTAAATCAAGCTAACCCATCAGCATCACTTTGAATTTGGACCTTTTTAGGTTCATTGTTGTTTGCCTATCAGGTCAGAAAATAATGATGCACCATGAAGCTCATAGTTGAAATTGCTATGAGCGAATCTAACTTGAAAGGGTTGCTTTGCCAGTAACTCACTTTTACATGCTCATTATTGTTGCTTGGCAATATTCCACCAAATTTTAAATTAAAAAAAAAAACCTTTAAGTTGTATTTAGTTAATATGTTTTATTTTGGATCTCGATTTTGAACCCTTTAAAGGTTGATTTAAGAGTTCAAATGGTTTTTGCATTATATTTTAATCCATTAGCCTTAGGAGCATTGAGAAATCAAGAAGTAAATAATTCACTTAATAGATTATAAGCTTTATTTAGCTTTTGAAAATTCTTTTGGACACAAAATATATTAGTTATGTAGTTAATTTTTTTTAATTTTAATTTTAATTTTATCAATTATCAATCACATATTTATATTTATTTTATTAAAATGAAAGTTTATATAAAAATTATACTTCTTCTTAAATAGGATTAGATATTTGAATAAGTCTCTCTAATCGAAGTAATATTCTAAATAAGTTGAGTTCTAGTATGTCAATATATTAAATAAATCTGACAAATTTCTAATTATGTTTTTAAAAAAATCTTAATTTCTGAGTTATCAAAGTATGATATTTTTTATACATATAAAATAATTTTATTTTGACGAAAATGAGTACTTGATAATTTTTCTTTATATATATACATATATACACAAATTTTGTAAGTAATTATCCTTCAATATATTGTAATAAACAAATGACCAACTAAACAATCAAATCTATCATTCAATTGCATTTACTTAAACCTACATATTTTAAATTTTGATCCAAAATTTAGATTTCAAATTATATATTAATTAATTATTAAACAATTAATTTTTAAAATTTTTAAAATTATATTATTTTTTTATTTTATATTAATTTAACACCTTATTTAAAATTTAAAATTTGATAAATATTTTAAATTGTAATATTACTCTTACTTAAATGATTCAGAGTGATAAAGAATTTGAAACGTGTTTCTCTATTCAATTTCAAATGAAGATTTCAAATTCAATTCTCTCTTCTCAAGTAATAAAAAAAAAACAATAATCAAATGATGTCACCGGTGAGTCATGTATTAATCTGATAACAACGCTTTCCAAAGCAAGGGTCAAATAATCGGACACCCGACGTAACCCAACACCATCAATAACTGAAAACAGAGTCGATCTCCCTCCTCTTGTCTTTGAAGCTCAAAGCTGTCATCTTATATACTTTCTTTGAAGTCATCAGCATCATGGCGCCTGCTGCATCTTCAGATTCTATAAAACCTCGAGGTGGGTTGTTTCCAATTTCTCTCTTTCATTTGTTTATCAACTCCAATTCAAAATTCAGCTGTGTTTTTTTTTTTAAAAAAATTTTTTCTCTCAATCTATTTTTGCTTGTTGTAGATGTTTGTATTGTGGGTGTTGCACGTACGCCAATGGGTGGCTTTCTTGGCTCGCTCTCATCTTTATCAGCTACGAAGCTTGGCTCTGTTGCTATTGAGTGTAAGGATCACTAGCTTTTTACTTTCAATTCTGATTGAAAATGGCTTCAAAGTTTAGTTTTTTTTTTGTCTGAACATTTTAGAATGAATTTGTAGGTGCTCTTAAGAGGGCAAAGGTGAGTCCATCTCTAGTGCAAGAAGTCTACTTCGGGAATGTTCTTAGCGCCAATTTAGGACAGGCTCCCGCCAGACAAGCCGCGTTAGGCGCTGGGATTCCTAATTCTGTGATATGTACTACTGTTAACAAAGTTTGTTCATCTGGGATGAAAGGTTGATACTTTATTTGAAAATTTTGATCTTCCCACTTGTATGTGAAAGCTATCAACAAAGTTTGTCAAGGGATGATTTTTTTATTTTTCATTTTTTGGTGTGTTTCAGCTGTAATGATTGCAGCTCAGAGTATTCAATTGGGCATCAATGATATTGTTGTGGCGGGTGGCATGGAGAGCATGTCTAATGCGCCTAAGTATCTAGCAGGAGCAAGGTATGCATGATTCCTCCCCCAAATTAAAGATTATTTATTCATTTATATTTTCTCCTGTTTCTTGTTTGCTTGTTATAATTTCTGGTTCTTGTAAGATTTTCTAAAGAAGATAGTGTTTGCACAATCTAAACTTGGTCATTGTAAGATTGGTTCTTGTAAGTTGTATTTGAATGAGTAATAAAAAGGTTTAATGTTTAACTTGGTCATAGGGTGTGTCAGTCAATTTTAATTTGAAAATATTGGTTTTGTGGCCTTCTTTAGCTAGGATGAAAACTAAATTAATCTTGATTGAGTTGTCCTTTTTTTCTTGTAAAACTGTAAATTTTTTAGTGTGCTGATTCATACTTTAATTGGATATGCAAATAAATGTTCATATCAAAGAGTAGAAAATGGAATTCTTTTGATCATTATCTCATCTATTTGTAGAGTTATGCTAGTGGTTACAATGTCGCATCTGTTGTAGTAAATGTCCAACATTTTTGTTGTCCTTCTGTAAAGATTTGGGGAAATTATCCATAATAAATGATGATTCTGTTTTGCTAGCAGAAAGGGTTCTCGACTAGGACATGATACTATTGTTGATGGCATGCTAAAAGATGGACTGTGGGATGTCTATAATGACTTTGGAATGGGAGTCTGTGCAGAAATATGTGCTGATCAACATAAAATAACAAGGGAAGATCAGGTAATATTTTCAGTATCGTGTAGGGCTTTTCTATGTCATTTGCTTGCTTGATGTTTAGTACTTGGATGTGTTGTACAAATCGAGTGCTAAGGATAATCTTTCATCTAACTTAGGATCTTGTTCCCTATTTGAATCTTTTGATGACTTAATAAGTATATTGTTTTTTGCTTAGAAGAACAATTGAGGTTGACAACTCAATCATACGTTGCAACAGTTGTTGAGTTTAGGAATGTGTATCACAACCAGCATCAATTAATTGGAGTGCTGATTTATGTTCTAATTTACTTGATGTATTTTCTTTTAGTTTTGATGTGCTTGGTGCTCATAACTATTCCTCTCATATCATCCTTGATGACCTTGTATATTCTGCAGTACTATGCTAATCTGGATGTTATGTCTTCTGTTATGTCTATTATTATTTGCAGGATTCATATGCTATTAGAAGCTTTGAGTGTGGAACTGCAGCACAGAATTCTGGTCTATTTGCTTGGGAAATAGTTCCGGTGCGACTCATTATTCAACTTTGGTTTATAAAGTTAATAGCCTTTCATGTAGTCTTGCATCATTTCATGATTTTCTGCATGCAGGTTGAGGTTTCTAGTGGAAGAGGGAAACCATCTGTAGTAGTTGATAAGGATGAAGGTTTAGAAAAGGTATAAATTCAACGGAATGGAGAGCATGGGATGAACCAATCAGTTTCCTTGGACACTAAGCATTTTCCTTTCTTTTTTGTATGTACCTTCCCAGTTTGATGCTGCAAAACTAAGGAAGCTTAGACCAAGTTTTAAGGATGGCGGTTCTGTTACTGCTGGCAATGCTTCTATCATAAGGTCCTCCCTTTCTCCCTCAATGTATATTTAATATATGGAGGCAAATGTAGATTTGCTGCTGGGAAAACCAGCTATTGTCATATAGTGCTTTCAGTGAAATGAGTCACTACATGTATCAAGCATGTGATTTGAAATTGTACTCTGGTCCTGAGTTTTTCCAAATAAGAAACTCTTCAAATCATATCTCCAGGGACACATTTGTTTATTTGTTTTCTGTTAATCTAACAAATAAAATTATGGGGTAAGCTTCTCGCTTGAGGTGTTACTTCTTACTTCACAAAGACATGGGGTAAGCTTCTCCCCCCACCACACACACACACAAAACAAAGTCTCTTATATCTGAGTGAAATATAGATTATGACATCATAGACAATGAGTATTTAATAATAAGTTAATATTTTGGTGGCAAAGGAGAATTCCTTACCAGTTGTGGGCTGGTCTCTTGTCCTGGGCAGTGATGGTGCAGCAGCACTAGTGCTGGTTAGTGGAGCAAAGGCACTTGAACTTGGTTTGCAAGTAATTGCTAGGATCAAAGGATATGCTGATGCAGCTCAGGTAGGAAAATAATAATGCTTGTATTCTTCTTGGTCTCGATTGGATTTACAATTTGGCGCTAAAACAGTTTTGTCTTGGCAGGCTCCTGAATTATTTACAACTGCCCCATCCCTTGCAATACCAAAAGCCATAGCAAATGCTGGTTTGGAGGCTTCTCAGATTGATTATTATGATATAAATGAAGCTTTTTCTGTAAGAACATTTACTTTTAAATTTAGATACTGCTATCAATTGGTTTATTGCTAATTAATGTTCCAATGTCCTCTGTGCAGGTTGTTGCTCTTGCCAATCAAAAACTACTTGGTCTTAATCCTGTGAGTCTTCTGACCATCTCTGTTTTCTGTAACTTCATCATGCTTGAATTATGTATTAGTTGCCTTTGGCTGTTCCATTCACTTTAATTATTCAATTGATTCAATGAATTGTTATTATTTCTTATTTACAAGTTTGTACCTTTCTTATTAATGCAGGACAAAGTTAATGCACATGGTGGAGCTGTATCTTTGGGACATCCATTAGGCTGTAGTGGAGCTCGTATCTTGGTCACATTATTAGGGGTAATTTAAAAGGCTTCAAAACATATGACGGATGCAGATGTATTCTTAATTATGATTCAGTTGGATATCTCTTCATATCCTTTCTCTTGCTCTGCACTATTCACCCTCGCACACTTTATATGCTGCACAACTATCATCAGCTTCGTCCCACCTTGTTCCTTTACCCGACTTAATGCAAAATCCGTATCGAGAGAGGAGGCCTCTGTTGAAGAATGAATAAAGCATTACATGTATTTAATTTTTCAGGCATCTTTTGGGGTTATCTCAGACAAGTTTTGATGGTGTTACAGGTACTAAGACATAAGAACGGGAAGTATGGGGTTTGTGGCATCTGCAATGGTGGAGGGGGAGCATCTGCTCTTGTTCTTGAGATCATGTAAGGCCTTTGTACTTAGTAACATGCATGTGCTCAATTAACCTAGGAATTTTTCCATCCCCTCGAAATTCTTCAAATTCTCAGGGTGATTGTCATCTTATCGTTCTTGTTTTCTGATAAGTGTTCTCATGGTAAGAATAATTACAATGGATCTATGGGGCCTTAAATTTGACAATTTCTCATCTATAATATCTCCTCAAGTTCTAGAATTTAATGTGAAAGAGGGGGGAATTTTGACTAGTGTCTAGCATATGATGATGCAATTAGCTTTTTGTTTAGTGTTACATCATATGGACTCAAATGCTCTACTTGTAGATGCAACTCGCATTAATTTCCTTGCACTAGTTGTTTGTCTCTTTGTTTAAATAATTATATATTATCACAAATTAATAAAGCAAGGACGGAACCGTAGAATTTTATGAGGGAAATGCATTTTATGCGTTTATCATGGATCCTGCTGGTTGATTTAGCCATAGAACTGAAATAAAATCCCAATCCTCATCTCAAAACCCAGTAAATGGCTCGATTCTCTTAAAATTTATGAAACTATCCTTGAGCCTTGATTACTGTTTCATTACTAGCTCTGATTTTGTGGAGATTAAATGTTTTCATTTTCTTTTCCTGTGGATTATTATACAATTTCACTAAAATAATATGCCTTTCTGCAGGCCAGCTGCGGGTGTGCTACGTTCCTCGCTATGAAATTGGTTTGTACTCTACACAGAACTTTGCTGTTCTATGTTCCTCGCTACATAGAACTTTTTTCTTCAATTATCTAGTTGAATAGAAGAGGGGAGGAAAAAAAAAAAGTGTGCCAATTCTTACTAAGATAATGTATTATTAGATCACCAAATTGTTTACTTAATGTACTTCTTGTTGAATAAAATAAAGATGAGATGCAAGCCAAATGGCATCTCTTATTGAACTATGCATGTGTTCTTCTAGTAGAACTCTACTTTCTTTTAGTTTTTCTATCGATCGTTTTGTTTTTTCGATCTATCTTATACTCCCATCTCTGTTGTGAAAGCACCCACATACTATCACATATCCTTTTAAGATATGGACTAGGATTCTCTATTAAATCTATTCATACAGTATCACTAATAAACACGTGACATAAAAATTTTAAGAATTTAGAAGAGTTTAGATGAGCACAGGATCTTAATTCTTGAATACAGTTCTAATTCTCATTGACTAGGCCATGGCTGAAAATCCAAAAGCTAGCTAACAAACAACTCTCTGATTTTCCTGAATAAAAGTTGAATTGTTTATTAGTTCTTATCAAATGATTAAAGAAGTGAATGGGATCGGACTTATCCAAATTTTTAATTTCGAATTGACCTTCGGATACAAATTGCGAGAACGGATATTCTTCTTCAAATATTTTATTTAAAGAGAAGGGATTCAAATTAAATTTTTTTAAAAAATAAATTTTTTGATTAGAATATAAATTAAACTGAAGAACCTTAACTATTAAGGAAATTAATCGAACAATCACACTTTCATAGTATCAAAGTATCTTGATGGATATATAATAATTCTAGGTGTGGACTTATAGTATCAAATTATCTTGATGGATATATAATAATTCTTAGGTGTGGACGTCTGCTTTTTAACTAAAGTCTAATGCTCGATTTTATTTTATTTTATTTTTTATTATTATTATTTTTGTAAAAGTAGTTAAAAATGGACATCCTCGTCAAAGGACTATATATTTCTTAGTTCTATTATTTAGGGTATAGCATGGAGACCATGATGTTTAGGACAAGTGAGTTTTAATTATTTAACAGTCTAATACAATCATCTCTGAAATTAATATTATTGAGAATATTTTATTTTAAGAAGGGAGAAAGAGGTTATCACTTGGTGAAAAGTGAAAAAAAAAATGATATCATTTTGTGTGCGAAATTCTCTCTTTTCTGCTTCTTTAGTTGAAAAGCAAGCGATATATCATTATATAATTTATTATGCGATGAGTAATATTATTATATGATATTATTTAATTAATTTATAATTTTATTAATATTCACAGTGTATTATAAAATTTTATTCAATAGTTTTACATATTGCATATGATGAGCTCCGTTGCTTACTGTAACAAAATTATATATATAATCTAATGGTAGTAATTGTTGTTGAATAGAATTATAAACATATGCTGCAACCAATCAAATGGGATTTCATTTCTCATTAAATACAAATTAATCTGGTTTTCATTCTGTTCCAATTAATAAGTGTACCTTTAATCCAACAAATAATGAAGACTTTCTTGCAACAATAAATTGTGGAATATGTTGCCAGGGAAATGCAACAGCTCTCTCTGTGTTTGCCTTGTACTAGGAGGGAGTGATTTATTACTAATAGTACATTTGGGAGTGCTTATTTTTTTAAGGGGAAAAAATGTACATTTTCACACATAAACGCAATTATGAAATTAAATGAAAAGCACTTCTCTCAATTAAAAAAAAAAAAAGAACACTCCCAAACACACTTTCAGTATGCAGCTGCTGTGATACAAGCCAATAGAGCGAAAATATTTTACCAGTATGTTACTGAGATGGCAATCATTCCAATTCCCGAAGAGTCCCTGGTACACTGGCAGGTTTAGCAACACCGCAATCCTGCTTAAGAAGTATCTGCAATTCGAATTGGTCTAATACTGATGCTTTGTTGTTGTTCTTGTGCACATTCAAAATTGCCCATTTTACTAGTCCCCCAATGAAACTGAACAGGTTGAGCAATGCAAGTGTTGCTAAAATGGTGAACATTGGTGAATGAGCACCAAACTTCATGATCTCTTGCTCGAATCTCCGAGATACGTCCTCCTCGGACACCTTTGCTGTGATTACGAAGGCTGATTTTTGTAAACCTTAATAGCTTCAGTATGTTGTCGAGGAAACTGAAGAAGTAGGAAGTTGTCCTTTAGAACATCCACATTCTTTGATCATTCCACCGACCATGAAGCGTGCATCCAATCCCCGGTGATTACATCTTCCACTGGACACCCTTACATAAAACCCATCTGCATCCAAATCGAGACTTCATCATTAAGCCCCGTGAGGAACATTGTGTTTGTAAAAGATAAAATGTAGAAATACATCCGAGACAGTTCAACTATTTAGTGATGGTGTCACTCTTACCGATAAAATCCCCTAGTTCATTTGCTAACAAAGAGTAATGAAAATAATAGAATTAACTTTCTTATAAGAATTTTCGGTTTGCACATATTTTTAGAGAGAATAATGTATTTGTAGACGCCCTTACTAACTTGGGTGAGTCTTCGGTGTCACAAGTTCAAGTGGTGGGATGGGTCCTCATCTTCAATTGTGTTAAGTTTCTTTTCATGAATGCTAATAAATTTCTTAGTTATAGTAGATTTGTTTTTGTTCTTTTATGTTTTTCTTTGCGCTTGTTTTCAGGTTTTTTCTTTTCGATTTTCTTTTGTCGTTCTATTAATTTATATATATTTTTTAAAGGGTAAAGTTCATTATATCCATCAATAAGTGTTCGTTTCAATTTCTTTATTTAATAAATTTTACCTTGCTCCGCCACTTTTTTTTAAAAAATAATAATAATAAAATGGGTTCTTTCGCTCAGTTATCTATCTATCATTATTTGTTTTGTATTGTATATTATAATGTTGTGAGGCCAAAGTTTTTTTCTTTTTAAAGAGATGTTACCTTTACAAATTATTTTTAAAAAAATGCAAACGTCTGCATTTAAGATTAATTATATATATAAAAGTAAAAGATGCGAATGTCCGCATTTGAGATGGATTATATTGTTTATATTGAACTATTGTTGTAATAGGAAATTGGTCGGGCTGCATTTGACCATTTAAAAAACTCCCCCGCAAACCGCGGACTCGGAGTCCCTCCCTCCAAAAATAGCACAACACAAACTCCGTATAACCCAAAATCCAACGTAGTTTCTTAGACTCGTTCTTCTTTGTCTTTCCAAATTAAAACAACCAAAGGGAAAAAAAAAAAGACTATTAGCAGTGTGTTTTGTTTTGTTCTTCAAGCATCATTCATTTCTTCTGTTTCGTTTGCCGATTCCTGAGGTTACCAATTTTCTGCTTCTTTTTGTCTTCTCTGCAATAGGTGATGCATGTTCTCTCATTTGGCAAATTCATTATTAGTGAAATCGTATCGAGCCCAAAAATTTAAACTATTAGGTGAAGGTGAAGGTCTAATATTTATAGGATAAAGCATCGAATATAGCTTTTTCTTTTTCTGAATTTCAATATCTATTGCATTTCGGTTACATGTTTTGGTGTTAAGAGACCCCATGCATTCCACAAAATGATAGTTTTAAGTATTTGCTAAATGATCAAATCATGGGGTTTGCTAAATTAGCATCAATGAGAATGAAGAATTTTACATTTTGCAGGGTAAGAGGAAATGAGAGAGATGATGAGTTTTCGCGATGGAGACCGGACGAAGGCCACAGCTTCTCCAAAGGGAGAGGTGGGAGAGATTGATACCAAGGCACCATTTGAATCTGTCAGAGCTGCTGTTAGTTTATTTGGTGAAGTTGCTATTTCTAAAGGCAAACCCATCAGAAGGAGTAGACTTTCTTCGGAGGTAACATTTTTATTTATTATACACCCTGCAATATTGTCTCAGAAAGTTGAAAATTTTCGGATACTCGGGCGTTTTTAAAATAATTATTTGACTTTTGATCAATAATATTGTATATATTTGTTTGCATTTAAAGACGTATGGATTCGGGATGACTCTCTAAGAAAATAACACAAAAATGAGTTTCTCTTTCATATGTATATTTTTTTTTCCCTTCATTGCCAGAATGTCTTAGACAGGGAGACACAGCTGCTATTGTCCCAAAAAGAATATGAAAGAATTAAGAAACAGTTGGAGAGTGCTGAAAATACAAAAGCTAAAGCACTTAAAGATCTGGAGAGGGCAAAGAGAGCAACGGAGGAGTTAAGCGCTAGGCTCAAAACTGTGACTGAATCCAAGGAATCAGCAATTAAAGATGCAGAAGATGTGAAGCACAGGGTCAATCAACTTGAAGTGGCGAAATCCCAGAAACATTTGGGAAGTGGAGTTCCTAGGAATGAGGAATTAGACCATGCCAGAGAGCATTACACGGCAACTGCTACTGAAATTAATGCTGTAAAGCAAGAGCTGAATAAAATCCGTCAGGATTTTGATATGGCATTGGAGGCAAAACAGGCTGCATTCCATCAGGCAGCAGAAGCAGAGCGTGCGGAAAAAGTAAGCTCAGAGAGAGTTAGTGAGCTTAAACAGGAGATTTCAGCTATAAAGGAAGCAATTAATCAAATTAAGCTTGCATCGCAAGAAACAAATGAAGAATGGGCAAAGATTGTGGCTGAGAAAGATACCCTCAAGCAATCTTATAGAACTGCCAAGGAAACAGCGGAGAACAGATTAGATTCTTTGTTAAGAGAATATGATCCTGAGATGAAGGCTAATCTTGAGATCGAGCTTGAGGAAACTACTACTGAGATTGAAGATTTACAGCGGCAAATGAGAGAAGCCCATGCTGCTGAAATGGATGCTGTGAGAGTTGTGACTGCAGAGCTCGATGAGGCCACAAAAGCATTGCAACAAGTTGCGGATGAAGAGTGCTGTCTTCGGAACTTGGTGAACTCCCTTGAGCAAGAATTGGAAGACGTGAAGGAGGAGTGTGCCGGACTGATAGAAAAGGAAAAGGAAAGAGAAAGGAAAAGGGAAGCAGAAGAAAGAAGAATTTATGAGGAGCACATGTTGAAGCTTGAGCAGCTATCATCAGAAGCTGAAGCAGCTAACAAAGAAGCAGAAGCAATAAGGAAAAATGTGGAAGGCCTCAAGCAAGAAGCTCAAACTTCCCGGAAGCTGGCTGCGGAATCCGAGAAAAATTGGGAACTTGCTCTTGTGGAGGCTGATGAAGCAAGAGAAAGAGAGAAGAAAGCTATTGAAGAGTTGAATACTTTGTCGATTAAACCAGAAACTGCTGCCACTATTACAATCACCAAGGAAGAATTCGAGTCTTTTAACAAGAAAGTGGAATCAGGAAACTTGGCTCAGAAGAAAATTGCGGAAGTTGAAGCTCAGATAGAAGTAATCAATGCAAGCAAAAGTGCAACAGATCAGAAGTTGGAGGCAAACTTGAAAGCGATTGAAGAAATCAAGGAAGCTACAGATATGGCAATGAAGTCTGCAGAGTCGGCAGCTGCTGCACAAAAAATGGTTGAAGGCGAACTCCAGAGGTGGCGCCAGCAGGAAGAACAAATCACAGAAGCTTAATTAGTTGCTTCTGTCGTTCTGCCAGCAGCAAGAAATTTAAAAAAAGGCATCATAATCACTTTCCCTGTAATTCCAGAATCTTAAATCAGATTTTGCTAGAGAAGTCAAATATTCAACCAACTTGTAATGGAACATGGGAAAACATCTGTTTGGAAAAGTTGTCTTACCTGTTTTCTTTATTTGTTTTGCATAGTAAGATGTATATAAGAAATTTTAAAAAATAATTCAGAAATAAAAAGAGTGCATTATCATCTAGAAAAATCACAGAACTGCATCAAGGGAAGTTAATCTGTATGTGTAACCCATATATATAAGTATCGATCATATCTTGCTTTTTACATATTCACAATAATACATCATCAATTCATGCAATCTCTGCGGAAAAAAACACTTAACACAAAACATACTGCATCATTTGGGCATTAGACAACACTTACCAAAAGAAAAAAAAAAGTTTTGCATTTTTAGCATAGTAGTTCTAAGTATATTATAATGGACCGCACTAAGTGAGACTTCCGCATCCAATAAATATCGAAAATGAAAATTATGATTTCTGTTACATCCTATAGCAATATTTGCCTTTGGAGAGCTTCAAGCTGGTTTACAGCCAATGTCATATTAGATACATCATATTAGCTTCTTTCTAATGGAACTAGCATTGAGATAATGTGAGCCATAACTCTTTATCTCGTACATTTATAGTGTCTGACCGTATGATTGAAAAATAAAACCACGTTTCTCAGCTACCAGCAACAACATTGTGTTTGGGAACAACAGTAGCAACAATGTGGAATTCTGTAGTTTTAGCTGTCACTGAGTTTTAGGCCATCTATGGACAAAGAGAGACCATTTCTGTTTTCAATCTTGTGCAACTCGGTTTCTATGGTTTTGGCAATCTCTGTTCCTTCTGCAGCTGGTTCAGGCAGATCCACATGAAAGGAGCCCTGTTTGACTGGTTGAACAGGTTCACTGACCACCGATTGCTGCTTGATATAGTTGTATAGCTGTTGATGAAAGGGATGGTCCAAGGAAAAGCAATTGGTATCCTCTGAGTGGCGAGATGATCCAGAGCCTTCTCTTCTACAGAAATGTGGGAGTGATGCAAAATCCATAATCTACAAGAAACATGCAAATAATCAAGGTGAGAATAATGATTATGGAGCAAAAGAGTAAACTGAAGTACCCTGCATTAAGCCACCAAATAAAAGATTTTTAAGTCTCCAGATTAACCATATTTGACAAGATGATGACAAGTATCAAGGCAGAATTCTAAACATTCATACTAAGAAATTGTAAGAAAAAACCACCTTTACCTTCAATAACTCATCTCGGCCAGAACCTGGCAAGACCTGAACCTTTTTCCTTGTCCTCTCCTGAAGAAGGGGCTTAACAACCTGTTAAGAATTAAAAGTTCATACCAATACCATTCCCAGCTCTAATAAAAAGGCACACAACTTGCAGTTGAAAGTATTGGGGAGCTCTACAGTGATCACCAAGATATTAAATCATAAGAAACAAAAATGCAGGAGCTTACCTTCCAACAAGCAGAAAATATGTATGGGGCATTCACAATGTAATATGTAGTTGTCTTCTCTGGGTAGTTCAAGTCATCAACTGTTGATATGATCGTTAACAGCTGCATTAACGGAAAAAATGTGATCCAGTGAATCGTGGATTTATGAGCTCATATACTTTAACAACTCATTTAGAAATTTGCAAAATGGAATCTTCTATAATACATCCTCAAAGAAAGCTAAAAATTGGCTTATAAACAACATCCAACTCTCAGCCACCCAGCTAATATTTGGAATTCAGATACTTTGGAAATTTCAAGATATAGTTATGCTTCCTCTCACTTTTTAAATTTTGTTTCCATATTACCTAAAAATCACAGTGCCACTGACCACTGGGTCAAATTGTGATATTACATACACTTGGGCTGTGAATCCAGCAAATTGAGCAATCAAGCAGACTGAAACATAATGGCTAATATTTAATCTGTTTCTTGAAATGGAATATTTTACATAATAATTCCAATACTAAAGGAGATAGAGTGGAATGGAGAAATTAAAACAAAAAGAATAAAATCATAATTTAAAACCTAGGATGAAAATACCTTTGTGTAGCTTAATGCTGAGAGCTTAAGACCAGTCATATCTAAAACCTTTACGCATGTGGTTATTGGTCGTCTGTACTTTTTTGATGCAGAAGGCTATACAAGAAAGTGTAAATCAGTCAAAAGAATAAGTACAGAGCATAAAATCGTTCAAACTTTAAGACTCACCAAAATCACACGGTCTCTGTATTCATTTATTTGAATATGTGATTGGACATAGTAGTGAACCTGTGAAAGAACAATGAAAGGCACACAAATGTCATAGATAAATCCTTCTTTAAGAAAATTATTGAAACACTTTGAATACAGAGCAAGAAGATGAAATGGAAAAAACTGAAAATTCAAATTTAAGAACCTTCTTTTTGATAAAACCTCACAAGCAAAGAAATTGATCATAACTTACAGATGCTTTATCAAATGTACTGAGTCCTACACCAATAGCAAAGACTGGCAGCCCCTGGAGAAGATGGCAGTGGTTGTAAGAATACTTGAGAATATATACTAGTCCCATCAAAATTTTCCACAATAGCAATGTAACACATGAACCAATAAAGCTAGATAGCAACATTAAAATGTAAACAAGGTAATAAGATTGTTGATAAAAGAATGGGCACCTCTCTTGAGTAACCTGACATTCCTATGAGCTGTGAATCACGCACTGCTCTGTACAGTTCTGTAGGAACTATGGGTTTCTGTATAAAACATGCAGTTCTATATCAGAAACATTAATATTCCCAGATTCAAATAGTAATTTTATAATGATAAGAAAGCAACAAAAACTGAACACAAAATCAGAATATGATTTCCAAGCATGCCATTATAGAGATACCATGCTTGTTATAGATTTCAGAGAATATCACATCAATGTTTAATATCCATCTAATGGCTCACTAATGAATTGAACTTGTAAAAGAAAGGACCATTGCAAAACATAAACTTACCGATAATATTTTGTCAATCTCATTCTGCACCCTCCAGTGTAAACAATCCACCAACTGAAATATCATAGAGAGATAATCTCAATTATATTTTGCAAAAGTAGATCAGATTTAAATGTTCAGTTACATTAGGCAAAAAGAAAGGCACATCTGAAAGAACAACTGACCATTTTATGGGCCTTGGAAACATTCCACTCTCTTGCTTTTAGAAAACGAATCAAAGTTTCAGTTAGATATCCTTGGTGAACATTCTGCATATGAAGAAATAAACTTGGTGAACATTCTGCATATGAAGAAATAAACGTTAATTCTATCACCTGTAAATATCAATAATCACATTGTTATTCCATTGCAGGTTAAAAAAATTTCTCTTCCAAAACTCACAGCTTTTATTTCATCAAACAGCATTGAAGGGAAGAATGATAACACATCACAACACAGTGACTTATAAATGCTACATCAGCCAATTTATCTTCAAATTATGAAAAATCTCATATGAATCTAGTAACCAAATTTTTTAAGTTAATATTTCTGCCTAGGAAGCTAAATATTCGTGCTTCACTCTCTTGTATTATAGATAATATTGTAGAGTGGAAAATCCTCATCATCTTAAATAATCTTTGGACTTTACACTGGCAGCATCCCGGTTTTCATGAAAACCCATCAATTAAAAACTTCAAATGCATTACATTCAGGGATGGGAATCCAGAACAACACTGACAGAAAGCAAGGGTTTACACAGTCGGGAGAGGCTTCGCGATAAATTTGGGGACACAATGAACCATATCATTGAAGATTTTATCTAATTAAATATAACCTTGGTGGCAGCTAAAAAGCCTATTTTCTGAAAGTAACTCCCATTCTCCCAATAAAAGATAAATATCGCCACTTCCCATCAATCACTTACAACAAACAGACTCCATGGCCTCCAGTGCAGACGGTCCTTCATCACATCTCAACAGAGTTTGTTTTCAGTCCTTGGAACCATATCTAAGGCTTTCCAAGGCACCCCTTTGTTATAGCACAATTGAGTATGCACATGAGATCAAATAATGCAGTTAAAAATGAGAAATCGACAAAAATTTTCTGCTAGTCTTGTTTATTATTATTGGGCAAACAACATAGAGTTCAATATGCTTAGTTGATGAACTTAAATCAAATCAAAGGAAAATTTAAATTAAAGAAAAAGTAAGAACAGATATTTTCACCCCCAACCATCTAGTTGCATTAGATAGAAATTCAAGTTAATAGGCAGATCACAGCTAACAAAACAAAATTGTGCAAAGATCACACCACCATGACAAATTCCACACACCCAGAAACTCAATCAGGTTTCATGACTGAAAACCAGATTCCAAGATCAAACATTCCACACTCTCCATTAGTCAAAAAAAAAAAAAGTTTCTGCACTTCGCATTTTCCACTTCATATAATTTTCTCCGAAAAAATTATAGAGAAAAAAGTGGGAAAATTTTGAACTCCGGTAAAATCGTAAACCCAAAGAAGCGGATCAACAGCTGATGCTATGATCGACAGTAGCAAATTACACGTAATTATCACACCCATCAAACCTTTAAAAAAATTAAAAATTAAAAAAAAATCACATTTGACTCTTGCTGAACAACAGATCGGGCAAAGTAAATATGAACATTGACAAGAAAATGCTTACCTCAAATGTAATCTTCAATGGCCCATCAACTGCCATAAAAAAGTTTTAAAAAAGAAAATTAAGCAAGGATTTGAAGTGGGTAAATTAAAAAAAAAATTCAAATTTTTATGCTGAAGATGGAAAGCGATGATGAACCTTGATCCATTACAGCTTGGAGCTCATTAACAGCTTCATGGGAAACGGTACCCATTTCTTGTAATCTAACAAACAAATGCAAAAATGGGAAATTTCTTGAGGATTTAAATTTAGCCGTCTTTTTTTTCTTTTTTCTTTATTTGTTTTCCTCTCTTTTTCAGTTGATGTTCACACTAGTTCAAGAAGCTAAGCTACGAACCAGTTTTTTTTTTCCCCTAAATTTATTTAATTATTACATAAGATGATGAAAAGTGAAGAATCTTAAAATTTAAAATTAAAAAAAAAAAAAAAACTATAAAGAGAAAGAGAGAGAGATTAAAAAAAGATTGATTAAGAAAGGCAGGTCTACAATTGCTGTTTATTGGAACAACTACTGCTATACTCCTTAAATAATATAAAAATAATTATTTAACATATTATTTAAAATTAAAATATTCAAATTCAAATTCAATAGCATTAATTATTTAACTTTTAAAGAAAAAAAAAAAACTTAGATGCTTACTGCAACCATAAAATCTATGCACTTCTCTGCCTTTGATCAAGAGTTTAAACTTTGAACATCGACAAAAACTAGAATATGATAATATAATTATTAAACCTTATAATTTATATGAAGGCTTTCTTCCTTTCTCGTGGAAGTGAGATTAAAAAAAAAAAAAATGCTTTAGTTTCTTCCCTTCTTGTGGAAGTGAGCATTGACGGCGTCGCGTAAAAGCCTAGTGAGCGTGGCATCACAAGCCTCATTTTTTTTTTTTTACATTTAATAGTATATTTTAATTTTTTTATAATTTAATTTTTCAAAATTTTAAATTTACACTAAAATTTTTATATATTTTAATTTTAATTTAATATAAATTTTAACTTTAATATCTAACTCTCTCACTTTAATTTATCTTTAAAAAAGTCGTTAATTTCTCGTGTGATATCAATGCAGTTCCAAAAATCAAAAAAAAAAAATTACAAAAGCTCATGTGTTCAATAAAGACAGCAGAGATTTAAAAAAAAAATAATTGAAAGCGAAAACAGAACCTTCATGAGATACTTGATTCTTACGGTTTCCATTCCCCCACCAAACTGCTTTCTACTTACCACCATGCATATTACTTTCTTCCATTTTTTTGTAAAGTATATTGCAAGCTTTTTTATATATTTTGTTTAGTATTAATATCATTATTTTATACTTAGATTAATATGTCGAGAATCAATGATTATCGCACATGTTGAATAGTTGTTAATTTTTTAACACAACACCCATTTGACACGTCATATACTACTTCAATTTTATAACTCAATTTTTATAATTTAATATTATTATTATCTTAATTTTTATATATTATTAATTAGTATTATATAATGTGTTAATTATTAATTAGTATTATATTAAAAACTTGATGATTATTTAATAATTAATAATTGATGACATACAAAATTTATAAGAAAATTTTCATAAATAACCTTCTTATTTTTTTATTATTCTTTTTTAATCACATGTAAATTGATTATACTTTATTAATCAAAATTTTTATTTTTGAACACATTTGTCATAATACCAAAATTCAAACTTATTTGAAAAATCTCCACCGAAAATTATCAAAAAAATTTGAATTTTCAGATCGAAAATTTTGAAATTATCATTGCATAGATCGGGGCTTATATAACATATTTTTCACTTCAAACAAAAGAAATGAGCGATTTTTGGTAAGTTTTGTTGAACTTTTAAAAAATTTTAAATGTCTTCAAAAAATTGTTAAAATTTTATTAGAATTTGTATTTGAAACTAAAAATAGGTAAAATTATTGAATTATATGTGAAAAATAGGTTAGAATAGTATAAGAAATGTTGAAAATTGGAAAAAAAATGAGATTTTTGGGTGTATTGTTGCGATGCAGACGGCGGCCGCCGTTGCCAATCTCGGGGCCATCTCAGGCCCGAGATGGCCCCACGATGCGTGCCCGAGATGCGCCCTTAAGATGCATCGAGTGCAGCATCGCGGACGCAATGTCTGCAATGCCATACTGTTGCGCCACGTGGTGGTTGTATACGTTGCCACGTGGCGTAAAATAATTTATTAATTTTTTAAAATGTAGATTTAATTTAATTTAAATGAAATTAATTTTATTTTATTTTATTTAAATGAAATTAATTTTATTTTATTTTATTTAAATGAAATTAATTTAATTTAATTTAATTTAAATGAAATTAATTTTATTTTATTTAATTTAAATGAAATTAATTTAATTTAATTTAAATGAAATTAATTTTATTTTATTTTATTTTATTTAAATGAAATTAATTTAATTTAATATTATTTAAATTAATTTTTTAAAAATTAAAATTAAATGTAATTTTATTTAAATTAAATAAAATCTAATTTAGAAGGAATGGATCTATTAAGTAATTAATTAATATTAATTAATAAGTTACTTAAATGACTCGTTAATTTTGATTTGTAACATTATTTATTATTTAATGAGTACCTTTTTGTAATTATAATTTATATATGATTATTTTTATTTTAATATATAATTAATTATTATAATATGTTGATTAATATGTTAGTAATTAATTATTATAATATATTAATTTTATGTCTGTTAAATTAATTGTTTGTGAATTTTATTTAGTAAATCATATTATATGTCATTTAAAATATATGTATGGTTGTTATTATTTTTCCTAATATTAATTTCTTTATTTTTTTAATTTTTTAATTATTACAGGAAAGAGAACATTTCGAACAAATATAAAATTTCAGAGCATATATTTTTTCGTGCATCAGTGATGGCTTATGCGAAGATGTGATGTCTAAATTGTATAAAAGATAAACTGACAGAAAATCAAAAAATATTATTTAGGCAGACGTGTATAGGGCATTTCTTAGATATGTCAGATTTGACATTCTCTGGTATTTTGGTGCACGAGTTAGTGTTGCATGAAGTGCATACCTCCAATTTAGAAGATGAGATGTGGTTTTATATAGGGAGGAAATGCATCCGATTTAGCCGACAAGAGTTTGTCCTAATCACCGGACTACAAATACGAGATTACCCTCCCGCCCAGCAGCTGAATAGGAAATTGGGCACTTGATTATGAAATACATATTTTTTAGGGGTAACAAAATTATCGTACATATTTCTTGATAAATGATACGGACGTCTGGATTTGAAGGATATGGACGATGCAAATACAGTAAAGTTGAGTTTATTTTATTTTATTTTGTACATCGTGTTTTGATCCCACGTGACGAGCGTAGTGGGATTCAAAATTTTGTTCTATATTTAGTAGACGACTTTGATGAGTTTAATAAGTATCCATGGGGCAATATTGTATAGACCATGCTTCATAACTCACTTAAGAATACTGCATTCCAAAAACTTGAGAAAATAAATAGAAAAGGGTTTGCACAGAGTAAGTTTGAGAGTTACAACGTGTATGAATTTTCGCACGCATTTCTGATACGCCATAATTTTCTTGTACTTAACTTTTTGATCTTAATTATTTATTTATTTTGTATACGCCAAACTTTTTGATCTTCCACATACCCAACATTTTCAATGTCATCACAAGCGTAATGTGTATAGGCTGGGTCTTTATTGAAGGGTATAGGAGAAACATTGTGATACTCATTCGTTGTGTTTACAGGAACCACTGCTCGAATTGATGGAGATGTATGGCTCACTTGATTGCTACCGCTAGCTGACATAAAATGAGTATGAATCGATGATGGATTTTGATTGAGAGACTGTACATCATCTTCATAAACGGAAACTCTAAGATCCACTGTTACACATAAAAGACAGTACGATCTTCTAATCTCAATAAGTTTTAACTTATACCTTGTTGCATCAATTTTGATTTTCAAAGTCACCTTACAGTTCACATTGTCGACTTCCAAGGTATAACATACTGCATTTAAAAGATCTTCAAAATTAATATTTTTCGGAACCTAAATCTCAAAATTATTATAATCAACATAACTTTCTTCCCCATTATTAGAACTCTCTCACTTTCTTTCAAAACAAATAACAATTACATCATACTTCATAGGACCTGAAAAAAAAATGACAATTAGTAAAATTATTTAAAAATAAATCAAAATAATTATTTTAAAATAAAAAAATAAAAATTATGCGCAATTACGCGCATCCCCGAGATGCCTAAATTGACGGCTGCCACACCGGCCGCCGTCTGGTTTTCGCCAAACACATTAGAAATCTTATTTTTGGTCAGATTTTAACGTCTTTTACAATATTTTAACTCATTTTTCACATTTCATTCGTCAATAACACATATTTTTTTAAACTTTAAATATAAGTTTTATATAATTTCTAACTAAAATTAAATTTTTTAAAAAAGTTTAGAAAACTTATAAGATTTGGCTATTTTCTTGATTTGAAATGATAAATATATTCAACAACACTCGATTTTCACAATAACAACTTCAAAAATATTCGGCCATCAATATGATTATTGGTTCATCAATATCATTCTTAGTTCGGTAAAAAAAAAAAGAGAGAAAATTTATATTTTTGATGTTAGGACAAATGTGTCCAAAAATAAAAATTTTAGTTAATAAAATATAATCAATTTACATTTAGTTAAAAAAATAATAAAAAGATAAAAAGGTTATTTATAAAAATTTTTAAAATTTATATGTAAGAATAGCACTACTATAATAATCTCCTTAAAAATGTAAGACATGACAAACTAATATTTTTAATTTTAAAAAATAATATAAAAGTTTATACATATAACAAAATTCATCGATCTCTCTGTAAATGTGTTTTAATGATTAATTTTATTCATATTTTAAGGGGAAAAATGTTACATTGATCGTTAATTATCAGTATTAAATAATTATAATTTTTCATTTTACATATTTGAGATGGGATTTTGTTTTTGTTGTCTTGTCTTTTTTTATTGGGTTTTTTTTTAAATAATTAGTGAATAAATTATAAATTATTGAGTGGGAGATCTACGTTTTCTTGGATTATCACAATAGCATTAGTACAATACAAATAAAAGACAGAAGAAAAAATCGATTAATTTTAAAGTAATTATCGATACTTGCAACTGACGCTAACACTATTTATAGAGAACAAAGCAAACTTATATTAGGGCTTTAAGCTCAATAATGATTTTTTAAATTTTATTTTACCCCCTTATTAAGATATGTTTATACTTGAACTCCCTTGAGATTTTAAATTTAAAACTGAAACCCTTATATAATTAAACTCTAATTCTATATAATTTTTTATTTTTACATTTACCTCCTCCTCACTCTTTAAATTTTGGTTCTATTTATGATGAAGAACGTGTGAATTTGAAAAGAAAAAAAAAAGGTAAGCACATATATGTAATCAAATATAGTAAATAATAAATGAAAACCCAAATGATGACTTGACCTAAGTTCTATAATTACTTTTAAGTAGGTGAACAATCGACATTAACGAGTTTTAAAAAGTCTTACACATTTATTCTCTAACAAAAAAAAATTCTCAACCCTGAAGTTAAAACCTAGTCTTCACTCCTCATTTTCTTAATCTCCATCAGATGGCCTTCTCTTGAGCGGATATCTCTTTTTATTTTTCTTCTTTTTCTTTCTTGTCTCTCACGGTCACCCTCCTCTCTCCATCCCCCTCTTTTTTCTCCTTTTTTTTATGTTTATTTCAATGCTTTTTTTTTTTTTTTAGTTTTAGTTTTTTTGTTTCTTCCTAACAAATTTATTTGGACCTCGATTCCCTCTCTATCGACTCGGACAAGATCGTTGGTCCTTACTGAGCATTGTCGTATTTTTCTAGGACCCTACCAACAGTAGGACCTTCTACCAACCTTCACCGTATCTCTACCAAGACTCCGTTGGGTGTTGCCGTCCTTAACTTCCTTCAACAGGCAGAATGCTCTTGCCTCATGAGTAGTCGCAGGTCTTCAACAACTAAGTTTTGCCCAACTTCGATAAAAAGTAATTATCAGTGGCGCTCAAACTTCACCCAGCCACTAAATTTGAATAGCTTTGTCATCATGTGTGTTGACCCAAAGTCTGAACTATTACATTTTCTATATTGTGATATTGTAATGTGTCAAATTCCACGGTTAGCAGATGGTCGAAGTTTTGAAATGATTAGTTATTATAATAGGTAGAGAATGTTAAAATTAAATTAGTGGTGTATTTTAAATTTTTCTCCAACGTGAAATTAGGATTCTTTATTTTTAATAATAAGGGCAGTGATTCTTAATTAAGACGATCCTTCATTATAAGATTTATTTATATTTTTAAAAAAAAAAAATAAATTCGAACGTATTTTAATAGAATTATCTTGCGTAGAATTTCAATAATTTATTTAATTTTATATTAATAATCTTTAAATGTAATATTAATAATTTTAATCAATGATATTATATATTAATATTTTTTTAAAGAAAAGAGTAAAAGCTATAATTAGAGTTATGTTATCGACAATTATGATTAGAACTATCAAATGATGTTCTTATTCTATATACCAAACATTTGTTAGATCCCAAAAGCAACAATAATTGATACTCTTTATGTATATGACTATGCATGTCTTTTCTCTTCTTTTTTTTTTCTTCTGATTTTGTTTATACAAAATACAACAATTTTTAGTTTTATGTGATTGTAATAAGTGATTTTATCGTTGTACTTGTACCATACGAAAATTGGATTTCAATGGCTCAAATTGAACCGGCCCATTAGGCCCAACATTTCAAACAAATCCCAACATCTCAATTTCAAGCCCAAATTCAACATTTTTAATTTTTTTTTACAAGAAATATAAACAAAACTCCTCCAAATATAATATAAACGGGATTTAATTAAACCCTAAATTTTTTACTCCACCTCAAGAGCCGAACTAATTAATAACCACATAATAGGTTTTAATAACGAACAAAAACATATTATTATTAAAAAAAGAATATATGATTTTTTATTTTTAGTTTGGCTTTAGCTTTGCCATAGCTTATGATGTAGAAAACACATTTTTTTTTGGTTAATATTTTATTATTATACTATAGAGGCCTACCCTATGAATGAATATATTTAAACAAATTAATAAAGTTTGAATGCATGCTTAGACTTAAGAGCATCCATCCTTCAATGATTTTTGTGAAGTTGGGATATCATAATCTTAATTACTTGATATAAAATTTCATCCAAGACCCACAATATTTTAAAAAAAAAAAATGTGAAATTTTTTATAAGAACACTTGACTTGACCTTAATTACAAATGCTTGAAAGTATTTTTAAAAACCCTCATAATATCGTCAGCAAGTTGGTGCGGCCCTTACAAGACTAAACGACTTTCTGCTATTAATATCTACAGCAACAACAATAATGCATATTTAGTTATTAATTATAATTAATAAATTAATAAAACAAGGTTTGCCTTTCAAAGTGCTTCTTCTCGAATAGCAAATTTGAGATTCCTTTATCTTTATCCGAATATTCTTCCAAGGTTTCGTTTGCCATGCTTCAGGAATATTGAAAATTCTTATGCCAGTTTGTAGGTTTTTAATATATGGACGAAAACTTAAATAACATCTTATAAATTCTAAACATCGTTCTATGACTCAAAATGAACTCAAATAAATAGGTTTCAGCACCCATTTAGCGAAGCCGACCCTGAAAGGAACATTTGGCTGAATTAAATTGATTTGATTCCGTTCTCGAAGCTTATTTTTTAATTTTAAATTAAATCAAAGTAATTAAGTTAAAAATAAACAAACCGATAATGAATCGACATTCAAATTAAACCAATTCAATTTTATTGGTTCGAGTTCAAATTATTTACTTACGGTGATTCAACAATTTTAATTGGATAAGAATTGAAATGAATACTAAAATGAAGAGTTATAAAAAATTTAGAACGTATGAGATATGTATAGAAAAATTTAAGATGTATGGGACATAAAGGGAGAAGCGAAACGAGATTCAAAGACATGAAGGAAGCAAAAAAACGTAGGATAGGCATATAGGGCTGAGCGCCGCGGAGCCCAGGACAGCAACCCAGCGTCGCAGCGCCCAGGGACGAGCGCCGCAGCGCCAAACACATCAGAAGTCTGTTTTTCTTCGAGATTTTAAGTTTTGGAAAGTTTTAGACTTCCAAAACAAGTGGACTCTTACTCCAACAAGGAATAGGGTTAGTAGGCACGAAATACACCATATATAAATACTTGTAAACCCTTAATTTAAGATTAAATATTAAGAGAGACTCTAAGAGAAGGAAAGAACTGGATAGACACTAAGTGTTTGTGTGCGTTAAGATGAAACCGTCGTTTAAGTGATCATTGTTCGTGATAAAGTAAGGGTTCACTAAACATTTAAGTCATTTTGAGAGTTCTTCGCTTTAACATAATCTTGAGAGGAAGAAGAGCGTTTCCTCCCTCAATAACTCGTAAAATTTTATTTTCTATTTTTTATTATAAAATATTATTTAAGTTTTTTCTTTTAAAAATCAAGCCAATATTCACATTAGAGAAAAGTTTTATATATAGATAAAAATTTAAATTCAAAATCTTCACTTTAAAGACGACAAGCATTTTATCACCATGCCACAACTGAAAATGCCATATATAAATTTTTTTGGCACAAAAGATAATAGTGTAGTTTCCCTTATTAGCAATGGTAACATCATGACCGAGTCGATGAGAAGCTAAGGATATCAATTTTTATGAAACTCGAATAATAATTAAGCCAAACTTTGTCATATAAATATAATTTTCAACAGAAGACAAATTGGGTTGACAGCAACTTAATTTTTTTCATTTTCTTTTTTGGAAAAAAATGATAATTTGTCTATTTGTTTGGGGTCGGACATGGAAAAGTCAATGAGGGACTTTTCATACGATGGGTGAGGCAATTTCCATGTTCCATTGCCATTGCTGCACATAAAACTTGGAGACACAGGAAGTGCTTTTCATTCGTGCATGGTGTTTCATGGAAGCCTCTCTGATAAAAGCTTCAGGAAGATGTCGGTGTCATTAACAGAGAGTAATCAGGCCAGCACTGGCTATGACTATGAGCATCAATATTTCAACTTGAGTAATGATATTCCCAGCACAGTATGTGAGATAGAAGAGGAGAGCTCCAGCGAGCTCTTCGAGATCAGTCATCACTTGCCCATGGCGCCGATCAAAGAGGAGGTCGAGGACAGTTATTTCTCTTTTGATGTTCATGGAAGAGATCAAGACATGGTGTATGTTGCAGTGGGGAAGAGTGAGTCCAGCATGGAAGCACTTTCATGGACACTGAACCATGCTGTCAATCCTTCATCAACTATGATCTATCTCATACATATTTTCCCAGAAATAAAATGTGTTCCTTCTCCATGTAAGCTCTCTCTCTCTCTCTTTTTTTTATAAAAATTTTGTTTTTAATTTTTTCTTGTGTTTGTGTCCATTCAAGGTGACTGCCTTAGCTAGAAATTAAGAATTAAGAGTCAGTGGTCAATATTGGTGGTTTTGAAATTATCTGTCAAAACCATGTGATGTTCTAGGCTCAACTACTAATAATTATTAAAAGAGTAATGATATATATTTTAAATTATATTTTAAATAATAATATATTAAAAATAAAATAATATAAATTTTAAAATGATTCATTATACTTAATGATTGTTTTATACTTTATTATTTAGAATATAAATTTAAAATATATAATATTATTGTAATTAAAAATAAATAAAAAGTTCGTTTGGTACAAAATACTTTCTGCTTAGAAATGTAATTAGAAATTTATTTTTTTAATATCATTTTATAAATTTTAATAGTACAAAAAAGTGAAAATATATTTTTATATAGAAAAAATATAATGAATCTTATTTTAAAAAGTATTAATGATACATTATTGATGTTGTGTTCAATGATGTCTCACAATATGAAATTAATCAATTAGACAAGTTCTTTTACAATATATATATATATATATATATATATAAACTATGAAATCTATAGTAAATTCGTATTCGATTTTGTAACAAAATATATTCTATTCTTGATGTAGAAACTAGAAGAGTTGGCACAAAAGGAATTAATTTATTCAAGTAAGAAATAATTTTTTAATTTTTTTGCTTCAAATAAATTACAACATAATAATTTTAATAGATCAAATTAATTATTATAATTAAATTCACTTAAAAAATTATTTACTGAGATGAATATTCTTAATAAAACACACACAAATGAAATAATTCTAATAAAATAAAATTTAAATTATTATTGCGGTATTGAGTCTCGAAACATAAAAGATCAAATATAAGTTTATTCTTATTGTACAAATTAATTTTATGTTACAAAATAAAAAAAATATATTTTTAACGTATACTAATTTAAAAAATAGAAAAAAAAATTTTGAACGAAATACAAATTTCGAAAGTTTAAAATGATTAAATGACTAAAGTGTAGCCTAGGTGAGCCTCCTCCGTCCATCCCTACTTTTATCATACTAAAAACACAAGAAATACAAAAAATTTATGTTAACATAAAAATAAAAAAAAAAAGAGATTCGAACTCAAGATATTCATTTAAGTAAAAAGAAAATACGCTGCAAATATTTTATTATTGGCCATTCAAACAAATGCAAAAGTACAAGTTTTTAATAAACACAACTTTTAATTTATAATTAAGGATTTATCAAACATCATTTATTTATTTATTTTACAATTAATATTTTTCACTTGACACCACAGCTGTTGTGGCTTCAAAACAGCCGTATGAAATCAACCTGAAGAATCATTACATGTGTTTTGTTTTTGGTCTAAAATCTGAAAGTGTGTGAAGTCACGCCTTTGACTATTTTACTTTGGTTTGAAAACTTGGAAGGATGCTACGCATTTTTCAAATGAAGCGGCATGAATCATGACAAGTTAAATTTTCAATCTTAGCAGAAGTCTTATCTATGTCGAGGGAAAAGTTCATTTGCCGGGTTAAGTGTTTGTGGTGTTGTATGCAAGGTCAATTTTATTGACTAGAAATGTTTTGTCTGATCAAGATTCTCAGTTGATTTAAGTTTTTACCCATATAAATATGTGTGTGGTTGATTTGGATAGAGATGATAATTTTTACATTTTGAATATTAAGTCTTACTTCTCATTTTTACTTAAATTTAGATGGTTGAATTCACGGCCGTCCGAGCAGAGCAATACCCAGAAGACAAATAACTAATAATTTGTACAAATTAAGAAGATTATTTAAAAATTAGATGAACTCAGTTTTGGCTCACTTTTATTTTTATTAAGAATTGGTCAAGAAAAGTATAGTTGATGCCATAATGTTATGGGTGGTGGTGACAGTGGGAATGATACCAAAAAGTCGAGTGAATCCGGAGCAACTGGAGAGCTACATGGCACAAGAAAGAGGCAAGAGGAGAGAGCTCCTTCAGAAGTTTCTTAATGCATGCTCCGATTCTAAGGTACAAGAAACTGAAAAAACAAAAAAAAAAAAATTCTTATTGTATAACCAACTTGTACTTGATTGAAGTTGATTTGGTTTAATCTGAAGAATCTTTACAAATGAAATTTGCAGGTTAAAGCAGATACTATGCTTATTGAGAGTGATATGGTTGCCAAGGCTATCCTGGACCTTATTCCAATTCTTAGAATAAGGAAACTGATACTTGGAACCTCAAAATCCAGTTTAAGGTATCATCTTGAATTCGATTCAGGAATTAATTTGTGACTTTAGGATCTGTCTGGTATTGGGGGTATCAAACACCCACCTATTCTCATTTCGCAATTAACACTTTTACCTTGAAATCACACCTGACTTCAGGGTCAGTTGTTTGATATTGGGGGTGTTTTTTACTGTGTTTGATAAACATTACTTTCACGGCTGACTTCAGGTCAGTTGTTTGATGATTGCGGGTGTATTTTGCTGTGTGTTTAATAAACATTACTTTCACTTCATAAGTAAGCGTTTATCAAACATTTACCTACTTCTATCTCACAACTAGTAGTGGCTTCAATGTAGTACACATTGGATTGTCATTCATTTATTTGTTACTTTTCGTTTCTATTTCTTTAGGAAATTGAAGTCCAAAAGAGGAAGTGGGATAGCTGATCAGATACTGCAAAATGCACCAGAAACTTGTGAGATTAAGATAGTATGTGAAGGCAAGGAAGTGATTGACAAGATGATTAACGACTGGCCTTCTCCAAGGAGCAATGATCAGAGTCCCAAGGCCAGGCCAGAGGAGAATGAAAATGATGAGGATGCTTCCTCTTCCTCATGCATGTGTTTCAAGATCTAATTTATACATTACTAAATTAACATATATGCAAAAACAAGAAAGTGTCAACAGGAACAGGATGGTTCAGTTTGGAGTGCATTGGACTTTAGGAATTGAATGTTATTGGGGTGTTGGAATCTCATATTCTCTTTTATGTGACAAAGAGATGCCACCAAGAGGCAGGAGCAAAAAATCTATAATAGCTTCTTGTACATGAATAAATAAATACTGCAGCTTTTGATCTAATTTTACTATTTCAATCAATTTAATTCAAGCAAACTCTTGACAAACAGTGTAGTATTGATCTCTAAATTTCTCCGGTACTGCATATAAAATTCTCTAACACAGCCCATTGAGGAGCAGCTTCCACATCAAATGTCCAAATCCTCTGTACAAGTTAATGTTTAGTCTATATTTCCGAAGATCAAATCCAGTAATCTATTATCATATTTGAGACACTGAATTTTGTTGCTAATACCCTGACCTGTAGCCTTAATTTACATGAAAAATGCTAGTTCAAAGGCTTTAAGCCCCTAAAAGAGAGGGAGCCCAAAAAAGAGAACAATTGGATACAGATTTCAAACTGTTTACTAAGCAACAAAAAGAAAACAAACATACAATTCCTCATTATCTGTCAAGAAGAAAAGACTTTATCCTCATCATCAACAACCCTTGAGATGTTTGGAACAATTCTTCTCCTTAAATAGAAACAATTTGCATATTGCAATTAATACCAACTATGACTAAAAGAAATCAAACTCAAGATAATTATCAGAACCTTTCTGTTTAGGGGCACCCATAGTTGGGGCAGTCTTTTCACTTGCTGATGGTGTTGGAGCTGGTATCTGCTCAACCTCAACGGGTTTTGGGATTTCAGGTGGGGTAGCACAGCGTATTAATGCCCAATTTACACCTTCAAAGAAAGGATGTTGCTTAATTTCAGTTGCTCCTCGCTTAGTTGCCAATCTATGCTGTGGTTCCTTCACAAGCAATCCCCTTATGAGATCCCTTGCTGCAAAACTGACAACAGGTGATTCTGGAAATCTAAGAGGCTGACCGACAACATTGAATAATGTGGCTCGGTTCCCAGATCCCTTGAAAGGAGTTTTACCAAATAAGAGTTCATACAGAAAGATTCCAAAAGTCCACCAATCAACAGCACTGCCATGACCTTCCCCCTTGATGATCTCAGGAGCTAAATACTCGTGGGTCCCAACAAATGACATAGATCGGGCCTCAGTTGGCTCTGCCATGAGCTCAGGCAATGGGCTGACCTGGTTTCCAATTTCATTTTTAGGTTTTCTTTCTTTCTTGGACTTGCTGGAAAAGAGTCGTGGTGAGAAGCATGTAGGAGTAACACAGGATGGCTGAATGCAGGAAGGCTCAATGCAAGCAGGCTGGACACAGTAAACAGGATTTTTTCGTAATGGCTCGGATTCAAGGGATGAGGTTTTGATAAGAGTTGGACTAACTGCACAGCGTAGGGAAAGATCAAAATCGGACAGCATTATATGTCCATCTTCCCTCACGAGTACATTTTCTGGCTTAAGGTCACGATAGATAATACCAAGCATGTGAAGATATTCTAGAGCTAGCAGGACCTCCGCCACGTAAAACCTGGACATTAAAATTTTAAAAAAAACAACAACAACAATAGTTAACATCAAGTTCATGCAAATGCATTTATTTTCCAAAGTCAACATGCTAACATTTCAAATGATCATGCACATGGGGGCTGGCCAAATTGGCAACAGCCCCTTGTAGTGCCCCCCCACTTCCTGAGGTCAGGGGTTCGAATCCCCCCTTCCCATAGATGTAGAATATCTCAAAAAAAAAAAAACATTTCAAATGATCATGAAAAGAGTAAATAGAAAGAAAAATATTGTCTTTGCCACATAGGTTAATGGTATTCAAAAAATCATTTCTCTATACAACACAAAGCAATATTCTAATGTTGAATACTTAACTTTTAAATATGATGTCAGCCTTCATCATGATTAGACCTTTCTCAACAGTTCATGATTTGTCATTTTAACTGTCCTGTTATTCTAAAAATCAATAAGAGTTTGGAATTTTAGGTGCTTAGGCTCAGTAATGTTAAAACCCAAATAAAAATTAGGGTTTAGGTTCCAAAGTCAAAATTAGGGTATGAAATATTCGATCCTAACGATGAAGTTGAGAAACTGTTTGGTTGATAAAAGTCAAAGTGGAAAGTATACAAAACATATGGAAAGAAATTACAGAAGGAAAACAGTACGTTTAGAGAATATGCTACTGTCTGAATACATATTAAAGGGTAGAGAATATATCAGCAGGTGTAGATGGCCTAACTCCAAATTTTTGTTCACTTGAAATAATTTAAAAGATTATCCCCATACATTTGGTTAATAGTATGCATTAGCATTTCAAAAAGAAACCAAATACTATGTTAAAAGTTAGGTGATCATACTTCACTGCCTGCTCAGGAAAATATTTGCCTGGTTGTCTCTGTCTAAGAGTATGCAAGTCTCCTCCAGGACAAAACTCCATTACCAAACATGAGAACTTATCTGTCTCAAAGTGGGTGTAGAGCGTTGGAAGAAAGGGATGGTCTAGAGACTGCAATATCTCTCTCTCTGTCTGAGCTCGAAGTAGCTTCTTACGACCTGCTAAAGATGCTTTGTCCATTACCTTCATTGCAAAATAACACTTTGTTCCACTCAACTCTGAAAGATAGACACTCCCAATATCCCCACAACCCAACCTCTTTAGCAGTCTAAAATGGTTCAAACCCAAAACTCCATCTCTAGCTCTGACTGCTTGGATGGCTTCCCATCTCAAGTCATTTGCCTTGTGAGGCTTATTGATACTGCTACTGAAGCTACTACATGTGCTCTCATCACTCACATCACTGCTTGTGCTCCCTCTACATATGCTGCTCTTGCCACTCTCTACAAGATCAAGACGATCACTAATCTTGGCACTTCCACTAGTTTTTGCAAGACTGCTGGCCCCATCACTAACTTTGGCAGAAACTGAACTGTTTTTCACGCTTCTATATTCTGATGTTTTCTTTTCTTGATCAAGGGAAACATCCTGTGAGCCTCTAGTCTCGTTCACAGCAGAATCTACGACATTAGATTCTTGTTCCAGACCAAGTGAGGAAGAAATGGATTTAGGTTGATTAATCAAAGAATCCGCAGGCCCCTTCTGATTAGAATTTGATGAAGCTTTATTTTTAGAAGCTTCTACCACAACCTGCTTAGGGGTGTTATCTACTAATTTTGGTAATTGTTTGGCAGAAACCAGCTCAGGTTTGCTCTTCTTTGATCCGTTCGAAGGCAAAGGCATAGGATCTTCTGCCCCAATTTTTTGAACACCAGCTGTCTTTTGTTTCTCTTTTGGGGAAGCTTTGGCAACAGCTTTTGAAGCCATTAGAGTATAAGAGACTTTAGATGTACATCAGATCAAACAAATACATGACTTGGCACCCTCCGGAAAAAGCATTATAATCAGAAATCCAACAACTCTGCCAACAGCAACAAAATCTATTAAAGACATCAAGGTAACATACCACTACAAACATAACACGTCATACAGCACTTTGATATGAAATTACAACTTCCCAATATGCCCAAAAGAAAAAAAAAAGAGATGAAATCTGAATTAAGTAAGGAAAAAAAAAGAAGAGAAATTGAAAATATTTAACAGGTCACATAAAAATTACCTCATCACTCAAACATAGACACACCGTGAGCCACTAAATTACTGACATCTGAGATGCAAACTTTGACAACCAAACAGTAGATGACTAAACACCCAAGTACTAAATCAAAACAATTTTCCCATGAAATAAGGAGCACCCTCTTTGACATATAATAATGAATATATATATATATATATACATAAATCAAATTAGAAAAAGAAAACAAATAAAAAAATACTATCCAGCTCAATATGCAATCAATAACAAAAACCACAGAAAGAATCAGTGGAACAGAACAACTAAAATGGATTCATGGATCCCCAGAAAATAAGTATAAAATCAACGAATTAAGTCATCCAGTTAAATAATTCAGTTAGAGGACAAACCTTAGCTACCTAATTTCATACAAAAAATAAAGAAAATAAATTAAAATCTTCGGAACCGATAAGATAAAAGCATGATCATCAAGGCTCAAACTAGTATAAAAACCAGATCTTACTTACAAAAATCAGAGCTTTTTATTCAGACCCAACACAGATCCAAAACACCACCACAGACCCAGATACACAAAGCAAAAGCACAAGACAAGAGAACAAAAACCCATCAAGGAAAATACATGAAACTAAAAAAAAAAAAGTACCTGGTTGCAAGGATCAAAAACTTCAGGTTCTTTGCTTTTTCGGCTAAATTTCTTGTTGTTTTGCTTTTTTGTTTTTGACAGTGAACATAAAAAAAAAAAAAGGAGTGCTCCTTGATAGCTGAATTGTATCATACAGAAACTACCTGTTTGTATAAAGAGAGAGAGAGAGTATAAAAAATGGGACCTTGTCTCTGTGCTTGTGGTGGACTATTAGGCATAGGCAAGAGAGGCAGAGAGAGGTCAAAGCCAAAGCTTAAAGTAAAAGTTGGGTATTTTTATTTTATTATTATTTGTTTAAAAATAATTTTTAAGACAACAAAATTTGATTGGCTGTGTTCCTGAACTGAAGGGGTTAGAGTTGAGTCACCAAACTGGTCTGGTCTCATATCTGAGAGGTTCTTCTCTCTTGTCTGTCATTGTTCATTGTCTAACTGGTCCAAAATCACCAAACTGCCCCTTCATCTCATGATTTTTTCATACACTTTTAATGTTAAAAAAATATTATATATATTCAGATAAACACATAACAAGATTAAGATGCTATTAATTAATTAGATAATAATCATATGGCAGTATTTTTTTTTTAAATAATCAAACAACATTTAAACCGTATTGCTTATTAGTTTTGTTCTAGTGAGCATGCAGCTCTTTTTATGTTAAACATAAGAGGTTGAATCAAAATTTAAGATTAAAAGGGAGTCAAGATGTTAAAATTTAATATTATATTATATTAAAATTTTAATTTTAAATTTAAAATTTTGAGAGTTAAAATATAAAAATATTTATTTTAAAGATAAAAATTTATTATTAAATTTTAAAAAATAGTATTTGATAAATTACATAGTGTACTAAAATAACATTTAAGATAAAGTTCTCTTAATTTAAATTTTTAATTTAAAATAATAATTTAAATTTTTGTTTATTGATTTTATGTAATTAATCGGTGGACAATAGGCAAAATAGGCAAAATAAATAAATATGTATAGCATCTTGGCTAATAATTTCCATGTAACTAAAAAATATTTTGAGGTTTTTTTTGTTAATGAATATACATTAATATTACAAAATCAATCTTTTGGTCCCATCAATTACAATCCTATAATTTGTGTTGATTTGTATGTTTCTTGCACTTGTTTTAATATATGGTGTTAAAATATTAATTTTATTTTTCTATATATTATGTAAATTGAAAACAACATCTTATGCAAAATATTTTTCCACAAAGTTTCTTGATGAATTACTAGTCATTTGATAACAAGAATCCAAATGGGATATGCTTTTTTTTAATAATTTTTTTGATTAAAAGAAATTGCCTTCTCAAAACATAGTTTAATGTTTTTTTTTTTTAACACTGACATTTTTTTTGAGATCAATTATATAATAATACATACATCAATTATATATTTACGCATTTTAGATATATACTCTTTTGCAGTAGGGGAATTTTATATCTGAAGTCTTTAAAAGATAAAGACAAATATTTACATTACTCTGACCTTTACTAAAATTTAAACTCCTAAGCAAAGTAAAAAAAGCACACTGATTTTACTACTAAAACAAATGTTTAAATTGACAAATATATCTAATAACTTTGTATGAATGTAAATTTTAGGTACAAATCTAATTTCTCCTTAACTTTATTCTTACAAACAAATAAAGATAAGATAAAATAAAACATAATTTTAAAAATATATTAGCATCAATTGTGATTATATTAATTGCTACTTTTAAACCAATTAATCTTTCTTTTTCTTCTTTTTTTCTTATATTTTATTAAAATTAGTGACAAACACAATTACGACTACCGCTAACACAACTATTTCTTTAAATTATTGAAAACTTCGTATTAAAGTTATTGAATTTTTTTTAGAAGTTTCCTCTTCAGTCCCAAGTTAAAAAACAGGAATGTTTTCACTGTTGCAAATGAAGTTTGATTTAGATTTAGCCAATAGGAGCTCTCAAATATGAGTTTCCTTAATCATCTTCATAAACGGGTTTTGCAAAAATTTGTATGGTCAATGCAACGAAGATGCATAGCTCAAATTTCGTTGTAGAGAAAAAATTATGCATCGAGGAGAATGACAAAGTCCCACCATTTGTGCCGACATTAAGATTGTTGATTTGCCCAAATTGGGTAATTTCTTAGACAAACAAAACAAATCATGATCTATGTTGGATTAATGATATCAAGTAATAAAATTTAATTATATATATAGATAGATATAAAAAAATCTAATAAATTTTTGTTATTTAGCTTAGCTCATTGTCGTAAATACATTTTGCGCATGCAGCTATTTAAATTTGAATAAGAAAAGAGATTAAGAATTTATGTTTAGTGAGTGAAATTTTTTATCTCATTCAATTTTTTTTTTTAAACTAGTTATTTAATATTATGAATAATTCAAATCTCAAAGATGATTTATGCTCGTGTTTGTGTTTTGCATATAAGAGTTTGATAATATTGCAAAGGTTGGGTTAGGTTTATGTACAAATACCATTTTAAGGTTGTTTAAAAGGATTTTTTTTTTTTTTATAAAACAACTTTGCAATTGCCTTCATTAAAATTATATATGTGGGTAACATTATTATGGAGCAAATTTATGATAAACCGTTTCAAGTAATAATTTGTGAGTTATATTATAAAAATAATAATTATAACAAAAAATTTAAATATGTAACAAAAAAATTCAAAACGGATAACAAAAAATTTAAAATATATAATTAAATAATAATACTAAATTTACAAAATTTTATATTTTAATTATCGTGTATTTAAAATGTTGTTATTATTTGATATTATATAATTATTATATTAATAATAATTAAAAAATCATCAACTACCTACACATAATAATGTCGATTGTCAAATACGATAATTAAAAATATAAAATCTATATCCCAACATTATAAACCTAATGCTATTCGGGGGACTTTATTATAAAACGACTCGTAGGAGAATTAATCCTACATGTGTATGTGGCAAATATAAGTCAAGCAATGGCCCAAAACCCTAAATGCATGCCATAGGCATTGTTTATGATGGGACAAGGCACCCCATTTGTATCACTCAAAACTCCCCCCATCTTGCTAGCTTTTTGCTTTGTTGTATGAGAGTGAGAGACAATGAGAAAACACATCTCATCATCTCATTTGCATTGATGGATTAATGAACGAATAGACAGTTGGGTTAAAATTTTCCTCCATGGAATAAAAATTAGAAATGACTCCTTTTCAGAGGAGAGAGAGAGAGATCTAGCTAGAGAAATACATATATTAAACACAACTTTGATGATGAGGTCCCAAGTGAATATGAAATCTCATTAATTATAAGAAAAAGCAAGTTGGTATATGAATTCATTACTCCTTTACTCCATATTACTATTGCAACAATATTATAATAAAACCTAATGCATGTGATGTTCAGAGATCTGAACATCTCCATCTCAGTCCCCTTCTCCATAACCACACCAGCCCTTAAAACTCTTTTAGGAGTATATTTTCGAGAAGTTGCTCCTTTACATATATTCTCAATATATTAATAAAGAAGTAGTTGTAAATAGATTATTAAAGAAGTAGTTGTAAATAGATCATAGAGAACTTGTCAGTTATTTTCTTGTTATTTGATATTTTTATCATTTTTTTTATAATAAGTACTATTAGCTTCTTTTCTTTATGGGTGCCAATTTAGTTTAATTGGTAAAATCTCTTGGATAAAAAAATAAAAAAAGAGTTCAAACCCTACTCACACTAAAATGAAGAGGATGGATACGATTTGCATTTCTTATAATAAAAAATATATATATAATGTAATGTTATTATTATAATTTTATCAATATTAGCTACTAAATCCAAATCTTTACATTAAGCAAATTATGTAAGTACAATTACATGCTCATTGTAATATAGTAGTATTTCTTGCTCTATTTTATTACACATTTTTTTTCTACATTTTTCATTAACCAAACAGTTAAAAGAAAACAAATGAAGTGTTTTTACAACAACTTCATCTTCCATGGCACCAATAAAAGCTATACAAAAATCAAGCACACATATAGAAATAATACTGTCTTATTGCATAATTGCTAGAAAAATAAACGTGATGTAACAGGAGAGTCGCATAAGAATAAAAAGCCAAGTGAATTATTTATTATAATGATATTGTCGATTATAATTATAATATATATCTATGCACCACAAATTTCTTTAATCATATCATCACACCACATAATATGTCAAAGACATATTATATATATATATATATATACAAACATACAATTAGATTTGGGTTCCTTAACTTAAAATATTTAGTTAATTTTTATCCATTAATTTTATACACAAGATCAATAGATAAAAATTTAAATTACTATTTTAAATTAAAAAAAACTCTAACCATATATATATGTGTGTGTATTTGTTGTGAGCACACATATATGCTTGTGTGTATTGTCTCTTTGAATGTAGCTTAAGTGATATATATATATATATATTAGAGATTTTAATAAAATTAAGAATTTTCAATCTATTAAACACCAATTCTTAATTTTTTTTTAATTCAAACTTACGTAGTCGTAACTGAAATATACATTGAATTACGTTCAAAGAATTGATAGAGACACACATGTATATGTATATATATATATATATATATATATATTACTTAGACATTTGGTGTCTTTTTTTGGTCCCATATTTTTTTATAGAAAAAAATAAATTTAGTTGGTACGTTGGCAACAAGTCGGGAATTGAATTCAGCAATACCTAATTTTCTTTGATTGACCTCACCATATCCCCCTTATTTTGATGAACTTAGTTTGCTAGCACAACGCAACACAACAAAAAAGCACTTCTCATTATACACACACGCCTACTTCTCCCAGATTAGAAGAGAGCTGGTATCCCTTGGGTGCACGTTGCTCACATGCATGCACAACAATTTTACCAAAAGAATTTAATAACGTCACGTAGTATTACAACGTGGAATAACATCGTTTACCAGTAAATTAAGGTAATCGTCAGACTCTCAAAGTTTGGTCAAAGAGATATCTAATCTCCTCCACTGTTAGTGAGTTTTTTCATTCGTTTGAATAGCTTCGGTTTAAATTTTCTAACCACACTGGATTCATAATCCAGATTTATTTACTAATGTCATCAATAAGGTATAATTTACTAACAAAGATAAAGTCCTATACTCTAAATATATTTCCTTAACCAAGCTTTGAAAATCCAGTTGTGCTTTATCCTGTCATCTGCAGATCAAAATCTCCCTTATCCATATCTCATCTTTCTCAAAGATATGTATAAATGTACATATACAGCAAGCATGGAAAAGGGTTTTTGGAAAGGAAAAAAAAAACAAGAAATTACTGAAGCAAATAACCGCGGCCCTCCTTGAGAGTGGTCATGGTCCTTCTAATCGACTGCTATCTCCTACCGAGGGTTAGGTCTTCTTTTGCTCTGCTGCTGTTATTCTTCCTCCAACCTGTACACAAGCCAAGGCTTCTCGAAGTCAAGTACATCAAAGGTATGGGGTAAGAAATGGTCATCTCAGGCAGGACTCAATATCTGCTATCTTGCCACTTCCCTTTCTCTTTGTCTCTCTGTGGGTACTGTGTGTGTAGATGGATGCCAGTCAACCAATCAAATGACAGCCTTTTGTTATATATATATATGTGTGTGTGTGTGTGTGTGTGTGTGTATGTATATTTAAAAAGGTTATATCCACAAAGCTCCATTCATAGAGTTGCGGGCTACGCACACCCTGTCCACATGCATTCTGCATCGAATTGAATAGTAATGTATTATTTTTGTAACAAGGTAAAATTTGGTATTTATTGTATTTTATATTTTAATTGAGATGACACTAATTGATCAGAAAGTAAATTATTATTATATTTTATTAATATGATAGTTATACAATATGAATAATATTATACTTGTATCTCAAATTTTTTTATGTCAAATAATTATTAGATTATGAAATAGTATAATAAATAATTTTAAAAATTATATTATTTCACTATTTAATAATTATTTGATATATTATTTAAGAAAAAAAAATTTAATATATCATTTAAGAAGTGTAGTGTTATTATTTATACAATGTCAAATAAGAGTAATATTATACTTCTTAAATATTATTATAATTTTTTATTTTAAATTGATGTGTCAAATAATTAATAAATATTATATAATTTTATTGTCCTATAATTATTTGACTCGTAAATTTTAAAATAATATTTAAAAATTATAGCAATCAATAATAAACTCAATAAAACTGTATTAGATTACAAGCTTTTTATCTTGATTATATAATCGGTGACATTGTTGCAATTTATTTGTTATTTGTAATTATAGTTCGTATGAGATTATTACACGTGGCGCCCATGTGAGATGTAGGGGCCACAGCTTTGTTAATCACCTTACTATGGCTTAAGTTTAATGTTTTATTAATAAAATTATTATTATGATTTACGAGTGGAAATGGAATCTATTCTGTTTACATGGATGATGGGTTGTTGCTTTTGATCGCCGTTTAATGCGCTCTTACACGCAACGCAATGCAATGCAAAGGGTCTTGTAATTTGTAAATAGTAATTATTTAAACAATAAAAAAAATTAATTTAATAGAAAAAAATTTAAAAGTAGATAATTTTGTCGTGATGTTAATATTCCTTTTTTGTGGGTTGAGTGTTGACCTTGTTAATTAGCTTGCAAATTCTTAATTTTAGCCCCAAAAAAGGAAATTAAAAAAAAAACCCTATTTCTATGGGAGCCATTGTTTTTAAATTTTAATTACACATATTAATAAAAGTTTGAAATTTAAAGCTTTCGTCAATTGGCTGTGAATGCGTTTTGCACAGGCGGTCATTTTAAAATATAAAAAATAAAAATTATTGTTTAATGAATGAGATTTTACATTCTTATCCAATTTTTTTTTTTTTTTTTATAATGAAAAAAGTCTGAAAGTTGAAGAATACCAAAAAAAGTTTCTTAAGATGTTAGAGTAGGGTTGGCAATGGAGTGGGGTTGGGACGGAAATTATATTTTTTATCTCTATATTTGCACGGGATGGGACTTTTCATATTTATTTTATATTTAATTTATGTAATTTGATTTTGGGATGAAAAACTTATAAATAGAGATAGGGATTCTTATTGGTATTTTATACTTAATTTTTTTAATTAATATTTTAAAAATATTCTTTAATTTGTATAAATTTAATTTTATAAAATAATATTTTATCTGTATAATTATAATATTTCAAATTTTTTTATCCTAAATAAATTATTTTGAAATTTACATTTTTTTTCATAAACTATAATTTTTAATAATTAAGAAACTTCATAAAAAAAAAATATTAACATCATAAAATTTATATAAGTAAACTTTTCATCTTTTGATTTAGAGTCTCATGTAATAACAAGTCAACTTTTAATAGATAAATAAAGTGATGGAACGGTTAACAAGAGACCAAATAAATTTTTCCGCTCTTCATTTTAATTTTATATATAATACTAAATAAATAAGTATAATAAAAAAGAAAAAGAAAAATTTTAGAATATTTATATTTTATCAATGTTAAAGGAGAACTCCCCTTCATTTTAATAATAAAGAATAATTTTTATTTGTTTAATAAAAACAAAAATTATTATTAAGATTTTTTTTAATTACATTATTAAATTAGATTTTTGAATTGAATTTAAAAAAATCAAATCATTCTCATTTTTAACTCAAATTTAATTTGAGATGCATCAACTTTTTTATATCCACATCATCCTAAAAATATAAATAAAAATACAACTCAAAATTCATTTCATTTAAAGCGACTCTCTACAAAATCTCTATCCGCGAAAATTTCTGCCACCCAAACTTTGAGAAGGACAAAAAGGCCAAGCTAATAATAATACAAAGAAAGATGGAGAGTGGGCAGATTAAAAGGCTACAGAAGATATTGGGCAAGACAACCTAGAAAAAGCCCATTTGTCCAAATCTTGGTGGGCCCTTAGATGCATTTTAAGTTAAGAGATGCATGTGTACAAATTTTACGGAAATTTTCGCATATTTTAAAATTGTAAATTTCAGTTATAACAAATTATTATATAGTTTTAAAACAACACTTTATAGTTTAAAATTTCATGTATTAAACAATTTTATGTAAGTTAAAATTTTATCTTAAAACATGTTAATATTCGAATTTAAAAATATTAAAAATAGACATAAGTATATATATATATATATAAATCTTTTTTTAGATTTTTATATGTACATCCGTTTTTTTTATAAAAACAGTCATATTTTTTCTTTCACTAAAATTTTTGATGAACTAATTAAAAAAATAATGCTTGCATTTTAAAAAAAATCCAAAAATTCAACAATAAACTAGTTAAAATGCGAACGTTTACGCTTTAAAAAGATGTCAATGTCCGCACTTAAGAACCATATATATACACACATATAAAATATAAGCATATTTTTTCTTTCACTAAAATTTAGCAATGAACTAATTAAAAAAAATGAATGTTTGCATTTTAAAAAAATGTCTTAAAATTTAGCAATAAACTAGTTAAAAATTAAACGTTTGCGCTTTAAAAATATGTCAACATCTACACTTGAGAATCATATATATAAACAAATATCTACAACGTCCACACTTAAAGTTATATATATCAAAAAATAATATAGTAAATTACGTAATAAATTATATAATGAATAACAATGTTATACGACGTTTTTTAATTAATTTATAACTTATATACTATTTATAATATGCTATAAGATTATATTACGCATCCAAATAATTATCATATACTGAACTACAATTATTTATGTGTCTAGGTATGAGTGTTGTATTTGCATAATAATTTTGTAGATAAAGGGTAATATTGGCAAAAGGATTAACCATGCCCACATTGGCATGTTGTTTATGAACCATGATTGTGATCTCACCAATCCAAGTTGTTCCACTTTAACTTTTTGGTCATGAATCTGGCCTTCGGCTTTAATTAAACAATCCTTACCGTTACCATGTTGATCTAAATTATTTTAGAATTTATTTACTTAACTTAATATTGAATATAACTTAATTTAACTTATTTAATTATTTAAGTTATTTATTTTTCTATAATAAAATTTTAAGTTAATTTAATTTAATTAGAAAAATTAAATTTTTTAAGCTTAATGTAAAAAAATGAGAATGTAATTATATTGATCAATTTTAGCGTATAATCTTAGAAAAAATTAGAAATCATAAACAATTGCAATAAAATCATACTAACGTTGTTTCAATATTAATTTGTATGATTAGATATTAATTTATATATATATTTATAAATTTAACATTAAAATTTTGTAAGGGTGTAAATGTAGAAATATTAATTTTTAATTTTTTAAAAAATAATCTAATAAATATATATTTAAATATAAAGCAAAAAAAAAAAAAAAATCATTCAATTTCAATCGTTCAGTTCAATTTAGAATTTAGTCAAAAATAATAATAAATAAACACTATCATAACCTAACCGATATTGCTATATTCATTCAAGTAGAACCAACATGTCGTTTACCATTTAAGTTCAAACTACATGTCATCTAAATTTTTACCGTAGGGATCAAAATGTTTTAAATAGAAAAATTAGAGATGTTAAAGTTTATTTTATAGAGGGTTAAATTGTCTAAGTCAAAAATTAATAGAGGTGAAAGTATAATGTTTCTATTTAATGTGTTAAAACTATAATTATTTATTAACTTTAAAATTTGTATAAAGCACAAATTTCATTCTTTTGTTTTTTTTTTTTTGTGGGTTATAAAACAAATGTTGAAGAACCTGAAAGCAAGCTCAAATTGGAAAAAGAATGATGGGAATTTGCTTATTATGAAGAAGATATGATAGATCTTTTTAAAATCATATATGTGAAAATGAACTTGACGTGCAATAATGTGTGTTCAAAAGCTTGGATTTATTTATTTCATATGAGAGATATAGACAAATTCTATAATTAAATATTATTTTAATTATATATAATGTTTTGATAATTTTTTAATATCATATCGAGAATCCTATAATATAATATTATTGATTCTATCAATAATATTATATTTGATGGTGTTTCAAAAACAAAAGTTTGATGCATATTTAAGTTGATGCATGCAAAAAACATGAAATGGAATTTATATCATCACTTCACTTTGTCTAGTCACCAAACCAGATTAACAAAGACACAAAAAAGAGGGCATTTCTAATAAGTTGAAATTATCATGCCAATGCCATTATCATTTAGAAACAAGAATAGACAAAGTGTGCAGCCATGATTTTGGTGATTGATCACTAAAAACATATGTAGCTAACAGAGAAAGAGATCACCAGTCTTTATTATGTACAGTATACACTGATATAAAGAGGCAGATAATTTGCTCCTTCTGTAATCTAAGGTGATCCAACTTCTATAGCTGTCCTGCAATTACTGGACAAAAAAGTGCTTCCAAGTTGAGCAAAACCTTCATTTGTAATCTTTTTGTTGGACATAATTTATCTTACTTGATATTCCATGTTTGATACTTTAATGGCATCCAATAAAAAATTATAAAACATTATAAAACTGCACTAACAGTTTAATGTTTCACTGTTTAATAAGCTTGCAAATCAAGCTTGTAATGGAGATGTTGGAATGAGTTTCTGATATTTCTGATATTGCCTCTGTTGTGAATAGAAAATGAGCAATACTACATACACTTAAATGGTCAACATCACTAGGTGGATCGACCTGTTGAAGATTCGTTTTATAATTACTTTTTTCTTTTTTATAACTTTTATTTCCTGCCATATAAAGATATTGTCATAATTTGTTTCTTACTAGATATAAGATATTATAGGGGTGGGCAAAATTAATTCTTTGAGAGATAAACCAAATTAAACTGAACTGGTTTAATTTGATTCTTATCAATTTTGTTTTATTTTTAGATTTTTTTAAAAAGTTTTTGAACAGAATTGATGGATTTTAAATAAATGAAATCGGTATATGAACTGATCAGTTCGATTTAATTCAATATGGTCAGTTTATATCTACCCCTAAAATACTAGCAAGGCCATTTGTGTGTTTCTATAAAAGAAAAGGCGTGAGAGCAAGTTTTGTGTAATAATTTTTTTTAGTCATAGTAAAAAACTGCAGCAACATGTATTAAAGATAAACCACTGAAAATTCTGAGGATTTTTGTTTTCAAAATTTAATTTGATTGTTCTTAATATTAACCAATTAGAGTTTAATCCCTAACAAGAACAATAGTGGTTGATGTGTTACAAAGTTTCTTGAAGTTTTTTCAGGCTGCAGCTTCAACAACAACATTTAGAATCTTAGATTATGATGGTTAATGTTCAAGTTCAACCACCTTTTCATTTTTTCTTTGCGCCAACTAATACCCTTCGACAAAAGTTAATCTGTCGAGCTCAAGTAAAAGTTGGGTCACCTAACCAAATGTGAATTAAGGATTTCATATATGGGTATTAAGCAACAACCTTGTTGTAGCTTAAGCATACTTGATTTGCTGGAATGATTATTTACAGTATGCAAAAATTTCACCAGTCAGAAGAAAATGGTCCAATTCTTATGTTGCTAGCAAAAACATACATACAATATGTGGACCTGAATGTGAAGGTCATTATGATAAGGATAAGATGAGAGGAGTGCTTCAGATGTTGTGAAGCAGAGGGTACAAACACAATGCAGGTTGATAAACCCAGAAATTAAAACAAATTGTAAGATCCCACGCATTGGTGTTTGTATACCATGTGAGGTGAGCTCCTTAAAAGTGTTAACGTGTTCTCGGTTGTAAAGCTTAAGAGTAAATTGGTGATAAGATGTATATCTAAACCAGACAATATCTGCATCGAGCTGAGGTGTAGTAATTGGTATTAGAGCAAACTCGCTACCTGTGGACAATATATACATTAGGCCGAGGTATTGCAATTAATATCAGAGCAAACTCACTATCCGAAATGATGTGTTACAATACGGCTCGATGTGTTAGAATTTCTGTTAAGCCCTTCGTGAGGACGCGAAGTCAGAAGGGGGGAGAATGTAAGATTCCACGTCATTAGCGAGAGATGGTCCTGATTGATTTATATACTGCGTAAGCTCCTTAAAGTATAGATGTATAGACGCGGTGACTGGTTGTGTGCCCAGAGCGGGCAGCTGGTGTTACACAAATAGACTCTTGTCATCTATGGAACAATATTTCATTATAAAGATAAAATCAGCTCATGAGTTAATTCCCATGAGAAACCAACTGTTACAATTGACTGTATGTAGTCATTCGTTCCATGTCATAAAAGAAGACTGATGATACAGGTACTGACATACCTTTCCATGCCTTAAAACTTTCTTTCCTCTTTGAGTTTCTATGCATTTGCATGATTGAATGACACTACCTATTCCACTACAAAATTCAAATTATTTATTCTGATACTCTCTTTCTTTATCCTTGATTGATTGCTGACAGCAAATGATAGCATGATATAGGCAACTGGCACAAAACTGTTGCAGTTTTAAACTGTTAAAAATCTGTTTTTGTATTGACATATGAGAAAACTTGGCCTGATTAGGATCAAAAGAAGATAAAGAATCTGAAAATCAAGCTTTTACGAGGCCTTATCACCAATTTCATTGGTTTATCTGCAAGTTCTATGCATCCACCAAGAACTCTCAGTCTATTGATATGTACAATATGTGGAAATGGAACAGTGATTACGGACAAAATTTATAAGAAAAGATAGATTGACCAGAACAGAACTTTAATGCAGTAACTTTTCTGCTTTCCATGGAGACTTTTTGGAGAAGAACTATTACATTTTATTCGTTAACTCAATTATATATTTGAAATATAGAAAAGGATAAATACAAATCAATATCAATTTATTTAATTTTAAAACTCAAAACCTAAAAAGTAAGAGATAGCTGATGCTTCTAACTGTAATATTTGACTGAGTTATTAAAATTTAAAAATAATTAAAACATAAACTTATTATAATTATAAAAAAAATATCAATTTTCAACATTCTTTTTTAATATTTTTTTTGTGAACCCCAAATTTTCTTTTTAAGTTCTTGAATTGTGCTCTAGAAAGAGCTTTGATCATTATGTCAACCACCTATTTCTCTTAACTGCAATGCATTAGTTTTATTTCTCTTAATTTTTCAACTTCTCTAATTAGATGAAACTTGACATTGATGTGCTTAATTCTCCCATGTAGTACAAGATTCTTAGCAATAGTTATAGCAGACTTGTTATCCACCCAAATAATCACACGGCTATGTTGAGGTTGTCCAAGATTTGATAAATTTTTCTAAGCCATATAGCTTGATTAGTTGTATTGGCTGCAGAGATGTATTCAGCTTCAGCTGATGATTGAGCTACCACCTCTTGTTTTTTTGAGTGCCATGAAAACACAACACTTCCAAATGAGAAAACTGTTGGGATTTGTGCTTATGTGCCATCCCTTTTGTATATAAATATTTATTTTATGTTTATACAATTATGATTTAAATATATCACTAATTATTTTATATACAAATATGGTAAGATGCTTGTAACGTTTTAGACATTGTATGATCTGAAAGAGTTCAGATTTGATCTAAAGGAGTTTAGATCAGTACTAAGAGTTAGTAACGCTAAAAGATATAAATGCTAAAAGTTAGCACTGATAAGAGTTATCAGGTTATAAGAGTTAGCAAAATCTAAAGAGTTAGAGTATTGTCTGAAATGGGACAAAGACCTAAGAATATATTAGTAATGACATAGTTGCAATGAGTTGTAAATGGTGCTAGGAAATGTTGTTATGCAAATATGTTCTTAAACTTAATGTTCATGATCTATCTTCACTAATACAGGTCTGTTAGTAAAGACCTTAATATATATAGATCAGTGTATGTCTATATCTGGATAGTCCAGATGGTTAGTCTTAGTAAACCATGAGTTTAGTGGAAACTCGTATAGAGATACAAGTATTCAGTAAGGACTGAATATTGAACAGACTCACAAAGATCTCCAATAGACATCTCATAAAACCGTCAATGGAGAATCTTTCGAGTTGAGTAGTATTCGTGGTCCTTAGACCTGAGTGCCACGGTGGACTTGTGAGTGATCCACCATACTTTGGTTCCACACATGTCAGATGCCTTTTATGGTCTGACTGCTGGGTGTCACTGGGTATGGTCCGATGCTCATGGAGTTCGGTGTGTACAGATATGGGATCCATCAACTCAATTGGGTGAGTAAAATATCCTGAAACTCCAAGATTGTATTTCAGAAAGTCTTATGGCCATAAGCAGACATATCTAAGAATTAATTTTATCATCGGAAAAATAATATCGTAAAAGTGTTTACGGATATTATTTATTGAAATACAAATTTAGAGATAAGTTTATGGTTAAGCACATGGAGGCTTGACGGTGTTGATCTATATCTCAGCTCTTTTAGGATATTTATGATGGAAGGATTATACGAATATGTTATAACCTCAACTTGTATGGTCTAATACACCGTTTTGTAATATCCGTAACGTGTGTGTGGGACATTGTTCACGGACGTGTGAAATAGTTTCATGTGACAAATCTGGCATGGACCTAGAGAGTCTCACAATATGAAGTGTATTCGTTGTGCACTGGGGCAGCGAATTGGATTGAACAATTAATCCAACAATTTTCAGCAAAGTGAAAAATATTTCAAAGTTACTTTTATTATTCACTTGTCAATAATTGAATGTAAAATACATTATTGGTTTACAAGAGTTGTTAACCAATAAGAAATTGACAAGTGACATAATCTTGCTCCATAAATAATTTACTATGTATTTACCTATTTACCTTACTTGGTAAATACATATATGGTAAATGTAAATATTCAAAAATAGTTTTGAATTATTAATATTTTATATATTAATCAAATTATTATTATTAATTGGAATAAGTGGCAAACACCATTTAGTAATGGAGCAAGCACTTGTTATTAATAATAAGCAATGTTGGCCACTTAGAATTTGTTTAATGGTGCATTTGTGAAGTAGTGTGACCACTCAACATTGATTAATAGCCATTTGTGCACTAACAATTAATTCATATGGATGAATTAATTTGTTGAATGAAAAATATAATTGATTAATGTTTGTAATGACAAACATGGCTAAGTGGTGGTGGAGCATTAAGAGAAGTAATGATTTTGTACATTAAACTAAAATTGAAAGAGTTCAATTTTAGTGAAGAAGAATGCAAGATTCGGCAAGTGTGAGGAGAGAGAATTGAGAGCATTTTTCCTAAGTGTTTTCAAATGTTGAAAGAGTTGGCTAAGGTTAACATTTGTTCATGACAAAGGGTTGTAAGTAACAATACACAATACACTTAATTCTTCTCATCTCTTGCTAGTAACAATTAATAAGGACAAATTATTTTAAGTGTTAAAACAATCATTTGCTGGAAATTCAAGACTGCCATTCTAGCTTCACAATTCCACCGGATTTAGTTGTGAACTAGAATTGTGCAAGGGAACACTTCAAGGTGAGCTCAACAAATTGAAGATTGAAGATCTTGAAGAATTATAAAGCTACCTTCAAAATCGGGTAGGTTTTTATTTACAATTCATTATATATCATGCATGTAAATATATATATGAGATATATATGTGCTTGAATGATTATACATGTGATTATATGCTTGAGTTTGTTACATAGTATATAACATGTATGAATACTTCCATTGCGTATTTAATTTTTGAAATTATATGTATCTATACACAACAAAACTATAGCCTGAAGTACTTTTAGAATTTTCAATGCTACCAGCCCAGTCACTGTCACTGAATCCTTACAATTTATTACTGTCTTCTTTGGTGAATTTTAATCCAAACTCAATAATACCTCTCACATACCTTAATACCATTTTTGCAGCTCCAAGATGTTTTTTACTTGGAGTTTGCATAAATCTAGAGAGTAGACTTGAAGCAAACATAAGGTCTGGTGTAGTAACCAGTATCCACGACTGGTAAGAATAAGTATTTATATATGTATAAATATACATATTTTATTTGTATGTTGGTGATACTTGATTTATATATTGTTATTAATAGTGTTTGTATAGGTTAAGGTCATACTATTAGCATTGGGTTTAATTGCAAGATTTTAGATTTATTTTAGGGACCAAATTGTAATACTTTAAAAGTTTTGAGAGTAAATTCGTAAATACCAAAAATTAGCCACTTAGTATAAAAATACACTTTTAAAACCCTAATTCTCTCATTTTGGTTGAGCTACCTCTTTTAGAGAGAGAAAAGAGAGAAAAAGAGGGGAGAGAAGGAAGGAGAAGAAGGAGAAGAAAAAGAAGAAGAAATTGGAATTTTGGATTTTAAGAGGTATATCACAACTATTTCTCAATTTATTGGTGTTAATTATGTTAATTTATTTAAGTTTTTATTTTTGGAAATATGTATAATTGAGGATTTGATGTGTATTTCGTATGATATTTTGAGAATTGATGATGATCTATAAGATAGTTTGATAAATTATGATGGATTGTAGAATTTCTGCTTGATAGTCTCTTGATCCAAGAATTTTATAAATTGTTGTGATTCGATTCTGCTTTTGAATTTTGAGTATATGAAATTAGACATGTTTAAGATCATCTAAGACTTTGAATCGATTCAAAATTCTAGAAATTGAATTTTGTATGAATTTACCAAAATGACCCTGAAATTCTAAAAATTTCCTATGTGAACAGTATGATACAGTGAAAAACAATTTTTGTCCCACTAAATGATCTTCAAAAATTACTAATTTGTGGGATATGATAATTTTATATGTCTAATATGATATACTTAGAATTGAGAATTTAGATCAATGTGGTTGAAGTGTTATGATTTGCTAAAGTGTATCAGCTCACTGTAGTATTTGATTAACATATTTTTAAAGCTACGAAATAAAATAGTTTTAAAATACTTTTGGCAGAGATTTGGAAGTGAAATATTTATCATGGACTGAGATATGTGTGAAGAGAAATTATGTGGTAGTTTTATAATTTTTGAGTTAGTATATGATTTTATAAAATTGGGAGATTGAATACTGTTCAGTAAGTAACTTGATCTTGTCAGGTTAGTAGTTTGGATTCGATGGTATGTATAGAATGGATTGTGTAGAAATTTTGATATAATATTCATATATAAGAAGTATATATGAGTCAAGAATGATATATTCTAATTTTGGAGTAATTGGACATCATTTGATGTATTAGAAAATTTTGTTAAGTGTAAGTGGTCAGAATGACAGGTTTTGAGAAACCAAGTATTTAGACCAATTTGATGTGATAAATGCATTGTGTATAATTTTGTAAGCTATTTAAAGTATTTTGTGTGAATTGTGAGGCTTATGAAAGGATTAATCTCCATTGATAGGTTAAGGATATTTAAGCCTTGTAGCTGAAAATGTTAAGAGGTAAGTATACTAGACTTTTTACTGAAATCACAATAAACATAATAATTGTTTTGTATGATTTTGCAAATGGGGTTAAGAATATGTTTATGTTATGTCAAAGTATATTTTGATATGAAATGTGAATATATGTTTATTAATGTGAGCATTGACATTGAGCATGGACATACATGTATTTTTAAAAGTGAGCTTTTAAAATAAGATGTGTTTAATAAAGAAAGCTTTTGAAGTATAATATGTCCATGAGAAATATTTTGTGTTTTGAGGGTACTTGAACTCACTGTTAACTTAGTAGGCATTTTATGTGATTTGTGGAGCCTTTATATGTGGCCTTTCCTTCGGGATTGGTATATGTTATGTGTTCCGTATGTAAGGAGGATCCTATTGGTACCTAAAGGAAGAGTGAGTCATCACATTCGTGTGGTGGCGTATTGGTGCATGTGAGAGGACTCACCGATGATCAAGGTGAGGGTTTGGCTTTTGCCTTCAGGTATGAGCATTATATATGTGTAATTTAAAGGCCTCACTTGTACTATTCCTCTCATACGGTATGTCACCTACGAGTGACATTTGGCTCATTATGTGATATGTGATATGTAAGTCCTACTAAGTAGTAGTTGAGTGATGGTATTCCTATTATATGTTTTGAAAGAATGTGTAAGCGCTTACATGATATGTGATTTGATAAGATTATGATTTTAATTGATCACAGCATATCATACATATGCATTGTGTACATATATGTATTTGTATTTGATATATGAAAAACTAGTATGCTTACTGAGTTTTATACTCATTATAGTTTATGGTGATTTCAGGTAAATAAGGTACATGTGTGCTTAGCGGATTTGGCAAGGCTTCTGCTGTTCCTTGGGTTCCCTAAGTTGTTAGGTTGCTAAGTGTTTCATTTGGGGACACGTGAGATAAGATATTTGATTTGTCCCTATTGAATAAATACTTATGTATTATTTTATTGTGTGTGGTTGGATTTAGTTTAAGTTTCACCAAGTGTAGTAATGGATTGATTTTAAGTAAGAATTTGCAATGAATATATTATGAGCTTCCGGTAACAAAGTTGCTACTGGTGGCGTAGTAGAGTGTTAATCTCTAAGAAAACTTTACGTATCTCCGGTTTATTAATTGTCCTAGTCATAATTCAATTGCTATAATTCTGAAAGAAATTAAAATGAATGTTTAAGTATTATTGAATGAATGTAACTAATGTCGTGTGCCAGATCTTTTGGGTTTGGGGCGTGACAGCTGGTCTAGTTGCAGACAAGTATAATAGGCTGCCAATGATGCTTCTGTATATGGAAGCATCAATTTTGTCTTCACCATAATCTTTTGTTTGCTTCTCATTTAAGATTAATGGGGTGGCAACTAGTTTAGCCTTATCTAGGTGGAATTTCTTCCAAACTTCTTCAGCATACTTTCTCTGTGATAAGAATATACCATTGCTGTTTTGTTGAATTTTCATACCTAGAAAGAAGCTCATTTTGCCCAAGTCAGTCATATCAAATTCTCTTTCTATCTTGGATTTAAATTGTTTAACTGACTTAAAGTCTCTCCCTGTCACCAAAAGATCATCAACATATAGTGATACAATCAATATTATTCAAACTTCAGACTTTAACACATAAAGTGTAACTTCATTAGCACTCCTTGAAAAACTTTGCTGCACTAAGTAACTATTTATTCTGCTGTACCAGGTCTTTGGTGCATGTTTAAGACCATATAGTGTTTTATGAAGCTTGTAGACTTTTTGTTCATAGCCTGGTACTTTGAACCCTTCTAGTTGCTGAACAAAAATGTCTTCATCAAGAATGCCATTTAGGAAAGCTGACTTGACATCTAGATGATAGATTATCCATCCAAATTTAGCTGCAAGTGCTATAAGTAACCTGATGGTATCATGCTTTGCAACATGAGCAAATGTGTCATTGTAATCTATCATTGGCTGTTGATAGTACCCTTTTACTACAAGTTTGGCCTTCAGTTTGTTTATAGTACCATCTGAATTCAGCTTAGTTTTGAAGATCCATTTTACCCTTATAACATTCTTATCACTAGGTGCATAAACTAATTCCCATGTTTTATTTTTCTCAATCATTCTGATCTCCTCTTGCATGGCTTTTCTCCAATCTTTTGTACTTGCTGCTTTTTCATAATTCAATGGTTCTAAAGTGACAAGATTACACTTAGCATATATCTCAGACAATGGTTTGTCCTTCTCACAGGATAATCTGCATCTAATTCATTATCTGAGATTATTTCAACCTAATCTTCATTTTTTTGGCCTTTATTGGTGACTTCAATTGTTTCATTATCCTAGTTCCAGTAAGCTGCTTCATCAAACTTTATATCCCTACATACACTAATTTTTTTTCTTTATATTAAGCACTCTATAGCTTTTAGACACATTATTGTAGCCTACAAGTATCCCAAGCTCAGCTTTGTGGTTTAACTTGCCTTTTTTTTTTCCAGCAGGAATATGAGTATAGCATACGCATCCAAAAATTCTGAGATGCTCAACTGATGATTTTTGTCCTATCTAAGCTTCATGTGGTGTTCTGCCATTTAAGGCTTTTGTTGGCATTAGATTTAATAGATATACCGAAATATTGACAACTTCAGCCCACATATCCTTTGAAAGGTTCTCTTCAAATAACAAACACCTTACCATTTCCATCACACTTCTATTTTTCCTTTCACCCACTCCATTTTGTTGAGGAGTGTAAGGAATTATGAGTTGATGTTGAATGCCTTCCTTAGTGCAGAAGTTTTTGAATTCTGATGAACTATACTCAGCACTATTGTCAATTCTGAGTGCCTTAATTGCTGCATCACTTTACTTTTCGGCCATACATTTAAATTTCTGAAACTCTGTAAACACATTAGATTTGTGTTTCATGAAATACACCCAACAATACTTGGTAAAATCATCTATAAACAGCAAAAAAAAAACTTACTTCCATTTAGTGAAGGAACACTCATTGGCTCACATACATTTGAATGGATGAGTTGCAGTCTTTTATGAGCTCTCCATGTGCTGTCAGAGATTGGAAGCTTGTTTTGCTTGCCATATTGACAGGATTCATATACTTGGTCAGTATAACTTATTGCAGGCAAGTTTAATATTGTCTGGTTGTTGTGGATTTGCTATAGTGTATTGTAGCTAAAATGACCAAGCCTTTTATGCCATAAGATTGAGTCACTTACTTGATTATGGTAGGCATATAATTTAGTTTGTTGCAAATTTATAGGGAACACCTTTTTTTTCATTCTGACAGTTATAAGTTCACTACCATAAGGGTCCAATATGACTTTCCATTTCTAAAGGTCAGTGTATAATGTTTTTCTAATAATTGTCATACACTTAATAGGTTGATACTGAGTTCTGGTACAAATAGAACATCAAGAATTATTTTAGTACCTGAAGGTGTACAGACCTGTATTATGTCTCTGCCTTTGACAACAACCCAGGTTCCATTTCCAATCTTAACTCTGGAACTGTAGGTTTTGTTCAACTCCTGAAAATTTCCTTCATTTGCTGTTATATGATGTGAGCATCCACTATCAATAAGTTAAGTCTTATTGGCCTCATCATGCTCTCTTCTTGTGGCCACAAATAAGCTTTCTGTAAAGAGTTCTTGAGCAGCTACTTAAGCTTGTTGTGACTGAGGTTTGTTTTTATTTTTGCAAACCTTTGCAATATGGCCTAACTGATTGCAAATTCTGCATTGAATTTTAGGCCTAAAGCACAAAATTTCTCTGAATGGCTCCTCTTTTTGCAGTATGTAAGGGGGGAGGGGGAGAGGGGGTATTTTGCCTTCTTACCACTGCATTTGTTGCCTTCAACCTAATTCTTTTCTTTCCCAGGTTTATCACCACTGGGTTTTTTTCCCCTAGTAACAGTTTCTTGCTGGTTTAGCCTTCTGAGTGGCTGAAAAAACCTGCTCTGAAGTCTTCTCTATTTTGATAGCTCTCTTTTGCTCAAGTGCCTTCAAGGAGTTTACCAACTCAAATAAACTTAATATAGTAAGGTCTTTGGAGTCTTCCAGAGAGGAAATTTTTGCATCAAACCTCTTTGAAATGCTCACCAAGACTTTTTGAACTATTTTCTTGTCAGTCAACTCCTCACCAATCAATCTGAGCTGATTGAAAATCTTCATGAGCTTGTCAGAGTATTCATTTATAGTTTCATTCTCCTGCGTCCTGAGCACTTCAAATGCCTTCCGCAAATTTAGTACTTGAATTTGTTTAGTTGTATCACTACCCTGAAACTCCTCTTTTAACTTGTCCCAGGCCTGTTTAACAGCATCAAGGGTCATTATTCTAGTGAATATTGTGTTTGAAACTAAAAAATGAATTGCTGATAGTGCCTTGAAGTTCTTTGAGCACTCCTCATTGTGCTATTTAAGTTGAGCAATTATTGGGTTTTGAGGCAATGGTGGGGGTTCTCTTCCTGTCTCAACTGTGTCCCATAAATCAAAGGCCTTCAAATATGCTTTCATTTTGGCTGTTAAAATGGGATAATTTTCACCAATAAATAGGGAAGGAGCAGGTGCAATAAAACTGTTGGAAGCCATTTCTTAATGCACAAATTTAGCAAAAAAGTGAAATAGAGTTTATACACAACCACAGCCCTTAAGATCAGTAAAGCTCTGATAACATGGCAAAATTTATAAGAAAAGATAGATTGACAAGAACAGAACCTTAATGCAGTAACCTTTATGCTTTCTATGGAGAGATTTCTTGGAGAAGAACTACTACATTTTATTCATTAACTCAATTATATACTCAAGATATAGAAAATGATAAATACAAATCAATAAGAACTTGTTTAATTTTAAAACTCAAAACCTAAAAAGTATGAGATAGCATATGCTTCTAACTAAAATATTTGACTGAGTTATTAGAATTCAAAAACAATTAAAACATAAACTTATCATAATTATAGAAAAAATATCAACTTTCAACAATTGCAAATCCATAATGTTTCTTCAACTATTAGTTGAAACCTTTCCTGTAAAAACATTTTCACTTCTGCCGAAACACAATTCTGCATATGAGGTGAATGATTCTCCAATCGAGCAAGTCAGACTCACGGTGCCTATAAAAGATGATCCAACATTACCATGTGTGACATTTCGAACATGGGTTTTGGGGATTGTTTCTTGTGCTCTGCTGGCATTCTTAAATCAGTTCTTTTTTATCAACAAAATACCCTATACATATCATCAGTTTAAGCTCAAATTGCATTACTTCCAATAGGAAAGTTCATGGCAGCAACTCTGTCAACCAAAATAATTCAAATTCCAGGAACAAAGTGGTCATTTTTATTTAATCCCGTGCCCTTTAACTTAAAAGAGCATGTCTTGATCACTATTTTTGCGAATTCGGGTTAAATAATGTTTATCCAGTGAACATAATAACCTGTTGAGGTTGCTGTATTTTCTGCATTAGACTAAGTCAAATAAACAATCTCAAGTTCAGGGATTGTAGGAATTTTTAGTTAGAAGTCATTTTGAATTTGAAATTGCTAAAGATCAAGTTGTTTAAATTTAATAAGTCTTTTAGTTTAAGTTGAACTCTTATAGTTCAAGTATTTAAATTCTTGTAACCTTTGTTAAAAGTAAGTGAGAACAACATTTTGAGTCGTTAAGGAGTTGTTTTTTTTTTCCTTTCCCTTAAACACAAAACTACCTTATACTTCTCAAACTCAACATTGGTATCAGAGCATTACTTCTTAAGGGACCTCGAGAAGCTGTTTTTTTTCCTGAAATTCAAGCTGCCCTTTTTTTTTCCAGTTCAAAAATGGCAGGTAATAATTATATGGCTATGCCACCAGTATTTTCAGGAGAAAATTATCAAGTTTGGGCTATTAGGATGGAAGCCTTCTTGCAGGCAAATGATCTATGGGATCTGGTTGACACAGGAGAAGTGGTACAGTTACCAGATGATCCCACAGTAGCTCAAATAAGAAACTTAAGAGAAGAAAGAAGAAGAATGTTCAAGGCTAAGACTTGTATATTCTCTGCAGTCTCAGAAGTGATATTTAGTAAGATCATGACTTGTGAGACAGCAAAGCAAGCATGGGATCTTCTTAAACAAGAATATCAAGGTAATGCTAGATCAAAACAAATGCAGATTTTGAATCTTAGGAGAGAATTCGAAATGCAGAAGATGAAAGAAGGAGAAAAGTTTAGAGATTATGCTGATAAGTTGATGCAGATTGTCAACAAGATTAGGCTGCTTAGAGAACAGCTGCCTGACAAGAGAGTTGTTGAAAAAATTCTTGTTACACTCCCAGAGAGATTTGAGTCCAAAATCTCCTCTCTTGAAGAATCAAGAGACTTGTCAACTATCACATTACCTGAGTTGATCAATGCTTTGCAAGCACAGGAACAAAGAAGGTCTTACAGAAATGATGAACTAGTGGAAGGAGCTTTACAAGCAAGGGTACATGACAAGCCCTCAGGTGAGAACAAAGAAAAAAAATTCTGGAATAAGAAAAACCAGAAGAAAGGAGGAGTCAGCAGCAGTGGTGAATTTAAGCCAAATTACTCACCTTGTCCACATTGCAGCAGAACAAATCATCAACCATCAAGATGTTGGCAGAATCCTGAAGTTGAGTGCAGATCATGCAAGCAAAAGGGACACATTGCCAGGTTTTGTAAGAACAAGCAAAAGGAGTCACAACAAACTCAGACACAAGCACAAATAGTGCACCAGCAACAAGATGATCAACTTTTTGCTGTCACTTGTTTTGCAGGACATAATTTGTCTAACAATGCTTGGCTCATTGACAGTGGTTGTACCAATCACATGGCATTTGATGACTCTATGTTCCAGGAGATTGATAGAACTATGGTGTCAAAAGTCAAAATTGGAAATGGGCAGTTAATTGATGTTAAAGGGAAGGGAACAGTGAAGATTATGAGTCCAAAAGGAGCTAAACTGATCAATGATGTGTTGTATGTTCCAGAAATTGACCAGAACTTGCTTAGTGTTAGTCAACTACTGCAAAAGGGGTACTCAGTAGTGTTTAAGCACAACAAATGTGAAATATCAGATTCAAATGGAGCTGTGCTGTTTTCTATTGCTATGAAAGACAAAAGCTTTAGCCTGTCATGGGAAAAGCAGTCTGCATATACTTGTGTTCTCAAGAAAGCAGACTTATGGCACAAAAGGTTGGGACACTTCCATAAGACTGCTTTAGAGTACATGCAGAAGGAAAAACTTGTGCTTGGGATGGATTATACTAGTGAAGAGTCAAACGTATGTGAAGCTTGTCAACTGGGGAAGCAATCTAAGATGTCATATCCAGCAAATAAGGCATTGAGAACCTCTGAAAAGCTACAGTTGATTCACACAGATGTGTGTGGTCCCATGTCAACAGAATCTCTCAATGGCAGCAGGTATTTCATTTTGTTTATTGATGATTATAGTAGAATGTGCTGGGTTTACTTCTTGAAACAAAAATCTGAAGTAGCTGAGATATTCTTGAAGTTTAAAACTTGGATTGAGAATCAATGCCATAGCAAAATCAAGACACTTAGATCAGATAATGGAACTGAATTTACTGCTGCAAAACTTATCAAACTTTGTGAAGATGCTGGGATACAACATCAGTTTACAGTCCCTTACTCACCCCAACAAAATGGTGTGAGTGAGAGAAAAAATAGAACAAGTATGGAGATGGCCAGATGCTTGTTGTTTGAGAAAAACTTGCCAAAGTATTTTTGGGCAGAGGCTGTAAACATAGCAATATTCATCTTAAATAGGCTTGTAACTAAAGCTGTAAAAGGGAAAACTCCCTATGAAGTCTGGTATGGGTTCAAGCCTAATGTTGTTAACTTAAGAGTGTTTGGAAGCTTATGCTACACTCTTATTCCATATATAAAAATGGGCAAGCTTGATGAAAAGGCTGAACTTGGAGTCTTTGTAGGCTATAGTTCTGCTAGCAAGGGCTACAGAATTTATCAACCTCTAACCAAGAAGTTCATCATCAGCAGGAATGTAATTTTTGATGAAGAAGCAGAATGGGATTGGGTTAAAACTGAACCTAGAATGCTGTATTCAGATGAGAGAGTATCTAATCAGATAAATGAAGACACCATAGATGACATACCAGTTAGAGGAACTAAGCTACTTGCTGACATTTATCAAAAATGCAATGTAGCAGTATTGGAACCAGCAGGATATGCAGAAGCAGCAGAGGATAAAAAATGGATAACAGCAATGAAGGAAGAAATGAGGATGATAAACAAAAACAGAACTTGGGAGCTTGTGTCCAGACCAATTCACAAGAAGGTTATTGGTGTAAAATGGGTGTTTAAGACAAAGTTGAATGCAGATGGAACCATAAACAAGTACAAGGCAAGGTTAGTTGTGAAAGGCTATGCACAACAGTTTGGGGTGGATTTTTCTGAAACATTTGCACCAGTAGCAAGGTTAGACACTATCAGGTTGCTTTATGCTGTTGCAGCACAGAAACAATGGAAGATATACCAGTTGGATGTAAAATCAGCTTTCCTAAATGATCATTTGCAGGAAGAAATTTTTGTTGAACAGCCAGAAGGGTTTGTGACAGCACCTGGAAAGGTTTATTTATTGAAAAAGGCCCTTTATGGGTTAAGACAAGCTCCAAGAGCTTGGTATAGCAGAATTGATGAATACTTGCTGAGTATTGGCTTTAAAAGGAGCCTTAGTGAGTCAACATTATATGTTAAGCTTGAAATTCATAACCTGATAATTGTATCAGTTTATGTTGATGACTTGCTAATAACTGGAAGCAATTCTGAGATCATAAAGGAGTTTAGAGAACAAATGCAAGGAGAATTTGAGATGACTGATTTGGGTGAAATGGCATATTTTCTTGGAATGGAAATACAGCAAACCAAGAAAGGAGTGTTTATTGGACAAAAGAAGTATGCTAATGAGATCTTGAAAAAGTTTAAAATGGGAGAATGCAAAGCTATGGATACTCCCTTAGCTTTGAATGAGAAACTTTGTTCTGAGACTGATGCACTGACAGCAAATGAAAGTCTTTATAGGAGCATAGTTGGATGTTTGATGTATCTTACAGCAACAAGGCCTGATATAGTCTTCACTGTGAATTTGCTATCAAGGTTCCTAAATTGTGCCAAGGAAGTTCATTTAAAGGCAGCAAAAAGGGTATTGAGGTACATTAAAGGGACAACTGACTATGGCATCAGTTTCATGAAGACAGAGAAGTTAGATTTGCATGGCTATGCAGATAGTGATTGGGCAGGAGCATGTGAGGATATGAAAAGCACCTCAGGGTACTTATTCAGTTTTGGATCAGGTTGTTTTAGCTGGAGCACCAGGAAACAAGAGGTGGTAGCTCAATCCACTGCAGAAGCTGAGTATATTGCTGCTGTGGCAGCAGTAAATCAAGTTGTGTGGCTAAGAAAAATTACGGCAGACTTAAGTTTAGAACAAGAGACAGCTACTGTTCTATATGTTGACAATCAAGCTGCCATAGCCATCTCCAATAATCCTGTGTTTCATGGCAAGACTAAGCATTTCAAAATCAAATACTACTATCTAAGAGAAGTGCAGAAAGAAGAAGAAGTAAAACTGGTACACTGCAATACAGAGTCTCAACTTGCAGATATTCTTACTAAAGGATTGTCCAAAACAAGATTTCAGCATCTTAGGAAAAGAATTGGAGTATGCAGCAAAGACAGCAAGGAGGAGTGTTGAGGTTGCTGTATTTTCTGCATTAGACTAAGTCAAATAAACAATCTCAAGTTCAGGGATTGTAGGAATTTTTAGTTAGAAGTCATTTTGAATTTGAAATTGCTAAAGATCAAGTTGTTTAAATTTAATAAGTCTTTTAGTTTAAGTTGAACTCTTATAGTTCAAGTATTTAAATTCTTGTAACCTTTGTTAAAAGTAAGTGAGAACAACATTTTGAGTCGTTAAGGAGTTGTTTTTCTTTTTCCTTTCCCTTAAACACAAAACTACCTTATACTTCTCAAACTCAACATAACCACAGTGAAGGCATTCCGTCAACGGGAGATTCATCCTTTACTAACACATACTACGCAGGTGATTTCTCTTCTTAAACCTAGACATAAGGAGTCTTATACTATATAGAACACAACTAAAGAACATTGTTAAGTATTAATATGTACAAAACTATCTATGCAATTTTTCCTGAATATTCAGATGCTTGGATATGGATGGGCTGGAATCTTCCAAAAATTTCTTGTTGATTCGCCGTACATGTCGTGGTCTTCCAACCTGGTTCAAGTCTCCATCTTTAGGTGCCTACTTTATAAGCGGCCTTGCATTCTAGTTCAGTCAACATATGCATGTTTTCAGCTATCTCTTAGTCATTTTTCTTTGAGCTTGTAGGGCATTGCATGATGTTGAGATTAGGCCAATGGGAGGTTTAACAAGGCTGCAGTTCTTCATTATGGTCCGAATTTCGAGATTTGCATGCTATCTTGTTCCCATCAATGACTGCCCTCTCCTTTTTTTGCTGGATATGGAAAGACTCAATCACTGCCCATCAAATAGGTTCTGGTCTCCATGGCCTCGGCTTAAGCTCATTGGTATCAACTGTTGCTGGCTTCTTGGGGTCTCCCCTAGCCACCCCTGGATTTGCTATAATCAACATCATGGTTGGATTTGTCACAATATTGTACATTGTAATCCCTGTAGCCTACTGGACTAACTCCTATGAAGCCAAGCGGTTCCCCATTTTCTCTTCACGTGTTTTTGATGCTATGGTGTTTCTCGAGTATTAAATAATACTACCTTCCAGTTCAATCAACAAGGATATGATGGCTATAGCAAAATTAATTTGAGTATCTTCTTTGTTTAGGCTTATGGTCTTAGCTTTGCTGTCTTGGCTGCTACAAAGTACAATGTCTTGTGTTGCTCTCTTCCACGGCAGGCGTTTTAGTTCTTTACAAGACCATCTATGAAACAGAATGAATATGAATGAAGTAGTTTCGGAATACTTTCAATTTAAATTTGCAGAACTATTTGGCAGCAAACAAAGGCATCATTCCAAGACAAGTATAGTGATGTTCACATGAGACTGATGAACAAAAATTATGAGACTATCCCTCAATGGTGGTTTTACACACTCCTTTTGGTGGTAATTTAATTAGCCATCCTTGCTTGTGAAGGCTTCACCGGACAGTTGCAACTCCCCTACTGGGGAATTTTGCTAGCAATTGCACTCGCTCTCTTCTTCACCCTCCCAAATGGCATGATTACAGCTACCACAATCCAGTTTACTCTTACTTTTCAAACGACTCTCTCCTTGGTCTCTTCTTTTTATTTATTCATGGATTGTAAAATCTTCAAGCAGCAACCGGGACTCAATGTCATCACTGAGCTCACCATTGTTTTTAAATGTATCCAGGAAAGCCTATAGCAAATGTAGCTTTCAAGACCTATGGTTACATAAGCATGTCACAGGCAATAATGTTTCTCTCAGACTTCAAGGTAGGCCCTTACATGAAAATTCCTCCAAAGTCTGTTTATTGTCCAGGTTGACTCTTTTAGTTCACAGAATTATATTGTCATCTAAAGCTGGTTTGATCAGCAAGTAAAGGCATTATCTGTTTCCCTCCAGAAAAGAAAACATCTGCCATCCATCTCTATTGCCAGAAGGGAGTCCATGGACATGTCCTGCAGATGATGTTTTCTACAATGCCTCCATTATTTGGGGTGTGGTTCGACCAGAACGAATGTTTGGCTGTCTTGGTTTGTACTCTAATGTGATTTATTTCTTCTTCATTGGCATTCTTGCACCAATACCTGTGTGGATAATCTCACGCATGTTTCTAAAGCAAAAATGGATAACACTCATCAACATGCCAATCCTTCTAGGAGCAACAGGAGCTATGCCACCGGCCAGGGCTGTGAACTACATAATGTGGGGTGCTGTAGGAATCTCTTCAACTTTGTTGTATATAGGAGATATAAGGGGTGGAGGGTTAGGCACAATTACATTCTATCAGCTGGATTAGATGCTGGGGTTGCCTTCTTGGCTATTCTTTGCTATTTTTCACTGCAAATAAATGACGTAAATGGACCTAGTTGGTGGGGTTTGGAATTAGATGACCACTGTCCTTTAGCAAGTTGCCCCACTGCCCCTGGCTTAGAGGTTGAAGGCTGTCCAGTTTCCCATTGACAGTGTGGTTTCTTCCATGGTTATATATTGTGTAAGCATTGAACTTTCAACTTTCAAGTCATAGTGTATATAGAATTCTCAACTATGAACTATGCATGCGTTCACCCAAAGAAAATTTATTATACATGGAGCAAATAATTTAAGTTTCAGTTGTCTTACAACTGATCATTTGTGTCGGATGAAATATCCTCTTGGTCTTGTTTCTCCTTGGTGCTCTCTCCCTGGAAATTCTCTTCAATTTGTTTGATAATGCTTTCCTCTTCCACTTCAAGTTGTTCCATACGCTTCTCAAAGGAAGCCACCAATTCCGGATCAAAGATATCACAGTCAATGCATTTGTTTTCTGATCTAGAAATAGGTAAAATATAGTTACCGAATTTTGGAGTTACGTAAGTTCCCGGAGAGTACACCTGTCCTCCAACGTGTAGCCACTCCCTAAGGCTTGCAACACCAGAAAATTCAATCGTTGTTGGGATTTGAAGTGATTCTAGCTCATCTGCCATGGCCTTTCTTCTAAACCCCTTCTTGAAGTTTTGAGCAGCATCCTCAACTACATTTGATCCCCCTGTTGTCATGGAGCTATTAGGACTTTGGATAACTTCTGTGCTTTGTGTTCTTGAACTGAAGAGGATGCACTTGTCTTCAATCACAGCGTTTTCTTCTACTTGAGATTCATCTTCTATGGGTGATTGTTTAATTTCCTGTTCAGCATGTTCAGATAAGCACGATTTAGAGTGGTGAAGTTGCAAGGAACCATAATCCTTGCCATCAAATTCTAGTTGATCTCCCTTGGACAAGCGAATTCTTTCTATCAGCGCATCATATTCCTCTACTGTGTGGAAGTTCCAAGCACGTATTTGGCTGCCGTTACTCAATTTAGACCTCTCTTCCTTAATCTCAGTAGCTCTCTCCAGAGCAAGAGAGGAAACCTCGTGCTCTTGAAACCAGCGACAGCTTATAGACTGTTTAACTAAATCAGCATCAATAAATTCTGTAGCTTTTGCGAGCAGTGCAGATGCTGGTTGCATTTGTTTTTCCTCTTCCTGTGGAAGACTTGCTGTCAATTCAGATGTGTTACTGGTTTCATTTCTTAGAACATCAAGAGCTGCTCTTTTGAACATATCTGGCTCTGCAGTAAAATTTCCAGATTGGAATTCATCCGCTGCACTGCCACTGCCTGCATTTCTATCAGCTTTCCTCTGGATTCTCTGGCTGAGCAGCTCTTCCCGGAAACTCAATGATCTTGACACTATTTTTGAAGAAACACATCCCATTCTTACTTAGATTACGTCTAAACCTTTATCAGGAGCTGCAACAAATGAATTAAATTATTAGAAACACTAATATTACATCATTTAGACATTCTCTGTTCAATGTCAGCAAAACAAGATCATCCTGATACACTTTGTGAAATTAATACATGAAGATAGATGCATACAATACATTCTTAACAACAGATGTGAGATACTCCTAGTTTCCTTTTCAATTTGTAAAGCACTGGTGTCCCAGAATTCCGGATGAATCAAATAGTAAAAAAAAAAAATTACCAATTTCAATACAAACAAAACCGATATGCAAATGAAAGGAAACTGAATTAAGCTTTTTTAGCTAGCTAATAGTCAGGAGCTTGATTTTCAGGAAATTGTAAACAAGGCTGTCTTAAGAAAGTTAAAAATGAGATGTTATGACAAAGAATTTATCAACAAAACAGAGACATACAGTTGTATTCAGTCCTACTGTTAAGAGATTCAGTCCTATCTGTTTATTCAGTTAATAGCGCGCATACCGTGGTCTATTCCCGACACGGTCGAGAAAATTTCCACCTTTAGCCCGCGTTTCGCGGGTAAAGGACAAACAATTAACAAACCCCTCAGAAGAGTAACAAATAATATTCTGATGAAAAAGAGTGAGATATCAAAGGTAGAGCTGGAAGACGACCTGTTTGTTCATACCTGTGTTAAAGTAAAATGGTTGTGGATGATCAATGAATGTTAATCTGCTTTGTTGCAAAATTTTTGTATTGATAGGACTCAAAACTTATTGCAGCTTGATAGTTTTGATTCTAGATCAGTGAAGAGGGTATCGGAATTTAGCCGAAAGGAGAAATGTGGAGGAATCCAGTAAGTACAGAGGTTGAGGACCGTCTTTCAACAACACGTTGGATATGTATAATATAGAGTGTGTTGTGTTGTGTTTTAATTTATAGATAGTCAAGGGAGCTATGGACACGTTGGATATGTTTAATACGAGGTGTGTTGAGTTTTATTTTATAGATAGTAGAGGGAGGCCATGGACGACTGGTGATTTGTTTATCAAAGATAGGCTGAAAGGCAAAGAGTATTCAAAGTTTGAACTTCCAGACTGCACTACCCACCTAAAACATTATTAAATAATCCAACGCCTACTCAATCAATTAATTTTTATCTAATCTGTCTGTCTATATATTCACACTGACACAACATAGCACCGTCCACAAGCCTAACAGCAATCACAAATAGTTTTTAGATTCAACTCTGTTTTTCCATTTTACCCAGAGTTTAAGAGGGAAGTGGTGAAATTGATGTGCTAAGGGTAATGAAAATTTAATAAGGTTTAAGTTAAATTTCATGGTTGGATGATAGATGAAAGCAGCCAGGCTTGCACAAGCACTTACCTGAAATGCAGGAATGGGATTGATGAAAACCGGTTGAGAGATCATTGAGACAAAACAAACATATCCTTCTACTTGTTTATAAGCTTGCAAGAGAATATAAACACGCGTACAGCGTGTCATTTTTGCTACTACTTTATAAGCATGCAAATTTTTTTTAAGAACAATGATTATTTCATTGGGTAGTAGTAACTGCAATACAACAATCATTCAACCAACGAAGTTGGTACCACAAAAGTTTGTAATTAAGCCCCTGAATTGAAAATTTGAAATATTCTGGCCTGCTTGAGGAGAGAATGAAAAAAATTCTTGATCATTGATCACTCCGTCTGGTTCAGCCTGATGTGCAACAGCTATAGGTCATCAATACAACATGGTTCTGTGAGATTCTGAGTCTGGTACGTGATTGAAGATACACTCGCGTACAGAAAATGCATGCAGAGAATCGTGACTGGAATTATATCAAGATCCGTGAACAATGGAACAGGGGGGTACAAGTACATCAACGCCTAAAAGCATTCCCTTCACTTGCTTCCCTACCTTGCGAATAATATGCTCGGCGCCGGACCCTCTCCTCTATTGTCGAGCTTCCTCCCTTCTCAGCACCGTAAACACTTTTCTGAGCAGCATCCAAGAAGTTCTTGCCAATAGATACCCCATCCCGGATGGCTTCCCTTTTATCATCTTCCTCAGCCCTCTTCAACCTTTTCCACCTTTGCTCTTCGTGCAATTCAGCATTCGCTTGCATCTCTCGCAGCCTAGCAGCCCGCTCTTCTTCTGAAAGCTTAGAAGAAACATTACGCCGTCCATAGTTTGAATCTCTTTGATTTGCAGCAGCAGCAGAGCCATAAGAACTTCTTTTGTCACCATCATAATTAGCCCAATCTTCAGAAGGGTAGTTTTCATGCTTTGACCTGTCATGATTCCTGTTCATAGGATCTCGTCCATCACTTCTAGTTTTAGGTTCTGAACGACCTCCAGGTGACTGCTCCCTGTATTTTGAGTCCCTATAGCGATCCTTCCTATGACCTTTTCTTTCATTTAATTCATCTCCTGAATCTGATCGTCTACTGTGATACCGCTCCTCATGATGTGAGCTCTTGTAATCTCTAGTTTTCCTTGGCCTTTCATCTTCAGAAGAAACAGAATATTCTGAATCAGACGGATGTTTCTGATGCTTTGAACTAGAATGATGCTTCTTCTTACCCTCCTTATCACCCGACTTCTCCTTGTGTTTCTTCTTCTCCTTACTTTTCTTCTTCTCTTCAACCTATCAAAGATAGTCAGTCAGCAAAACAGCATATGCTACTCATCAACATAATTTGATGATTGATTAAAAAATTACAAATGATAATAATTCGCATAGACTGATCGCAGTATAAATAATTACTACAATTAAAATTCATTCACTCAACGCACTAGAAGATTAATAAACCCTAGCAATATCAAACAATGCCAATTAAAATTACAACAGAAGCATCAATATGTAAAATTGTGATGTAATAAATAAATAAAAAACTTACAGATTTACGAATTTGAGCCATCTTGACGGGATTGTTCTTGACGCGGGCAAGAGCTTCTTGCTCACGCTGCCGAATCAAAAGCAATGGATCCGAATGAAGCTTCCGCCACGTATCACTGGCAGAGAAAGGCTTATCCTCAAACAACGCACCGGGAACCGACGACTGCTGCTTGGCGGTGGCGCTTCCGCCGCCTCCGGCCGAAGAGGAAGAAGGTTGTTCCAGAGCCTTAAATCCGCTCCCACTCGCACTCGCACTCGCACTCGCTCCATCACTTCTCCCAACGGCAAGCCCCGAATCGTAAAGAAAATCCAATCTTTCCTGTCTCCTGAAAACAAACAAACAAACAGAATCCCCCGATTCAATTACACCCAAAAAGCCCCTAACCCTAGCCCTAACCGTAACGAAATTTTATAAAAATTTGAAAATTTAAGCAATAAATCGATTAATTTAGGATCGAGACGTACGGGACGAGACCGGCCTGTTCCTGGAGAAGGCGGAATTCGCTGCGTTCCCTTTCCTCCTGAATCTGCTTGCGTAATTCTTCCAATTTCTTCTGCTCGGCCTCGTGCTTTTGCTCCGCCTTCCACACGTTCTCTATGTTCCTTAAACTTCCTGTGTGCCATCCCTTCTTGTTCAAAAACTTCAACGCCATTTTCTCTTCCTTTTTACAATTATCCAATCAATTGTATGAGCTCTCTTTGTTGCCTGATCTTCCCCGATTACGAGTTTCTATTTTGTTTCGAAGGCGGCGCTGGCACATTTTCTTTTTAACTTTGCAGATCTGTACTTTTGTCCCTTAATTTTTAATATTTTCACTTATTGCCCCTTACATTTCAATATTTCTTCGTTGTTCCTAGTACTTTTATTTTTTGCATTATAACCCACTTACGTTATTTGTTCATAATTACATGAGAATTCTCGAGCTAATTCATGGTACATATTCGGATTTTATATAAAGTATTGTTGAATATCTTTTCAACATTCATTACATGAATTTTTATTTGGATAAACAATCACAACTGGGTTGAATTTTACTTCGGATAAAACATCATTGCTTTATTTTCCAAAAGAAAAAGGGAAGAGGAAGATATATATAACAACAATATTGCATAGAAGTATCTCTGCTGTACAATAGGTGACTTGCAAAATTTTGCAGTCCTTACAATTATTGCAAAAAAACAAATGAATCTGCCAAGGCATCGACTCCATGGTGTAAATCTGTGAAAGAATAAAGAGACCGTATAGCAGGAAAAAATTGAAGCCTCAAGAATAAAAGTGGCTCAAATTATTATCTCATATGAACAGCATTGAGTGATGAATTGTTGTTATCTTTCTGGAATTGACCAGGAACAGCAAGTCTCTTGTGCAGCTGCAAAAGATGGCCCCTTAAGCTGCATTCCTCCACCTGAAATGTAAAAACAAGCTTCATTATACTAGTTTACTAATGATAAGAAGCTACTAGGATTAGAAGACTTCATTCTTGGATGTGATAATAAAAATCGGCCACAAGCTAAGCTAGTTTGAAGCAAACCTGAAATGCTTGTGTCTTAGACAACAGATTCCCACATTCTTCAATAAGAGCTCTTTCCGCACCAGTCACCTTTGCTAGCTCTGAAATCAAACTTTCCACTTCTTCTGCCTGCATTAGAGAAGCATTTTCTTAAGTTAGTCCAAACATAAAGATACGTGGACAGATAAAAGAGAAGAAAAAAAAAGAATCTATTTCATGATTGCACAAGGGAAATTCCATTCAATGTCACACCTTTGGCATTAAACTTTGAAGATGAAGAAATATAATTTCCACTAACTTCGAAGCAGAGTTCAGCGCCTCCCTCACATCCTTAACATCAGCCTGCCATGTATATATATATATGTGTGTGTGTGTGTGTGTGTGTGTGTGTATACATCTCATGGTCAGTGTTTCATCCACGTAAACTGTAAAGTAGAACGTATTTGCAGCAATAAAAGAAACAAAACAAGATAGTATACAACTACAGAAGCATTGGATACAAGCTTCATACCCTCACATTCCCACTGATTGGGAGTTGAATCAAGGTGTTTAACAAAGCTTGAATTGCTTCTGACAAGGAACTTGAATATTCATCTTCAAATGCACACCATTCGTCCAGATATGGCATCTAAATTTGTTGCAAAAGGTATTATGAATTTTTCGGCTCATTAGTTAAGAATAATAATGGCAGGACACAATAAAATGAAAACTAGCAAGAAAAAGGTTGAGCGAAATAAGCTGGTGAATATAGATATTGCTCCAATGCTATTTATTGCTTTACAAATGCTAATAAAAAGTTTTTAAAGAGAAGAAAATATGGTCAAACGATAAGAATTCCCTTGAGTTTTAATATAATGTACATTATGCAAGAAATGGATGATTCGTTTCGTTGGAAATGTCAGCTTTTATTTGAGGAGAATCTCTTGCAGATGTGGGATATGTCGTGAACAAGTTGAAGAAAGGCCAAAAAGAAACAAGATGGAAAGTCACATATTGAAAAAGAACATTAAGCCATCCATCAAGCTCACAGACTTACTTGAGAATCTAGAATTGTTGATAGAGTTTTCGTTCTCTTCAGAATCTCAAGTTCAACACGTTTCCTTTTCACTGAATCATATAACTCTGATATTTTGACCCCAAGTGAGTAAAGCGATCTCTACAAGGAACCAAAAGTACAACAAAATAAGTAGCTTGACTAATAATTATAGAGGATGAACAAAAGCATTGCTAGTAAGAAAATTTCTAACAATCTAACTATTAAAAACAAAAACTGGGTAAATGATGCCTTTTTTTTTTGCTCCAAGGGGAGCAGATCTCCACCATTTAGAATCATCCCTTCTTGTGGTAATGGTTCTTAATCTAGTTCACTGGTACAAGGATAAACAATTTACCAACTAAACTAGGGTGGTTATTCGAGAGATTATATTTTTTGTTCTCCCTATAGCGTTAATTCATCCAGTCAAAAGAATATCATTGCAATCTAGCATATCCTACCATTCTAGCACTTTTTTTTGCCCTTTCAAGCATTTCCAAGTCAAATTATAATCCTGTTTTTCAGTCATGTTGCTCATAATGTAAACAATCATATTATCAAATTTCTGTCATATTGTATCTAGTGCTACCAACTTGTCATTGGCGCATCTACCATTACTAATCATCCTCACTTTTTATTCATCATCCACACTTTTTGTTTGATAGAGTTCCACTAAACCTGTTGTGAACCATATGATTGATGGGTATATTATGAGGAAACCAAACCAACGAACATTAAGATCTCCAATTAATGGTTTCGAGACTCTAATTCTTAAGACACCCACCTGAACTTTCCACACAGAATTTCTAGATATACAGGCACATGCTCTCAATGAGTATGATTGTGCAACACTAAAATTATCCCTCTTGAATTTTCTTCCCTTACATATTTATAAAGGAGTTATATCACTTTTAGCTTTTTAACTCTACTAAGCTCATCATTAACATAACCTAGAATATGATCATAAATTGAAGACAGTGACTAACCTCAGTTTCTCTTCTCTGAGCTTGTAAGGAAGCTTCCGCTTTTGCATTAGCAAATCTCCACTGAAGATAATGATTGTGAAGTAATTTCAGAGAATGAACATCTTCCTGATAACTGGAAACTTTCCTTCCCTTCTTGACAGCATCATTCCCAGCTTTCGCTTGCTGCGGGGGAACTGGAGGCAGAAGAAGACCCCCAATTTTATCTGAAGATTTTGAAAAAGACCTGGACAGAGCAGGTGTTGGCTTTTCACCGCCTTTGATTGAAGAAGAAAACAAGGAGTTTTGTGAATTGGACAGAGGCAGATTAAGCGAACGCGAAATTAGGGAAGAAGCAGCAGCAGTGCCAGTGACATTAACTCTGTTCACGTTTCTCTCGGAAAGCAATCTAGCAGAAGAAACAACCGTCGGCAACATATCCCCGTCAGAGTTTGTTGATTGATTGTCACTGTCATCAACATTTGATGACGTGTCATCTTGAGATGAATTAACAGAAGGTTGACCTATTGATAACGACTGTAAAAGCTTAGTAGCAGCAGTGGATGATGAACGCTGTATGGTTCTTGGTCTTGATGAAGATGAATTCATCCCAACCGTGGGCGTGTCCGGTCTTAAGGAGTTGCTATGTCTTGTTGTCAGTTTGAATCCATTGTTGTTGTTGTTGTTGTCGTCGTTGAAAAGCTTCATCACGGACCGCGGCTGCTGCTGCTGCTGGTGTCTTCGTTGGAAAGGGAAAGGAGATTCCAAACTCCGAGCCGTTTCCATCGGCCTATTTTCATCAGCGGAGCTTACAGATTCCGTATCCTTATTATTACTATCGTGGTGGTGCCGCCGGTGGTGCCTCTGTTGCTGCTGTCTATGGTGGGGCGATTTGGAAGTCAAGAGATGCAGATCACCGCATGATGATGACGACGACGACGCCACCGGAGACATGAACCTGGAGCTGACCTCTCTGACTCTGGGCCGCCGCTGAGCTGGAGGAGGAGGAGGAGGAGGAGCGGGTGCCACCGCCGGTGTAGAGCTGTCTGAAATTGGGGCGGCATGCTCAATTTCTCCCATCTTCTTCTCCACTTCATTCATAGTTCACTGCTAATCAAATTTTTTTCAAGAAAAAAAAATTGATCTCTTTTGCCAAATCCGTAATGGGATCTTGGCTGTGATGATAATGATGATGCTGGGCTCTGCTGTTTCGACGGAGAATTTTCCAACACCAACAGAGACTGAGAGAACGAGAGAGCAGAGCACCATTTTGTGAAAAAACTAGCCGTTAGGGGTAACAAGGAAACAAGTTGTAACGGTTCTTTTCTTTTTAAAAATATTTTTTTAAAAAAAAAAAAATTTAACCTTTGTTGGAATCTTTTTTATCGTTAATTTTTCCTAATTTTTCATTTTTAATTTAACTTATTGGAGACAATTTGTCAACACGTCTCACTTGTGGGCCTTTGGATGTTTGGACAAAGCCCAACAACAATTATTGCTTTAGCCATTCCATTTTCTCTCTTTTTTTTTTATTTAAGAAAATACCATTGCTCTTTGATTACGAAGGGAAAAGATTTTTTTTAATTTCCATATAAGCCATATTACAGAAGTTGACTGGTCATGCTAGGGGAGAATTTAAGCTTATTCACGAACAATAATGATAACGAAAGGAATATTTAAAAAAAAAAGAAATTAATTAAGGATTCTATGAAACACTTTTCTGTGTTGCTTTATAATTTATCCTGGTAATTGTGTCCCGGGGAAAAGCCAAAAAAGAGTGATAAAGATCTTGCAAGGGAAATGGTTATATCCTTAACAAATAATTTTCTATAAAAAAAAATGCATGTCAAGTAAAATAAAAGGACAAATCATGATCATAGAATTATCACTCACGGGTTCTACTTCTAGCATCACAACAATGATTATTCGCAATGAAAAAATTGTGAAATGCAAATAATTGAACCTACATTCGCTACAACAGGCTGAATCCAGGATGCAAGAATATATTTACTACTTAGATCGAGTGTACATATATATCAGTGTGTTTGAAATGATTGCCTTGACTATCCTTTTGTGTGTGGTCCATGCTACTAAAGTTGGAATGACACTTGAATTAACTGTATCTCGGCGTGTCGGTGAGAATGGTGTGGGCGAGAATATAATATGTGCAGAGCCATATTCACCCGTCACCATATCTTTTTAGCATGCAATGCAAGCACCACAATCATCTTTAAGCTACTATTCTACAAATCTTACTCCATCCCGATTCCTACGCGTTCTTTGTATAACTTGTTAGTGAAATTAGCCTTGGTTGTGGAAACTCCCTCTTCTGGGGCCGAACAGTAGGCCATCTGTAAAGCACCCAAAAATTGCTTGAAACAAGTGTGAAATGGTAAACTAAATATATCACAGAAGAGAATATGTAAATGAGAATATCTAGATGGAAAAATAGGCAGTAATGTGGTTAGTTCAATGTTTCAGACAATACCACTAGAAGCAAATGGTTAAACCTCACATGATACATAATCGCAATAAGCCACTCATGACATGATTTTGGGAGGTAGCCACGTGAATGGTGTATCGGGGTAGCAGTAAAAGAGGGCATAATTCATGTGACAGCATTTTCATGATATAGGCAACAGATGACAGTGAAGTGTAGAAAGGCATTCCTTCCAGATCAAGTAACTATTCTTCAAACCCAAAAACTTGCAAACTGAAAAGGCAACATTGGGAAAAAACAAAAAAAAAACAACAAAGGAAACACTGCTTCCAACCGGCAAAAGTTCAGATGGTATGGTTCTAACACATTTTAATTAATTGATGGGACAGATAAGTGGATGCAACCAGAAGGCGTAGTTAATGCACTAATGCTACCAATTTCTCAGGCACCAGATACAGCAGACCATAACTTATATATATATATATATATATACAGTCTATCTTACCGTCCTCTTCTTCATCATCTCCATTTTGACTCGTAAAGAAGGGGGTCAGATAATTCCTATCTAATGCTGTGAATGATGCAGCGCTGCAGGAGAGTTCAAAAAATAAACAAAGTTAGTTAAATGCTTAATGAAAAAATAAATGAGTGCACCAAAGAAAGGCTGAAAATTGCATGATAAGTAAATATTCGGACGCAACCTCCTGCGGAACTCTTTCAATTTCATCTTGAATCGATTCTCTGACGTTGAACCCTCGTTATAAGAAGGAGCAACGTAACCACTGTTACCATCAAAGCTCTGAAGACAAATAACAGATTAGCATGTTAGAAATACATACAATACTAATCACAAGGATAAAAGTGGCAAAATCCTAATTCAACTATTGTGCACCCACAAACCAAGCAGTTCTAACATTACTGTAAATGCATTAAACAAGCTAATAAATTGATTTCGCTTAGAACTTACTTCGACTATGGGGCCATCATGGCCCTCACCTACAACTTGTAAAGCTTCCAACATGGTACCAGTTGAACCACCAATCAGTAATACCTGAAACATTGGTTGGAAGGGTAAATGTAATTCAAAAGTACCATATGCAAGGATCAGATCTAAGTCAATAGAAGAGAACGAATGAAAGAACTTAAAGATTAATACAATGCTAAGGTGCATTCTTAATTCTAGATACTCATTTTTCAATAGATGCTCAATTATGGGTTCAAACTTAATCAAAGAAAGTTGCTTACCGTCAAAACAACTATGGCTGTTGTTGCAGTGAATATAGTCTGGCCATGTCCTTCTGGGAGATCATGAACTGATTGCAAAGCAAGAGCAAATGCCATAGCACCACGAAGTCCTATCAAGCCCATAATTCATAAGGATTTGGTGACATGAAAAAATGATATCAACTTTAACCAAGCCTCAAATCCATAACTCGCAGAGGTCAAAACCACAACAAAAAGAAACCAAAATTGCTGGTACTGCTGCTCTTCTTACCGCTATACCAAAGTGCTTTTTGATGTTTTAAAGGAATTTTCCGATGTGCAGGTCGAACCAAATTAACCAAATATCCACAAGAAAAGACATTTGCTGCTCTGCAGGAATTAATAGCTTAACATGATTAAAAATTCCTGAAAACAAAAGCTGATGACCTATAGTAAGTATTGAAACAGCCCAGTAAACAGTACATAATACTAGCAGATGCAGTATCCATACCTGGCAACCCCAATGAATAACTGAGATAATTAAAGAACAAGTTAAGGAATAACATTAATAACTTTCAGTTAACGTAATCACTAAGCTTAAAATTCCTAATGGAGAGACGCAAGGATACAATTGAGAAGAAGATAAATCCAACATGTGACCAGCTGTGCTTTTCCATAGCAATATCAAAGCCCATGTAGATAAATCTGAAAATCAAACAAAAATATAAAAGAAAGATACAGGTATGAGATAAATAAAAATGCTTAGTTACTAGTATGAGATGAAATGAAAGCTAGCTTACACAAATGTCTCTGCCAGTGATGATATCAAATGGAAAAATGCAGATACAAATCGCTGAGAGTTCTCTGACAAATTTGAGAATGTATAACGCTTCATGACCTAAAACAAAGCATCATTTCTGTTACACTTCTCCAACATGCAATAGGTGACCACAGTATTAGGTGACATATATATATTCACTCACAATTCCTGTAAATAGTATGGACACAATACCAGAGAGGCCAAGACCTTCTGCCAGCATGTACCTAAGCAAAAGGAGAATTATATTAAATTGCAGTATATTGACTAGAACGTAGAAAATTTTTCAGAACATTATAATAAATGGCCTAGGAGACTACTTACGAGAAATATGGAAAAAGCACGAAGAGACAGCACTCTAAGTTCTGGAGGCTGAACAGAGAATGAAAGCAAACTATATTAACTTCATATACATTATGAGTTATAAAATAAATTCAGAACAATAATATATTCACAGTACTCACTTGTCGATATCCAAACCAGCATACTTGAAAAGGTTCAAGGAATTAAGGTTTGACAACACATTCTAACAGCTAAAAGTTGGTGCAGTAAAATTTATAAATAAAGATTGATTGAAAAGGATATCAAAGCAGATGTAAATCCAACACCAACACCTGCGGAGCAATATCTACTACATTGTTATAAATCTCAAAAAAGAACAAAAAAAGTAGTAACCAAATCTGGAACTGATAATAATGGAAAGAGATTTATGTATGAAATAAGTTCTCACTCTCCTCAATCACACCAACGGTCATGTACAACGACAAATAACCAGTGCATGAAAAGCAGTCAGAAAGGGAGAAATAAGCCAAAAATGCAGTAAGGGGGCAACACAACACCCAGAAATTAAAACAAACAGGAAACAGAGGTCTAAAAGTAAAAATGTACAACACATTGAAATGCAGCCTACAAGTCAGCAAAAATTAAGAACTATTACATTCAAACTTTGCAAAACTACAGATGATGTAAATCCTATTTCAGTGTACACTAATTTTTGGTAAAACTGCAAGAAAGATTGAAAAAAAACTACCTGCAGACATTGAGCCAACAAAGGTCTCAAGAAACCTGATGATCACCATAAAGAAATTTTGCCCAGATGAAGCATGACTTCTCACTAAAGACATCGTCCTGCATATCAAGTACTGCTTGATTTAAACCCAAACCCAAACATGATTAAACTATATATGACAAATATTAATATTTTACGTACCGGTACAAGGATATTGCCATCTATGTATAACATACAAAAAGAACAATTTTCACACAGTAAGTATTCTTCACGATTAAATAAAAGATATAATCAGACGAGAACTGGTACATGAATAACTAATGAAGAAAACTTACTGCATCATTCAAAACAGATTCTCCAAAAACTAATGCATAGAGGTTGACATCTGTACCAAGTTCCTGAAATGCAACATGTTAATATACATAAAAGGTTGAGGAAGATGATTTACAAAGAAGTTAAATACTTAAATATTAGAAACCCTCATAATAGCTCCAATGCGCACTCAATCTTAGATATAATTGTTATACAATAGATTCGGCTTCATGATAGCTGTATCCTAGACTTCACTATGCCAACTATTTTAACTTAACTATTTAATAAATAAAATGAAGAAAGCATATCACCTGAAATATAGACAAAACTGTGACAGGATCTGTTGCTGATATAAGAGCACCAAACATCAGACACTCAACAAAAGGAAGTCTATACATGAGGTACATCATGCCGCCAAGGTAACTGTAACAGAAACCAAAAAAGAAAAAAATAGGAGCCAAACTTCTCATGAGCAAAAAAAAACTATGGTTGTTTCTGAGTAAAGAGACACTTACACTAGGATACCTGTAACCATTGAAGCTAGAAAGGTTCCGAATATAGCAAATGTCACAATGGCTCCAAAGTTAGAAAAAAAAGGTTTCTGCAGAAAACCACAAAGGACCCAAAAAAAAGACCATTAGGAAATGGGCTGTACATTAAAAGGGGATATGCATTTAATTTAACTCATAATTTATAAAGGAAAATGACGAGTACTCACAGGCGATAAGCTGAACCCTGACTGAGTACGAAGAAATGAGTCAAGAAAAACAAAATGTTGAACAACCAATTTGATAATGAAGCAGTAAGTATGCAATACATGCACATTTCGAGCTTGTGTACACATACAAAAGTATATATGTAATAAAGGAGAAATGACATGAAATCAAACACAAAAGTAAAGGATATAATATAATGGGAGGTAAGAGAAATAGGAAGAAAAATTCCTCATGGAAATTGAACCATGTCCTGCCAAACAAAAAAGTTCAAATAAGCATTTAGGTTTTTAGGATCACATCACTAAAGCCCAAAAAAAAAAGTCATTATTTCAATTTTTTTATAAAAAAAAAAGGAAATTTACCTAATATTAGTCTCTGTATTAGAGATATTAGCAAGCACACCAACAATTAAACCTGAAAAAAAAAAAAAATGACAACAATTTCAACAACAATTCAGAAATTAGGTTAATTTTAAACAAATACGCAATAAAACCTAATCGCTGCGAACATGCAAAAGGGAGAGAAATGAAACAAATTTTGAGAAACCTATGAGAAGAGAAGCGCTGGCTTCGGGAAGATAATAGAATTTGTGACGGCGAAGGACGTGGCCAAGGACGAAAGAGAGGACAAGCATCATGATCTGAAGAAGTATGCCAACTCCGGCGGCTTGCTGCTCTTTTCCGGGACTTCCTCGCGGCTGATCATTCGCCGGAGATATTTGCAATGCCTCCACCGCCGCCGCCATTCACAATTACCCCCTTTTTTCTAACCCTAAATTCAATTTTAATTGTTCTTGTTATATCTCCTCGACGACGATTTCAATCAATTCTCAAAATTACTTGCTCGCTCCGCTCAAGCTTTATGTTATGCGAAAGTTTTTTATTTAATAATATTATCTATTTATTGCTTCTCTCCTTGTGCGTTCGACTCTTGACTTACTTTAGAAATTATTACACTTGTTCCCACGAGATTGGATTTTGGGGGTCATCTGCAATGGCATCCCTTTAACTACTAATTAATTTCAGAACTAAAATCAATAAAACCCAAAAGAATATGACACGTGGAGATCTTGAAATATAAATTTGTTTTTAGAAAAAATGAACTTTGAACTTTTACAAATTTGACTTGACATACGCTAAAATACTAGATTTACGGCTGATGACTTTATTAGTTTAATAAATTCAACAAATATCTTCTTTTAAGGGGTAGAATTAATAATTTAGTCCTTTTTTATCTATTACTTAAATTTGTTATTTTTATTTTAAAATATTTATTTTTATCTCTTTTTATTAGATATTATATTTTAAATTAATTGATATATAATTTTTTTATACAATGATAATTTTACCTGATTACATTCGTTACTAATGATGTTTAAAGTAATTGCCACGTCAACAAAAAAAAATATTTTATAAAATAAAAAAATCTCACCAATACACAAACATTATTACATTTTTAAGGGACGATTTTTTTTTTCAATTTTTTTTATATAAATAGGCTAAAAGCTCTTCTTTGATAATTAAATATAACCCAAATGAATTACAACAAATCTTAATCTTCATTGAGTAAATTCATTATAGAAGATATTTATTAGCTTTAAAATTAAATTGCTCAATAGTTATCAAATAATAATCTTGGGTCACAAAATATTGTATGATCACATCACTATTCCTACTAATTTAGCAATACAAAAAATCTGCAAACAACAAAACTCCAATTTCAACAAGCAATCAATTAGGTCCCGTAGCAACTTTAATCGAGTAAACGGTCACTTGATAAAATTTCAAAACAAAATTTGTCAATGCAATGAAAGAGTGTACGTTGGAATATTAGAATTCGAAAAAAAAATCAAATAAGCTGTATTTTAGGTGTATACTTAAAAGATGCAAGTTTTACATGTTTTGAAATCTCGAACCCGAGAAGTTTAATGCAAGTGCAATTTTTTATGATCAAAATAGTCACATTTAACATGAGAAAAGTGTATCTAATCAATGATGCAATAACTAAGCAATGGCTTCTTATGTTGACAATTACAATAATATTCATGTTAAGATTTTTTTGAAAAACTAGTTGTGTGGCTTGTAATTAGATTGAAACTGTAGTGCAAATTAGAATTTAAAATAAAATTGTTAATGAAATACCTGTGTTGTTTTCATAATTGATTTGTTCTGCTTCTGCCCTTTTTCCTCCCTCTAAACGTTGCAATGTGTCTAACTCTTTATAAGAGCTCTAAATGTCCTTTTGAACAATTTTGTGAACCATCTAAAACACTTGTTTTAACATATGTAGTTCTTACATTTGTTTTGGCATTGGTTAAAGACTCTAGTCCCTGCCAAGTGAAACAAGTAAATTAGATTATGGCAATTTAAAAAATAACATAAACAATAAATTGAAATGTATATTACCTAGCTTGTTGAAGGTTAGAGCTTATGACTTATTTTATTGTGGCCAAATTGATTGCACTTGCCACATCTCATGGTGCCTCCCTTGTTCAATTCTTATTTATTCAACTTCTTATCTAGTTGTCTCTTTTAACTAGTTTTAGGCCTGCCAACCTTTTTCTTTATCTGAAGTGGTCCAATTTATAAGTCTTAAATTGTTAGGCAATCTAATTGATTAAGTAGAGGATAAATTATACCAGCATATGTTTTCAAGTATGTCTCAATGATAAGATTAGGATCTACATTAAGCAATTACTAACTCTTTCCTATAATTAAGACAATGCAAAACATGTCTGCAAAGGATATCATTGACTTGGTAAGCATCTTAATTACATGTTTTCTTTTCCAAGTTAACATTGAAGATATGATGACCATTCATAACCTCAAATTCTGTTCTAGTAGCATCTATGATCTTCACAAATCTCCTATATTTTCTTGATTGATTCAACCTCTTTTTCACAGTTGATAGTAGTGCTCCCTCTCATTCCTCTATTGCTTGATGTCTTTTTCTTAGTCTCTTTATTATTTTCCTTCTTATGAGCGTTAACAAATGCAAAACAATTGAGCCTCTATGAACATTTAACCAATTGTTCTATGACTCTATTATATTTTTGGTTACATGATCACACTTTACTTCATGCTGAAAAGCATGCTTAGATTATTTGTTTGGCTCAATACCTGCTAAGTAATTGTAGGCTTTTACATTAGCATTCTTAATTTTATCCATTATTTCATTGAATATTAATTTTTTAATGGTCCTTACTTCCTTCCAAAATAAAGATTTGAATCTCTAATCTGACCAGTAATTTCTAAAATTGGCAATAATATGTTTAGCACAAAATTTAGATAAAGGATATAGGCCAATGAAGTACTAGTGCTTATAGTATCCCATTTTATCTGTCAATCATGAAAGTAATTACCGCTCATCACCAATGTGAAGCCATAGCCTAAGGTTCTCTATAAACCAGCACAATGAATCTCAATTTTTAATTTCAGCCATCTATACTGTTAATGAAAAAATCTCATTGTTCACATTCAAACTAGCAATAGATAATATCCATGCAACACCATTTCTCTTCATTCTTGGGCCAGGTTCACCATCAAGATTTGTCAATCTTTATTGTTTATAATGTAATGGAGTCACTGACTTCAATAGTAACACCTACGAATCATCATCTATGCAATGTCATTTTCTTTTCAAACACTCATTCACTAACTCCACAAGATCTCTGTCATCTTCTAAATCAACTTGTTGCCTTGTCCAATGAATGGTGGTCTTGACCTGAAACTTATCTCCTGAAAACATTAATTTTTCAAATAGCTATTCACACACATGACTCTTCAACACTATTAAACTACGGTAGTCATTATCTGCACAGTACTTGTATTCATTACACCTCAACATTCTCATGGTGATAGTAACATATTCTTTATCATCGGGTGCCATTTGCAATCACAGCATCAACAAACAAAATTTTAGGGCATTGCCCAATCAAACATAATAAGCCCATAAGCAAATATAAAATGGCCATTGACAGTAACAAATTCTATAAACAAAATAACAATATTACATGATAACTACATTACCATTAACAAATATTGACAACAACATAAATAATGGTTATTTCGACCAACAAAACCCTACAAATTTGCAATACCTGTACCCAACTCAAATTTTTTTAGGAATTTTGTTAAACTAATAAATAAATCATAAATTCATCGAAGTGCCATATTTAAAAAAAAAATCATGAATAAAATTCAAAACTATAAACCTTTCAACCAACAAAGAAATCAATCTTTCAGCCTCGTAATAATTTCATAAAAACCCATAAATCATATAAGAGTTAACAATGTATTAAGAACTCAAACATTTTGCATTATCTATTTTACCATTGAAATCAATTTAATCACAATAAAAATATAGGCAGCGATTATAAATTGTGGTTGCTCATAGTTTCCTTCATTGTTAAGTGGTGAGCTATCTTCGATTATTTTAGCAGATGGTGGTTTAAAAAAGGATTTCACGTAATCGATTTTGCAAGTGTTTTGAAAGGGGTTATTCCAGTGAGAGTTTAATGGTGGAAGATGAAGGAGTAGTGTTCTTTTAGCAAAAAAGATGATTTTTTTTATTAGTAATCAATGATTATTTGACACGTGGCCATGATGGGACACTTTATGTGTCAATCTTTCTATTGAATTACTATTTTATCTTTTAATCGTCAACGTAAACGATAGCTACCTAACAAAGAGGAACAAAAGTTGGTATTTTATAACAAGAAGGACAAATTTGAGTAATGGATCAAATTCTAGGGGCTAAATTATCCTTATCATTTTTCTTTTAAAATTTTACAATGCATCTCATTAAAAGATTGATCGTATTAGTATAGCAAAAGATGACATGTTTTAAAATAAATGATAAATGGACTAATCCATTATTATCATTATTAATATTGTTATTGTTGTTGTTGTTATTAAAATTATAGTTGACTATTGTAGACTTTATTAGATAATTTTCTTACTTTCATCATAAAACTAATAAATAAATAAAGTGAAAGGAATTATAGTTATTGAATGTTAACCGAGATTATAAACCGTTAATTGATATTGATAGTCACTAAATTGTGCCTCGTATTTTAAAAAAAAAGTATTGCATCAAATTATAAAAACCGCTTTTATTTATTAGAATTTTAACGAAAAAAGTAATGGACGAGGATCTATTTGTCACTTTTTTAACAACAAAAAAAGTGTATTTATGTTTTCACTATATTAAAGGGGTTTATCCATCTCTACCATGATAATAAAAGTTTGAATTTTAACCAACGATTGATTCAATTTATATAGCATAAAAGTCATTAGGAGTGCAACTCGAATGAATGTTAAGTGTCACGTCCCATATCGAATAAAAATTTAGTGAATTTTGGGTATATATAAGTAGGTAGGTAACATTACCTAACAAGCTTATTTTTTAGGTCAATGACAAATGCTTGACTTGTGATAAGTGGTATCAGAGCAGACTTGATTTTTAATTCGTATGTGGGTTCCCAAAATCGTTTCAATAGAAATTGTCACATAGGATGTAGGTCCCTTAATAATAGTGAGGATAGACATTACAGATCAAATAGATCCTAAAAATTTTGTGTCTTGAGTTTCAATAGAGATTATCACATGATAGTGGGTTTCCATATTTTAAGAGGGATGAGCAATATGGATTGCGTTAGCCCTCTCAGTTTAGGCTAGATCGTGACGATAGTGTTACAGAGATTGTCACATGGGTAGTAGGTTTTCATATTTTCAAAGCGATGAGTAATACGAACTACGTTGGCCTCTTGAGTTTGAGTTAGATTATGATGATAGGATCACGTGATTAGGTAAAGAAAAATGTCACTTCCCACATTGAATTAAAATTGAATGAATCTTTAGTATCTATAAGTGAGTAAATAATAGTACCTAATAAATTAGTTGGGTTAATAATAAGTATCTAATTCGTAACATAAAGTATAATACGTCTACAATCACTAAAGTAAGATGTGAAGGTAAGAGGTTAAATATTTTAATGGGTAAAATCTCTCTCCCACTCAAAATTTAAAAAAAAAATTATATCATAAAAGTTATATCATTCTTTAATATCAAAAGAAGAAAATAGAGCCATATTCCACCAATGATGTAACTTGAACGCCATGCTTTATGTGAGGTGAGTTACCTTAATTTAATGATCTTTTCTTAGTTTTACACAAAAGTTTATGTTTGTCTTGTTTTATAAGTTTTTGTTCATCCTTTTAAAAAGTTTTACCATGAAATTTATTTTAAATTTACACATTATCAGCCATAGGCTTTTAAGATATCCTTATTTGCTTAATGGTTTTGGTGTTCAATTTATAGATTCATATAAATTATTTAAATTGAATTGTCCTTTAGACGTAACTCAATTAGTTGCGAATGCCCTTTACATCCACCCAAGGTTTTGAATAAAAATAAAAACAAAAGTTAGCATTTAATAGGTAAAATTTCTCACCACATCCAAATATTTGAAAAAGAAATTATTTAAGTTGAGGAAAAAAGAAAAGAACGGAAATAACAACAAAAAAAAAAGAAGAAGGGAAATTGCAAGTCTAGTCTTCACTCGCCAGTACCGTAGTTTGCCTACACTTAGAAAGCCTCTTTACAATGTCTCAATTATTTTACAGACCTTTAAGTAACAAACCTCCCACCCATTCACTACAACCCCAATCTTTTTCCTTTTTCTGTTTTTCAATCTCACATTCCAAGTTGCAATAGCTATTATTTGAAAAACCCAGAAGCACAATAACTAATTATTACAACATAGTAACATTTATAAACCATAGTCCATGTGTCAAGACCCAACATCCACTCAAATTCTATGAAAAATGGATATGGATTTGGATTGCCGGGTAAAGCTCACAAGTCACAAGGATGCATACGGCTATGATTTCACAAAAGGGTGTCAAGATATGTATAGTTCCTGCATCGGTTATACTGAAGGAGACTTCCGTAGGTGCGATCCCACACTCCAATGAAGAGGGCTTCTGTGTCAGGGCTAAAAGACACACCGGATATCTCCCCAAAAAAATCGATCTCCTGCTCTTTCTCAAACCCATTCTTTGCATCGTAGACGTGCACAAAATCTGCTGGCTCTGCCATTGCCATGAATTGCCCATCAGATGTGAAACGAATTGACCGAATAGCTCCCAAGTTGCCCTTGAGCACAGCAACAGATTTTGATAAGTTCCGAACATCCCATACTCGACAAGTCTTGTCTTGGTTACCAGTGGCAAAGATGCGACCGCCAGGATGCCATGCAGATGCAAACGAGAAGTCCAAATGTCCACATAAAGGCATGACAGTCTGCATGACATACTTCAAATTAGCTAAACCAGAAATTCAACAATTAAGTTTCTGCAAAACCAAATTAGGTAAAGAGACTACCTTTCCTGTTTGAGAATCCACCAGTATCCCTTCTGGGTTGTCACCAACAATAACAAGAAGCTTACCATCTGGACTCAAAGATGTGTGCTGCAAACATACAACATAACATGAACCATCAGTTGCATTTACCCATTAAATATAAAATATGAATCATTACATAAACATGCTAGTTATGGTTTAAAATTCAAACAAGACAAGCACATGTTTCCGAAGTTAGGCAGGTCACTCTGCACTGTTTTCTGCTTGTCGTGCAGATAGCATCTGACATCCATTTATAAATCAGATGGGCCATGCTGAGCTCATGTTAAACACAGATATTACACTGGAAGCCAGGTTACATGTGTGCGCACACATGTAAATGATTTCATATAGCAAAAAATTAGAACAATATCATAAAGGTAAAACATTTGCAAGAGAAAAAAGGAAGAAAAAAAATATACTAGAAGCTAAATTTCAACAGGAATACCCACATTCACAGGCCAAGGGAAGCAGAAATGCTTTGAAGGCTGAAATCTCTCCATATCGAAGTCCCTAACTCCACAGTCATTATTTGAAGCCATGAAATGAACAGCACCACTGGCACAAAAGCAAATTTAAGTCAGCTTCTATCCCTTTCAGTAATCGCATTCTTAGGCGAACAACTGACAAACGGAAAATGGAATAACCTAGGAGAATCATAAATCTCAACAGCGTTTGTGATTGCATTATCATCATATGTTGTCCTACAACAAAAGCTAACTCCTGGTCGATCTAAATACTGCATGCCAAGAGGGAAAACAAGTTATCATCCATCATATTCATTCAGAACTTTCGTATTCATTCAGTGATGCATTAAAATAAATTTAGATCAAACCATTCTCTGGGGAGTGGGTAGCTTTAAAATTAATGATTGTGGGGCTCAACTAAATGAAGTTACCTCTTAAAAGGTTCAAGAACGTATTCACATCATCAAATATTAAAACACCCAAATGGTTTACCTTACAAATAAGCTCCCCTTGGAACCCTCCAGCAATCAACAACTTATCCCGCACTGCCAGAGTACTAACTTGAGTCTGCGTAAATCCTTCCAACAGGCTCCCAGGGTGTTTCTATGGAGACAAAATAATCTTGAACATCAAATACATTCCAACTGCACAATAACCATACATAAAACATCATATAATATCATGAAAAAGAGGTACCTCGCATGGCGCCACATGCCCGGAAACATCAAGAACTTCAGTTTTCTTGCAACTCAAAGAGGACCAATGGACAATAGAGAAATGTGACATGAGGTAGACATCGTGCTTTGATGTTGACCACACCAAGTTCCGCAGCTGTAAAGCCAAAAATAGTACTCATATCATACTCATGCACTTCTATGCATATTCCAAATTTAAATTATGAAGAAAAGAAAAAACAGATAAAAGATATCACCATACTTGGAAATGAAGGATTGTTGATTTAACAGATCTTGTGTTTCGCCAGAACTCATAACACTTCCCCCCTTTCTTTGTGGGCTTACATTCCTACACAGACAAGCAGAATGGCAAAAAACAATGGTGAAAAGAATGTCCCACTCGCCCTTATAATCCAATATATAGGAAACCAAAGAGAAAATACACATTACCTTCTCTGAACCTTCTCCCGATTGAGGTATGTTTTCATAATTCTTGTACTGCTCTAATCTAGTTTGCCGATACTTCTCGCGAGAAATGCTCAGCCTTTGCCAAGGAATTCCCTGGATATCCTTTCCCCTCCTAGCATCGGCAGCAGTTGTATCTGTTACCTTATTATCCTGCACAAGCAACACCCCAGAATCAATTTTAGGAAATTAGGTGGTGTGAGCCAACTTTGGCAGTGAAACTTCAAATGTTAGCATTCTATTTTCAGGAAAGGCAAGAGCAACCTACAGGGAGACACAAAGGAAAATAAAGGCATTCTGCATTTAAAGCAAAGACTGTAGAACAAAACACTTTTGTGGTATTAAGTTAACTAACCAAATGATCATATTCGTTGTCATCATCATCTGACTCTGAATCACCCATTATTCTAGCACGGAAGTACATATCATCATCTACCTCGGCCATTTCATAATCATCAGCAACATAATAGATTGCTTCCTCACCCCGGTATTGCAACATATTCTGCACAAAACAGATTTATATCTGAGACGATAACAGTTTATATATCAAGAAGAATGGAAAAGAAATTCACCAACAAAGGAAAGATGATATGATTTAAAGTCGCAACCATGTCTTGCAGGAAGAGCAATTTGCTTTTCCATGAATGCAAATGTTCAGAATCAACAAAACAGACTCAACAATATACACCATTTCTTCAGATTTTATGTACAAATGTTTGAAATGGGTTCCTTATTCGATAAACTCTGTAATCCAATGCATTCCTTCAAGGGAACTAAAGTTGCACAAATGCTTTATGAGCAAACCGTTTAAACCAACATTTGCAACTCGCCCTAAAATTGTAGCAAACACTTAACATATTAATGATACAAAAAAAAAAGTCAAAATCACAAGATAAATCACAAATTCCTTAAAAAACAATCTAAGTACATAAACTAACTTTGTTCCCATAAAATAGCTGTGTTCTCGCAAGCTGTAGAAAAAAAAATGGAAATTTTCCCCCAAAAAAAAGATAAAAACAAAAATAGATAGCTAAATGCAATTCAGGAAATTGTACGGATAGCATAAATACACATCTAACAATTGATGAATAATAATTGGAAATTAAATGGAGAAAATAAGTGAAATTCGAGCTTTATGGATACACAATAGCAGATAATATCAGGGAATTAAAATTATGAATTAAAAATAATAATGAAAAAATGGAATTAGGTTATGAAATTTAACCATAGTTTGACAAATTGAACCCCGAGATATAAAAGAGGGCAGCTGTTTCTATAGGGGGATTAGATCTTCTTCTGATCCTCGTCCAAACGGTGGCAAAATCCCCTTTGCTGCTGCTTTATTAAATTTTGTTTCCGCTTTTACCCTCGCAAGAGATCATTCTCACCATCACCATCACCATCACCATCGTCAGATTAGAAGGAATTAGAGAAGAGGCGAAACATCCGTTTGTTTTTACATTTATACCCCCGGTTCCTCAGAGAGGAGACGCACACAGGCTCCCATGTCACGATCTAGTTCCTTCGGCCGTCTGTTATTATTTTTATGGGCTTCACACGGCCCAATGGCAAATATAGTAAATAATGCAAATATGCTGTACTGAATGGTAAAATAACTAGGGATATTGTCAAGAATACCTTAAAGTATTACCCAATAACAGTAAAATTTATTAATTTAAAAAATAACAGTGATACCCAACCTTAAAAAATATTTCGTTATAATTAACAAAATTACATAAAATGACTAAATTATCATTTGAAACATATTTTATGTCTAAAGAGTACTATTTCTCAAAAAATTAAAATTTTAATAATAAAAATAATTTTTTAAAATTAATAATATTAATATTTTAAAAAATAAATTTATAAAAAAATTAAGAAACCGATAATCAAACTAGCCACCCATTTCAGCGGGCATTTAGCCACTTGTTCCGACAGCTATTTAGACTGTTGCCAGTGGTAATCAGTGGCCTTTATTTTATTTTTTATTTAAAAAAAATTGAGTATTTAAATACAAAAATAATCTTATTTAAATAAGAGGATAAATATATTTGAATACAATAATAAACATATTTGGATACAAAATCAGGGTTATTTGAATAAAATAATATTAAAACAATAATATTATCTTTTTAACAATTAATTGTAACAAGATATTTTTTAATGATTAAACATTATTGTTTATTTTTTAAACTAATAAATTTTACTAAAATTAAGCGATTCTTTAAAAATATTCACGATAATATTTCAAAATAACTAATAATACATCACTTTCTAACTACTTTTTTAACTTTTATTTTTGCATTTTTCTTACTCGATTTCAGCATAAAAATGATACAAAATGTTAATAAAGTAACGCTACGCTTTTTTTATATTAAATCTAATATTTTTCCATCTTAAGTGATATATTATTATATTTTTAAATTTATCTTTTAATTTTTATTTATATTTTTTTACTCAATCTTCTATTTTTAACATTGAGACAAAAAAAAAAAAGAGAGCATGGGGGCTCAGCCAACTTGGCTGAGCCCCCCAAGGACTCACATCCTCATCTGGGTTCGACTCCCCCTCTCCCCCAGGTGGTGCGGAAATGATGATAAATATTGTAATTCTCCCTTCAAAAAAAAAAAAAAACATTGAGACAAAAAATCTACCGTGCTTTTTTAATTTTAGCATTTTATTTTACTCGATCTTTTGTTTTTAACACTGAAATAAGTGTTTTAAATATTGCTAAAATATAATATCGTCAAAATTAATTTTTAATAGAGAGAAGTTGCACTCAAAACCCCCCTAATCTATTACGTTATTATAAGTGCGTAATTCAATATTTTTTAGGTAAAATCAAGTGTATAATTATCTCTATTTAACTCAACATGTCATAATACCTTACTGCCTTATTCGATTAACATGATCTGTGCATCTCTTAATTTCAGTTTAAAAATTTAAGTTTTGTCAGTAGTTCAAAATATTGTAAATAATTTATTTATAAATAAGTATTTTTAATAATATATAATTTAATATTTTAACATTTTTATTTTAATTGATAATTAAATAATTAATAATTTTTTTATTAAAAATTTTATTTTAAAAAATTTTACCATAAAATTTTTTATTTAAAAAACTCAATTATACAAACTTTAAGTAATGTATAATATCGATTAATATACATATTATATAATAGATATCTTATGTAATATTAATATTAAAATAGATAAAGATTTTTATTATAATATTATGATTTAAATGATACTTTTATTTTAATAAAAATTTTATTATCTAATTTTATTCTAATTTGTTAATTTTTACCATTAGTTTTAACAGTTGAAGGGTAAAGAGTAATTTAACCATAAAACTAAATTACATTTTAGATACATGATACAATTTTACTTATTCATTGTACTTTTGAATACGTGATGCAATCTCATTCTTTAATTTAATTTAAAAAAAAAAATTGAATAAAATGACACACGTCATAATATGATTAATTATTTTAGACACATGTCAGTATATTATTAATTTATATTTTTATTAAATATTTAAAAAAATTAAATTAATTAAAATTTAAAAATATAAAAACAAAGTCAGAGTGTCGCCGAAAAACAATGGTTGCCCCTCGTTTTCTGACAACACTTCGATGACAAAAAAGATTAAATTATATTATTAAACTTTATTTTTTTATCTACACAATAGTATGGTCAATTTTTATTAAAGAAATACCAAAAAATAATTAAAATAGGTAGAGAGGGCGGCTGCACCCCTCTCCACCTATTTTGATAATTTTTTAATTTTTTTAATAAAAAGACCACACTATTATATAAATAAAAAAAATCTAATAATGTAAATTTTAAAATTTTTTACTATATAGCATTATTAAAATGTAAAGTGACCAGTCATTATTTTTTTATAACAATACTAATTTTTTTTAATTATTAATAATTAGCTAATTGATAATAACACGTGTCAAATCATATAATAACACGTGTATTTTTTTTAAAAGTATGTTAATAATCGGATAAAATAATAAATAATTATTAAAAATAATTTTTTTATCAAAATAAACAATAAAAATTAATAAACTAAGATAAAATAAAATATTAAAATAAACGCGTCATTCAAACCATAATATTGAGGTACGGTACGTATGACTTTGTTCTATTAAAAAAGAAACTCAACTTGTGATATAAATTAATGAATGTTGGAACAAGGGGCTTAAAATGCACCAATTTTACGTTTATACCCCCAATTCTTCATGATACGAGACATATCTGGGCCTGCTGCATAATTTATTACGGGCTTGACTCGGCCCAGTGATAAATAGTAACTTTAAACTTTTTTCTTAACTCCACATGCCATATAAAATAGATGAAAATTTAGGGGACCTAGTGTGCTAAAACGAAGAAGAAAATAGAATCACTACAGTACAGGCTGTACAGTACGGTACGGTTATGGCTATGGCTATCAGCAATGGCAGCAAAATCCCATGCCTCTTGATGTATAATAATAACAATAATAATTGGTCCCCTCCTCACTGCATCAGCAATAACAATTCACCACTTAGAATAAGCAGCGGTGGCCGTGGCTACGGTGACCGTGGACGTTTGCTGCTTCGATCTTTGGTGATACAGACGGACGTTACGGACGCAGTGGAAGAGCAAGTCTCCAACCCACAATCAGTAGCTCGACGCCTCATTCTGCTTCGCCACGCTAAGAGCTCGTGGGATTATCCGTCTCTTCGAGGTACTCATTTTAACTTAAATTCTTCCTCTTCTTCTTCATTACTCATAGTGAAAGCTGAACGAACGCGCTTCAATGTTCAATCTGTTCTGATTATGTTACTTTTGGAAGCGATGTTGTTAAAATGTCTCGATTTTCTTGAATTACCGAGAGATACTTTTATTATTGTAGTGGAAAATGGCAATCCAAGCACAATTTCGTTTCTTGACTTGAATTAAAAGAAGAAAAAGGAATCATCTTGGAGTCATTATAAAATTGAATGTAACTAATTATTAAGATTTTTTGTTTTGCTGCGCAGACCATGATCGGCCTTTGAGTAAAGCTGGACAAGCTGACGCTATTAAAGTTTCTCAGAAGCTCCAACAACTGGGTTGGATTCCTCAACTTATTTTATCCAGGTTTGTAGAATATTTATATTTTGTTGATTTGATAATTCATTTCTGGAGCTCACTTTGCCGCAGTTTGAAAATCTTTAATTGGGTAATGCTACAGTGATGCAGTGAGAACGAGGCAGACACTGAAGATAATGCAGGAACACGTGCAAGGCTTCATGGAAGCTGAGGTTCATTTCATTTCCAGCTTTTATTCCATTGCGGCAATGGATGGTCAGACGGCGGAGCATCTTCAAAAAGCTATATGTAAATATTCGAGGGATGAGATAATTACAGTCATGTAAGTTTCTACTAAACTTAAAATCACTCTCCCACTTGTTGTTGTTGGTATTGTATTCGTATTCGTATTCCATGGTCTGTTTGGTACCCCTGGAAGTGGAACTATTCTTTCGTGTTGCATAGAGCATTTAGACTTTTGATGAGCATTACCTTTGCCGATGGCTCAATTTCATTGTTATGGTTGCTGGCTGTCTTTAGTTTCCACATAAAACCCATGGGATGTCTAAAGCTATGCTAGAAAAACTTTAGTTCACACATGGTTCATGTTCCCATACATCACGATCATAATCAATATGAAATATGGCCATAAACCTGCATAAAATTTGCAGGATCTTCATATTAAACGCAGTGTGCAAGTTGAAAACAAAGGGAGAGAAAATCACCTTCAAAAACTCAAATGTCGTGATTTTCAACTCTAATCCTTTATTTTACGATCCTTGATCCAAATTCAGCCCAAAAATTCAAGAAAAACTTCATAACCTCAATAAGAATCGCACAATCATAGTAATTCATCATTGTAGAAAGTATTCAGAGAAGGAGAAAAACTTGATATATACATTGAAGAGAACATATCAATATATAGGCAAGCTTCCACATTTGTCAAGGTGGAAAGCTTGCCTTTACAACTCATACTCACTCATTTCCCACTCATACACACATTCATTTCCACACTCCCCCTCAAGTTGGAGCATATAAATCATATGCGCTAAACTTGTTACAAATGAAATCAATTCTAGGACCCCTGAGAGATTTAGTAAGAACATCTGCTAGTTGATCATTTGAGCTAACATAATTGGTAGAAATAATGCCGGATAGAATCTTTTCTCGAATAAAGTGACAATCAATCTCTATATGTTTCGTTCTTTCATGAAACACTGGATTGGATGAAATGTGAAGGGCAGCTTGATTATCACAAAGTAAGTTCATCTGTGAAATATCTGCAAACTTCAATTCTTGGATTAACTGTTTTAACCATATGAGTTCACATGTTGCTAAAGCCATTGCCCGATATTCTGCTTCTGCACTTGACCTAGCAACAGCAGCTTGCTTCTTACTTTTCCAAGATACAAGATTTCCTCCAATAAGAACACAATACCCAGTGGTAGAACGTCTATCTGATGAAGAACCTGCCCAATCGGCATCTGAATATTCAACAATTTGTGTATGACCCTTATTCTCATATAGCAAACCTTTACCGGGTGCATTCTTAATATATCGTAGGATTCGGATAACTCCATTCCAATGACTGTTACATGGAGATTGTAGAAACTGACTGACAATACTAACCGGAAAGGAAATATCAGGTCGTGTGATGGTGAGATAATTTAATTTACCAACTAGTCTCCAATATCTCCCAGGATCTGCAATGGGCTCCCCCTGTCCAGGTAGAAGTTTAATGTTAGAGTCCATAGGAGTGTCTATGGGTTGGCAATCCATCATCCCTGTTTCTTGAAGAATGTCCAAAGCATACTTTCTTTGAGAAATGACAATTCCAGAGCTAAATTGAGCTACCTCAATACCAAGGAAGTATCTGAGTAATCCCAAATCTTTGGTCTGAAAATAATCAAACAAGTGTTCTTTTAATTGTTTAATACCATTTTGATCACTGCCCGTGATGACAATATCATCAACATAGACTACCAGATATATGTATTGGCCTTGTAGTGTATGCTTATAGAAAACAGAATGATCTGACTGACATCGGATCATGCCAAACTCCTGGATAACAGTACTGAAACGACCAAACCAGGCACGGGGAGATTGTTTTAAACCATATAATGAGCGACGAAGTTTGCATACCAAACCAGACTCCCCCTGAGCAACAAAATCAGGAGGTTGCTCCATATAGATTTCTTCCTGAAGCTCACCATGGAGAAAGGCATTCTTGATGTCAAGCTGGTGCAAAGGCCACTGGCGAATAGCAGCCATAGATAAGAACAGTCGAACGGACGACATCTTAACCACAGGAGAAAATGTATCAGAATAATCCAGGCCATAAGTCTGCGTGTATCCTTTGGCAACCAACCTTGCTTTCAACCAATCAACTTGACCATCGGGTCCAATCTTGACAGTATAAACCCAATGACAACCAACAGTGGAATGACCGGGGGGTAATTGAACTAACTCCCAGGTACCATTATTGTGCAAAGCAGTCATTTCATCAACCATTGCTTGACACCAACCAGGATGTGAAAGAGCATCACGGAGAGTGGTAGGAATAGCAACAGAGGATAAAGTAGACACAAAGGCATAATATGGTGAAGACAGTCGATGATAACTAAGAAAATTGTAGATAGGATGAGGATTGCGAGTGGAACGCATACCTTTCCGAATAGCAATGGGAAACTGGTCAGCAGGTGGGAGGACCTCAGTAGGAGAGTGATCGGGAGCAGGAAGTGAGTCAACGGGCCCTTCAAGTGTCACAGGAGTAGTAGCACTGTCATCACTTGCAGGAGAAAAAGGAATAGGACTCGCAGGAGCCGGAGAGGGAGAATCCTCAAGAGGAAGATTATTTTGGGAAACGAGAACACATTCAGTGTTGGACGTAGGAGGAGGAACAATAAAAGGAATTGGGAGAGCCTCTGTGAGTGATAGATTTTCGGAAGTAGAGGAGGAAAAGAAAGGGGAAGACTCAAAAAATGTGACATCAGCAGAAAGGAAATGACGTCGAGTGTCAGGAGAATAACACCGATATCCTTTTTGAAGACGTGAATAGCCAAGAAAAATACATTTGATAGATCGAGCGGATAATTTGTCTTGACCAGGAGAGAATACATGAACAAAACAAGTGCAACCAAAAACACGCGGCGGAAGAGAAAATAATGGTTGATCAGGATATAGAACAGAATGAGGTACCTGATGTTGTAACACAGAGGAGGGCATTCGATTGATTAAAAAACAGGCAGTAAGGACAGCATCCGCCCAAAAACGGAGAGGAACATGATGCTGTAGAAGTAAAGTGCGGGCAGTTTCAATGAGATGCTTGTTCTTACGTTCGACAACTCTATTTTGCTGTGGAGTATAGACGCAAGAAGACTGATGTAAGATGCCCTGAGACGACATAAATTGAGTAAAAGGAATAGAAAAATATTCACGTGCATTATCACTACGTAATATACGAATAGTAGTAGAGAATTGTGTCTTAATTTCAGCACAGAAAGATTTAAAGATGGAAAATAATTTAGAACGATCTTTCATTAAAAATAACCAAGTGCAACGTGAATAATCATCAATAAATGTAACAAAGTATTTAAAGCCTAAAACAGACAAAACACGACTAGGACCCCAAATGTCGGAATGAACTAATTCAAAAGGGGACGTAGCCCGATTATTGACTCACTTTGGAAATGATCCACGAGAGTGTTTTCCAAGCTGACAAGACTCACAATTAAAAGACGATAAATGAGAGAGACCAGGAACCATTTTTTTAAGCTTGAACAAATGTGGGTGTCCCAAACGATTATGGAGAAGTGTTGGTGATTCAGCAACAGTGCATGCGACAGATGGTTGAGGAATACTCAAATGGTAGAGCCCTTGTGACTCACGGCCTACGCCAATCGTCTTTCCCGTACTGGGGTCCTATATAAGAACAGAGTCATTAATAAAAGTGATAGCACAGTTTAAAGAACGGGTGAGTTTACTAACAAAGATAAGGTTAAAAGGACATTGTGGAATATAAAGAACAGAGTCTAAAGGTAAAGAAGGTAAAGGAAAAGCACGACCAATTACTTTAGCAATGGTTTTGGTTCCATTAGCTAGCGTGACAAATGGTAACGACCCAGTCTCAGAAATGCAAGAGAGTAATTGAAGGTTACCGGAAATATGGTCTGATGCACTAGAATCAAAGACTCACGGTCCGTGAGAGGAAGACTGAGTCAGGCAGGTGACAGAATTACCAGTATTTGCAATGGAGGATATAGATTGTTGAGCTGCTTGGTATTTACGATACCCCTCATAATCAGTACTAGTAATAAGCATGGAAGGAGAACAATTATGCGAAGTGCCAGTTTGATCGGTGTGAGCAAGGGTAGTAGCTCGAAGAGGCCGTCCATGCAACTTATAGCATTTTTCTCTAGTATGGCCCCAACGATGACAATAACTGCACTTGGGGCGATTTTTGCTGCGATCGCCTTGATCTCCTTTGAAAGAGTTATGTGATTGAGATTGGGAGGCCAAGACAGAAGAGTCCATTGCAGGTGGCCCGGGAATGGGACCTGGTGCAGAAACACAAAGGAGCCGAGCAAACACCTCATCCATAGAAGGGATAATTGCACTGGCAAGGATCTGATCTCGTATTGGTGAGAGCTCAGAGCCAAGAGAAGCCAGAGTCAGAACCATAAAAAATGTATCCCTCTGTGCAAGGTCTTCGGCCGCAGTCTTACCAACTGGTAAAAGTGAGTTGAATTCGGTTTTGAGAGATGCCATCCGTCCAAGGAATTCTGACATATCTATAGCCTGTTGTTTTAAATTGACAAGATTCGAGACAACAGAGTACAATTTTTGAATGTCATTTGTATATAACAACTGAGCCTGATGCCAAATATCAAAACAAGTTCGGTAGGCCTTGTAAATGGGATATAGTTGAGGATCAATGCTCTGTCATAATTGGTTACACAATAACGCATCAATCTTTTTCCATTCAGCTGTATTTTTATCTTGCAAATCTGTAATCTTGGTAACTAAATGATCTTCTAAGCCATATCCCATACACCATAACTCAACAGATGCAGCCCAAGAGGCATAATTACTACTTCCTATCAATTTTTCGGTTATGAAAGTAGGAAATGAGTTAAAGGATAAGGCAGAACCTGTTTTGGAGCTTTCAATGGCCATATTGAATCACAAACCGGATAAAGCAGGTTGATTGAAAACAGAAATAATTTTTCGGTCACAGAGGGCGGATTCCGGCGAAGGTGACGGCGAGAGGCCGGATGACCGGATTGAGTTTCCCGGTGATGTTTGAATTAACTGGGATCGGCAGTGAGGATTCACGCTCGCCGGAGGATGAGATCGGCGGTCTAGTGACAGCGGCGGAGATGCGGCGCGTGGTGGCGCGTCCAACAGCCGAGGAGTTTGCGGCGGCTGGAGTTGAAGTCACCGGCTTCGTCTGAGTCTGGTGATGCCGGCGGTGAGACCTCACGCTCACCGGAAAGAAGAACGTCGACGGTTGCAAATCGCCGGAAAGTTTACTGTTCCGGTGCGTGGAGGCGCGTCCAGCGGGCAGTGACAGTGGATGGCTGCAGAAGTTATCTCCGGCGTCTTCTGAGTACACAGGTGGATGCTGTGTACCTCGCCGGGAAATGCTACAGTCGCCGGAGAGTGTTACTGTTCCGGCGCGTGGAGGCACGTCCGGTGACGATTTCTCGGGCCTTTTTGTGAATGACTTTCTGAGATCACGGCCACCGAAAAAAGTGAACACAGTAGCCGGAAAATAAACAGGCAATGTTGCCGGAAAAAAAAGGAAAGGCCGGAAAATGAAAAAAAAGGTTAAAAGCCAAACCTTTGCTTTGATACCATGTAGAAAGTATTAAGAGAAGGAGAAAAACTTGATATATACATTAAAGAGAACATATCAATATATAGGCAAGCTTCCACCTTTGTAAAGGTGGAAAGCTTGCCTTTACAACTCATACTCACTCATTTCCCACTCATACACACATTCATTTCCACAATCATATACAATTTTTATCCTAGATGAGCCTTATGGGAGAAATCAAGCAATCTAGCAAAATTCAATATGTTAATCTTAATAACCAGTTGTTAGAAAAACTTTAGTTCACATATGGTTCATGTTCCCATACATCACAGTCATATCAATATGAAATATGGTCATAAACCACAATAAGATTTGTTGGATCTTCTTATTAAATTATGAAGATACACATGATGAAAAGCAAAAGATTTAGGAAACTTACTTAAATCCATTGAAACAGTGTAGAGGTTATGGCCTTCTGAGTTTTTAAAATGTTGCACTGACAAATATTCTCTCTTTGACGAGAAAAGAGCGTACAACTAAAACTGAAACTAGGGAACCTTAATCTGGCCTTTTATATAACTTAAATTGCTATAGCCCATCAATCATAATAAAATAGGATATTGAGTTTCTGCACATATATAAACCAATACCAATAATACTTGATAATTTTGTAACCCATAATAAACTTATTTGATCACTTTAATTGGGCACCCATATACAATTAATGTTAATATGTGAGCCCACGAGGAAAAAAAAAAATACCAGCAAGCTAAAGGTGTATTTCTTATAATTTGCTGGTCAATCATAAAAGCTAACACACGTCCAAATATGCATTTGATGATGAGAAATTTTATAGGTGTACGGGACATAATAGAGGATGGGAGGAGGCAGCTTCAATGTTCATCGGTGCCTTCATTGAACTTAAGACATGCAATGCTGCTTTGCTTGAAGCCACTGGAAAATCTTGGGAAGAGGTTAGTCCTTTTCCTCTTTCCAGGAAATTTACTGATCAAGTAACCGTGAATTTGGTGTTACAAGTTCACTAATATTGCTAAATGAAGTTCTACCCAGATACTAGTCTGCCTCTATGTAGGTGACATGATCTATTTTCTTGTGACCTTTTTAATCGTTAAGTTTGATGGGGAAATGATGGCAGCATGGTGTAGTTTTATCCCATGAGTCTCATGTTTTCATCCTCACATGGTAAAATGGAAATTTCATCCACAGATTGATGATGTTTATACTTAAAATCATTTGTTAATGGGAGATGGCTGTTATGATTTTAGGGGAATTCTTATTTTGAGTTACTGTATGTCTATTAGAGAGTTTGTTGTTGGTAGATTACTTTTTGTAGCACTGCAAATTGAGAATTCAAGTCCGCAAAAAGAAACGTATTTCAGGTGGAGGCAAGTGGAGCAGAATTGGGAACCATTTGCATATGTTACTATAGTCAATGGGTTAAAACTTAGAAGATTAAAGTTCTAACCATTGAGATACTAGTTTAAGTACCTTCATCATCATCAAATGTATATCAATCAGGTATAATTGAATCGAACAATGTATTGAGAGTAAAACTTAATTGAACTGTTTTAGTTCAATTTTCTGGGATAACACTAGAAACTCTTTTTGCCACCACAGTTCTTTCATTTTTACCTAACCCAGTGTGTTGCAATCTCAGGCATTTGCCATTGCTGGTCTTGGAGGGTGGAAGCTTCAAGGCATAGTGACACCAACTACTTAGCTAGTAGTATTTTGTTTCCGAACATTAGTAGCGACTCCAACACCTGACCTCCATCATCTCAATCTCCTAACCCTTGAAGAAAGAAGAAAATTGTGTCTACAAGTTCTATTAGCAAACTTCTAAAGTGATATCTCCAGAATCTTTTCTGCCTCTTCCATCAAGTATTAGACTCAAGAGAGTTAAGAGTGATAGTTCCATCATCTACTAGACAATTAGTAATCAGAAAGTTGCTTGAAGGTGGAAAAGAATTTCAGTCACAACAGATGATACTTCTACTGGCTGGAGGTCTTGACAAGAGTTTGCAATGGCACTATGTGAAAGCTGAGTTATCATCATACTTTGTGGTGGACGGACTTGAGTGCTTGTCTCATTCCCCGGAATAGCTAGTTGAAGGACAAATCCAGATCCTCCCGAAGAATCATATCAGATAGTAGTTTTAGTGCCATCGAAGAGATGATTGTATCCAATCTGTTCATTACATAGGCTGTCAATTTCCTTATATACATATTGATCAGATTTTTGAAATGTTCAAATGAATATGCTCACCTTTGTACAGGAGAAATCCTACAACTTGGTGGCAATAAATATTTTATAAAATGTGGCTAAACAATTTTGAAAATTTGTAGTACATGGAAACTTTCCTGAGATTTCGATATAAATTAAAAAATATAACAATATTCATCGTGTGAAAATTTTATTTCACTTACATTATAGATTGTGCTTTGTGAAATTGTCATAATATTCAAAGTTAACAAATATCGTAACACTATTGGAATTGATTGAGTTTGAATTATAAAGTAAGTTACCCTTCTACATTTTAATCCTATTATTTTTTTACAGATGAGTCAAATAACTATTAAATGATGAAATAATATAATAAATAGTTTTAAAATTAAAAAATTAATAATATTGTATTATGGATTATGCTTCGTGAAATTAACCTAATATTCATGGATAGTAAAGATCACAAAACTATCGGAATTGGTTGTGTTTAATTCATATTAAAGTCATCTAGAAAATAACTTAAGCCTAAGTTTGTTTTAATTTTTTCAGTGCAAAATAGTTTAGATATGAATTTATACAAATCTAAAGCAAAAAAAAAAATGGAATTAAACCTTTTCACTTTCCAATAAGCATAACAGAAGAAAAAGGCTAATTTAGTAATTTGAGATGGGGATTAGGGGGACATATTTGTCCATACTGAAAATTCACGTGGATGTATGATACATCGGAGACATGTAATTTTAATTAACACGAACTTGGAATTAGTTTCACATTAGATTTAAAAAAAGGGAAAGGAGGATATATCGATTACAATAGAAAAAAATAAATACATTCTCTTTTTAAAATAAGTGATAAATAGAATTTTGTTAATTTTTTTAATTAAAATATTAAAAGATAAGAGTATTTTTATAATTTTATATAATATTTTTATTTTTTAGAGAAATGTGGCATAATTTAATAAATCTCAATACTAATTAATAATTAATTAATATTAATTAACGATTGATTAATAATAACTAATGATTTATTAACATTAATCATAATTTTATATAATATTTTTATTTTTTAGAGAAATGTGGCATAATTTAATAAATGTCGATACTAATTAATGATTGATTAATAATAACTAATGATTTATTAACATTGATCAATGTTCGAACAAAGATAACTATAACCTTTTAAAGTATTTTTTTTAAATTATATGATGAGAGTAAATAAATTATTTAATAAAGTCAATAATAATTGATTCTAATTTTAATAAAAAATAAAAAAAATCAATTTTTTTTATAAAAAAAATATGTCCATAATTTTTATTTTTCTACCATACACCTAAAAGGGTCCTGATTTTTTTTCTTTTATATTTTTTTAAAGAGAATGCATCTTACTATTAAGTTGAAATAATAAATCATTATTAATACAAACACTCAAGCTAACGAGAATACAATCCACCCAAACTGTAAATATAAAGGTAATGAATATCCATTTCGCTAAAAAAATTAGCGATATTATTTATTTCCTGCCTAACAAAAGGATATAAAGCATTCTCAAGCTTAGCTAAAAGCAAATAGATCGACTGTAGCAAATTTCCATCAATGCCATTGAATTGCTACGAAGAAATGGCATCAATCATTTACTTATAATCCGTGTTAACCTCTAAATGAGTTGTCAGCATCCCTTTCCTTTTCAAGTCCCAAATATCTTGAAGAGATTCATCAAAGCAACCCATTCAACAAAAAAAAAAGTCAAACATGAAGTTGTAAATGACTTTGTCGAACACATTATTGCCGTCACCTTGTAACTTGAATTCACATAATAATCGCCATTAGAAGAAAAAGGTCAAAGAAGTTTATCAATTGCGTGAAGGGTGCCCACAAGGATTGAGGCCACCAGTGCCACAAAACTGGCTAAAGAATCTCATTTAGTACATTATAGTTTCAAAACCTAATCTCATTCAATAAATTTGAAATAAGAAATAAATCCCTGTTAAAGCTTGGAGTAATAGAGCAAACGGATGGTGGTTTCAATAGCTAAGGATTCGAAAATATGACAATCGTTAATCCATCACCCACTCGCCATCTTATACCTCGTTGCAATAACTCTTTTCCCTATATCAAAATCCTCCATAAATATAAGCAACCTCGAGTAATCAAAGCCATAAGAAAATTTGTGTTTGGGAAATACTTGGCTTTTAAAATGCAGGCCATTAAAGATGAAGCTTGAGTAACGATCTGCCAACCTTGCTTGGCTAAAGATGAAGCTAGAGTAAGGATCTACCAACCCGGCTATTAAGGCCTTATTAAAATCTTCAAGATTTCTGAACGCAAATCCTTTATCTCTCATAGGAACACAAAGATCATCCTAGTTCATTCAATGCAGCTTATTACCTTCTCCTTTTTACCCTATCAAATTTTTTGAATTAATTGCTTGAGCAATTATACAGATTGAAAATTTTGAAAAATGACGACTGTTATTTATAAGAAATATTTGTATTTCATTACATTAAAAGTATATAAATGTTTCCTTTATATAGGCATTGATAATATCTATTTATAATATGAACATGATTAAATGATTACAGCTGTATAATATGTATGGGGATATAAATGGTAGGCAGGTCAGTTGTGCAGTCAATAATAACTGTACTATAATTAACTTTAACATCCCCCCTCAAACTCAAGTTGGTGTTATATAAGCAAGCTTGAGTTTGACTACTAGAGTTTGAAAACGACAGGAAAGAAGAGACTTGGTGAAGATATCAACAGATTGATCTTCAAAAATGATAGAATGAAGAGTAATCATCTTTTGAAAAACATGATGTTTAACAAAATAATAGTCTGTCTCGATATGTTTTGTTCGCTTATAAAAGCTGTCATTGTGAGCGATTTAAATAGCCATCCGATTGTCACAATAAAGTGGTGTAGCTCCAAAATGAGAAATATCTATATCCTTGAGAAGCCACATAAGTTAACAATCTCTTGTGTAGTGTCTGCAAGTGCACGGTACTTTGCCTTAGTATCAAAGCGAGCAACAATAATCTGTTTCTTACTTTTTCATGAAAGAAGAGAATCTCTCAAGAAAAGACAATATTCAGTAATGGGTCGTTGATATGTAAGATCACTAGCCCAATCAGTATCAGCATAGGCCTGCAACACAAAAGGTGATTGGGTCGAGAAATAAAGTCCATAAAAAGAGTAGCTTTAAGTAGCGTAAAATGTGAAGGACTGCACTGTAGTGAGAAGTCTGTGGAGCAGTCATAAATTTACTGAAAACATAAACAACATAGGCAATATCTGGTCGGGTAACTCTGAGATAGACTAAGGAGCAAACTAACTGTCGATAGAGAGTGGGATCATCGAGGGGAATGCTATCATAGGGTCGTAGTTTTGTATTAGGCTCGAGAGGAGTAGAGGTAGTCTTACTATCTATTAAACCTACTTTAGCAAGGAGATGTATATTTAGCATATGAAAGATAATATCTAGTAGAGTTAAATAGTACTTTAAGATTGAGAAAATAATTGAGAGTGCCAAAATCTTTCATTTCAAAGTTTTGTTAAAGAAAGCTATTTAGAGTAGAGATACTAAAGAGATCATTTCTAGTGATAATCATATCATCCATATAGATTAGTAATAGAACACAACCACAATCTGTTTTGTAGATGAAGAGAGCCGAATTATAAGAACTGGATTGAAAACCATATTGTAAATAGTGCCATTGAACTTTGTAAACTATGCATGAGGGGCTTGTTTGAGGTCATATAAAGCACAACGAAGTTTGTATACCATGCCAAGAGGATGAGAGTAACCAAGTGGAGGTTTCATATATACTTTTTCAGTGAAATCACCATTAAGGAAGGCATTCTTTACATTCATCTGGAATAATTGCTAGTCACGAACTGCAACAACAGCTAATAGGCTCTAAACAGAGGTGAGGCGGGCAACAAAAGTAAAAGTTTCTTCATAATCAATTTCATATTCCTAAGTTGTTACAAGTCGTGCTTTATATTTTTCAATGGACCCATCAGACTTAGTCTTAATTTTGTATACCCATTTGTAACCAATGACAGTTTTATTTGGTGGAAGAGTTACAAGATCTTATTATGTGACTTGTTAAAGGCCTGCAATTTTGCTGTCATTACTTGTTGCCAAACAGGGTTAGAATGAGCTTTGGAGTAGAGTTGAGGCTCATATAAAGAAAGAGTAGTAGAAAAACATTGATAATAATGAAGTTTAAGTTCTCTTATTTGAGTAGAGTGATGAGGAAAGGATATAGATGAAGAATTAGAAACAATTTGGTCAGATCTTTCAGACGAGGTGGATTACTCAGAAACAGATGTGATAAGGGCAAATTTGCTATATATTTTCTCATATTTTTATTATTGATATTTTATGATTTTATGATAATAGATGGCTATTTATGTACTTTATTGTTATTTATAGGGACTTGAACGAAATTTAAAAAAAGAATACAAAAGGAGCGAAAATAGGGACTAAAATGTAAATTTTTTAAAGTATGTGTCCATCGCCCCAACGCTACAAAGATTATAGCCCTAGCGTTGGAACAATGATCAAAATAAGAAAAATAACCTGTTTAAGTCGCATCTGGTGCCCCAGTGCCATACCTTTATCACTGTAGTGACAGAACAGTGCCCCAGCGCCATCAACCCACCGTTCCAGCGATGAAGCCTTTTTCACGCGTCACCCCAGCGATAATTGCATAGTGCCTCAGCGGTAGCGCGAGTCCTAGTCCGACGAGAATTGAGATTTTCAAACTCATATCAATCCCTATAAAAAGTCACTCGTTCCCATACATCAAGAAAAAACCAAAAATAACCTAAAACAATTTAAGAACACCAAAAATATAGAGTACGAGTCTTGGAGAGAAATAAGAGTTTAATTGAAGCAACTTTAGAGAGAGATTCAATACGTTCTTCGGCATCAAGAGTACCTTAGGCAGCATAATTAAGAGCAATTCGACGTCTATATCCGTTTGCTATTGATTGTATCATAGTTTATTATTATTTTTACTGCTATTCTCTTGTAACCATGAGCTAAACTTATTTTCTATGGTTAATACTTGAACTCAATATGTGTGCTTAATTGCCATATCTTTGGAATATTTAATAAACTTAGTTCTTTGATATTCAAATTACTTGATTTTAATGCTTCAATATATCTGACCAATATATGGTGAAAAAGTTGGTAATATTATTGATAAACTCGGAAGAGGAATCATAATATTTAGACCTAGGTAATTTGATGCATAATTGTAGAGTAACATTCAATGTTGCATATGCAAGTTTCAATTTAGGATAAGAATATACCTAATTGGCATGTATGATCAATAAGACCTAATCTTAATGAATCTTAATTTATTACAAGTACCATAGGAATATAGGTATTTGGTAAATTAAGGTATACTTGCATGACCTTGGAAGAGGCTTGTGAATACATTAGTGTCTTAATCAATAACAAAGACTAAGAGAGTTAAATATTAGAAGATTAATCATTAGAAAGCATATTGAGGGATAATATTAATCCTAAGTTTTCTCTATATTGCTATCACTTAAATCTCTTTGCATTGTGTTTTTGTCTTTATATTTTCTACATTCGTTCTTAGATTTTTATTTATCTGAATAATTATTATGAAGATATCATTTTAGTAATTGATTAAAAAGAAGAAATTATCCTTGTGGGTTTGACATCCGACTTTATAAGTCCCTTTATTACTTGCATACGATAGTGTATACTTGCACTTAATTTTATGATATAGAAATATCGCATCAAGGTGCAATATTAATAGCTCATCTGTATGAACACAAGTGTGTGCTGGTGAAGTGTTGGGGAATAATTCAACAATGTGATATGTAAAAAATCGTGGAGCTAGAAGAATAAAATGAAAGTTTGACACATAAGAAAACATTTTTTTTTCGAGAAATACGACATGACGAGAAAGGTGAAGGTGGTTAGATAAAGAGTCTCAACACCTATAACCTTTTTATTCTATTCCATAACCCAAGAAACAACATAATCGAGTACGTGGCTGAAGTTTGATATGTTTATATTTTTTAAGTAAAACAAAGCAAATACAGCCAAACACTTTAAGGAGATTATAATTAGTTGGGGTTTCTTAGAGACGCTCATACGAGGACTTATTCTCTATAACAGGGGAAGGAATGCGGTTGATGATAAAGATAGCAGTTAAGGCGGCTTCTCTAAAAAAATGTTCAGGATAATTAGATGATATAAAAAAAGCACGAACGGTATCTAAGATATATCTATGTTTATGTTCAAAATTTTCATTTTGTTGTGATGCACCGAGACAAGATCTTTGACATATAGTACCATGCTCTTTTAGAAGGTTTAAGAATTCAGAATTTATATATTCCATTGCATTTTCAGTTCAAAAGATCTTAATTAGACATGAGAATTGTGTTTTGAGCATTTGGGCAAAGGCTCGATAAATTTTGGTAAGTTATTATCTGTGTTACATAAGGAATAACCACGTATAGCGAGAATAATCATTAATAAAAATAACAAAATATTTGGATCCTTCCATAATGGTGGTGAGAGAACCCATATGTTAGAATATATAAGATCAAAAAAAGCATGGAAAGTGGTAGTACTTTTGTTAAAAGGTAAAATTGATTGTTAGGCCAGAGGACAAGTCAAACAATCTTCTTTACCACTAGATACTAAAGAGCATATGTGATTTATTGATGCATGACTCAAACGAGAATGCTAAAAGTATAATGAAGAGACTGGAGAAGTAGATATTGTAGGCGAAGTGCATATAGAAAGTAAGTGTAAAGAGACAGGTTTATACAAATGCTCGATTTTACGTCCTATCCCAAGTGTTCGTCCTATCTTCGGATCATGTACACAATAGACAAAAGTAACGAATAAAATATTAATACCAAGTTCACATAATTGGGCAACAGATAGAAGATTTAATGTGAGTTTGGGTATGAGAAATGTGTTGGATAATGAAAGATTAGGGCATAACACTTGACTTGTTAGGGTCGGTGCTTACGTGTCATCCCTAAATGTACATATACTTGTGTATTAATACAAGTGTACATTCTCATTAAATCGCTAATATCTATTTATATGGTATTATGCATGTAACATTGCAGACATTGTAGATCTGAAGAAGTTCGGATCAGATCTAAAAGAGTTTAGATAAGGGCTCATAGTTAGCTACGCTGAGAGATATAATTACTAAATGTTAGCACAGTTAAGTGTTAACTGGTTATAATACTCAGCAGATCCAAGAGTTGAAGCCTTATCTGTAATGGGACATAGACCTAAGAATATACTAGTAACTGTATAGTTGCAAGAGTTGCAATCAGGTGCCAAGAAATGTAAGTTGCGCAAGTATTTTCTCAAATAATTGTCTCTGATCTATTTCTGTCGATGCGGGTCTATCGGTGGATACCTTTATATATAGATCAGTATATGTCGTACCAATAGGGTATAGATAGTCATTCATGACCGACTGTGAACTTGGAGCTCGTATTGACATATAGGTATCCAGTTAGGACTAGATATGTGACAGACTTATGAGGGCCTCCGATTGGCATTCAATGTAAGCCATCAATAGAGGGTCCTCTCGAGTTGAGTAGTATACATGGTCCTTTGACCTGAGTGCCACGGTGGGCTTGTAAGTGATCCACCATACTTTGGTTCCACGCATGTCACAGACCTTTCATGGTGTGACCACTAGGTGTCGCTGAGTATGGTTCGATACTTATGGAGTCTGGTGCGTACAGATATGGAATCCGTTAGCTCCCATATGAAGTTTGATATCCAGATGCTTCGAGACTGTATCTCAGAAAGTCTTGTGGCCACAAGCAATCATCCCGAGAAAGAGTTCCGTCAAGGCAGAATAATATGGCAAAGAAGTTTGCGCATATTATTCAGTGAGTTACAAATCTGGAGATAGGACATGGGTGAGCAGAAGGGGATTTGACGGTGATAATCTAAATCCCCAGCACATCCAGGATATCATGACGGAAGGACTATACGTATGCGTTGTAACCTCAACTTGTATGGTTCAACGCGCTGATTTGTATATCCGTGACGTGTGCGTGAGGCATTACTCACGGACTCATGGAATAGTTCTATTTGACGAATCGGAAGTAGGACCTAGGGAGTCCCACGATATGGAGTGTACTTGTTGTGTACTGGGACAGCGTGTCGGATTAAATTGTTTAATCTAGTAATATTCAGCATTTCTACGGGAATGCGTCTGTGTCTGTATTTAAGTGTTAAATATAACAATTAGTTAATAAATATTATTTACTAATTGTATTATGATACGTAGCGTATTGTGGACCCTCAGTTGAATTTACCAAAGTATGAGATTTTGTGGGATCCACTAGGGGGTGAACTTGGTAACTATTTATGAGGGGCAAAATGGTCATTTCTTATTTTAATTATTTAATTGTTAAATAATCAAATATCTCCTTTTTTATATTATATAATATATATTATATTATTTATATTATTATTTATATATTATATTATTTACATATTATATTATATATATATATATATATATATAAAGAAAGAAAGAGAGAGAGAATGAAGATTTTGGCCATTTGGCCGAGTGAAGAAAAAGAAGAAATGAAGAAGGGAAGAGGAGGAGAAGAAGAAGAAAAAAAAAAGGGAAAAGGAGGGAAAATGAAATTGTTTCATTTTTCCTATACCTCATATTGGAGTAATTGTGAATTGCTTCAAATTTTTAATTTCTTATCTTTTTTGAGAAAATGATAAAAATCACACACCGGCCATTTTGGGGATTAAAAGTTAATCTCGAATTGAATATAGGGCTACTGTTCTAGCTCACCAAGCCCACCGTATTGGTGACTAGAACTGCTCACCAAGCTCACCGTATTGGTGACTAGAACTGCACACGAGTTGTTCTCCATGCGGACTTCGAGGAAATATGTGCATAATGTTACACGTTATGATGAGTTCTTCAACATTTTAATATATTAATGTGATTAATATATTTATTTATTGTGTTTATTGCAAAATTTATACGCTTCCACTGCGTTAGGCAATAGACACAATTGCACATGCATACACCTACACGTGCCTTAGATCCGCCAACATGACGAACATGAGTAACATTCATGAATGAATTATTTACAGTTTAAATAGAGGGTAGAGAGGAAGTAGACAACTTAGAATAGAAAATAGTAGATTCGGAGGCCATATGATTGCAGTAGGTGGAGTCAAAGAACTAATAGGAGTTACCTAGAACAATAGAAAAAGCAAAATCGAAAGGGTTACCAGAATTCAAGAGTAATTAACGAAGTAAGGACTCAAGATTACTAGTTAGGTTGAGAGAGTGGCTTGTATTATCCTAGGTAGTAGTAACGACAGAGAATAATGAAGGCCTTGCAGAAGTAGCACTTTTAAATGGTCTCTTTTTAACAGTCTCGTGCAAAATGACCAAGTCCTATCTTTTGACATGTTTTGTACTTATGTGTTGGACACTTGAGGATATCATGGACAGATAAGTGGTAATAGTTGCACATTTTTGTGGGATTATTGTCAATAATTATTTGTTAGGGAGTAGTACGGATTGTGTCTGTGTGAATTGGCTAAAGAGTGGCGAATCGTGTTTCTTTAGAGATAAGTTTATTGATAGCTTGATCCAGAGTAAGTAATAGTTTTTGATGAAGTGAGGAAGCCTGAGTAAACTCAAATTTGTCTTGTAATGCCATAAGGAACTAGATTAGACATTATTGGTCTCTATGTGAAATAAATGCCTGAGCATTAGCTTCCTTTTTCCAACTAGGTTTTAAAAGAGCCAATTGATCCCAAATAAATTGCATTTGAGAATAAAAGTCGGCGATGAATTGTCCTGATTCTTGTCGTAGTTGATGTAAATTGTGTAATAGTTAATATTGGCAAGTAAGGTCAATCCCGGTGTACCGATGTGTAAGGTGGTCCCAGAGTGTTGAAACATCCATAATGAAGGCTAATTGATGTATTCCAAACCATATAATGATATGATGATTTTTACTATTCCAATCTTCTATCTTGTCAACAAAGGCTTCTGGACTCTCATTCTCCTTTTGAACAGGTAGAGTAATATTTTCAATAATATAGCGTCACAATTTTTTGTTTTTAAAAAAGCTACACATAGCTTGAGCCCACAAGAGTGATATGAATAAGTTGAGAAACATCTGACTTATCCATAATATAAGTAAGAGATTTGGTGTTTAATATTTTTTTTGAAAAATTACCATTAAGACCCTACAATTTTTTAGAATTACAACTTGGACTCAATAATTCAAAAAATTATAAATTTATCCCAAAAGTTTTGTAATTATAAATAGAATAAAAAATATGAATAAATTACAAAGTGAGCTTAAAGGTTTGAGAAGTTTGCATAATACCCCTTACCGAAAAACGAGGAGCACAACGGCCAAACTAGCGCCGTAGGTTGATAAATCTGGTGATGGGGGATTGAATAATGGTAGTGGAGAAGGATGGCGAGTTTACACGCGTTAAGGCTTCAATTGGCTTGATTTTGATGGGGGTGAGATGTCTGGCGTCCTCTAATCGGCTGGATTGGGAGGTGACAGCTTGAGTTTGTGGTTTTCTAGAGATTGTTTTGGTCGAAAAAAGAGTATGTTTAGAAAAAGAATATTATATAGGCTCTGATACCATGCACTAAAATGATCTTGTTAAAATCCCATAAGCAAAGAAATGGCAAGGAGTAACACCCTTGTGAACGATGCAATAATTCCCAACTTAAACTTCAAACTTGCTAAATAAGATTCTTGTAAAAACCAATAACCCCCAAATATTTGTTTGAAGCATTCGATACCTTGGCATCAATATGATATCTAGAATACCTTAAAATGGAAACATCCCATTATACATGATAAAATTTCCTCCACTACACCCCGCATTATCCATATAAAAAGAATACTGATAACCTAAACTCTCTTTACCCTCTCTACTCTCAGACCAAATAATTTGGTTTCTAATATAAAAACTAAACTAAAAGAACCTTCATAAAGGAGTTTACTCCTTTATTGCACAGGGATTCCATCAAGCCATATGCTTTCTAGCATATGACACTTATTATGCTTGGTGGGGTTGCTCTGTAACCACTACCTATGAAGAAATTGAAGCATCAATCTAGATTTTCTTAGAATGGGACATAACCTCTACACATTCACCATCAATTTTCCTCTTATTTGTCAAGCTACCCTTAGTTTCCTCATCTAATTAATATAAGGGGAAAAAAAATAATCTTGCCCCTTTTCGCAACTCTTTTTGTCTTGGAATGCTTTTGAGGAGATTCTATAATATTATTCATAAAATATAGGCTCGAATAAGCAAAGGGTTGTATTTTAAAAATAAGATCAAAGATTCCCTTTCAGAACCTAAGTCCCTATTATTGGTCATCCCATCCAATATATTTTCCTGAATTATAGGACAAATGTATTAGTGAGAGAGTCAATCAAGGATTTAAAGACCACTGGCAATATGACTGAGCTGGACTCCTTTTCAAAATCCAGAATAATAAATATTCAAATGTGACTTCTTAGAATCTGTTAGCTTCTTCTAAATTTCTAAAATACTAGGAAAATTCGAATTTGCTTTCTTAGGATTGTTAGGAATTTGAAAATGTTCCCCTATGGAAATCTCCATAAAGGCCCAAGAGACCAACCCTCTAAGATAATCCTTTATGAGTCAGCTTCGAATGCCCAATCCCAAGGCAGTAGAAATCACTGAGACACGATAGAGCCTCAGGATAAACTTTAGGTATGAAACCTGCACGGTTTCTCAAACCAGGTTTAGTCTGAACCACTTGTACACCAGCCCTACACACTTATGACCAATCCAACCAGAGTCATAAACTTCTACACGAACAAGACGAATAGAACGTAAAAAAATTGACTTGGTAACAATAATAGAGCTGCTCATAACCAAGTAACTTACATTCTGAGCAAGTACTAACGCGAGGACATATAACACACCCATCCGCTCGGTCCATAGAAATAAGACTTAAGCAAGCTAAAAAGCAAGCACGTTATAAGAAATACTAGCTCGGTAGAAAGTGTTGAATCGTTCTTGCAAACGAAAACAACCGAGCTGAGAAGAAACTATAAGTCTTAATATGAAAAAGATTTAAAAGAGGAAACCAACGATATAAAGGAAATAGAATTGTAGGAGGATAAGAATTATGGTGCCTTTAGGAAATAATCTTGCAAAACTATACCACAAGATTAGAGGATAATCTAAAATAATCAAAACTTACCCAAAACAACCACAACACCGGCAAAGATAAGTATAAGAAATATTCTCAAAAGACTGATGCTATAAATAAATAAAAAAACTGCACAGAAGACAAACAACTTTGGGTATTCAAGTTCTTTCTACTTTTTCATTGGTTCTTTTTGTCCCTTCAAACCTTAGAAAAAACAATTCTATCTGGCTTAAGTATCAGAAATTCTTCACTAGAACCCATTTCGACGAAATCTCAACGATAATTTTAATGTCTTGCAGGTATTCTACTATTACAAATAACTGGAGGCAAGTTTAAAGTCCAAGATCCAACTAGACAAAGCTCAATGTGCTGATTCTTACAACAAAATAAATTTAAACTTCATTGGCCCTAGAAACTATTTTTTCGGTCAATAGAAAATTATCCTCCTCACAACCAAACTTTGGATTAATATGATAATTCAAGTTGAACTTCTTGAAAACCTCCGAATTTAGCAAACAGACCCCTCTAAGCCACCAAACTTTCATTGAAGAAAATTTAAATTATATGCAACTGTATCCCCCATCGTCACTGGAGCTTTTGGCCTTAGCCTTATCGTGTTCTTGGATAGCGTTTCCTTTTCTCTATCAACCTTATTAGTGGTTTGAAGAAATTTTTTTGAGCGCTAATTAGTCATCGTTCTTATACTATTAAAATAACGATGGTTGTCAAAATTTTTCAATATTACTATATAATTCTCCATACATTTATTGTGCCGGCCCAATAAAAGAGTATAGATGGACTTTTGTGTATGAGCCACGGCTCAACACGATTCATTGGCACAACATAAAGTTGTAATATACTGTGCTGGTATAGTTGGCCCACTAACTGTGCTTATATCCATTATTTTAAAATTAAAAAAAAAAAACAAAAAAAAGGTTGTTGTGTCTTGTGCCGCAGGTGCAGTAGCATTTTTATAATTTTTAATTAATTTTTATAATTTTTACTGTTGATCAACTATAAAAAAAAAGTAATTAGGTGCCTTATAATTTTTAAATATTTACGAATTAAATTATAAATATACAAACGAACCCGAGTACACATAGATTTCCTCGAGCGAGATCCCATCCACATCATATCATCAAAATTCAAGAAACTCCCAAGTTATTGTCTATCAGCTCTGCAAATTCTGCATCCAAATGGACTAAAAGGACATTATGAACTTGTATTAAAAGAAAACAGGGTCCTCTGCAAAATTTTATTGGTTTTGGAAATTGTTTCTGATGGAACTCGTGGTGAAGTCCCTTATCCTTTTTAAAATAAGAAAGCTACAGTTACGCATTTTATAACCAAAATGGAAAAACAAAAAAAAAAATTAACAGAACATTAAAAAAAAAACCAATTTTTTTCTTTTCTGTCTTTCATTCAACAGAACTTTTCTTTTATTAATTTTCTCTTTTTTTTTTAAATAAAAAAAAGAGAGAGAAAGAAAAAGAAAAAGACTTTTCTCTTTCTCCTTTCTGTCGCTGAGCTGCGCCTTCCGTCTCGGCGTCTCTCTCTTCCATTTTCACCACGCTGTAGGTAAACGCGCAAGTTTTTTTTTTTGAATTTTATTTTATTTTTGTTTTAATTATTTTTTTATTATTCTCATTATAATCATCTGTTAACTTACGAACAAGTTTTTTCTCTTCTTCTTCTTCTCCTAATTCTTTAATTTTGAGATCTGAAATTTCAAAAACTTTACGTGCTTTTTTTTTTATTAGTCTCTCCAATATCTCCGTAGAGTTTTCGTTTCTTTAGGTTCGGAAATGATCAAAGTAATTTGCATTTTGTGTATTTTTTTTTGTAATTTTATGGATATTTATGTATTTATTTATTGACCTGCATTAGAATTTAGATCTGTAAAGCGTTCTAAATTCATCGTGTTTTTGACTTCTGTTTCAGGGGGAGCTTGCTCGGTACGTGTTGATGCCGCAACCTTCAGCTCCAACTTAATTTACGTTTTTCATTTTGTTTTTTTAAAAAAGGCATAAAAATAAAAAATTACTATCAAATAGCACTTTTGCATTTGAATTGTAATTATAATTCGAAATTTTTCTTCAACAAAGAGGAGCTGAGGCGAGAAATTAGATTTTTGGAACTCCTTTTCTTTTTAAAAAAAAAAAAAATTATTAATAAAATGGCGGAGAGGAGAATTTGAGGTTGTTAGAGGCTTGGTTCTAGTTTGTAATTCTGATGAAGCGGAGAAAGTCTGAAGGATATTCGGAGGCAAGATGATTGATCAGTTCATCAATTTTGTCATTCGGCCTCCCAGGTTTGTCTCTTCACTTCATAATATTTCGTTTTTCTTTGGACTCTTAAATTTTAATTCATCAATACTCTTTTACATTATTTTTTATTACACTATGCCACTGCTTTTTTTTTTGGATGAGCATAATTTGATTGAATGTTTTGACGAGTGAACGATTCCAAGTTGTTTTAAGTGGCTTAAGCATGCTTATATGTCATACAATTTTAAGATTTTGTTTTACCCGTTCTTCGCTTTACATAAACTTTAATCTTTGTTGAGATATCATTTGGTAAAATAAAGACTTGAAGAGTTTCTAAATGCATCTTTTGGGTATTTCATCATGCTAAATTGTATATATGATATCTATAATTTTGTAGTTGGTTCATAATATGCTTTTTGTAGTCAAGTTATACGTCTAGTTTGTTAAATTATGGATGTTTGGTATTTAACTGTATTCCTCCGTTGCCTTGTGAGGGGATAAAAATTGAAAATGAATTAGTAAGAAGGGCAAAGAATAGCCATAATGACCACTTCAAAGGACTGAACATTGTTTTCTAGTTCACTGCTGAAGGTCTCTCTCATTTTTTATGGCTTATCATATGATAAGTCATGATGCTTTTTCCTTCTAGTTGGTTATGGCCTGTGAGGGGATAAATTAGGGATGTTTGATATTTAACTGTATTCCTCCGTCGTCTTGTGAGGGGATAAAAAGAAGTGAAAATTGAAAATGGATTATTAAGGACAGAGAATAGCCATTGTGACCAAGTCAAGGGACTGAACATTGTTTTCTGGTTCACTGCTGAAGGTCTCTCTCATCTTTTATGGCTTATCATATCATAGGTCATCATGCTTTTTCCTTCTATATTGTCCACTACTCTCAGGCCTTCAGCTTTTCCTGCAGACCTGCTCAGGAAAGAACAATATGTTACCTCTGAAGTTTGACATTTTATTCAGTGACGAAATTAATTTCCCGTCTTATACTCGTATTGTCCTGTATTATTGATCTTTTTTCGTTCACTAATCTTTGGTGCTACTTGCTGTGCTGGACATACAGGGCAGACTATAACCCAGATCAGTATTTATGGGAAAGGGATTTCAGTCTTGCTGGCAGATCATACAAAAGACAGGACTTGGAGGCAAGTATGGAATCCGTCTAATGATGCTGTCTTTTATTACCTCAACTTATTTTATGACTATGTAAATTTCAATGATGATTTCTGAGTCTGCTATCTCAACTTCTTTCAATATTTGCAGCTTAGGAATGCAAGGGGTCATGCCTTGCAGTGTAGTCATTATGTTCCATCACCTTTTCCGGAAGACATGCCTTTGCCTTGTGTTATATACTGCCATGGGAACAGGTATAAGATGATAGTGACTATTGTTTTGCAGTTTAACTATGTACATTCTGCATACAACTATAATTTAATGCCTTCTAATATATTAAAGCTATCTCCATGATCCATTCTTTAAAACCAATTTTTTGATGGGAATATCTGATTAGTGTTGTTTCACTTGTTAAACTTACTCAATTTCCTGTGGAAAACGATACAGTGGATGTAGGGCAGACGCAAATGAGGCTGCAGTGATTCTTCTTCCATCAAATATTACTGTTTTTACTCTTGATTTTTCTGGTTCGGGCTTATCTGATGGTGACTATGTTAGTCTTGGTTGGCACGAGGTACTTTTTTCTTTCTTCAGTTCCTTAGAATAAGTCCCTTTCCCTCACATTGCTTTTTCCCTGTTAGTATGTAAGTTGCATTTTCACCTGCAACAGAAAGATGATCTCAAAGTTGTGGTAACATACTTGAGGAGCAACAGCCAAATATCATGTATAGGTCTATGGGGACGATCCATGGGTGCAGTTACTAGGTATTTGATCATCTCACTTAATTTAAATTTGTGTCTGCTTCTTGTCAAAATCTTCTGCTTCATCAAGAGTTTACACAGTGGTGTGATAGAAGAATGTCATACTGAGTGAGGTTTTTGGCATGGTGGTGTGATTTGAATTTTCTTTTCTAGAAAAATATGAGAGTAGATTCTTTACTGATATGTCAAATTTTTTTGTAGATCTCTGGAAATGATTCCTTTTTCATAATATAATGCAGCCTTCTTTATGGAGCAGAAGACCCTTCAATTGCTGGAATGGTATTGGATAGTGCTTTTTCAGACCTATTCGATCTAATGATGGAGCTTGTGGATGTGTACAAAATCCGCCTCCCTAAATTCACAGTATGTATCTCTCTCTCCCTTTTTTGTTTTGTTGCCTGGAGAATATGGATTGTGCCGGAAGATATTCATTCCTAGTTTTATATTTTTGTTTTTCCTCTTCTGCTGAAATATTATGAGTACTTTATATCCTTTTATTATATTTTATTGTATTTAAAGATGTGAATAAACAGAAAGAGAGAAGAATTCTTGTATATTTCTCTTGTTGTTTACAAGTATAGATGATACAAGTATTTATAGAAAGAAGGAAGTTATCTAAATTCTACTATACAACTACTATCTATTACTTGACAACTACCAACTACTTTTACAACTAATTAATATACTTCAACATTTCCCCTCAAGTTGGAGCATATAAATCATATGCGTCAAGCTTGTTACAAAAAAATAAATTTGAGGACCCCTGAGAGATTTAATAAAGATGTCTGCTAGTTGATCGTTTGAGCTGACATAATTGGTGGAGATACTGCCAGATAAAATCTTCTCTTAGATAAAATGGCAATCAATATCTATATGTTTTTTTCTTTCATGAACACTGGGTTGGATGAAATGTGAAGGGTAACTTGATTATTACAAAGTAATTTAATCTATGATATATCTGTAAATTTTATCTTTTGGATTAATTGTTTCAACCATATAAGTTCACATGTTGCTAAAGCTATTGCACGATATTTTGCTTCTGCACTTGACCTAGCAATAACAATTTGCTTCTTACTTTTTCAAGATACAAGATTTCCTCCAATAAGAACACAATACTATGTGGTAGAACGTCTATCTGATGGAGATCCTGCCCAATCAGTGTATGAGTATCCAACAACCTGCGTATGACCCTTATTCTCATATAACAAACCTTTACTTGGTGCACCCTTAATATATCGTAGGATTCTAATAACCGCATCCCAATGAGTGTCACATGGAGATTGCAGAAATTGGATCCTGCCCAATCAGCGTATGAGTATCCAACCACTTGCGTATGACCCTTATTCTCATATAACAAACCTTTACTTAGTGCACCCTTGATATATCGTAGGATTCTAATAACTGCATCCCAATGAGTGTCGCATGGAGACTGCAGAAATTGACTTACAACACTAACCGGAAAGAAAATATCAGGCCGTGTGATGGTGAGATAATTAAGTTTACGAACCACTCTCCAATATCTCCCAGGGTCTGCAAGAGGCTCCCCCTGTCCAGGTAGAAGTTTAGTGTTAAGATTCATGGGAGAGTCTATGGGTTGACAATCCATCATTTTTGTTTCTTGAAGAATATCCAAAGTATACTTTCTTTGAGAAATAACAATCCCAGAGTTAGACTGAGCTACCTCAATATCAAGAAAGTATTTGAGTAATCCCAAATTTTTGGTCTGAAAATGATCAAACAAGTGATTTTTTAATTACTTAATACCATCTTGATCATTTCCTGTTATAACAATATCATTAACGTAGATTACCAAATATATACATTGGTTTTGTTGTGTATGCTTATAGAAAACAGAGTGATTTGATTGACTTTGAATTATGCCAAACTCCTAAATAATAGTCCTGAAACGACCAAACCAAGCATGAGGAGATTGTTTTAGACCATACAATGAGCGATGAAATTTACATACCAAACCAGACTCCCCCCGAGCAACGAAACTAGGTGGTTGCTCCATATAGATTTCTTTCTGAAGTTCACCATGGAGAAAGGCATTTTTGATATCAAGATGGTGCAACGGCCATTGGCGAATAGCATCCATAGATAAGAACAACCGAACAGATGACATTTTAGCTGCAGGAGAGAAGGTGTCAGAATAATTCAAGCCATAAGTCTGTGTGTACCCCTTAGCAACCAACCGTGCTTTCAACCTGACCATTAGGTCCAATCTTAACAGTATAAACCCAACGACAACCAACGGTGGAGTGGCCAGGGGGCAATTGGACTAATTCCCATGTACCATTATTGTGCAAAGTAGTCATTTCCTCAACCATTGCCTTACACTACCTAGGATGTGAAAGAGCCTCACGGAGGGTGGTACGGACAGAGATAGAAGATAAAGTAGACACAAAAGCATAATATGGTGAAGACAATTGATGATAACTAAGAAAATTGTATATAGGATGAGGGTTTCGAGTATAGCGTTTACCTTTATGGACAACAATGGAAAATCGGTCAGCAAGTGGTAGGACCTCAGTAGGAGAGTGATCGGGAGCAGGAAGTGAGTCAGTAGGAACCTCAAGTGCCTTAGGAGTGGTATCACTGTCATCGCCTGTAGGAGCAAAAAGAACAAGGCTTTCACGAGTTGGAGAGGGAGAATCCTTAGTGGGAGGATCATATTGTGGGATTAGGACAGGGATAAGGATAGGGACAGGGACAGGGACAGGGACAGGGACAGGGACAGTGTTTGACTCAGGAGGAGGAGACATGACATAAGGAACTGGAAGAACCTCTGTGATTGACTTAGTATCTGAAGCAGAGGAAGAAAAGAAAGGGGAAGACTAAAAAAATGTGACATCAGCAGAAATGAAATAATGTCGGGTGTTCAGAGAATAACACTTATAGTCTTTCTGAAGACGTGAGTAACCAAGAAAAAGACATTTAATGGATCGGGCGGATAATTTGTCTTGACTATAAGAGGAGACATGAACAAAACATGTGCAGTCAAAGACATGCTGCAGAAGAGAAAACAATGGCTAATTAGGATACAAAGCAGAATGAGGAACTTGATGTTGTAACACGGAGGAAGGCATTTGATTTATTAGAAAACAAGCAGTAAGAACAGTAT